>CM028688.1:26476819-27676819 GCA_016771965.1 Brassica carinata | reverse complement strand
TGAGCTTTATGAGAAAATGTGAGAGTCACGGTCTCTCTCTCTCTCTCAGTATAGCTCGGTCGCGAAATAACGTGGAAGGTTCTCTCTTCACTACAAATTCGCCAAACTTATTCATGGAGGAATAGTTCTGTAGTCAATCATAGAATAGTATTATATCTTGTAAGTAAAATTGAATTTGAATTAATTTGGGTAACGATTTTTCTTTTAAAAGTCGATCTGATGGATAAGATATAGAGGGTTAACTTAAGTTTCACGACTTGTAACTTGCAAGTATAAGGTGGAACCGTGGAATCTTTTGGGGCGAAGGCAGATTTTGCATGCGCGTATGCTTTTTCTAAAGACATAAATTAAAAACCCTGCAATTCTTTTTTTATTCAACTTTCGGGAGTCTTCAAGTTGACGACAAATTTGCCCCTTTTTCATTTCTGTTTTCTTCCTCTTATTATATTTTAATTGTGGTCTATGATAAACACACTCAAATCTTGAGCAAGTGGACTATTCGTTTGATTGTTTCCACACACAAAGATATATGTTACATATATTGTTTACAAATTATAACGAGCTATTGAAAATGTTTCTAAAACATTATTTTATGTTGAAATAAGTAACAACATTAGTTATGCAGGCGATTAATTTTTCCTTTTTCTATTAAGTTGGAAGCAAAAAGTTACAATATTTTCATATAACTAAAACAAACGAATGTGTACAAAGTTATCTAGATTTTATTCCAAAACTCCAAATTAATAATCAAAAATCTATAATGTATGGCTGTGGTAAGAAGAAAAAAGAGTCTGAAACGTATGTTTCATTGCCCTCTTTTTAGTGGAACGAGAAAAAGCTGGTTTGTATCATTATCAACGTCTTGAATAATAAGGGGAAAGATGTTAAAAATAATCACAAAAGAGGGGAAATTTATTATTCATAAATGTTAAGAGTTGTAATTACAAGGAAAAGCAAATTTTCAGACGATGACCTTAATCATAAGTCCCTTACACTTTCTGCTCTTTTGGTGTCTTGGGGACATTGAATCCTGTGACTGCCATGGCAGAACTTTTGGGATCTGCATAGATGGGCAACTTCTTGTATCAGCTTTCAGGTAGCTGTCTCCAGCCTGCATCAGATGTTATTAACTCACTACACACCAAACACAACCACAACAACAAGAAAAACGACAACCATTTTGAAGAGCCAAACAAAAACCGGCACAAAGTTTCCTTCCCGAGCTGATAAAAACCCCCTCTAACTCAAGAGCAGTGTCATTTTGAGAGGTCAACGAAATGGGACTTAAAGGTTATAGCGCCGGAGATGGAGTAGGAGAGATAATAGAGGTTCCAGGTGGTCACATCATTCGAGCCACTGGACGAAAAGACCGCCACAGCAAAGTTTTCACATCGAAGGGTCCACGTGACCGGCGCGTGAGACTCGCAGCTCACACGGCGATTCAGTTCTACGACGTGCAAGACCGGTTACAGTATGACCGGCCAAGCAAAGCCGTGGACTGGCTCATCAAGAAAGCTAAAGCTGCTATTGATAAGCTCGAAACCACTCAAGAACCGGAGAATAATACTACTAAACCGGGATCTTCTTCTTCCGAGCCCAACTTGGTTGATACTCAAACGTCTTGAATAATAAGGGGAAAGATGTTAAAATAATCACAAAAGAGGGAAATTTATTATTCATAAATGTTAAGAGTTGTAATTACAAGGAAAAGCAAATTTTCAGACGATGACCTTAATCATAAGTCCCTTACACTTTCTGCTCTTTTAAATTCGAATCTCATTCAACATTAGGCTTTAATCATAGTTATCCACATGAAACAACATTCTCTCTCTATCCATACATAGTGCATATATAAACATATAAATAACTGGGAAACTATTCTATCAATAATACTAGCACGTCAATCTATTTCATTGCCCACTCCGTTTAACATGTAATTTTCTACCGACCAACATATGTGTATATATATTTTTGGTCAAAAACATACATGTATATATGCGTGTGTGGTTTTTTCACATTGGTGATGTATGTTTGATATGGCATGCACGCATGATTGAAGAATAATGATTGAGGAATTTTCTGTCACCAATAAAATTGAAATAAATATATGTGGCTAAGAACTGAAGGAAGGACACATGTTGATACATGTTGATATGTGAAATAGGGAATCTTATAGTAAGGAACAAAGGGTTGAAAGCAAACGGGTATATTTATTTAGTTTACTTTCCTATTCTGAACCCTTAACTTCTGCCATCCTTCCTACCAACAATACTCTCTATCTCTCTTCTTCGTCATCTTGCCCTTTAATTTTACACCAACTAGACATATCAATAAAAGTATTTTATCTTCTTTTTTCTAGTCTATCAATTCTATATTACTAATATATCTCTTTGAAAAAGAAAACCCTAGCTAGACCAAAGATTACAGTTCATTTGTTGGGAGGCCTCTTCTCCTGTTTTACTTTTCTTCATTTTATTTTTATTTTGGTGTCTTGGGGACATTGAATCCTGTGACTGCCATGGCAGAACTTTTGGGGATCTGCATAGATGGGCAACTTCTTGTATCAGCTTTCAGGTAGCTGTCTCCAGCCTGCATCAGATGTTATTAACTCACTACACACCAAACACAACCACAACAACAAGAAAAACGACAACCATTTTGAAGAGCCAAACAAAAAACCGGCACAAAGTTTCCTTCCCGAGCTGATAAAAAACCCCCCTCTAACTCAAGAGCAGTGTCATTTTGAGAGGTCAACGAAATGGGACTTAAAGGTTATAGCGCCGGAGATGGAGTAGGAGAGATAATAGAGGTTCCAGGTGGTCACATCATTCGAGCCACTGGACGAAAAGACCGCCACAGCAAAGTTTTCACATCGAAGGGTCCACGTGACCGGCGCGTGAGACTCGCAGCTCACACGGCGATTCAGTTCTACGACGTGCAAGACCGGTTACAGTATGACCGGCCAAGCAAAGCCGTGGACTGGCTCATCAAGAAAGCTAAAGCTGCTATTGATAAGCTCGAAACCACTCAAGAACCGGAGAATAATACTACTAAACCGGGATCTTCTTCTTCCGAGCCCAACTTGGTTGATACTCAAACGCAGTTTGTAGCGGCCAATCTTGATCCTGAAGACGCAATGAAAACGTTCTTCCCGGCGACAACAAGGGGCGGTGGTACGAACATGAATTTCCAAAACTACCCTCATCATCATGATGCCGACAATATGGTGTCAAGAACAACAACAACACCGAGCCTTAGCCAAGATCTTGGTCTTTCTCTCCACCCATTTCAAGGAAACAACATCAGCAACACAGTAGTCCCCGAGACAAACAACTTCGCCACGGCTCATTACGAGACATTCGGGAGAATCTCTGGATGGAACCATCACGACTTAACAATGACGTCATCATCATCACCATCCGAACAACAAGAGCAAGAACGAGGTAATGGTGGTTTCATGGTGAATCTTCACCATCATCAACCATCGATGATGACATTGCTTAACAGTCAGCAACAACAAGTGTTTCTTGGTGGCCAACAACAACAACAAAGGGGTACCCTTCAGTCCAGTCTGTTCCCTCACTCGCTTCGTTCTTGGGATCATCATCATCAAACAACGTCGGATAATCATCACCATCATCATCACAATCAAGCTTCTCCTGTGATGTTTGCTTCTTCATCACAGTATGGTTCTCATGGGATGATGATGATGCAAGGCCTCAGCTTCCCCATCCACGGAGAAGAATCCACTCAACCAAACTCGTCTTCTTCTCCTCCAGACTCACACCTCTGAACACAGGTTTCCTTTTTTTGTATCCAACACTTTTCCTGCAAATTTTTAATTAATCAGTCTTTAAATTATTATTAATCAACCTTCAAGTTTCTCTTTCATTTTCATTGTAGAAAAAAGAGTAAGAACCATGGTGTAGTGAGCAAAAAGGAGGAATTAGTGAGATGGAAGAAGAGTACGCGATGTATTTATCATTATACCATCTCTATGATCTATCTATATGTTTATAGATATGTGCCTTCAGTTGTTATGATTCAAGACTTCTATTACCCTCTTCTTAGTATTTTTATTATTCAGTTTTGCTCATTTGTTTTATGATTTTGCATTGCTCATCAAGATTACGATGTTGACCGAGATGGCCTCTATGTGTGTGTTTCCTTTTAATATGCCCTTGTGTTGAGACATTAATGTTATCTCATTTTTGTTCTACAAGTGAGTTATAATTTTC
The DNA here is from genome assembly GCA_016771965.1 of Brassica carinata. Classification (NCBI taxonomy): domain Eukaryota; kingdom Viridiplantae; phylum Streptophyta; class Magnoliopsida; order Brassicales; family Brassicaceae; genus Brassica; species Brassica carinata. Next base: position 27,672,581 of record CM028688.1, on the reverse strand, counting down.
AGATTTTTTTTTTGTTTTTTGTGTCTTCTGCTAAGTAATGTTTTTCAATTAATTACGAAGTTGAAATCTTTAGAAAATGGGGTAGTACAAACAAGCAATTGAAGAAGATATGCTTATTATAATCTATTCACTATGCAGATACCAACTCTTTTTCTCTCTCTTGAAGATGGCTTCTGAATTCTGATGATCTACTAAAAAGTTGAGACTAAGTAGAAAAGTCAACGTAATAACAAATTTTGGAGTGTTTTTTTTTTTTTTTTTTTGGAGTGTTTATTTATGTAAAAGTTGCTATTGAGTATTCAACGCTTTGTGACAGAGATACTAAATGATCTCCATATTAATTTCAGCCTGCTTTAGTTATTAGGTTTACTGCTTTTGAAAGAAGTTTTGAAAATAATGAAAATAGTTGTGTACAGTCTCATAGACTTATAGGGAGAGAACGACATTGATCACTGTTTTGGCAGTGGTATATAATTTTGTAGTTTGATGAAATAAAAGATGATATAGGTTAAAGTGTTTTTTGTACTTTGTAGTTACTGATCACTGTTTTGACACTGGTATATAATTTTTTGGGACTAGTTCAATGAAATAATAAAAGATGATATAGGTTAAAGTGTTTCGTACTTCGTAGTCACATGTGACCATCATTTCTTTTTATCCCAACGATGATCATCATTTTCATACGAGACGTTAAAAAGAATGTTCGTACTATGAAAAAGTTCGAATACAATTTATATTAGTTTTTTCTTGACAACTATAATTTATATTAGTTAAATATAGTTATTCATCTGATATGAGAATGACCACTTTGGCCTTTTGATCAAGGATTGCGCTAGATATATTAGAAGAGATCAAGAAAAGGATTACAATTTTTTTAGTAATCTTATCTTTTTTTTAATCAGCAACATAGTCAGATTCATACAAACTACGCAAACCAAACTGTGTGCGAGACTGCCTATCCTTGAAATCTGCATCAGTAAAATATGAATGAGCTCTGAGCTGTTGAAACTTCTTTTCAAAATATTTATGTCTTCTAAATAACTTGCAAAGGCTGACCATTCTTCTTGTTCCGAAACCATCTTCACCAATTAAGAAATCAATTATGTGTGAATAAAAGTCATGACTTCTTTCATGTGTGATTTTTTTTTTTTTAATTTGGACCATCCTTTAAATTTTTTATTAAATATATTTTATTAAAACTAACAATACATAAAATCTTTGAACTACTTTAATAACAATATCTTTTGATATTTTTTTTTTAAATATAAATATATATTTTAACAAGATCTTAATTTTCAAAAATTATATGTTTATATTTTCACTAATTTTGAAATTAGTTATGAAATATTATCATAAATTCATATATTTTATATAATTAAAAATATAAATTCTATCTTATTTTATCTATTATATAATCATAATCAATCATTTTAAGAGAAATTATTATATTGAGCTAAATATGATAAAATTATAGTAAATTGTTAAATTTATATATTTTATTTTCTTAATTATTTATGTTCAAAATATAACAGGTAGGTAAAACGGTTTAACATTAGCAAACTATATAATACATGTATAACACTTAACATGTATTTCATTAAAGCTAATAATATAAAATTTTTTAATCATGATATCTCTTCATTTTAAATATATATATATATATATATATATAAAATTTTTAACAAATCTGTTGAAAAATATTTTAACAATATCTTAATTTTTATAAAGGTCATATAAATATTTCAATTAATTTCGAAATTAGCAATGAACTATTATAATGCATTAATATATATTCAGTTACCATTTTAAAGAAATAAATTCAGTTACTATTTAAAAAATGAAAAAATAAAATTTTTATCTTATTTTTATCTATTTTATAATAATACTAATTCATGTTAAAATAAAATTATTATATTTAACTAACTATGATAACACTATCTTAAATTGATAAAAAATTCATAAATATAAATATTTATACTAAAAATATAATACGATGACATAAGGACTTAACATTCGAAAAATATATAATACATGTATAACAATTGACATATCTTAGAATTTTATATATATATATAATATTGTCTAAAATGAATAAACGTAAAAAATTTGCTAATAGGAAATTCGGCGGATCAGAATTGAGCATAAATTTAATACAAAATTATTTTTTAATATGTTGTTTAATGCATATATTAATTTTTCAATAAATAAGTGCAAATACAATAAAATAAATATATAATAAGAAGCGACAAATACATATGACAGATCTAAATAATTGATTAACTACAACATGTAAATTAGAAAATTATTGTATTTGAAATAGTATATAAACATTGAAATATATGATTAGCGTAAAAAAGTATACCACTCATAATCTAATCTATATATATATATATAATTGAAAACAAACACCCACGCAATCTTAGTTTTTATTAAAATTAAAATAGATAACTATTGACTTTGATTGGTAACATGTGGTAACATTGATTTAGTTTGAGTTAAAGGTTTAACTCAAAAATGTTACCAATCATGCATTAAACTTAGCTTTTTGATTTTAAGCTCGAGTTATCATGTATAGTTGAGTTACAATTTTGATTAACACCCTTTGTGAAATTGTTAAATCAAAACTTAATGCAACATCATGACTAATCCTATGTTTTACGATTTGAGTTATAGTTATAATTAAAAAATTTGTCTAAAATACAAGGGAAAATATAAATCCTAAACACTCCACGTATGAAAGCTTTATGTTGTACGTTTTGGAATTTTTTTGTTTGTAAATAAAAATATTATTTACATTTCCAAAACCACCATAGCAATATATTATTCTTATTTCTGGAAATATTTTTTACAATATTATACAACTTCACCTAATTTGTGTTAGTCAAATATTTTATTCTCTTTCTTGTTCCTATTTTTGAATTAATAACTTTAAAATTATTATTTTACATAATCTTATTAGTTGTAAATTTTATTTGGATTGGAAATTTATAAATTATTTTGTTATTGATTCCGGATAAATAATATCATCAGAAAGTATAGTTCTTAGAAAAATATATATTGCAACTTATATTTTGTTAAATTTTATTTTTATACATATTAAAAATAATCTATTTATTTATTTTTAAATAGGTTAATTTTTTTTGTTCTTAATATTAATTCATTTTCATATGTTTGTATTTATATGTATTTATTTTATTGAAAACTATACTGCAACTTATACATCAGAAAAGTAATTACCAGTCATCAGTTTTACTAAAATAATAAATTTTGTTTTTACTGCAAAACTTACCACATAAAGTTACAGTTTTTACCACATAATTTTTACTTCAAGTTACATCAAATTGTATTACATATTGCAACTCGACTTCAATACTATATGTCACCAATCGGAGCCATACAATAGTCCAAAAAAAAAGAAAATAGAACCAAAGGAATAATTAAGTGAACATCTCTTAAGATAAAATTGATGAAAACCATAAATTTTGTGGAAACAAACTGATATACCATGGATTTTACTTATTTTTACCTATGATATATGAGTATTTTTATTACTATTATCTATGTTTTGGAGTCTATTAGGTATGTTTTCAGGCTCAGGAGCATTTTGGAGAAAAATGATGTTTTAGGTGTCTTTTTAGAACTTAAAGAAGAGTTCACCCGAGATCAGACCAGAGGTCGACATCCGGAGCTACACATCGATCGATGCACATTCCGTGCTATCGATCGACACATATTTGCCGAAGGACGATACATCGAGATCATAATCGATCGATGTACATCTAGTACTATCGATCGATATTGAGCGGCGAAAGAAGACAAGTTGGACTTGGCCGAACTTGAAGCCCACGACATCAGATTTTACAAGATTGCCCCCGACGAAGTTTTAACCTAATGAACTCATATTTATATGTGCCTAAGTGTTTGGCACCATATAAGTTTTACTAAAGAGTTTCTTTTACCTCCATCTTTTCTACACATTTCTTTTCTTGTTTCATTACTTTGCAAGTTCTCAATAAAGTTCTATTCAGTTCTTTACTTGTTCTTCTTAACAAAGGTTATAGGATTCTAGATCTAGAGGAAAGATCAAAAGAGATTTGTGATTGGAACTTAAGTGTTCACTCCTCTAATAGATCTATGAAACTCCTATTATTACCTTGCTACTATGAATTACTTAGCTATGTCTAAGTAGATTCATTTGTTAGATTTAGGGTTTAAATAGGATATGAGGGATTAGCCCCACCTATATCTGCTATAGTTGTGATATTTATTGTTAGGATTGTTCATTAATGCTTTTTAGATTAGCTACTAGAACATGAACTTGGATTGCATTATTCATTTAATACAATTCCGATAACATCCTAAACATACTATGACCCTCTTGAGACAAGCGAAAGCTGATCTAAGATCATGGTGAGCACTGTATCAACTCGCGCATAAGTTCTTCTTAGAGCCGTATCGATCGATACTCCTATAGAGTAATCGATCGATGTAGCTAGAAGTGTATCAGTCGATATTCCTATCGAATAATCGATCGATACTGTCGGCGATATAGCTGTCCCCAAACACCATTTAGCATCTAAGTAATAGATGGTCTAAATATTAGAGAGTGATGGATTCATTTAATAGTATTGAGCTCGACATATCATGCAAGCAACTTGTTAGCATTTATAGTATTTATAGTCCTGAATTCCTGAATACCTACCCTGAATCTAATTATTTTTCTTTATTGTCTTAAACCAAAACCTTTCAACTGAGTAATCTTACCATTACTCAAAACGCATATTACTTTAAACCATTTTCAACTAGCATAGTCACTAAGATTGCATCTTATTTGTACACTAGCTCTCGTGGATTCGATCCCTAAGTACTACAACCGAACCTCTTATTTGAGAGAGTAAAGTCACTCCTTAGGGTAATTTGAGTGATATCAAATTTGGCACCGTTGTCGGGGAGCTTTGATACAATTAGATTTAATCTGATTAGGTCTAGGTTATTTTTACTTTAAATTGTTTTCGACACAAATTTTTCTTGTCTTTTCGGTACATGCCCGCGGTACCGAAGTAACAAGGCATCTCAACTTTTGTTCTTAGAAGACCCCGCTAGCTTGGAACGCTTAATCCGCAAGGAAATCCATTCCGATCGATCGACATCAACAAGCGTTTGTCGACCGATACCGACGCACCATCAATCCGAGACACCGTCTTCATCGACCGATACTCGCACCTTCCTCGCCGATCGACACTACTTCACCGTCGATCGACATGTTTCATCCGACATCGATCGATACCCTAACCTTATATCGATCGATACCGTTTCGCGAGTCATGGTTATACCGATTATTCTCACACGAGATGAGAATGGAGACTTGCGTGACCAAGAAGGTCACCTTCGAATGAAGCGTGTCGAAGCTCAATGCTCGAAGGAAGTAATCCCCGAGCTTAAACCGCACCTACAAGAGCTGCTCAACCCGTAGGAGAGGCTACTCAACACTAGCTGACTACAACCGCCCAGATCAGTTCTACACCAACAGATCAGCCATTCATCCTCGCTATTCAGAGAGGCGATTTCGAGCTCGCCCAAAGATCAACCTCAGGACGATTACCCCATCGGGCTGTCCAATGAGCATCCCATGGACCATCCGAGAGGTTCGAGGATCTCATATCTGCTATCAAAGCCAATGGAGTCCCGTGGACTACCTTCTCGTAAGCTCTTCAAATGGAAAAGCTTTACAGCTGGCTTAGCAGCTACCACCAGATCTCTTACATCCTCGAAGCGACATCAAAACGCATTTCGCGAACTTCTTTGATGATGCCAAGACTTAAGAAGGAAAATTGCCACATTCAACCAGAGCCCGGAGAGTCATTCAAGGATACCGGATCAGATTCAAGTCTTACCATGAGATTGTCCACACCATGGATTCAACAAGGTGCAACCGCTCTGCACTTTCTTCAGAGGCATCGCTGAAATATCGATGGCTCGATATCGCAAGTGAAGGCAACTTCACCACAAGGAATCCAAGATGCTCAAGCTAATAGATAACTTAGCATCCAGCAACAACACGAAGAACATTGTAAAAGCAAGATTCGCAGCTTCCTTGGAAAGGAACAGATGAATGAGGTACAGGCTGCACTTGACAATGTTCTAAACAAGCAACGCCGCTGAAGGATGCGTAAGCCGATGAAGAAGATGACTACGATAAGCGTAAGTCAATCAGATCAATGGAACCGATATCGAGATCCGAAACCAAGGAAACGTAAACTTCAGACAAAGAGGTAACTTCAACAGAAGCAACCCCAACAACAACATAAGTTATGGAAACTCATCTTACATGAAGCCACCCACACCAACCCGTATGAAAGCTAAGACATGCTCGAAAGTTCTTGAAAGCCGCAGCAGCTAGAGGTGAACTTCAATGGAAAGATCGACACGTTCACACCAACTTGAACCCAAATTGATGCTTTGAGCACTCATGTGAAGAAACCAGAGACTCAAGTGATTCAGACAGTAAGGCCAGTGAAGCCCAGAAGGGACCTGAGAAGAAGCAACAGCCACAACGCCAATGCTATCATGAAGACGATTTTTGGAGAGTGGTGAAGCATGAGAAGCCGCAAGAGGGAGACTTCCGGATCGAAGTTCCATGAGTATTGGCGGAACCATTGGTATCGACCGATGTCCGGATACGACTATCGATCGATGTACGCCAATTCAAATCGAACGATGGACTGAGATGAGCATCGACCGATGGACCTTGAAGAATCCTCTCACGAGTGCAACGCCGTAAAGATACTTACTCACGAGGAGTTCGCAGCAAAGCACCCACATCCACCCAGCCCTTACAACATCGATCGACAAAATGGATGTTCCATCGATCGACAGAAGGATAAAGAAATCGATCGACATAATCCAGAACCTATCGATCGATATTCAGTTATCACACCGAGTGCAACTTCCCAAGATAGATGTTGCCGCGACTTACGCACTCGAGGAGCAATCTAAACCCTCCAAAGGCCCACCGAAGTTATCTTGAAGAAACCCACGGATACCCTAGAACCCATGAAGTTAAAACAAGAAACCAAAGGTCCGACTTAAAAGAAAGAGAAGGTTCCTAAGCACCTTAAAAGGGGAGTCAACGAGAAATAATATGAAAGCTTAAGGAAGAGAGTTCTAATAATACCTAAGGAGAAACCGTTCGAAGAAGCATACTACACACACAAATTGTGGATGTTTTCAGAGAGACAAAGGAGCAAGAAGATATCGAAGGATGTTCAATGAGGTCGAGAAACCATGATCGGGAGGATCAAACTTGAGAAGAAGGGTGATCTAGGAAGTTCGTTGTCCCTTGCTCAGTTCATGGGATCAATTTCCCACGTGTCTATGTGACACAGATCTCGAGTCAGATCCTATCCAGGTGATAGCAGCACCATCTAGTTCGAAGATAGAACCCACGGATGAATCATTCATCTTCGTGGATTGTTCTCAGAAAAATCTGGAGGCATCATCGAACCCGAGGTTAACATAGAGAAACCCTAGTTCCAGTAGACTTCCATGTCTTAGACGCCAAGGTAACCTACCTACTTTGCTACTTGAAGAGCCTTCCTAGCCACGGTTGGAGCTGTCTACAACCTTCGACAAACAAACCTGCTGCCAACTCGATCAATCCTACGGTCTACTATGATCCAGACGAAGTCATCAAGGTTCCCGAGAAGATCCAAGACAGCCAGACTCGTGAGCTGTTTGCTATCAGGAGATGATTACGATTCACAAGACGATACAAGACAAAGCACGATGAATCGATCGATAGTGGCATCGTCGATCGATCGATACACGGAATGCATCGCCGACGACATACATGGTCATCGATCGATTCGCTATTCAACTAGATCGAGGAGGAATTTCCGACGGTGACTTGAGGTAAACGAGTGGGAGAAAGACTACTACATCCCACCATATGCTGTAGATCCTACTCACATTGAGGAGTATACCGATGATTACAAGGAGGAGAGAGCTATAGAGTATCACAACCTTCCGAAGATGAAGATCGACTTATCCACCACAACCTCGAATCAACACATCGATCGATAGGACCTTCTCCCCATCCATCGATACTACTTGCCTCGCATCGCTCGACAACACGGTCAACAACAAGCGAGGCGGAGACCACTCCGATCAGGGCTGGGCAAGTGATTACCGGCGCGAGCTTTGTGGTTGAGACCGCCGCGCCAACATACATCACTCAACCCGAAGAAGTCTCATCGATCGACACGGCACCATCGAAATCGACCGATAGGCCTGAACAACCATCGACCGATCCCGGACCTGTGCCATCGACCGATACATTCATCGAACTATCCCAGGTAACAAATTCACGTGCATGATTTCAGCAATTTAACCCGGTGAGTTTGGTATGTTCAGGATTCAAAAGGCTTTGCACGCCAATCGATGGAAGAACGCTCCACATATCGAGAGTTTGGGCGTCCTGATTTAGCGGATCCCAAAACCTATTCAGCAGCAGCAGCTACGGACCAGACCACCATCATCAGCACCGGAGGCATACACAACAGCCGAAGTCAAAGGAAGCTGGGGATAATCATCTCAACACGGAGGACCCATATTTTTAACGGACATCGATCGATATGGAGTACATGACATCGACCGATAGGAGTCCTGAATTCGGAAAGAGAGATTTTCGATATGGAGTTCGAAAATTATTTTGGGAGCAAAGAGATGAGTATGGGGTCTACAGGGATGAGAAAGGGTTTGCTAGAGGAGTAGATGGTGACGTCATCAGAGTTTCTAAAGACGACATCAAGAAATTGCTTCAAAGAACTTCAATGAACGAGCGCTCTTACATCTGTTTACCAGAGCACACCAATTCATTTACAAGAAGAGATTTAGTGCACGAAACCTACACCAAAGATGAGATCAACGAGATGTTCACTGGTCTACTGGAGAACGCAAGTGGGAAAAACTCTCCATGGAAAAGAGTTTAGAGAACGCTACGCATTAAAGCTTCGCAGCAAGATGAACCGGATGTTCGTGCGCACTGCATTAAGTAAGAAGGTTAAACGCCTTGAGTTGGAACTTGAAGATCTTCGCAACACCCGAACCACGGCCAGACAAGTGAAATATCGATCGACGGAGTAACATCCACATCGATCGATATGAAGCCTGCACCATCGACCACTCACTCAAAACGTGAGATTGATGAGTTTCTCGACGATATCCGAAAGAATCAAGAAAGTAAGATCGCTTCGCAACAAACTCACCAAAACCGTGAACCAATCTTCCATAACCTGGGGATCTAAGCATCCGCACCGAAGAGATGAAGAGATCTATCCGCCTTTATCAATGAGGCGATGCAGATATGAACCCCGCGGCACCTTGCAATCCTTTTGGAGGATTGACTCGTCTAAAAGCAGCTGAGAGGAAACTTGCTGACATACACTTCTTAGTAGACAAAGAAGTGGAGGAACTCGCACTACGCATGGACACTATGCAGCAGGAGGCTGAAAAGTTCCAACGTCAACTCGATTATCAGGCTGCATCTATCGCATCGATCGATGAGTACAACCTCACATCGATCGATAGGCGAATGACTGAAATCGACGGACAGATGAAGCTCTTTTCCGAGAAGCTTCACGAGAATCTGCAGAAGCACACATCGACCGATGAACACGATGTTGCATCGATCGATATTCATACTTCCAAAATCTGCACAAGAGTTGACTTGGATAAGTTAGCTGATGAAGCCTACACGGCAATTACGAGCGTGGATGATTCGCAAGACAGACGTATTGATCATATGTATTTTCCGCTAAACAACAAAGTTAGCAGAGCGGAATCTAGCATATAAGTGATGCAAAAAGGAATCAAAGCCATTCAGAAGCAGCTTGCGAGCAGACCTGCACCCTTAGCATCGATAGACAGAAGAACCAGCGCAACGATTGATGGACCTCAACAGCCATCGACCGCTAATTCAACAAAGGAATCGATCGATACCAGCTCTATCCACAACAAAATGATCCAACGCCTTGAGTAAATGCAAGCGGAGCTCGTGATCTTCGAACATGCCTATGAGAAATTAGGATGGCACGAGCTCAGCATTGAAGGTCATCTGAAAAGGATTCAAAGGATCAATGATGAGGTGATTGAGATAAAGAAAAGCGAACCAGAGAATATGAAGCCACAAGAAGCTTATTTGACTCATGGTTCGTGAGAAGAAGGATACAGAGGATACTTGTTTCCCAACAAGTACATGGACTTCACCTCAATAGCTCACTCCATCGAGTCAAGCTAGATGACTATAATCAAAGCTGAGTGGGAGGCAACCTTTGTTAGGTAATTTTTCATTTGGTTTTATCTTTAGGATTTTATTTTTCAGATTTGTTTTTCTTTGTAGTTACGACTAGGCGATTACCACTGAAATCGAATCGACATGACACTGTCGATATCGATCGACATATACCAAACAATAACGATCGATCGATCACGGATCACGGTTAGGTATTTCGTTACTTTTCGATATCGGTATATTTTATTTTTGCTACGCTTCACGGACTGGTTATACACCGAGGACGGTGTATGATTTAAGTCCGGGGATGATTACGATGATGTTTACCTTTTGACTTCATCTAAAATGTTTTCAAAATGGATTTTATTGAGTCAAGAAAGGGATAACGATATTTTAAAAATTTTCATTTTTTTATCTAACCAATATTTTAGGCACCATTCTTAGATTTGTTGATGCAGAATATACTATAGATGCTAAAGTTGATCACCTATCAGCTATGACAACGCTTTCATTGATTGTCTGGAGGAACCAAAGCTGATTTCCAACCTAACCTGACATTCTCTGCTTGTCTTGGGGCTTGGTATACATGGGATCGGATGCTTCAAACAAGTCTGGAAGGTAAAGCCTTGTGTAGATAGTTTTATCACCCTCTATCTCTCATTTTCGAATTTAGATTTAATTTTAGTTCTTTAAAAAAAAATTGAAAATAAGCTTAAATATATGTTTTAGGACTAGTTAGTTATTACTTAGGAAGGAATTCGAACTTGGCGGTTACCCCCCTCAAGACTTGATTCATAAGAATTATATAGGTAAAGGATTCGAACAGGACTTGGTGGTTACCCCCTTCAAGACTTGCTTCGCAATGAATCCTAGGATATAGGTCAAAAAGAAGTGAACAGGACTTGGTGGCTACAACCATTAAGGCTTGATTCATGGAAGCATGTCCAATCTTGGTCAATGTTTTGCAAATAAAAGCAGATTTGACTAGGAGAGAAATAGTAGAGAGAGAGGATATGAACTAATTTTTACCTGCAGGTCCAGATACTTGTTTGAGCAACCTTGCATCCTGTGGTAGATACTCCCAAGGTAAAGCCTGCACTTTCATTTTTATGTACAGAAATGAAATCAGTTGAGGGGTTAGTCAGACATGATTGCTAAGTTGTTGGCTGGATGATCAAGGTTGTTTAATTAGGATATTGCATAATGTACTTCTGTGATTGACAGATTCTTAGATGTGATTTGCAACAAAGTAGAGGTTACGATTCTAAGTTTGAATTTGATTGAGTCCCTGCTTTTTAAAACCTCTTTCATAAAGACTGTCTGTGTGTTTGCTTGAGGACAAGCAAAAGGTTAAGTCTGGGGGAGTTGATATACCATGGATTTTACCTGTTTTTACTCATGGTATATGAGTATTTTTATTACTATTATCTATGTTTTGGAGTCTATTAGGTATGTTTTCAGGCTCAGGAGAATTTTGGAGAAAAGTGATGTTTTAGGTGCCTTTTGAAGCTTAAAGAAGAGTTCACCGAGATCGCACTGCAGGTCGACATCCGAAGTTACACATCGATCGATGCACATTCTGTGCTATCGATCGACACACATTTGCCGAAGGACGATACATCGAGATCATAATCGATCGATGTACATCTAGTACTATCGATCGATATTGAGCGGCGAAAGAAGACAAGTTGGACTTGACCGAACTTGAAGCCCATGACATCAGATTTTTACAAGATTGCCCCTGACGAGTTTTTAACCTAATGAACTCATATTTATATGTGCCTAAGTGTTTTGGCACCATATAAGTTTTTACCTAAAGAGTTTCTTTTTACCTCCATCTTTTCTACACATTTCTTTTACTGTTTCATTACTTTGCAAGTTCTCAATAAAGTTCTATTCAGTTCTTTACTTGTTCTTCTTAACAAAGGTTATAGGATTCTAGATCTAGAGGAGAGATCCAAAGAGATTTGTTATTGGAACTTAAGTGTTCACTCCTCTAATAGATCTATGAACTCCTATTATTACCTTGTTACTATGAATTACTTAGCCATGTCTGAGTAGATTCATTTGTTAGATTTAGGGTTTAAATAGGATATGAGGGATTAGCCCCAGCCTATATCTGCTATAGTTGTGATATTTATTGTTAGGATTGTTCATTAATGCTTTTTATAGATTAGCTACCTAGAACATGAACTTGGATTGCATTATTCATTTAATACAATTCCTGATAACATCCTAAACATGCTATGACCCTCTTGAGACAAGCTGATCTAAGATCAATGGTGAGCACTGTATTAACTTCAGCATAAGTTACGCTTAGAGCAGTATCGATCGATACTCCCATGAGTAATCGATCGACGAAGGGTGTATCGGTCGATATTCCAATCAAATAATCGATCGATACTGTCGGCGATATAGCTGACCAAAACACCATTTAGCATCTAAGTAATAGATGGTCTAAATATTAGAGCTGATGGATTCATTTAATAGTGTTGAGCTCTGACATATCATGCAAGCAACTTGTTAGCATTTATTGTATTTATAATCCTGAATTCCTGAATACCTACCCTGAATCTAACTACTTTTCTTTATTGTCTTAAACCAAAACCTTTCAACTGAGTAATCTTACCATTACTCAAAAACCTACATTTTATTTTAAACCATTTTCAACCTAGCATAGTCACTAAGATTGCATCTTATTTGTACACTATCTCTCTGTGGATTCGATCCCCAAGTACTACAACTGAACCTCTTATTTGAGAGAGTAAAGTCACTTCTTAGGGTAATTTGAGTGATATCACAAACTTAAAATTAAAACATGTATAATTTAACCTACAATTAAAACATGTATATCCCGCTTTAGTCTGTAATTTATTTATTTTTTATTTTTTTCTGTCACTAGTCTGTCATTTATTTTAGGACTTATTTTCTCAATAACCAAAATCACAACCAAAATTAAGTGTATGACATTGATGTTGACATAATTAAGAAACTAACAATTGTGTCTCTTTTCATCCGGTTATAACCTTCTTTCGTGCAGGTAGCAGGTGAAAGGAAGAAGGTAAGGCCACATCACCCAAACTAAACATGGCTAATAATGAAGCCACATCACACACATACAAACCACATACGTTCAAAATAATATACTACATAATGGATATAGTATAGTACGTTTACAGTATACTGTGAAGTAAATTTTAGTTCTCATTCAATAATTTAGGGAATTTTAGTAGGAAGATTAAATATATGATATATTACTATATTATTGAATAGAATATAGTGACACTACAACATGGATGAGTTCATATAACTAATACAAGTAACTGAGCAACGAGGTGAGTTAATGAAATTCCCAACCAGATGATAACACTAAACCATAACCCCTGAAATGTCAACCCACATCCGAGATATAAACAGTTTCCTCCGTTTTCAAATAATGACATTCACCACGTTCATAATACTATACTATATGGTGGATATAGTATACTACTTTTAGAGTGTTCTCGTTAGTGAAACTCAACCCAGATGATAAAACTATACCCTAATCCGGAAATATCAACCCACATCCAAGAAATAAACAGTTTCTCCCTGTTAAGAAATATTGACAGTCACCATATGATTACATTTTAGTAAGAAGGTTAAATATATGTTATATTACTATATTATTGAATAGAATATACTGACACTACGACATGGATGAGTTAATATCACTAATACAAGTAACAGAGCAACGAGTGTGAGTTAGTGAAACCTCCACCCAGATGATAACACTAAACCCTAACCCGGAAATGTCAACCCACATCCGATATATAAACAGTTTCCCCCGTTTTCAAGTAATGACATTCACCATGTTCATAATACTATACTATATGGTGGATATAGTATACTACTTTTAGAGTGTTCGTTAGTGAAACTCAACCCGGATGATAAAACTATACCCTAATCCGAAATATCAACCCACATCCAAGAAATAAACAGTTTCTCCTGTTAAGAAATATTGACAAATACCATATGATTACATTTTAGTAAGAAGGTTAAATATATGTTATATTACTATATTATTGAATAGAATATACTGACACTACGACATGGATGAGTTAATATCACTAATACAAGTAACAGAGCAACGAAAGTGAGTTAGTGAAACCTCCACCCGGATGATAAAACTATACCCTAATCCGAAATATCAACCCACATCCAATATATAAACAGTTTCCCCCGTTTTCAAGTAATGACATTCACCATGTTCATAATACTATACTATATGGTGGATATAGTATACTACTTTTAGAGTGTTCTCGTTAGTGAATTTCAACTCAAATGATAAAACTATACCCTAATCCGGAAATGTCAACCCACATCCAATATATAAACAGTTTCTCCTGTTAAGAAATATTGACAAATACCGTAGTATTACATTTTAAAGAAATAGTATTGAATATGTCCCAAATAGTATGGTAAGTTTACATAAATAGCTACACTAAAATATATAGTATCTTATTTTGTTCATCAATATAGTATACTAGGCGAGTTCATCTTTTTCAATTTCTCTTTTTTTTCAAACGTGCTGATATACCTTCATTTCGTTCACCGTCGTTATTCTTCACCACCATGTAAAGATCATCTTTGTCTCTTTTCTTTTTTCCCGACACAACGACGCTTCTACCGGTGTGTCATCGTTATTCTTCACCATTGGATCACTAAAACAAAAACAAAAACATAGTAAAAAAGCTGAATTATAAACAGAAACAGAGTATAAAACAAGAAATAGAAAAACAATATAAAAATAAAAACAGAAACAGAATATATAAACAAAACCAAAACATAGTAAAAAGCGTGATGTCACCTCATTCTCTACGGTGTCATATTCTCCTTCAAATTCAATTTCGAAAACTCAGAATCTTTGTTTCTTCCTTGCTTTGAGATGAAGTGGTGTGTGTTTGTACGTATGAAGAAGAAGCAAAGACTTGGTAAAAAGAAGAAGAAGAAGAGAAGAGATGTCTATCAATGGTGGCCACAATTTATGATATTGTTTGTTTAATATTTATTTTAATAAATATTTCTCAGCAGGTTACACATATCACAAATGAGGGGTCATATGGCTATTTTTTATATTGTGGAGCTTGTATATTGGTGATCTAGGAATTTTAGCTATGGAGTGAATTAACATTTATTTGATGGTTGTACAATGCAATTCCCCTTTATTTTATTAACCTAAATTTATGGACTGAGATTTAAATTCCAACAATTATCAAAATCGAATACATATCTATACTATTTACGAAATGATTCTTGTCTAATACTAAAAGTTAAAATGGTCAAAATCATTAATATACCCTTAATAAATTTATTAGTTATGTTTAGTGATCATTTAGATTTATCCATCATATCAACATTATCTAAAATATTATTTATGGTGTTATTATCCAAAATCATTTTAAATTAACATGTTAGAATATTATTTATTGTGTTATTATCCAAAATTAATAAAAATTAATAAGTAAAATTATATATATATATATATCAATTTAAAGAGAGAGAAAATTATTGTCCAAAGTCTTCGTCTGTGCATCTAAGTCGTCAAACTCTTCCAATAAAACGAGATTGCATCGGAGATCCACTCATCAACATCTTCTCGCATTGATTCGAACTTTTCACAATGATAGATTTTAGGAATACCAAAGTTGTATAAGCTCAATCGAATCAATGTAACAAAGTAATGCTTAGAACGACAAAGGCTCGATCTACAATCTCATGACAATTGCAAATACTAATCTCAAGATCTC
This sequence comes from Brassica carinata, assembly GCA_016771965.1. Lineage (NCBI taxonomy): Eukaryota > Viridiplantae > Streptophyta > Magnoliopsida > Brassicales > Brassicaceae > Brassica > Brassica carinata. The sequence goes on along the minus strand of CM028688.1, from coordinate 27,656,504 downwards.
ATAACGATCTTGAGCTTAGACTCATAGCCTCCTTGAACTTTACAACAATCAAAGCATAGAGAATCTTCAACGTTCTTCTCCTTTATTTAAGAACTAAGCTTCCTCATTTCTTTCTAAGTGTTTGCTTCCCCATTTTATTGTTTCATCAGCCACGTCAGCACACTCATTTGTCTTTTTCTAAAATAAGACCTCTGATACTTATCACTAACCTAGCTATGAAGCTTGTTGTCTTGTGGCCAATTGGTGAATAGGGAATCCTTTTGGTTACTTGTTCAGTAACTACGTCTCTTTCCTAAAGTCATGTTTGCATTCTTTAAGTTATAATCGAAATTTATATTTCTGGATGAAAAAGGTTTCGATGGGATATGTAACTACTACAGCCCATTCACTGATGGGTTGGAAGCTCGGGGAATTCTTTTTGCGTCTCCGGGCCTAGACGTGAGAACCTTCTAAATATGATAATATATACATGTTCTGTTTCTTTATTAGTTTATTTATTCCTAGTTAGAACATTTATGTGGTCCTGGTGCGTTTTGATCCTTTCTAATTCTGCATCTTCTCCTGCTTTTCTGTCTTTTAACAGACATACGATGGGCAGTGATAAAAAAAAAAAAAAAAACAGACATACGATGGTATGATAATTGGTTAGCACTCACGAGATACAGATCTTGATGTAATGTAAGTTGGCTCGAGTCTCATACTTAAAAGTCACAATAAACTGACTTAAATACAATGTGGCTTACTTGTATTTCACACTACATGTTAACCCTGGTTAAGGCCAAAGAACTTACCAACATTTTCTCTGACAACAAAAACAAAAATGTGAAGCTATCTCTACCTCGCCTCGTATATATGTGCCCTTTTCTCTAGTTTCTTGATGACTAAAATTTGTATTGAGTTTTCTGAATTCTTTTCGATTCAGATGACCCTTGAAGAAGCTATAGGATACGTTGCCTCAGATTAACTTATTGAGGTTGTTGGCATGAAGGTAGAAATAACAAGAGAAGAGAGTTCAAGAAACTTTAAGAGGCTTAAAATAAACAGTAACTCTGGTCAACAATAATTTCTTGAACAGTAACTTCAATTGTTTTGGTTGTTCAAGAAAGAATAATATACTGGTGTTTTCACTTACTTTCTTTTCCTTTTATGATTGTGATTCCAATTAGTAGTGTTTGATTGGTCCATGACAGAGTGAATTTGTTTATTTTTTCCCTACTCATTTTATTTATTTATTTATGGGAAATTAGGCCTCCTACCAACACATTATCTTCTATTGAGCAATATACCAAAACTACTATTCGCTCACTGAACAAATTCGAACATGACTCAGATGCCACTACACAATAAACAACAGAAATGAAATAGAATAATAGGCAAAATCTTATAGAGAGATTCCAAAGATCTTTTTTCTTATTCATATCCTTGTGTCAGATAGAAAAATTAGAAAAATCTAGATTTTCAACCAAAGTTTTCAAAATTTGAAATTATAATCTTCCTTGTTATCGCATCTCAAAAATCATCTCTCTCATCTATCTTTGTCGGAAACAACTTTCTTTGGGTGTTCATCTACTGAAGTTTAGAGAAAGGAGAAACTCTGAAAACAAGCACAATCTTCACTTTAATGGGTTGTGAATCTATGGCTGTTGAGTCCTCGTCGCCTTCTGCTTCTGCACCAACAACTTCTGTGGCAGCGACTTCGCTTGCTCCTGGTTTCGATTTCATCCAACTGATGAGGAACTTGTGAGCTATTAGAGAAAAGTTCTGGGTAAAACTTTAAGCCTCGATGCAATTGGGGTAGTTAATATCTACAAGAATGAGCCTTAACACTTAGCAAGTTCTCTGGGGTTCTTTATCCTTTTCTTTCTAATATCTCTGTGTAATTTGGATTTCTTTATGAGATCTGTGAGTTTTTGTTTCTGATGGGAGCTTTTTTTGTAGTTTCATCTCTTGACTCAATTCGAGAAAAGAGTTTAGCTTTATGTGTTCAGAGAATGAAGTTTGTTGTTCCGTGTTTAGTTATCTGAAAGTTTTGAGTTTAATTAGATCTATTACATATTCCATTCTTGTTAACTTGTGGTTCACAATTAGTTTGCTAGTGTTTTTATTAACCGGACATTTGATCAAGTACCAGCTAAAATTAAATTAATACCAGGATTAAATTTTTTATCGTGTTAATATCCAAGCATCTTAAATGTGTCATAGATGTATGCATTATGTGTACAAGAGACAATCACATGCATAGATAAACTTTATACAATATGAGTGGAAATCTTTATAATAGTAATACACATCATTCACTTTACAAAACCAAGATGGGTCTCTGTCTTTCAAAACAAGTTTCATTGCTATGACAATTTCCATATTTTTTAAACAAGTTTCATTGCTATAACAAATTTCATATTTTCTAACAAAACGAGGTCGATATATGGCTAATGTTCGAGTTTAATCACACTTTGTAAAGGTTTAGGGCTGCTTATCTTACAAATTTAAATGGTATAAGCAACAACTTATACAATAAAACACTTTTATTACGTGATAATATATTACATAATTGGTTACAAGAAAGTTTAACAAGCCAAAAGAGAAAGCAAAAAATACTAAACTTTCTTATAACCGGTAAACCCATCCTTCATCGGTTACAAGAACATTTCATTGTTGTAACAAGTTTCCATACTTTCTAACCAAATGAGGGCGATATACGGCTGTTTGAGTTTAATCACATTTGCAAGAGCTTGAAAATGCTTATCTTACAAAAGTTAAATGGTATAGACAACAACTTGAAATAAAACAATTTCATTACATGGTAATTTATTACATCATTGGTTACAAGAAAGTTTAACATACCAACATGAAAGTGAACAATGCTAAAAATATTTTAACCGGTTTTGTAAAAACAACCCTTGGCTACAAGAAAGATAATCAAACCAAAGATAATCTTAACAAGGCTTTCCGTAACTGAGGAACATACCCAGAAGACATTCTTGTTTAAATAACTATATACATCTAAACTTTCTTATAACCGGTTAAATGTTCTTATAACTGGTTTTGTAAAAGCCATCCCTCATCGCTATAACAAGTTTCCATATTTTCTAACCAAACGGGGTGATATACTGCAGTTTGAGTTAAATGACATTTGCAAAAGCTTGGAGATGCTTATCTTGCAAAATTTAAATGGTGTAGGCAACAACTTGAAAATAAAACAATTTCATTACATGATAATTTATTACATCATTGTTACAAGCAAGTTTAACAAGCCAACAGAAAAACAAACAATGCTAATACTTCTTATACCCGGTTTTGTAAATAGTTCCTCAGTTACAAGAAAGATCATCAAACCAAAAGTAATCTTAACCAGGTTAAACTTTTCCGTAACCAAGGACCATACCCAAAACACATTCTTGCTTAAATAACTATATGCATCTATATCACAATAGAAAGGCCAAGTCAACTCTTGGATTTGAAATCTCCACATTCACCATCGGTCCCATTCCCTTCATATGACTTCTCTTTGCCTATCCAATTGAGTTGTTTCCAATGTTTTTGGCCCAAGGCTACCATTCTCCAATCACGTTTTTTTTTTCCACTTCCCTCGCCAAAAACAGACGCATTGACCCTTCTCCTTCGAAACATTGACCAAAACTGTAAAAACTAAGATTATAGTGGAACTAAAAAATTCCTACTAATTCAACAAAACTTAAACAAGCTTTTATAAGCAAATTCAGAAAGATAGAGAGAGACCTCTTAGCTGTAAACAAGCAACTTCAAGAAGTTACAGACGTGAGAAAGAAGAAGATTCCAATTAAAGAAATGTATATAAATTTATCTAGAGCTTGAAGCTTTTGCCTTTTGCCAGGATCAGTAAGTCGTCTTCTCATCTTCTTGACAGTAGGTGAGGTTACCCTTCCGCCGCTGCCACCACCTCATGTACTCATGGAGAAAGAACCAGATGAACTAATGAATTATTTGGAACTCATGATGTTCTTCAATTTTGTTTAGATTCATTAGAGAAAAAAAAACAGAGAAAGAAAACGAAGAAAGAGACATTGACAATGAAAAAAGATGTGGTTTTGATGTAATTATGATTATATCTTTTACCAAGATACGTTCAACAAACCTAACCCAAATCTTTTTTATAATCTTTCCAAATCTTCATAAATCATGTTGTCAGCCTATAAGTGTACGTCATCTAGGTTCTGGAAATCACTTCGTCGAGTATTAAGGGTAGGTATGTTTTTCACCATATCGTTCGATCTCACGTGCATCAAACTTTTACTGTTATTGGCGAATCCCTAATTTCGTCATCTTCTTTTGTTTTTAAGCAAATAATCCCTTTATTTATTTTGTTTTTTTGGTTTAACTTTTTCTTTTCCTTAACCATTCGAAAAATATTAACAAATATTGTCCTGATTTTATTTAGAATTCGTTATGAATGGATAAAGAGCATTAGTAAGCTTCTAATTCTTTTTAACTTGCAAAAATTAAATTAATTGCCCATATAAAAAAAAATGTTAGCAGATTTTTTTTGTCCTTGTTGAAAATTTATTAAGAGGGCTCGACTGGTTTTTCCGCTACTACCTGCAAACGCAGTTTCTGCGGTTGGTAGCGGTTGTTGGTATTTTGAAACAATCATATAAAACACTACTAATCGCTTCAAACCACTCTGAACCTCTTAAAATCAAAAGTTGGTTCCAGCTAGCGTTTGCGGGATGGTAATTTAAAAAAATAAAAAATTTAAATTGAAATAATAGAAATACTAAATGTATATATTATATTTTAAATTATATTATAAAAATTTTAAACCAAATATTCTCTATAATTTTTAAAAATTAATAGTATAATTTTAAAAATAGAAATTTTTATATTTATTATGACATTATGATTTTAAAACTTTTTAAATTATGTTAAATGTAAATATTGTTAATTTATTATTTAACAGATGTTTCATTTGGTAGTTTTTTTTTTTTTTTTTTAGCAAACGTTATTTTATTAAAATTTGACCAAAGTACTTGCCGTAACCGAAGTTATGCAGTCAACAGAGAATACAAACAAAAGGAACATCAAGAACCAGTAAAAATCGAGCCATCAACTTCGATTTACTTTTCTAAGTGGATAGAGAATCCAATTAGCCACTTCTACCTCTGTTCCCACGACCGCGATTTCCTCGACCACGTCCCGTGAACTGTAAGTGCATCTCCTTAGCTTTTGCAGACGGTTTAACCGGTCTTTCCCTAAGGATTCTTTTCTCAGAGGGTGTCATATGATCCATCAAATTGTCAGAGCTTAATTGATCCTCCTCTTCTTCATCAAACGACCACAATGCAGCAAACTTGTTTGTACCTGAAGCTTGCTCAGTTTCATCATGCTGTACGTCTGCCATAATAGGTGCTTGTGCAGCATCACAGTTTGGTATAGACTGAGATGACTCGATGTCATCATACGCTGTCTCTTCATTAATACAAGTAAATGAAGGCGGAACATACATGTTCTCAAGTTCTGTAATGGTTGCTAATGAAATGAGTTCCCCCACATTAGCATCCGTACCTAGTTCGAGTACATTTGATTCCGTATTTGCAACAATATGAGTGTCTGGTGTCGATAGTATAATACCTGTAGCAGGAGCTGAAGGAGAGTTATATTGGGCAGATATGTGAGGTGTATTACTCACCTCAAGTGGAGATTCACCAGCAATCAAAGATGGAGGGGTTACTTGGACTTCTGAAGTTTCCATATGGGGGATGATAGGAGATTTTGGAAAGCCAACAACTGGAGAACCATTAGCTTCCACCAAACTGTTCTTTCTATTAGCGTTGACTGAAGCCTTTTGCTGTGTCAAGGACAAACATCTTTTGGCCTTGTGACCAAGCTGACCACAGTTTTCAGACTTCTTGGGAAGCCAAGAGTATTCAACATCGACCATTGAGAAGTTTCCTTGCTTTTCCCATGCTGCAACTTTCTGTGGGAAAGGCTTATCAAGCTCAACTTCCACCATAATTTTTGCTTCGCCCAACATAGTAGGATCTAACCACGGTTTGTGAGACAACATTGGTTCTCCTACGGCTGAAGCAATCCATTCAATTGCAGGAATAGAATATAACTGAGTATGGATGTTTTTGAGTGTGACCCAAAGTGGAATCGTATTGATCTCCGGCAGTGCTAAGGATTCAGATGAATTCCAAGGAGCTACAAACATTAAGCATTCATCCACATGCCACAATCCACGCTCAAGAACCCATTTCCGAGTGCTTTCATCAGGAATGTGAAAGATATAAGAAGATTCACTTATCTTCTTGACAAAAATATTGCATCTTCTTCCCCAAATCTTATTGAGAATAGCATGAACTAACCCGCCAGATGGAACTAAACAATGGCAAAATTGACCAATGACGAATTCTTTCTGATTTTGCAGTCCATTGCGGAGAACATAGTCAGGTATAGTTACCTTAGGTGTGCCGTCCTCCATATACTCTGGCATCGTGACTCGGTGAAGATTCCTGGACTTTGGGTTCAGTCAAGCAGTCCATGGAAAGCGTGTCTTATCAATTGGATATGTTGGGTTGAGAAGAGATTGATCGACTTCATTGCCTCTTGATATCCCTTCAACCTCTTTGTGATGTCTTTTGCCTGGGATTGCCTGAGAGAGCTGGCCAGTGCACAGTTTCTAGAGGTACCACTGATGGAGCCGAAGGTTCTCCTAACCACGCCAATGGTTTGGCCCAAGCTCCCAGCGAAGCTTGCGGAATTGAACCTGTAGGCGTACGGTGAGAAGGTTCTGTCGAGAGATTTGTCGGCGTCGGTACGTCTTGTCCAGCTTGTGCGTCATCTTGAGATGAGGGAGGAGCTGAAATAGTCAAGCCATCTCTCACAACTTGAGGTATCGGAGAAGGTAAGCCCGGTTCGATCTCTGAGTTAGCGTCAATCAGGCCCTGAGTCAGACCTTCAATCGGATTTTGATTCAAACTAGCAGCCTCGATTTCAGAACTTGACATCTGAATCGACAAGGCGAAGAGGAGTGATGAAGAAGAGTCACCGAGAGGAGATTAATGGCGACGGCGGAGCCGCCGGAGGGAAGACGCGGCGTTCAACTAGGTTTTCGCTCTCGACGTCGCAGGGGAAAGGGGCGCGTTGCATTTGGTAGTTAACCGGTCATAACTATCCCGCAAACAAACCAATATCTAACTGTTATACCAATGGTGCAAATATCTTAAAAACGCTTAAGATCTCAATCATCTGTATCCGCAAACTCCCGTAACCACACCCGTAACGATTGCGGTTACACCAGTCAGACCTTGAAAATCTTGCTCTTTGGTTGTGGTTGGCTTGGGTTACTTGATCTCGCGGGTTTTTGTTATTCATTATCTGATACAAAAGACTAATGTGGTTGTGGTAGTAGTGATGAATGTTTTTCTTTAAATCCACCTTAATTGGAAAAGTCTGATATAGTTTGAAATTTAAACATGTCTACCGTGTACGCATTGTTTGTAGCGAAGACATACCTATAAGCGTAAATCAAATGATTCGGGAAAAGAGAATTTCCTCTCTTTTTTTTTGACGTTAATTTCTGTTTGATTCCCCGACCCTAGCATTGATAATTAGTAACCAATATGAAATATGAGTTACATAAAAATTGTATGTTAATTTGATATACAAGGAAATCACCATCTATATTATTAAAACTGAAGTACAAATTATGTTTGTTTGGAAACATGAATAACAATTTTTAAAAAGAGATTTGTTTAGAAACATAGATAGCAATTTTAAAAAGAAGTTTGTTTGGTAGCATAGATACCAGTATAAAAAGAATATAATGTTGTTTGGAAACATAGTTAGCATTATATTAAGAAAAAGAAGTAATGAACTTATGTTATTAAGAAAAATTGAAAGTTCATCTATTGTATATAAACTATCTATTTAGACCAGCTTTAATATATACGAAAATTGGCTAATCTAATCACATAACAACATATTTTGTCTAAAATAATCATAAAACAAAACTTAAACTTATATACTTATTTCAAATCAAAATAATAATTTAATGTTGATTTATATCAAACATTGATTCAAAATATACATATATTCCTAAATTAATTTTTACTAAAATATTTTTCAATAACCATTATTAAAAAATTGTTTTCAATATATATAAGAAAAATATAATACAAAGCCCAATTTCATATATCAACTTAAAGTATTGTTTTTATATTTTACATTAAGTTTTAAAAATATAATATATGTAATTAATTATATGATGGTACGTATAAAATACTATTAATTATATGATTACTTAAATGATGGTACATATAAAATACGATTAGTTATATGATTACACAAATATGATATACAATAGTGACTAGGGGTGGGCGTTGCCCATTCGTGTTTGGTTCGGGTTTTTTTGGGTTTCGGGTTTCCGGGGTTAAAGATTTCAGTCCTATTCAAATATTTCTAAATTTTGGTTTGAGTTCGATTCGGATCTTTGCGAGTTCGTTTCGGGTTCAGATAACCCATTTAAATTATCTTAAATTTTTTAAAATTCATAATATACTTTAAATTTCTCAAAATTTATAAGCAAAATTATATATAAATTTGAATAATATATGTCATAATACCTAAACTTAACATATAAATTGGTTTGGTTTAAATATTTGGATAGAGAATCAATCATTACTTCAAGTATTTTTGGTGTTTTAAGATATTTTAACAATTTCGGATATTTACTTTTGACTATTTGTATATATTTTCAAGTATTTAAACCAATTTAAAAGTATCATATATATTCTGGATGTTTTTATATACATTAAATCTAAAAATAATTAATATACATAAATATATTTCGGGTACATTCAGGTACCTGAAATACTTCGGTTCAGATCGAATTCGGTTTCACTTCTCTAAATACCAAAATTTTGAATAATTTGGATATTTAAACAATTTCTGTTTGGTTTAATACTACTTTTTCGGATCGGATCAGTTCGGTTCTTCGAATTCGGATATTTTGCTCAGCTTTAATATTGACATGAAAAATAAATAGTAATATATTTTTGAAAAAATACACCCACACGGGTGTACGGATCAAAATCTAGTATATATTTTATACTTCTAGACATTAATAAATCCCTTGAATTTGACAATTTACAAAAGCAAATCACGTTTTCGATGTCTCGTATACTACGGACTACAATTCAACTGGTTAATTATTCAGCTGCTAAAGTGCAAGAAGTATATAATTTTAGTGCACGAACGGAAATCAAAAAGAATGAATTAATTTATTATTGTGAACTAAACATGCCAAACCATTGAAGGAAGATATAACAACTACGTCCAACATAAGTCTCAAAGGTCAAAACTACAAAGTAAGAAGTAGAACCAATAGGAAACAAAACGTGTGTGAGTCTATCAACCTAAGATGAAAAAAGGAAGTAAATAAATTAGGAAGTATGATCCGATCCAAGCAATAGATTTTGAAGCTGCGCTATGTGGGGCTGGTGATGGTCCCGTCTGGTACTTTGGACCATTATTAACCGGTGAATTAGCCAATGGAGACGGTAAAAGAGACAAGGATGGGCTTGGTGATCGGACCGGTCTAGGAACAGGAGCTGCAACAGGACCCAACGAGGCCGGTAACACTACGATTTGAAGCTTTTGTCCTATGCCGCAGTGACCAGGAACTCCGCATATAAAGTTGTGGACGCCTGATTTCGTCAGAGTGACTGTGTCGGACCCAGTTTCATATCTTTCTAATGGATTAGATGTTACACACAGCTCAAAGTTGTTGGGGGTGACTTCATTGACGTTGTGGTAGTCTTTGTTGTATTCGAACACCAAAGAGTCTCCGACTTGAAAAGTTCTTGAAGAAGCCCAAGCCTCGTAATCAACGCCCATCATGGTCCATCCTTTTGAGTCTCCGACTTTGTGGACAGTGCCTCCAACGGCAGCTCCGAAGAATGCCACAAGAATAATCAAAGAAGCGAATAAGGATTTGTTCTTGATCAAAGCCATGATCGATGTTTTGTTCTCTTTTTTCTTTTCAGGAATGAGAGAATTAAACAGGCTAAGAGATCAAGTGTGGAAGTGATATATGAAGTTTTGAGTTTGTTTGATGAGAACTTGTGAGGACGCTAGGATGTTTATATAGAGCGTGGGGTATCGTTTTAGCTAAATCCTTTTGCCTTTAGGAATCTGAAGATATTTATATTTATTTAACAAATAAAGTAATATATAACTTGGTTAATTCCTAATGTTGTTTTGCTTAGGTCCGTTATTTCGTTGTCCTATATACGAGAGAGATACCATCATAGGAAGGACCTTATCTACTTTGGATTTTTTTTTTTTAATTTTGTTTTGCATATTATTAATTTTTTATTTTTGCGACTATAACTTTAGATATTCTTAATTAAAATATAAAACAGATAAACTTATGTGAAATAATAAAAGATGATATAAGTTAAAGTGTTTTGTACTTCGTAGTCACATGTGACCATCATTTCTTTTTATCCCAACGATGATCATCATTTTCATACGAGACGTTAAAAAGAATGTTCGTACTATGAAAAGTTCGAATAAAATTTATATTAATTTTTTCTTGTCAACTATAATTTATATTAGTTAAATATAGTTATCTGATATGAGAATGACCACTTTGGCCTTTTCATCAAGGATTGTGCTAGATTTATTGGACGAGATCAACGAAGGGATTATAACTTTTTTTAGCAATCTTATTTTTATTAAAATTTAAATAGATAACTATACAATAGTCCAAAGAAAGAAAACAGAACCAAAACGGATAATTAAGTGAACATCTCTTAAGATAAAATTAACGAATAAAATAAATTTTATGGAAGCAAAACCTACAATTAAAACATGTATATTCCGCTTTAGTCTGTCATTTATTTTGATTAAAACAAAATAAATGAACTGAGATTTAAATCCTAACAATTATCAAAACCGAATACTTATTTATACTACTGTATTTACTAAATGATTTTGTCTCACATTAAAAGTTAGAGCAGTCAAAGTTGTTAATACCTTAATAAATTTGTAAGTTATGTTTAGCGATTAATTAGATTTATTCGTTATATTAACATTATGTAAAATATTATTTATTGGATTATTATCTAAAATTACTTTTAATTAACATGTAAGAATATTATATATTGTGTTGTTATCGAAAACTAATAAAATAAAAAATAATATTATATATATATCAATTTAAAGAGAAATAAAATTATTAACTAATTATATTGATCAAAAACGTCTTCGTATTTGCATATAAATCGTTAAACACTTCCAATAAAACGAGATTGCATCGGAGATCCACTCATCAACATCTCTTGCATTAATTCAAACTTTCACCGCACCAGTGATAAATTTTAGGAATACCAAAGTTGAATAAGCTCAAATTAATCAATGTAGCAAAATAATGACTTGAAAGAAAGGATTGATCTACAATCTCATGATAATTGCAAATACGAATCTCAAAATCTCATAACGATCTTGAGCTTAGACTCATAGCCTCTTGAACTTTACAACAATCAAAGCATAGAGACTCTTCAACGTTCTTCTCCTTTATTTAAGAACTAAGCTTCCTCATTTCTTTATAACTGCAAACACCTCTGTTCCCTCCTGAGTGTTTGCTTCCTTATTTCATTGTTTCATCAGGCATGTCAGCACACTCATTTGACTTTTTCAAAAATAGACCTCTGATACTTATCACTAACCTAGCTATGAAGCTTGTTGTCTTGTGGCCAATTGGTGAATAGGGAATCTTTTTGGTTACTTGTTCAGTAACTACGTCTCTTTCCTAAAGTCATGTTTGCATTCTTTAAGTTATAATCGAAATTTATATTTCTGGATGAAAAAGGTTTCGATGGGATATGTAACTACTACAGCTCATTCACTGATGGGTTTGGAAGCTCGGGGAATTTTTTTGTGTCTCCGGGCCTGGACGTGAGAACCTTCTAAATATGATAATATATACATGTTCTGTTTCTTTATTAGTTTATTTATTCCTAGTTAGAACTTTATGCGGTCCTGGTGCGTTTTGATCCTTTCTAATTCTGCATCTTCTCCTGCTTTTCTGTTTTTTAATACGATGGTATGATTATTGGTTAGCACTCACGAGATACAGATCTTGATGTAATGTAAGTTGGCTCGAGTCTCATATTTTTTTTTTTTTGTCATGGACTCGAGTGTCATACTTAAAAGTCACAATAAACTGACTTAAATACGATGTGGCTTACTTGCATTTCACACTACATGTTAACCCTGGTTAAGGCCAAAGAACTTACCAACATTTTCTCTGCCAACAAAGACAAAAATGTGAAGCTACCTCTACCTCCCCTCGTATATATGTGCCCTTTTCTCTAGTTTCTTGATGACTAAAATTTGTATTGAGTTTTCTGAATTCTTTTCGATTCAGATGACCCTTGAAGAAGCTATAGGATACGTTGCCTCAGATTAACTTATTGAGGTTGTTGGCATGAAGTTAGAAATAACAAGAGAAGAGAGTTCAAGAAACTTTAAGAGGCTTAGAATAAACAGTAACTCGGTCAATAATAATTTCGTGAAAAGTAACTTTGATTGTTTTGGTTGTTCTAGAAAGAATAATATATTGGTGTTTTCACATACTTTCTTTTCCTTTTATGATTGTGATTCCAATTAGTAGTGTTTGATTGGTCCACGACAGAGTGAATTTGTTTATTTTTTCCTTTCACGTTCTTTTTATTTATTTATATTGTTTTTTTGTTTAAATTTTTCTTTTCCTTAACCATTCGAAAAATATTAACAAATATTGTCCTGATTTTATTTAGAATTCGTTAAGAATGGATAAAGAGCATTAGTAAGCTTCCAATCCTTTTCAACTTGCAAAAATTAAATTAATTTCCCATATAAAATAATGTTAGCAAATTTCTTTTTTGTCCTTGTTGAAAATTTATTATAGGGGTTCGACTGGTTTCCCCGCTACCACCCGCAAACGCAGCTTCTGCGATTGGTAGTGTTTATTGACATTTTGAAACAATCATAGAAAACACTATACAAATTGCTTCAAACCGTTCTGAACCTCTAAAAATCAAAAATTAGTTCCAGCTAGCGTTTGCGGTTGCGGGATGGTAACTTTTTTAAAAAAATAAAAATTAAAAAAATAAAAATTATAAATCGAAATAATAGAAATAATAAAATGTATATATTATATTTTAATTTAGATTATAAAAATTTTAAACAAAATATTCTCTATAATTTTTAAAAAATTAATAGTATAATTTTATAAATAGAAAATTTAATATATATTATAACATTATGATTTAAAAACTTTTAAAGTTATGTTAAATACAAATATTGTTAATTTATTATTTAACAGATGCTGCATTTACTATCCCGCAAACAAACCAATTTCTAACTATTATACCAGTCGTGCAAATATCTTTAAAACGCTTAAGACCGCAATCACCCGTATCCGCAATCGTCCGAAACCGCACCCGCAACGACTACGGTTACACCAGTCATACCAGTCAGGCCTTGAAAACCTTGTTCTTTGGTTGTGGTTGGCTTGGGTTACTTGATCTCACGGGTTTTTCTTATTTGTTACCTGATACAAGAGACTAATGTGGTTGTGGTAGTAGTGATGAATGTTTTTCTTTAAATCCACCTTGATTTTCTTTTATCGTCAACTTTCCATTAATTGGAAAAGCCTGATATAGTTTAAAGTTTAAACATATCTACCGTGTAAAACAAATGATTCGGGAAAAGAGAATTTCCTTTCTTTTTTTTTTACGTTAATTTCTGTTTGATTCCCCGACCCTAGCATTGATATTTAGTAGCCAATATGAAATATGAGTTACATAAAAATTGTATGTTAATTTGATATACAAGGAAATCACCATATATATTTTATACTTCTAGACATTAATAAATCCCTTCAATTTGACAATTTACAAAAACAAATCACGTTTTCGATGTCTCGTATACTACGGACTACAATTCAACTGGTTAATTATTCAGCTGCTAAAGTGCAAGAAGTATATAATTTTAGTGCACGAACGGATATCAAAAAGAATGAATTAATTTATTATTGTGAACTAAACATGCCAAACCATTGAAGGAAGATATAACAACTACGTCCAACATAAGTCTCAAAGGTCAAAACTACAAAGTAAGAAGTAGAACCAATAGGAAACAAAACGTGTGTGAGTCTATCAACCTAAGATGAAAAAAGGAAGTAAATAAATTAGGAAGTATGATCCGATCCAAGCAATAGATTTTGAAGCTGCGCTATGTGGGGCTGGTGATGGTCCCGTCTGGTACTTTGGACCATTATTAACCGGTGAATTAGCCAATGGAGACGGTAAAAGAGACAAGGATGGGCTTGGTGATCGGACCGGTCTAGGAACAGGAGCTGCAACAGGACCCAACGAGGCCGGTAACACTACGATTTGAAGCTTTTGTCCTATGCCGCAGTGACCAGGAACTCCGCATATAAAGTTGTGGACGCCTGATTTCGTCAGAGTGACTGTGTCGGACCCAGTTTCATATCTTTCTAATGGATTAGATGTTACACACAGCTCAAAGTTGTTGGGGGTGACTTCATTGACGTTGTGGTAGTCTTTGTTGTATTCGAACACCAAAGAGTCTCCGACTTGAAAAGTTCTTGAAGAAGCCCAAGCCTCGTAATCAACGCCCATCATGGTCCATCCTTTTGAGTCTCCGACTTTGTGGACAGTGCCTCCAACGGCAGCTCCGAAGAATGCCACAAAAATCATCAAAGAAGCAAATAAGGATTTGTTCTTGATCAAAGCCATGATCGATGTTATGATCTGTTTTTTTTTTTCAGGAATGAGAAAATTAAACTGGCTAAGAGATCAAGTGTGGAAGTGATATATGAAGTTTTGAGTTTGTTTGATGAGAACTTGTGAGGACGCTAGGATGTTTATATAGAGCGTGGGGTATCGTTTTAGCTAAATCCTTTTGCCTTTAGGAATCTGAAGATTTTTACATTTTTTTTTTTTTTGAAAGAAGATTTTTACATATATTTAACCAAGAAAATAATATAACTTGGTTAATTCCTTATGTTGTTTTGCTTAGGTCCGTTATTTTGTTATCCATATATGAGAGAGATACCATCATAGGAAGGACCTTATCTAACTTTGGATTTTCTTTTTTTCTTTTAATTTTGTTTTGCATATTATTAATTTTTTATAATGGTTCTAACTTCTACGTAACTGATTTGCATCCTGAAATTTTTTTCCTTTTTCCTTTTTTAATCTACTAGAATTATTAAGACCCTTAAAAAATTCCAAAAAATTGGTCAGATTTTATAGATTATCTTTTTATTTTTGCGACTATAACTTTAGATATTCTTAATTAAAATATAAAACAGATAAACTTATATGAAAATGCAATTACGGATCAATAACCACAAATCCTAAATAAATGGAAGTAATAACCAGCAAAAAAAATCGGCTATGATAGTTCCTATATTTTTTATGTATTAAATTTGATCTTATTCTTACTCACGTTTGAAACTCTAATTTCTTTTTCAATCTATTTTATTATGAAACAAATGTTTTCTCCATTCGTTTTTATTTGCGTTAAATCTCTTAAAATAACTCTTTAATTTTATAATTTACTTCGAAAAAAATAATTTGTTATATGACATGTTTTTATTTTTGGAACCGAACTTATATTTTATATGTTTTACTCTTATGTTTCTCTTTCTCCTTCATGCAAAGAAGTTCGAAATCCATACAGCAGCGTTTTACTTCTGTATCTTTAACTTTTATGGACACATTGAATACTAACTTTATTTGCAATAATGAATTGGTCACCAATGTAGCTGAACCACGGATCCTAGTATATTTTAACTTTTCAAAGGGTGGTTTTAAAAATGTTTTTGATAATGTGTCGACACAATACCCCTTGTGTGCTCATCACAAAAATTGGACGATATACCATGTCACATTCTTTTGCTTCTCTTACAAAAATCTTATCATTGGTTTGCATGTATATTTACTGATTACTTGTAGATGATTCGACCATTTAGTAACTTTACAGGACCGAAGTGCTTGCTGGATTTTTTAACCACGCAGAAATTATAAAACGAAATTTTCTGTAAGTTTTTGGGCTTTTTCTAAAACAATCAAGGCAGAAGTGAAAACAAAAATAAAACAGAAAAATTACAAAAGCCGATTAAATCTTAAATGGGTTCGAGAAAGTGGGCCGAATGCTGAAAGACTCACAAAGACTCAAAACCAAACTTACAAAATCCTACCTCCAACTTTAACGAAGAGCCGTCGTCGCTGAACACACAAAGTCCGATGAACGAAATCGCTAAAGCCACCGTTAAAAACAAAAGGAAACCATGCTAAAGAAGAACTGGAACAAGATCTCGCCGGATTATAACGTAACCTTATAGAACCAGGAAGGAAAAACGACACTATAATAGTTTATTTGTCGAACTACGAGAAGAAAGTACTACAAAAGAAAACAATCGGACTAATATCTCACATCTGAATGCTTGACGTTCATTAAATTTTCTAAAGCAATGGATAGAAGTTAAAACATTTTCAAAGGCTGGACCATTGTTTTTCTGTTTATTATAATTTCACAGTCAGAGTCAGATTACATGCAACGATTTTGCTTTAGTGGTTGTCTTGTCTTACAAATCCTTATAAGCATATCCCTTTGGCCGGTACTTGTGATACTCACCTGATATTTTCAAGGGTGAGTTACCGAATAGGACACATTCTTGATTTTATTGACAATTTAAGATACATTTGCTGGAGAGGCACATTCCTGATTTTCTAGAGGATTTTTGGACAGAAATGCTCTCTACTGAGATAAGGAAGTATTTGTGTCTCTTTTTCTATTTAGTTAGTGGGAACCAAATTCAGTTAGTTTTTTTTTTTTTAATAGTTTCTTTGCAAAAGTTATTAAGATAAATTTATAAGTAAAATAGACAAATTACAGTTATTGGATATAGTATAGTTAAAAAAATACATGGGTCAGAGACAACTGGAGATGTGCTTCTGTTTGGAGGAAGTATAAATCATAGCTTTAGTTTTTGTATAGTTTTATATCTTATGTTATTTTTCCATTTTATATTTTCATTAACTTTTATCACAAATTTTTAAAATAAATAAAACAAAATTAATTGTCAATTAAATTATATATAAATTCTCTATTCTTGACATCCATTTTCATATCTATCTAATATTATAAAATAGAGTTCCCTCAGTTATGAGGGCTCCACATCACTAATTAGAGCATTCTTAACTCGAGACCTGTCCATTTATAAAAACGCCGCGTTTCATTAATGGAACTGTGCAAAAGATGTGTAAGTTTTGTGAATGGGCTTTCGGTTCTGCTCAATGAACGCAGCTCGGTAGCGAAAAACCCTAAGCCTCTTTGTTCTACACCATTCGAGAGATTGAGATCTCGAGATGCCAAATTCGACATGAAGAATCTCTTCGTTGGGTTGTTGACAATACAGGTTCTTCTTGCTGGGTATAAAACATAACCCCGTCGGATAGTCTTTCCCTCGATTCAGTCAACAGATTTATTAACAGTGATCAATGTAGTCATGATCCCACTTTCTCCTCGTCAATCAAGATTTCCCAGTTCCCCCATCGACCGGAGCTACTGCATATATAGGGCCTCAAGGTGCTCAAGAGAAAGCCGTTTTGAGGGAAACAGAGGAGTTGGAGAGAGTTGCTGGCGTCGTCTTCATCTGCCTACGGTGGCAAAACCCAGATAACTGATTACCATTAAAAAGATTTATTTCGCCTGTAACCCTAATCCTGCAGAATCAATGAATCGTTTCGTGAACCATCTTCGACGGCGACGCCTGAGTTTCTTCACACCATCTGAAACTGTCCGAGTTATGGCTGCGTCTTTAATCACATTGATTCACTCACCCACGATGATGTCTGGAAGGCGGTGTGTGTTCAGTATAAATATGTGAGCAATCCTCTTCTTGAACTCATCTTCTCTTCCAATCTCTTATATCATACTCATTCACGTTGTTGTGGCTAATTCGAAGGTTTTCTTCTCCGATCTGAAGTCCGGCGCGCGTCATGTGTTCCTCCGTCGTCCGCCCTCCATATTAAACCAAAGTTTCTTGGGCTTGTGGTAATGAAAGCTCAAAGCATGGAGAGCTCTCAATGCATCACAGTGATGGAAGCCATTAACAGGAAAGATATACACTCTCATCACTAGGCCATCTATTGAGTTAATTGATCAAATTTATCTCTTAAGTTCTTCAATTTTATTTGATATATTTATGCAGGAACACATATTGCATCTCAGTAGCGTACTTAAACCTGCTAGGCATTCAAGGAACGAGCATGGAGTTGCCTGAAATGAATTCAAGGAGGGTAACGACGTTAGTGGCGTTGAAAAAATCTTATATTGTTCTCTCTTAGGTCTGTCCTGTATGAACAAAGACTCTTTATAGATAAAAGTCTCAATTGCAGTGTTTAAGTGTTAATAGATTTCTAACCGTTACTGTTTTTGTTTGTGCAGATGGATTCATCTTCTTCTAATGATCAGAACAATAAAATGCTTAACGATGAGATTTAAGGAGAAGATGCTTCAGAACCTTGCCTTGCTGGAAAGAGAAGAAAAGAAACTGAAACTGCTCTTCCACCAAAACAAAGAAATTAGTTGCTCATAGAGTGAAGGTATAGGAATTCTTTACCCAACAAGAAGATGATCCTACACAAAGCAACTATTGTTTCTGTGAATTTTCAGAAGCTGATGAAAGTAGCCCTTAGAATAGTTTATTATCGTGATCAATTTAATTAGTGTATATGTTTTTTAAAACTTGAAACTTCTTGAATGAAATATAGTAATATACACTTTAGATTTTATTTTATTATTCCAAAGTGAAATAAAATAATAACAATATACATATATATAATATTATATTTTTTAAATTATTTTTGCTAATTTTGTATTTTCTAAAAAATAGAAAATAATGAAGATTGCTGTCACTTTAGAAAACCAAAAATGATTATTAAAAATAATAATATGGTCTCAAAATTCTATTCATTATTTTTTTTTTATAATATCGTTTTCAGTTTACAATGTTTTGTTTTCAAATGCTTCATAAAATAGTTTTTATTATAACTTCCCGCCCGTATGACGGACCGACCCTAATATTATATATATATATATTAACATATTTACAAAAAAAGGTCTGGACATGGACACCAATGTGACTAATAGAGTTATAGATTAATTGTGAACATAGATACCAAACCGTGGACAAATGAATTGTGGATATATCAAACTAGGATAGCTAAATACATTCAGAGTTTGAGGCTCTAATTTGGGAAATTGGATGTATGCGTAATCTACATCAATATAATGTTACTTTTGCAACGGATAGTTCTCAGTTGGTGAATATGGTTTCGGAACCAGAAGAGTGGCCAGCCTTTGCAAGTTACCTAGAAGACATCAGGAGTCTGAAGAGAAATTTCACACGCTCGGAGATCATCTATGTCTCAAGGACACATAATAAAAAGGCGGATAGTCTAGCACGAAGTGCAAGAAAACAATCGTCTTATGTCGTTCACATGGATGCGGATCCTCCTATTTGGTTCACAGAGTCTATATGAGTCAGTAAAGCTGCTGACAAAAAATATATATATATATCTATGTTGAAAGCGAATGGACCTAATAAGAAATTTTATTGGATGTGATATTTTTGTGTGGACGAATTCTTGTGGATATATATTCTTTATAACATTTTAAATTGACTGTTTGTTTCATGTTAATACGTGGACGTAAAAGATGTGGACATAGAAGGATGAAAAAACGGAGAAAAACTCTTATATACAAATTATGATGAAAAAATTACATTGAAAGACACATTATGGATAGAGAAAATGTAGACATATATGTTGTGGATAACAACGCACCAACACCAGCACATTAACACATTCTCAAAATCCTAAGCATTGATGGTGTCCACCAAACCAAACTTTACAAAGTTAAATGTTGTATAGACTTTACCAATCTTTGGTTCTGTAAATAGCTTGTTCAGTATCAACATATGATGGACTATGACGGTTGTGATTTACCAGAGACTTTAGTGGTTCCGACTTAGTGATGATCATGGCAAAACTTCTCATGGCAATTACGGATGCATCCGAGCGCTGTTTGAGGCGTGGTCGGAGGCTATGGCTTTGTTTTGTCCGCAGAAACATAGTAATGGTCTCATATTTTTGATACGATCAACAAATTGGAAGATCGAGTCAAAAATCAATTTAAAAGTGGAGAAAAAGCTGATTCTGCTGAAGCTTTTCACAGTGATTATGGGCGCATCTGAGCTATGTTGAGGCGTGGTTGGCGGCTATGGCTTCGCTTCGTTGATAGGAACATGATGATGGTCTCGGAATTTTGATACGATCAACGAGCTGAGAGATCAAGTTCAAATTCTATTCGAAAGGCGAAGCTTCTAACGGTGATTATAGATGCAGCTGAGCTCTGTTCGAGGCATGGTCGGGAACAATGGCTTTGTTTCGTCTAGAGGAACATGGTGGTGGTCTCAGATTTTTGATAGAATCAACGAGCTGATATATCAAGTCCAAGGAGATAGAATTGAGAAAGTGAATCTAAAAATCAAAAGTGGAAATATGAGGGAAAATACACAGATTTGTATTTTTTTAATTGTTTTCTTTTTAATTTGTGTATGAATGTGTGGAGACTAACATTATGTTGAATCGAAATTAGTTAAAGAGAGTTAGAAATACATAATTGGATTTAGTTGAAGATAGAAAGATAAATCGCATATAAAAAGTGTGTGACAAGTGAGAAATATCATAAAAATATAATTCTAAAGTGATAGTTTGTCCTATGGAGTAAATTTTTCTATTCTCAACTTCTTATTACCATTCGAAACTAATATCTAGAAACTCAGATATAAAAAATATATATAAAAAACAGTTATACGTTTGAAAGCATATTTACTAGTGGTATTCGAAACGTAATATCCAGATATACTACGTTATTTGTAGGCTCGGATTACGAAACAAATTGTTTGTAATAAATTGACCACAAGACCAGTTACGTCGGTCGTACATTCGATGACTACTTAAATGTGTGTGTGATTTTAATTTAATTGAGCAACTTCCGTCACGGATTCCGCACGTCAATAAATACCAAATACAAATGCAAAGTAACCGACGATGACCATCCCTCACATGATTTAATGACGAAAGAAGGGAGATCTGATGACTACTATATCAATAAGTATCAATATTATCAGGAAAAAAAAAATCAATAAGTATATCCCATGGCGGCCATGTCCTTGCAAGTTTATAAAATACAATAGAAAGAGTCATTTCCTTAATAGTATTTTGGGACCCTAGAGTTTTTGATAAAATAAAATTCATTACTGAAAGAGTATATGACTAGATTAGATCTTGACTGCCTACCAAGAAAAATGTCAGAGGTGGATAAATTGTTCTCGTCAGGAACTTGGAACTTTGAACTCACAATAATAAAAATCAAATATAAACACTTTTCTGAAATCAATAATGCTAAGTAACGTATCATTAGTTGGAAAAGAAAAAAGTAACGTATCATATGAGTATGATATATATCTACACTCCCCAAGTCCCAATGTTAGCAAACAAAAAGGTTCCTTTCTTTCTTGTTTTGGACACTAGTGTTTATATATAATTTATAAATAAGTTTTCTGACAACCTAGCAGCTGCCATATTCCCTTTTTTGTTCACCACTAAATATTCTCTCCTTCGTTATTAAATAAATTATTGCATTTTTGTTATTTGTTTTTGATTATCTTTCTCTTGTAAGTTGGATCTGTTCCCTGAACTCATTCACACGTTTGATATATGAAAGTTGGATTTATCGATACTCTTTTTTTTTTTCTGGATACGTGTTTACACTATGCAACAAAACGACAGTTGTACCTTTTTATATAAAATAGATTGCTATTAAACATTACAAATTTAGAAAGATCAAAATCTGAAGAAATGCATAGGTTCTCATTGCCAAATACCATACCAGTAATCTAGGAGTTATAAATTATCATCAATTTTAATATATGTCTTTTACCTCTACATATTTCACTCAACATAAATTGCTTCTTTTAAAAACATACAACTTATCATAATTTTACCACAAATCAGTATATGCTTGGGAAAAATTCTAACTTTACAACAAATTTGATACTACTTTTTAAATTTACACTTAAACGATTTTTATTTTCATAAATACCTTAAGTTGTAAGAAAAAAGATTAAACTAATTTTCTAAATAATTTTCAAATATTCAAAATTAATTATATAGGTTTATAAATTCAATTTTATCCCTTAAGTATTAAACTCTAAAAAATAATCACCAAATTATAAACTTAAATATTGTAGTGCTTTTAATTAATTTTTTTTTAAAACAATATCAAATTTATAGTAAATTTCGCATATGCTTATCGTCTCATCTTGTATCATATAAATATGAAGAACACCATGAGGTTAGGTTTGGGACGGATCCGGATATTCGGGGTACCCGGATCCGTGATTTCAATATCCAGATTTTGATCCGTGCTTTCCGGATATCCGTCTAGATATCATGATATTCGGGAGTATCCGGATTCGGATCCGGATCCGTCAAAATAATTTAAAAAAATAAAAATATTTTTTAAAATACAAAAAAATCTAAAAATATTACATAAATTAAATATTTTTACAAAATTTATGAATATAATATTATGAAAATTAAAATTTAATATTATAAGACTAGTTTTATGTATAAATATTAATAAATAAACTATAGTTATTAATAAAACTCTATATTTAATATATTAAAAAAACAGATCCGGATCCGGATATCTGGACCTAAAAATCCAGATATCCGAATTCGACGGATCCGTTATTTTACTATCCGGATCCGGATCCGGGCACCCCAAATACCCAATTTTCGGAGCAGATCCGGATCCGGGCATCCCAAATACCCAATTTTCGGAGCAGATCCGGATCGGATCTCGGATCGAATCCGGATCTCGGATAATAATTCCCAGCCCTACATGAGGTATTCACTTTTATTCATTGTTTCCCTCAACCATTCATAATTAAATCTGGAAAATCTCTGAAATGACGAATTAATCATTAGAGTAATTAATCGACCCGTATAATTAAATCGTTGAACATATAGCATGCATACCTACCCAAATCCCCCCTATTATACGAAGCACAAGATATGGTCGTAAAGAAGACTTGATAGAGACACAAAGGAAAGATAGCTAGCTAGTGTGAACAAAAAAAAAATAAAAAAACCTATTTTAAGTAATAAACAAATGAATCAACATGGATTAGGGTATAATAAATTTAGTATGAATTTAAAAATGACGCGGACTAAAGTGAAAGAAGAATATGACAAGCTCATATGTAGTATTCCTTTCTTTTTCACCACGTCGCTTCATCAATTGATTATTATTATCGTCTTCTCTCCCAAAATCAATCATCTTCTCTAGTAACCACCTCTCCTTCTCTCTGTCTCTTCAACTCCGCGTTTTCTCACTGGTATGATCTATCTCTCTCTCCTCCCTCTTTCTCTCCTATATCGATGTGTATACTTTTTTCCTCTGCCTCGTCTTCTTCTTTTTCGTTTCTTACTCTGTTTCTTCAAAAAGAAACTCAATCTTCAGCTAGTACGAATATGTATCTGCGTATGTTTCTTATTAACGGTAGATTTTGATTGGGAAAGAAAGAAAAAAAAGATTCTGGATTCATTATTGATGGCGTATACGTTTTGTGGGGTACTCTTTGTTTTGTTTCAAATAGTATAAGCCTCAAAAGATAATTTTCTTGACAAAGGAAGCAAATCTTGATAAACTTTCAAGAAGTCAAGAAGAAAGCTTATGATGTATCATCATCATACTCTAGTTTCTTGGTATAACGATGAACATGTGGTTATTGCAGAAACAACTGACTTGATTGATGTTAATGGGGAGCTTGACAATGGAAGAGAAGCAGTTGGATTTCAACCGCCCGCTTCTATCAGTTAGACGGCCTACACAAGCTTCAGAGTCGGAGAGCAAAACAAGATCTTTTGATCCAGTGATCCCTCCTCCTTGTGCTCTACCGGTTTACAAGTCTGATATTAAGTCAGGTCCCGTAAGAAACCCAGGAACCGTCCCTTTCCAATGGGAGCACAAGCCTGGAAAACCAAAAGACGAAACCAAACCGGGTTTACAGAGCTTCGTTGAGCCACGTTATGTGCCAAAGCTTCCTCCTGGGAGAGTTAGAGTATCAGTGAGGAAACCTGAAACTAGAGTGGAGGATGCAAAGAGTTGTTGTGATGATACTTATCTTGATGCAGCTGATACGCTTTCGAGATCTGAGTCATTTTTCTTCAACTGTAGTAACGTTAGTGGTCATGGTGGGACGCTAGTAGAGCCGTTTGGAACCTTGTCTAGTGATAGACAAACACAGGATCTAATGATGGGGAGGTTCTTGCCTGCAGCTAAAGCCTTGACTTCAGAAACAACTCCTCCACATCTTGCTACGAAACCTCCTAAGCCAGAGGAACCGGGAAAGGTAGTAGTGGTGGTTAAGGAGAAACAGAGAGCTGTTTCTGTTCGTCGTATGCGTTCTAAGTATCAAGACTCTACTACACCTTGCAATGGAAACAAGGTAACTGTTCACCTCTCCCTCTCACTGTCTTCTTCAGCATCACGTTGATAACTTTCTTTTTCTGATCAATAAGTATCTTTCTTTTCTTCTCCGTAGCAGAACAGTGAAGATGAGAGGAAGTTGAAACTAATAAATGGATCAGTTGCACAAGGTGGGTCCTTAGCAGCATCTTCTGTTCCGGAAGGAAAGGAAAAAGATGAAAAC
This sequence comes from Brassica carinata, assembly GCA_016771965.1. Classification (NCBI taxonomy): domain Eukaryota; kingdom Viridiplantae; phylum Streptophyta; class Magnoliopsida; order Brassicales; family Brassicaceae; genus Brassica; species Brassica carinata. Next base: position 27,631,654 of record CM028688.1, on the reverse strand, counting down.
TCTTGCACTTCACGCACTAAAGTCAGCAGAAACTTTGGTGAGCTCTTGGCTAGTGATGATAATACATGGAAACCTTCTTCAGAGTCTCCTGTGGCAGAGAAAACACTGTATGTAGATACTGTGCATTCACTGGACAACAAGGTACAAGAAGAGTCCATGGAGCAATCTTTACTAAAAGAAGAAGTGCATAACTTGATTGAAGCTATCTCGCAGCCTAAAACCACCGAGCAAAGTGTTATAAGAGATGAGGCTTTAACTGAATGTACTGATCAAGGTATTGTTGCACTGCCAGAGTCCAATGTGGTAGTAGAGATTACAAAGGAGAAGATTGATCTTGAAGCCAAGTTGCAGAGAAACACAGCGAATCTCGAAAGTTCTAGGCTTCACCAAAGTTCAAGTTCTCATATTGTGCCACCACCACCATTACCAAAAGCTCCTTCAGATTCTTGGTTGAAGCGTACATTGCCAACAATCCCAACAAAGAACAACTCATTCGCATGGTTACAGTCTCTTGGAGCTGATAATAATAAGATTAATCAAGCAAGTCCCAAGTGGGAAACTATGGTCAAAACCTCCAATACACAGCAAGGGTTTGTGTGCTTCTCCAAGGTAAACTAGTGTGTCTTTTTTGAGCAACGGTAAACTAGTGTGTCTTAATTTTCAAAGTCAATGCTTGCTTGGTCAAACGTATTTTGTTGTTTTTCTTAGCAAATTGATTAGCTTACTTGTTGAACACGTTTTGGTCTTTCAGGAGACACTCAACCCTATACCAGAGGCGTAGCAAGATCTGTATGTTATCCACACCAAATTACTTGTAAATTTCAACAATAATGATGGGATTAGCCAATAAAGTTTGGGGATTTTTAGTTTAAATCATGAAATAAAAGGTTCCTAAAAGATAAAAGCTATGAATATAAATGTCTCAAATATTGTCGAAGTGATGTACAGCTAACAGAGATTTTGTGGCAATAATACTCCATAATTCCACGTGACACTGTTTCTTTTGCCCTTCTGTATATGTTAATCTACTACTAGTAATAGACCTTTTTTTGTTCTTTTGTAATTATGTTTAGAAAGGAAACCTGTAAAGTGCAGAACTGAATTGAATACATTAACTTAATGGCTACTAGCGCAATTATTGAAATAAGTTTTGGTGTGAGAAATTCAAAGTTGATCCCCTTTATAATGTCATGGAAGGTCAAATATGATAGTAAGAAGATTATTAATAAAAAAAAAGATTATTAAAGAAAAGAGAGGTTTCTTCATCAGCTAGGTAGACATGAAAGAAACTACTGCTTTGAGAGATGGTTTGTTGATCTTCATGATTCTTCTATCTTTAACGCTTGTATCCATGGCGGTTTTTACTTGCTCCAAAAAGAAGAAAGATTCCGGTTGCATTGGTGGCTGCGGTTGTGGCGATGGAGGCGGTTGTGGCGGTGGAGGCGGTTGTGGTGGTGGTGGTGGTGGTGGTGGTGGTGGTGGTGGTGGTGGAGGAGGTTGCTAATCTTACACAAATGAGATATCTCTTGCTCATTAGCACAATATGTGCATTATCTTTTTATTATTGAATGTTATGACCAATGGCAATATCTATTTGATGTAGTATCGGATCAGTATTATTCTACCTCAATATCGTTTTATGGTTTGTTTTTTTTTTTTATCAACCTGAGTTTTATGGTGTGTATTGCACTAATCATATTATAATTTCCTTTTAACGTCATATTCATGTTCTACTATTATAGCAAAAAGACAAGTTAGTTGAAAATTAGATTTATAATCGCCATGTAATATAGTATAGAACCCAAACCAGTAAGTAATCGAGGAGTTGTCATTGGTGTTTTCTTAATCTAGAAGAATTTCTTATTTTCTAACATATTCTCCTTCTCTCAACCCATCAGAATCAAAAGAAAAAAACCCATCATAATCATCCAGTGATCCAAATGAATAGTACTAAAATCAAGAATTGCATAAGAAACTTCATATAAAGAGGTTTTATTAGCTATACGATTGGCACACACCGCACACTGGTTGTCTTGTCACCCTTTGAAAGTGATAGTGCGCCGAATGAATCTTTTATCTAGTCTCTTGTATTTTCTTGGAATAAATTTAAGCCTGAAACATAACTATATCCAACTATAGATCGCTCTGAATTAAATGCAAGTTACATCTCGCATGAGGCAAAATAATTTATCTTCTTAAATTCGAATGAACCTTGCTCAAATTGAATATTGACTCTCTTATCATGTTCGAAAACGCGGCCGAATCGACCGATTCCTCACCGGAAAAGCGTTCAGCGCAGCTTCACCGCCGTGAATATAATGGTCAAATCGGTTTAAAACTCGGTTCATAATTTTTTTATAATATGCCCATTTCTTGTTCTAAATCAGTTAATCCATCATATATATAGTGATAGTAGCAAAGAATACGAAGTTTAACTGCAGAAAACAGCTGAAAAATGGTGATTTGTATTGAAAAGTATGAAAAACAGTTGGAAGTTTAGGTCTGCAAAGTGGAGAGCTGAGGAAGAAGATGAAAGGAGCAAATACGATTTTGCCCTTCATTAATAAAACGAAGAAAAACTAAAAACTGTGCTTTATGCTAGTAGAAAGTCGAATTTAAACGATGGCAACAAAAAAAAAAGTCGAATTTAAACATCAATCACACAAGTTAAATGAATATATCTCTTCGCATTTCCATATACAAATAGCGTGTAACTGTCACTTTAATACACATCAATAAACGCTTATGTATATAAAGAGATCTATTACATCCACTACATACCCTGATAATACTCTAAGATCTTTTTAAAACAACTTTTAATTATGGACAGAAGATAAAACAGAGGAAATATTAGATTTGCAGGCAGATATTGGAGTAACATAAGACGTTGTCATCTTTGCTCAGTCACAAGCGCATCTAACATTACCTATACCCACTACAAGAAAACACTACCTTAACAACGAAAAATTACGAGGAAGAAAGGTCGTCGTAAAATTACATAGCGATTACATGGACATTACGACGAAGCCATGTTTCGTCGTAAACGACATGTAATTTTACGTGGAAAAACATTCGTCGTAAACTACAAGCAACATTACGACGAAACTACAACGAATACAACAATACACGTAACTTCCATGTAAAATTACATGTACTTTACGACGAATATTGTAACGTGAATTTTAGTGTGGTTCACTTAACTAATTTCGTTGTAAACTCGTTGTAAAATTTGAAAATTCAATGTAAATTCCTAGTAACTATTTTTCCTTGTAAATTCTTTGTAATTTTTCACCTACTGCCACGAATGCCCTATATATATGGCATTTTCTAATCCTAAAACTCACACATTCAAATCTGAAGAAAAAATAAAGAAAAAAATCAAAAGAAAAAAATCAAGAGAAAAAATCAAGAGAAATAAAATGTCTAATGACAAAAATATTTACTTAAATACTGAGTTGGATGTACTTGTACAAAGATTCTACCGGTAGAGTGACGGATGCATTTCTTAGCGGTGGAAACATTCATGTACCAGCGGCTCTACACCGATCACACAAGAAAGCGGTAAGATGTTTTGCCCTTGTCGAAAATGCAAGAATTCAAAATTTGCACGTAGTGAAACCGTATGGAAGCACTTAATAAACAGAGGGTTTACACCGCAATACTATATTTGGTATCAACATGGAGAGGGTTATGGTGGAAATGAAGCTGGTAGTAGTAATAGCAATTTTCAAGATGTCGCTAATGTAGAACCGAATCAATTGCATAATGAATATAGTTACCATCGAGCAACAGCTGGTAGATCATGATAGAGTTCACGACATGATTACGATGCATTTTTAAACTACTACAACAATAGCTGATGAAACCGAAATGTAAGAACCTAATTTGGATGCAAAGAGGTTTTATGAAATGCTGATGTCGCAAATCAGCCACTCTACACTGATTGTAGAGAAGGTCTCTAAATTATCATTAGCGACTAGGATGATGAATATTAAAACAGATCATAATTTATCCGAGAATTGTATGGATGCATGGGCGAACTGTTTAAAGAGTATTTACCGGAGGATAACGTGTCACCTGAATCTTATTATGAGATTCAAGTTGGTTTATAGTCTTGGGTTGCCTTGAGAGATGATAGATGTTTGCATCGACAACCGCATGATCTACCGGAAAGACGATGAGAAGCTAGAAGAGTGTCGATTCTGCAAAAGCCACGATTTAAACCACAAGGACGTGGGAGGAATAAGGTACCGCACAAAGGATGTGGTACCTACCAATTAAGGACAGGCTTAAAAGATTATATCAATCTGAGAAGACCGCTGGAGCGATGAGGTGGCATGCTGAACATGTGCGAGGGATGGCGAGATCGCCATCCATCAAATGCAAGAGCGCGGAAACATTTCAACAAGGTGTACCCGATTTCGCTGGAAATACTCGAATGTCTATCTTGGGTTATGCAGATGGATTCAGTCCATTTGGAATGTCCGGGAGACAGTATTCTTTGTGGCCAGTTATTCTTACGCCGCATAACCTGCCTCCCGAGATGTGCATGGAACAAGAATTTCTATTCTCGACGATATTAATCCTGGTCCGAAGCATCCAAACGGTCGCTAGATATTTTCCTTCAACCATTGATACAAGAGCTAAAGAGTTGTGGTCGAAGGGGTGAAGACATATGATTGTTCTATGAAAACAATTTTACGATGCGAGCAGCCTCGTTATGGACGATAAGTGACTTTCCGCTATGGATGTTGTCGGATGGACAACACATGGAAGGTTATCTTGTCCATATTGTCAAGGATCGACAGATGCTTTTCAGCTGAAGAATGGTAGGAAGAATTGTTGGTTTGATTGTCATCGCCGGTTTCTTCCCCTTTCCCATCCGCATCAAGAAATAAGACCTTGTTTAGGTACAAAAAGTTGTCGAGACGGTCGTCCTCCATATCTCACGGAGAACGATCAAGCGAAATTGATTATTACGAGCTCAAGAAACCGCAAGCATGGAGGAAACTCACATGTTCCCGCAAATATGCCCGATGGGTATGGAGTATCTCACAATTGGCATAAGAAGAGTATATTTTGGGAGCTGCCTTCTTGGAAGGATCTTCATACGCCACAATCTTGATGTGATGCATATAGAGAAGAACTTTTTGACAACATCATGAATACGATACTCAACGCCCCGTGGAAGACAAAAGATAACAAAAGTCAAGGTTGGACTTACCGATATTTGTGCAAGAAGTGAGTTACATATCAAAAATAATGGAAACGCCTCGCTCCCATCTTCCGGTTGTCATCGGGTTTAAGACGGCTTTGTTTGATCAAGGTAAATGTAAGTCAAGTTTCCGATGGTTATGTTTCAAATCTTTCAAGATGTGTTGAAAAAGGTCAAAAGTTCTCGTGAATGAAGAGTCATGATTGTCATGTGTTCATGCAACGACTACTTCCATTCGCCTTTGCCCAGCCTACTTCCAACAAATGTTCATGAAGCACTTGCAGGTAAATACTATATATGTTTAACAATATATTTTCATATATTTTTTATGAAATGTTACTTATTGTGTTACTTTTGCAATAAATAGCCATTGGAGCATTCTTCGAGACCTTAGCACACGCACATTCAAAGAAGAAGTCATCCAACAACTTGATGAGAACATTCCGATCATAATGTGCAACCTCGAGAAGATATTTCCTCCATCTTTTTGACGCGGATGGAGCATTTAGCTATCCATCTCCCGTGACGAGGCATTGCTTCGTGGACCAGTTCACAACGGATGGATGTATCCGTATGAGCGCTCCATGAAACATTTGAAGGGCAAAGCAAGAAATCTTGCAAAGGTGGAAGGTTCAATCATTGCCGGAAGTTTGACAGCAGAAACATCTCACTTCACATCATACTACTTTGCTCCAACAGTTCGATGCGAGGAAAAGAGTTCCTAAGATATGATGATGGTGGAGTAGCACCAACATATGCAGTTGACGGTGTTCCCGACATTTTCTCGCCAAATAGGCCGGTTTGGTGGCAAACTAAAAGAAGTATGGTGGTCTAGTGAAGAGGATGACATAGTGCACATACTTATATTCTGCTCAATCATGAGGATGCCATGACACGCTCGTTTGAAAGGTATATACCGAGGTGTACATTAATTATCTTAAGTGATATATGTTTATTATATGATATACATGAATCAACATTTTGTTTAATTTGCAGCTTATTTGTATCGCAAGTTGAAGAAGCAATACGAGGAATATCCGCATCTGAGGTAGACAAACGGAAAGATCAACACTTTGTGAAGTGGTTAAGATCTCGGTAATGTATCTCACTATAATGTATCTCATCGTAATATATAAAATATGTAACTTTAACGGTTTTCATTTTTTGTAGGTTGATTATGACGATCCATATTACCCCTTATGGTTTCATGAATTGGTACAAGGTCCAGTAGCAAAGGTCTCCACATCACCTATGTATTTCACACGTGGTTTTACTTTTCATACATACGAGTATGGGAGAAATCGGGCAACAAGTAATTACGAATATGTGTGAAAGGTGAAACGGAGTTCTACGGATCTTGCAGAGATTATTGAAGTGGAATTCCGGGTTATTGAAGCTAAAATGCGCCCTCTTCAAATGTGACTGGTTCGATCCTGTTGTGAACAGAGGTGTTCGGTTTAACAAATTTGGTGTTGTGGATGTCAATTCGAAGAAGATACAACAAATTTGAGCCTTTCATCTTAGCTTCACAAGCCGAGCAAGTTAGCTTCCTTCCATACCCTCGCCAATTTCGGGATAAATTGGTTAGCTGTTATCAAAATTACACCTCGCGGACGAATAGTTCTGGAGAAGAACCACCTCGCAAGAAGAAGATGCTACCATTGTGGTCGAGGTACCTGATCAACAAACTGACCAACTCCTTCGATTGATCCGATAATCGCCAATATGAAGATCTTCCGAAGTTGAGACTGATGAAGCGGTGAAGACGAAGTTTTATAGAGGACGATGATCAATGTGATGATAATGATGTGAACTCAAATGATTCGAATGATGTCATATAAGTAATAAATGTTGTTTTGTTTATCATAAAACTATGTCTCAATGTAACAAATGTTGTTTTATGTAACAAGATTTTCTTTAAAAAATTAAAAATATTTGTTTAGGGTTTAAGAAAAATTGTTAAAGATGATGAAGGTGTAAAAGAGAGAGATGAAGTAATGAGATATGTAAGTTTAGGGAATTGGTTTTAGGGATTTGATTTTAGGGGTTACAAAAGGCAGTGGTATTCTCGTCGTAACAAGAAAACACGGGCTGGTATTGTCCTCGTAACATGAAACCACGCGTGGTAAGCTCGTCGTAACAAGAAAACACGGGCTGGTATTGTCCTCGTAACATGAAACCACGCGTGGTAAGCTCGTCGTAACAAGAAAACACGGGCTGGTATTGTCCTCGTAAACAAATGAAAGGCTGGATTACGACGAGATTACGAGGCAAGGTGTTTCCTATATATCGTGAAACGAGCGAGGCCGCCTCGTTCATTCCTCTAACCCTCCTAATTCCTCACTAAGGTAATTCTCTCTCTAATTTTTTGATTAGTTTAGTTTAGTAATTAGGTTGTTAGTTTAGGTAATTAATCTAGGTGGTTAGTTTAGTTAGGTAAATGAACAATATAGATAGATTATTAGGTTGGGTTTTAGAATTGACTACTAATTTTATAATTTTTTTGGAAAAATTATTTTAGATGGGTCCTAGAGATAGAAGAGGCTGCCTACTTATTTGCAGTTGTTTAGTGATGATCATACTGCGGGGACATCGACATCGGTCCCATCATCTTCGAGACGGTTCGACTCTCGACATCTCGAGAGAGTTTCTAGCAGCTCTCCTCCTCTTGCACCTCAGATACCCCGCCGATGCCTCCACCTCCTCCCCAGCAGCTCCACATGTTGCACCTGAGGCTGCTCCGCTGCTGGCATTCATCCAGATTTGCGGTACCTTCATCCGCACCGCACGCTCGATACACGGTGGAGGATCTCCTAGCCCAGCCCGGACGAGAGGGCTTGGATATTTTGGACCCCGATCGACCACCTGGTACTTATTGGTAAGTTTTAAATTTTATTATTTAAAATTTAAATCAGATTAATTAACTAACAAATTAATTGTATTTTTCAGGTTTGGGGCCAACAACCGTGTTGGCCGGGCGTTCGAAGCGATGAAGGGATACTTCGTCGAGCCTCACCCGAACTGGAGCAAGACTCCTGATTACATTAAGACCACATGGTTTAAATGTTTTGCTGTAAGTTATTTAATATATTTCCAAATATTTATTTATTATTTATTGATTATTAATATTTTAATTTTTTTCCAGCAAAGGTGGCACTGGTCCGCGGGAATCACCGAGCGGGTGAAGGCGGAATTTGTTGCAAAAGCAAAGACCCGCCTTTGTAACACCGTCTCGGATTGGAAGGACAAGTGGGAGATCCACGGTTATGAGGCGAAACCCTCCGAGATCACGAAGGAAGTATGGGACGGCCTCATCGCTTACTGGAAGCTACCCACCTCGATCGCGAAGGCCAACAACTGTTCTGCTTCCCGAAGGACGAAGGATAAGGATGGTAATTTGCCTATGGTTCATAGAACCGGGCAAAAACCACATGCGGGGATCCGTCTAGAAGCTGTAAGTTTATTAATTATTTTAAATTTTATTTTTCCATTCTAATTTATGATTTAACTTTATTTTTAATATTTAATTTAATTTATTTTTTCAAAATGTAGCTTGAGAAGACCGGAATCTTACCATCTCTGTCTGACCTATTCAAGATGACTCACGCCTCAGCAGACGGAGTTTTTATAGATCCGTGTTCGGAGAAGCTCTTTAACGAAGTGGCTGCTCGGGTTCAAGAGCGGGAGACGCAGCTAACACAGCAGTCTCCCGATGGATTACCCGTCACATTGACCACCGAAGAGATCGACAGGATCTTCCATGAAGTAAGTTTCAAACTGATATTTAATTTAATTTGACTCTTTAAATTTTACTTATATTCATATATATATATATATATATTTAAATAGGTGGCTCCTAGAAAGAAGGGGCGGACGGTGGGAATAGGTTGCTAACGGTCGCAAGGGCGACTTCGCCATACTCTTCGAGGCGGGACGATGTGGTTTCTCGATGCAGTCTCGGATGGATACCCAGCAGATTCGTTTGGACTCCTTGAGGATCTGCTGGGCGTTATGGCGGTTGGAAACCGGTTATGCAGAGCTTTGGATGCTAGACGAGCTGCTCTCGATGCAACAACCTCCTCCCGAGTCCATCGGTGGAGACTCAGGCGATCCGACCCGCTCCGTACCGGAACCTTTCCATAGTTTTTTTATTTTGTTTCCTTACGTATTGTATTATGAATTTAAATATTTATGACTTTTATAATTTTATTCTAAAAATAATAGATATTTCAGATTTTGTTTATTTAAAATATTTAAAATATTAAAATTCTGAATATTTCAAATTATTATATATTATAAAGCGAAATAATGATAATTGTCCATGTAAATTCGACGTAAACATTACGAGGAGTTTACATGTTCGAATTGTAAATCCCTCGTAAATATTACGAGGAGGTTACAAGTCCAGCAGATGTTAAGTCGTTGTAAATTTTACATCGACATTACATAGAAACATTACGTGTATTTTACAACGAATGTTTACTTCGCTATTACGACGAAGTTTCCCATCCGTCTTACGAGGAAATATGGTCGTCGTAATTTAACATGGCTGTTACGACGAAATCTCTCGTTACGGCGGTTTAACAACGGCAACCCGTTCGGATTAAGTAAATTGCCCTATTACGACGAGTTTGCATCGAATCTAAGCCTCGTAAAAAATATGTTTTCTTGTAGTGACCGCATGTAGCTCGACATCGCGTTCGTACTGATTATGTATCTTTAAAACATCCAATAGTTGTTTTTTATAGAGCATTATAAAGTATTCTTATTCAGAAATTATATATTTGTTAGTATTGATTGTATAGAATGATTAGGCATATATATTAAACAACTATGTTTACAAATACAAAATAGTATTTGATTTCTATTACATATTGTAATAGTTGATTAGAGAAAAAAGGAAAATATGCTTATAATACTGTTTTAGTTTTGAGTACGAGGGAAAGAAAAATAATAATAATAATAATAATAATAATAATAATAATAATAATAATAATAATAATAATAATAAATAGATATAGTGTATTATAACGGGATTATTATGATTTTGAAACTAAAACAAATATATAGGAAAATTGCACATCTAGGATGCGAGTGCGATTCATATTAACCGGGTTTAGTTTAGAGTGCAATATTATCTTCAAAAAAAAAGTTTAGATAGACATTATATTTATATCCATAATCTAGATAATTTAAGTTTATAAAAAAAATTTAAAAAATTATGTACATTATTTATTGTAATTATTATTTTTAAGTTATGTTTTGAACTTCAGAAATATTATTATCACTATTTATAAATATATTCTTAATTTTAATATTTAAAAATTAAATGAAATAATTTATAAGAAAGGTCTGCTTTTACTATCAATTTGAGATGTTAATATATTCATATTTTAGATTTACAGATAATTTTAAAACAAATAACAAAAATTATATATAGTTATTCTATTAACTAATTTGTACTATAGCGTAATAAAATAATTTAAAAGTAATATTTACTTTAATATGTATTTTACTGATTTATAATATTTTTTGTACTTAATAGTATATGGTCCTATAAGTTCTGTTTGTGCATAGTATTCTATAGCCAGATTAAAATTTTATGTAAGTATAAATATATAATCATCAAAGCATACTATTCCGTTTATTTGGTGTGTTGTATATTTGTTTTAATTTATCTCTACCAAATTACTGACATAACATAAACTAAAAATAAATGTTCAGATACAACATAAATATAAAAAAAAAACAAGTGTTAATAGTAGCAATTACTGATATTGTCCTAAACAACTATAAAATATATTCGACTAAGATCACTTCAAAGTTAAAACCTTAAAACCTTATTCTCCATTGTATTAGATACCCTAACATAAAAATGAATTATGGCATTTGAAAACTCAAGCTCATTCTCTTAACATAATCACACTTTAACCAACTGAACATAAAATAAAATTTACACAAAATTATATATTTCGTAGAGCTCTTTTCAGTGTACATATTTTTGATGCAAAGTAGAACAATATAGAGTAGATATTTCTTTCCGTCAAACTCTCAGAAACTACGGAACCTTTCATTTTTTAAAGCTTTTTCTTTCAAATGCTTCATAAATCCCTCGTATGGATACATCTATCAGCAATTAACAGCTCCACCAAGTAATTCCTCGTAGGAAAAGTGGACTAAGAAATGCTCCATGACATAAAAAAGCCGGAGGAAATATTGTCAATTTTGGATCCTAGCCCATGTACAACATTCGGAACTTTAGTGACTAGCGATTTGTACAAAATATTATTCCAGGTTAGGTTTAATCCCTCTTTGGTAATTAAGGTTTTTGAATCTCGGATTTAATTTAGGGATTCAGAGGCAGCCATTCTGAATCGTGGAGTGAGGCTTTACTCAGTTGGTGAAAATACAATATATGTGTTTTTAGGTAATATTAGATCACTTTGTATGTGTGATTTAATCTTTATAGAGGTAAAACTCATGTAATCATCATTTGGTTAGTGAAAGTCGTAGTTGAACCAAAAAAACAAAAATATTGTCTTCGAGACATAAAATTTGCAGTAAATTACCTGCAGTAAACTCATGTAATCTGCAGTAGAATTGTCAGTTTCAGAAATCGATGCAACAACATTTGCATGTTTGTATGCTTCTTCTAATTTTATTGCGCAGCTAAGAACAAAATGCGCTGAGAAGTTTACTGTTTGTGGATAAACCTTCAGTTCCCACGAATAAAAAAAAAAATTGAAGATGAAGCTTCCTATGTCTTATTAACTCGTGTCAACAAGAAGAAAAAATCATGTTTGGCTGGTGATAAGCAAATAAAATGATTTAAGATGACTTGGTGACTTCATGTATAGCATTCGCAAGGTATCCAACATTTCCTGTTGTAACACCAGCCATACTGCAACCAATCACAGCCTCAATGATTTTCTAACAATTGAAAGTGAACAAAGATTAACAAGTAGAGAAGTGAAGTAGTACCTGATACGGCCATTACGGGTCATATAGATGTGATATTCGCTTGTTAAGCGGTCAACCTGTTGTGGTGTTAGCCCACTGTAGCAGAACATTCCAATCTGTTTCCGAATAAAGATGTGAGAATCATTGGAGAGATTATGACATGTTCATAAATAAACATTTTAGTTATTACCTGCTTGGTTACGTGCTCCCATGATAGAGGCGATCCTAACTTCTCGAGGCTTTCTCTCAATGTAGTTCTCATGCCAATTATCCGATCAGCCATGATCTGTTTATCAGATCCTAATTCTTTAGTTGAATAATCCAACACAAAAAGAATCAACATGGGGGAGGTTATTTTTTAGCTAATGTATGCACATGAAACATGGAATAGGGTTGCAAGCCAGAGGAAAATATAGATAAGGTGATAACAATTGTGGTGGAACTAGAAGTATTACCTTAACTTCTTTTAGCCACAGACTCTTTAACTCTGGGTCCCCGAGAATGGTTGAGACTATTTGAGCTCCATGTAAAGGTGGGTTGCTGTACATTGGCCTAGCTAGTTGCTGCAACTGACTTTTCACAGTCACGGCTTGCTTTTCATCTCCACAAAGCACGCTGCAGCACAAGACAATGTAGTAATGTTTATGTTCTGTTTCTTACCCTTTTTTTTTTCACAAAATGAACATGTATGTGTGAGTATGCTTAATGATGTTGTGGAGTATCTAGCACGGTCATTTCATACAAGTTGATGACTTATTCCTGAGAAAATGAATACCTGAGACATCCGACTCTCTGACCGTAGAGTCCCATGTTTTTCGCATAGGACTGAGAAATTCCAATATGGTGACCATCCTCGAGAAAGATCCTGATGGACTTTGCATCTCTCGCTGGATCACCACTTGCAAAACCTTGATAGGCCATATCGAAGAATGCAAAATGATTTTTGGCCTGAAAATGAGAAACTTGCTGTTAGTCTGCTCCGAACAGATAAGAAAGACAGAGAGTGAATAAAAGACAAATCACTTATAAAATATCACCTTGAATAGCTGTGAGATCTCTCTCCATTGTTCCTCTGTAGGGTCGACTCCAGTAGGATTATGAGCACAAGCATGGAGAAGGAAGAAGGAGCCTTCCGGAGCATTCTATGAGAAAAAAGGCTTAAGAGAATTAGGATGTTAAGATGTAGACACATGCTGGTCGTGGAAGTAGAATTCTTGGTTGCTAACCTTCACATCATCCATCAATCCTTTGAAATCTAAACCCTTGGTTTCTGGGTGATAGTAATGATAAGTCTTTTGAGGGACTTGTGCATCTCTCCAGATGTTGTGGTGGCTGGTCACAGAAGAGACAACATAATAAGCTATTATGCTAAATGGTCAAAGTTAAAAAAAAAAGTATTGAAACTCACTCACTTAGACCAGGTTGGAACAGGAATGTAGATCTGTGAACCGGGACAGAAACGTTTCTGGAAGTCAGCAAACACACGGCATGCACCAGTTCCGGAGAGAGACTGAACTGCAGCGATTCTTTTGTCTTTGATAAATTCAGAGTTGTCCCCATAGGCAAGCTTCAAGGTTTCCTCCACCATTTTCACACTCCCTCCCATTGGAAGGTACTCCCTTTTAATTCATCATAAACACAACAAAAGATATATATATATAGTTCAGATGAGTCTGATGTTGATCTTCATACAGATTAAGCGTTCACATAACTGAGCTAAGCACACATATTCTTTTGTTTAGTTACAGACAATTCAGGAACTTTACCAATTACACAAATTTGAGTTTTTTTTTTTTGTTGCAACAATGAACAGAAGCGTTATAAAACAAAAACAAAAACAAAAAAAAAGGATTCAAAATATTACATGAAGGAGGTGCCAGCAATCCTTCGTTCAGCTTCTCTAACACAATCCAAGACAACAGGCTTGCCGTTATCATCACGATATGCTCCCTACAATACAAGATAGCTTTTCGTCAACCAAAAAGTAAAGCTGTTTACACCTAAGACTTTCAGCTCGAAATGAGATTCTCAAAACATTCTCCGGAAAATATTAATTTCTTATAGTCTATAGATCAAAGCACAAGCCAATGTCCTGTAAGATCTGTAATAGGCAAGGGAGAAAAAGAGAGAGACTGACCACACCAACGTTAACTTTGTCGGGACTAGAATCAGCGAGAAAAGCCTCGGTGACTCCGAGGATCGGATCTTTGGGAGCAGGCTCCACGTTCTTCCACCATGTAGACATATATCTCAAACCAGAGATCGGACTACTCATCATCGTTCGCCGGGAAGCTGAGTTACGGATTGCCATCATCGCCATAACGGTTTTTTTAATTTTTTAAGCTCAATCGCACAGGGAGAGAATGGTTGGATGATTTATATAAATGGGAGCGTTATTGGAGAAGTATTGACACGACACGATACGAAGTTTGGGGCAGATGAGGACAAAGGAGAGACGCTAGTTGGCCTTGGACTGTGTGTAAGATAATAGATTGTATAAATGATGCTTACAAACAACAAAATTAAATACTAACACATTAAAATATTATTTAAGGATACTAGGTTCATTCGGACGGGGTGTTAAAATTAATCAAATTTTGGAATGGTTTTCGGGTGGTTATGTAGTTGAAGTAGAGTAGGTGATTTTGTAGGAATTCTCAGTATCATATTAGAGTAAATATCTAATATAATTTTATATCATTTAAAAGTATACATATTAGTTAGATTTTTATTATTTAAATTATAATATTTTCCACTATCTTTGGGGTATATGCTAGTAAATAATTTTATCAGTTTATTTTCATAATATTAAACAAATAAAATGTAAAACGGCTAAAAATTATTAAAAAAGACACAACTTTGAAGTTTGCTAATATAGTTTATTTCTTAGTTATTTTAATAACGATTCTACAATGTGACTATCTTATATATATTTTATATTTTGGTAAAATTATAGAAGTTTAAGATATTAATAAGGTTGAAACTCTGCCAATCAGATAGATGAATGGTTTGGTGACGAAGTCTTTGTAAGATTATATTTTATATTTTATATTTTAATAAGTTTAGTCAAAGATATTCTTTGAACCAAATGAGGTTGATGAGGTGTGGAGAAATTGTGGTGTGACATGTATGCTAAGTTCCTGCCTGAGATGGTGAGTGATTACGAAGGTCTAGTTAGCTTGGAGGATATGAGGGAGAGTGGCATCAGTATCTTATCTGCTGCATTTTTATGTTGAGACTAATCCGCCGCTGCTTTCAAAGCCAAATATGTTTTCAACGTACGGCCAAAAGAAACCAATCAGAAGTTGATAAGGCTTAATTAAATGAAGCCACTTTTTAAAACAAATGTTATAAACTCGGGGATAACACAAAGTCACAAACGGTGCCGAAGAGTACAACTTCTTTAACGCCGCCGGCGAGCAAAAAAAATCAAAGGCTCTTTCCACATTAGCACAGGCGCTAACTGAGTAATAGTCTGAGCCTTCCATAAATTTCTTCAAAGAGAAGTAGGAGCTCTCATCCTCATCTCAACTCCATCTTCTCACAGAAAATCTTCGCCATACACTTCCTCCGACGAAGTCCGCTTCACACTGAACGGTTTCGATCTCCATGTCTTTGTGTTGAGCCAATGGTAGATACGACAAAAATGATTAGAAAGATAAACACATAGTGTTTATCAGAAGATCTTGTGGCGAGGAAGAAAAAGATAAACACAAAATTGATCATTTAATAAACACAAATCGGAAAGAAATGGAAATTATATTATTCAATCCAAATCAATAAGATGATTCAGATAAAAAAGAGATTTGACAAAACTGATAGCAACCATGGAAGGATCTGAGACATAACAATGCGTATACCTACCTGAGTATGAAAAGAAAACATATATATAGATATCTGGTCGGCTTGGTCCTGGTTACAGAGAATTGTTTGTCTGAATCAAAATTAAGCCACACAAAACATCATACCAATTCAAAAAAAAAAAAAACATCATACCATTTAAACAAAAAAATATCGATTCAATTGGAATCGATCTTAGTAGCCCTAAATCAAAAAGAAAGATATATTTATTAAAATGGAATTGAAAAATCTAGAAATCTGGAAAAAAATCTGGAAATATACGAACTTTAAGAATATGTAAAACCACAGGTTTAGATCTTTTACCAGTTCGCCGAAGAAAGCTCCATTTAGTGAGACGATGAGTAAGATTTGACGTTGAGCAAGTTGTGAGACTGTGAGATCGTAGATAGCGCATCGATGAGATTGATGAATATTTATACACGATCTAGCTGACGATGCGCGGATCGATTCGCACTGTGATGAGGATTAAAGACGATTTAATACACAATCACCGTTACGAAATCTCGACGGTCGCCGCCGATCGACTCACACAAAGAACACAAAGGAGAGAGATAGCTAGGGTTCCCGTAGAAGTTTCTGTCGCTGGGCCTAACGCCGAAGAAGAAAGCACGCGTGAAGCCCATTAGAAGCCCGACTCGACAAAATACTCATTTAAATGAAACGGTACGGATCCGACGTGGCAGCACGGGAGAGTCTCTATTTCCACGCTGGTATCCGAGCTGTACACCTTAAGGAGGGATTCAGGGTCTCTTTTATATATAAAGATATCTGACTTCTTGTGTCAGATTTTTTACCTTTTCAGTCTTCCAACACCTGAATTCCGAATTTTACGGTACGGAATTTGACAAATAGAAACGTTGTATATGACATCTTTACATTTAATTTTGAAATCTAAGCATCTAACATGTTATGAAAACGTAGAATTCGAATCATTTGTCATAAATAGTAAATATGCATTAACTAAAAAACTATATCATTGGTCATATTTAATATGGAATTGCATTAAAGACATTGTTTAAGCTGCGAGATAGAAGGTGAAAACAAATCTTGTCATCTAATTATTAATTGAGTGTTGGAAAATGCTAGAAATATAACATCATAGGAATTGTGAATTGCATTAAAATGTAAAAGATATACTTTTATAAACAATAAAAACGATCAATTCAAAAGGGAGAAAGTTTTTCAAAGAATTTATTCTAAAATGAATTTAGGATTTGAGTAAATTCATTTTTTTTTGTCATCAATTTGAGTATATTCATCAAAATTATTGTCACAAACTTAAAATTGATTATGAGGGATTCTAGGATATCTGAAAAAAAAACAAATATACTTTTTAACTTTTACAAATTATCTAAACTCTTATTCTCATTTTTTTTCTTGGATAGAAGTAGAAAACGAGTGTTAAAAAAAAATACTGAAAAATGAAACTTTAAATTGTATACATGAAAAAAAAAAGAATATAAATTAATTGTATACATGTGGTCTAAGGAAGTTACGGGCCAATAGGCTTTTAGGATCTAAAGGGCCAATAGGCTCTAGGATCCAAAGGGCCCACCACGTCGGGTCCTTAATTCTTCCTTCCATTTTGTATATTTTTTACTGTATATCTTCTTTATTTAAAGCTTGACGAGCGAAGAAGGTGCGAAGGAAGATATTTCGATGGAGAATACCACTGACGTCAAACGGAAGATGACTCCTTCAATTCCGGCTAGTTACGTAAGCATCATTCAGCTCCGGGAGCGATGGATCAAAGAGAAAGAGCGGAAGCGAAAGGAACAAGAGGAGGAAGCGAGACGACGTAATCATCACGCTGAAGAAGAGCATATCGTAGAAGAAGATCCGAAGAAACCACGGGAGGATCTCGATGAGATGCGTTTGGATCATAGCGATCAGAAGCATTGGGGAAGCAACAGTAAGAAAGACGAATCTATTGACGGCGGGGCTGAGGAGGAGGAAACGGCGGCGATCGGGAGCGAGGGGGGTGAAGATGAGGGATTACCGGAGAAGAAGAGGGGACGTAGGAAACGATATCATAGGAAGAAGAAGAGAACAAATCAAGAGGTGGAAGAGTGTGGATCAATCAAGCCGCCTGAGTACACCGTTAAGGAGAATAATACTCCGGTGAAAGATCAGATTCGAGTTTATAAGAAGAAAAGGCTATGGGAAACAAAAGTGTTGAGAAAGCTGTGACGGCCATAGAAACACAATTTAAGGATCTTTCTATCAAAAGAGGCCAAGAAACCAAACATTTCAGGGCACAAACGAGATCGTTCAACCATAACCCTATAGAGACTGCTGCAATGGTGTGGGTTAAGAAAGGGCAAACCGAGAGAGGTGGTGATGGTTTTGGAAGTGGCGTGAAGCCATTCAATGCTTAAGGTTTGGTAGCCTGAACAGTGATGTTCCTCTGGTTTCAAGTTTGATGCTTTTTATGGTTTTGATTACTGAGAGAATGTAAATAAGTTTACAGAACATGCTTGTGCAAAGCTTTGAGAACACCTTTTAATCTATAGTTAAGAGTGTTGCTAATCTGGATAACTAATTGTCCAAACATTCAATAAAGATTGCTGAACTCAATTCTATAGAAGGTGTTTGGTTAATATACCAATACCAATTCCACTTTTAACATTTACTTGTTACACAGTATTGGGACATTACCACATTTCTAGAGCTCAAAGTTTGACAGTACAAATGTACAGAAACAATCAAGTATACAGATTCATTACCTAGACAGAAGCTGGTGTTGGAGTTGAGGTTGTGGTTGCGGCAGGAACTCGGTTTTCCGGCGGGATCTCGGTGAACTCTGAGAGAATTGCCCGGAACTCATCGCCTCCGATAGTTTCTTTCTCTAGCAGCACTTCAACGATCTTGTCCATGGCTTCACGGTTGTTCCTTATGTGGCTTAGAGCTATCTCGTATGCACTGTCCGATAGTTTCTTCACTGCAGAGTCAATGTCCTCTGCAAGCTTCTCAGACATGGAGTTTCTTGCCATCATCCTCATGATCACATCGCTTTGAGCCGATGAATCCATCAACGACCATGGTCCAATTTCAGACATTCCAAATGTTGTTACCATCTGCAAAGCAAATAACCAACAGTCTCATTATGTACAACAGTACAAGCATGAACAACGTGAAGCTGAAAGTGTTTAAAGCTAGCTACCTGCTTAGCCAAACCGGTGATCTGTTGCAAGTCACCAACCGCGCCAGTAGTAACCTCAGGCTCACCGAAGATGATTTCTTCAGCAGCTCTACCACCGAGTCCACCAACAATTCTTGCAAAGAGTTGTTGCTTGGAGATGAGAGTAGGATCATCTGATGGAATGAACCAAGTAAGACCTCTCGCTTGGCCTCTTGGTACCAACGTTACCTTTTGCACAGCGTCATGTCCTGGAGTTAATGTTCTGCAAAGAACAAAGAGAGTCAGAAATTTTGAAGTTGTGCAAAGACATTCTTTTAATCTGAGTCTCAAACTTACCCACACACGGCATGACCAACTTCATGGTAAGCAACCAAGCTTTTGCTCTTGCTATCAGTCATCACAGTTCCTTCCATGCCAGCAACGATTCTGTCAATGGAGTCATCAATCTCTTTCGATGATATCGCTGTCTTGGCACGTCGTCCAGCCAATATGGCAGCCTCATTCAACAGGTTAGCAAGATCTGCTCCGCTAAATCCAGGTGTTCTCATCGCTATCACTTCAAGTGAGACATCATTTTCAAACTTCTTATTACCAGCATGAACTTTGAGGATATCTGTTCTCCCCTTGATGTCTGGAACGTCAACACTTACCTGCATCACACAAACTCATAGCTAAGCACCAGCTCCAACTAAAAGATAATATAAATATCAATGTTGCATTAATCAGATACTACCTGCCGGTCAAACCGTCCTGGCCTCAACAAAGCAGAGTCAAGAATGTCTGCTCTATTGGTTGCAGCAACAACGATGATACCAGTGTTACCTTCAAACCCATCCATCTCAGTTAGCAGCTGGTTCAAAGTCTGCTCTCTTTCATCATTACCTCCACCAATTCCTGTTCCTCTTTGCCTACCAACAGCATCAATCTCATCTACAAAGACAATGCAAGGAGCGTTCTCCTTGGCCTTCTTGAAAAGATCACGGACTCTGGAGGCACCAACACCGACAAACATCTCAACAAACTCAGATCCGGAGATGGAGAAGAACGGCACACCAGCTTCACCGGCAATAGCTTTCGCCAATAGCGTCTTTCCAGTACCAGGAGGACCAATAAGCAGAACACCTTTCGGGATCCGGGCACCAACTGCAGTGAACCTCTCAGGCTTCTTCAGAAACTCCACCACCTCCATGAAGTCTTGCTTCGCTTCATCAACTCCAGCAACATCATCAAACGTCACACCGGTGTTTGGTTCCATCTGGAACTTAGCTTTGGACTGACCGAACTGAAGCGGGCCACCAGGACCACCAGGACCACCCATTCCTCCAGGGGAGCCTCTCGAGAGAAGGAACAACCCACCGATCAAAAGCATAGGGAAAGCAAGATTACCAATCAAGTTGAACAGCACAGAGCCTTGGTCTTCCTGAGCGTTATGCGCTGCGAAGTCAATGTTCTTGGCCCTCAGCTTCTGAAGAAGCTCTTGGCTTAGCCCCGGTAGCTGGACACGAACACGCTGAACACGGTTACCCAACTCAGGAGCAACGGCTTCCACGATAGCTATCGTCCCGTTCTCGTACAGATCCACTTTGCTCACCCTGTCCTTGTCCAAATACTCGAGAAACCTAGAGTAGGACATCCGTGAAGACGAAGAAGCATCTTGTTGTTCATCTGCGGCGTTTGCTTTGCCGCTTCCGAGCAAACCGACTCCAGCGTTTCCTAACAAGACTTTGAGAAAATCTCTTCTTCCTTCGTGTTTCTTCGCATCTAAAGAAGAAGCCTTCACGACATGAACCTTGGATGTTCTGGTAACTGAGGAGGAAAGACCAATCTGTCTGCGTGGAAAGTGTTTGCTTAACTTATGTTTGGTTGTGTGTAGTGACAATCCGTTTCCGACAAGACAGGTAGATGAAGCTGCCATCTGTAAATAAAATCGAACAAATAGTAATTAGATGATAGGAAAAGAGTGAAGGATTACGAACACAACCCCAGTAAGATTCATGCACAAAAGAAAGAGGAAGAAGAAGAAGAAGAAGAAGAACCTGTATCGATTGCAGATGAAAGTGGACAAGGAGAGGGGCGATGAGTGAATGGAGTTTATGGATTTTTTTTGAAGGTAACAGATGTGGTTTGTGAAGAAGAGCTAACGTGTTCTTCATTTAGTGGTCAGTTAAGTGAACCGGATCTAACCAACACTGAATGGATTATCAAAACCACAATTTAATTTAATTGGTTTATTGACTATCCGTGGGACCGTCTGCCTAGTATTTTCTACGTGAATTTGATTATTGACAGAATATTCAATATTGTCACCACTAGCCACTGTTTTCAGTGTCCAAAAAAAAAAGCCACTGTTTTCAGATTAGGGATTTGGTTTAACATTACGGTTTAAGCTGGTGTCATAGGATTTGATTATCAAGTGTTTTTTTTTCTCGTATGTTTCCAGACTCGTCCATGGCCATCTTTGCTCCGTGTTTATCTACGACACTGCCTGTCTGCCTCTAGCTCTTCTTTTATCCCCAAACATCTTTGTATACAAGTCTTTCTGGTTTCAAAAAAATACAAGTCTTTGTTGTTTAATAAAATATCACGTCACAATATAAATTATTTTGTGTTACGTGCAATTAATTATGTCTCAAAATATGAATTGGAAGTAGAACAGAACAAAGGAAGTTTAGTCCAAAACCATGAAGATAATAAGTGATAAAGAAAGACATATATGGGCAGTTCCATGATCAGATATGATGCCAAACGAGGTTGAAAAAGCAGAACAATGGATTTTATTGGCACACGTCTCAGGCGACTGTCGTTTGAATGCCTTCCATATGGCATGGTAACTTCAAAACTATTAATCAATTTTATTGTTGGCTTGGGATTCATGTTCCGATGATACTGATTGTAGAGACCTCGCGTGACCTGGTAACCTTCTGAGGCTTACGTATTGCCTGCACCAGAGAATGTAAGAGGTTAAGAAATGGACAATGGTTAAGGTAGCTTCGTGAACAAGCAACACAATTAGAGTTTCAATCAGTTACATTACTACTCAGTAGCAAGTCATGTGGCTGGAGCATGTGAATCACATCTCCCATTTTGGGTCTCTGTTCTATTTCTGGATCAACACAGCGCAAGGCAACCAAGACAATCCGTTTGAGTTCTTTTAATGTTGGAAACTCCGGGAGGCTAGGATCAAGAACATCTACTATTTTATGATTCACCACCATCTCTTTGATCCAGTCCACCAGATAAACCTAAAAAGAAGCTTAAGAAAGGTACAGCACATATAACAAAGGGTTTGTGTTATGTAGACTCTTACATGTGGTGAACTTTCGTCTACAGAGACTCTCCCGGAGACAAGCTCCATTATCAAAGTCCCAAAGCAATGAACGTCGATTTTCTCATCCATGTTATTAGGTGAAGAAACAAATGTTGAGTTCGTTGGACTATCACTGTGACTTGGGATAGCTAGTATTATCTTAGGGTTCCATTGATAATCAAGAAGAATCTTGCTCGGTCGTATGTATTGATGAGTGATCCTTGGTTCAATGTCTTCGTGAAAATACGCCAGTCTGGAACACACAAAACATAATGAAACAACAATGTTCTCTTGCAGCCATGCATGATACAAATCAAGAAATGGTTTATGATGCAAAGAGAAGAGAGAAAACCCTTTTGCTACTCCTTGAATGATTTTCATCCTCTTACTCCAGGTCAGAGGTTGATTTCTCCCTGATAATCCATGAATCCATTCGTGCAGATCTCCTTTCTCTACGTACTCGTACACAAGAACCCTAAAATTCATAGACTTGTGAGTCAAGATTCCAAGGCAAGTAACACATATATATGTATATACCTCTCGTCTCCTTCAATGCAGTATCCGAGGATTCTCACAACATTCTTATGTCTCACGTTTGCAATCATCTCAGCTCTTGTTATGAAATCATTATCTTCGTACCTGATTTTTTATTACTCTTGCTTATATCAAAATATCAAAGATTCTAAGACAAAAGAGTTCAAAAGTGAAAAACCTTTGATAGATGGGGAAGAACCGTTTGACAGCAACAGTGACTGTACCCATCAAGACTCCGCGATACACCATCGAAGAATCTCCTTTAGCAATCAGATTCTCGTCTGCAAAACCATCTGTAACACTCTCTATCTCCATGAACGTAAACACTGTGAAGCTTCCAAAGCTGCTGGTGGTAGAGGAGAAGCTTCTGGTGTAGTAGGGAAGATGAGCAGAGGACCATCCAACCTGAGAGGAGATTCTCCCGCTCTCTATATACTCGGGGCAACGGTTGTACTGGTTGTATCGTCTTTCATTGTTTAAGGGAATGTGAGACAAAGGGAGACAAAGCTTTGATCTTAGTCTGAATGGCTCTTGTCCACATCTTCTCCTGTGAAAGATGAAACAGAGGGAGATAAAAACAATAAAAGCTAGGAGGAAAGCTATGGAGGCGGAAGCCGTGACGAGGATCCATAGCTTGATGCCGAAGAAAGAAGTGTGTTGTGAGAGTTTGTGTTCGATCAAGTCTGATCTTTGTGATGATATGATTCTGTTCATAGCTATGTGTCTTTGTAATGATAAAGATGATGAACAGGGAGAATGTGAAACAGTAAGATCTTTAGCCAGTTGAATCAATATGTTATTTTTTTTTTTATCTTTTTGAATTTCAACTGTGTTTTGAAAGAGTCTCAAAAGATTTGGTAGTATCCAAAGATGTAGCAAAAGACGTTGCTTGACTGTGTATCTGTGTAACGAACATTGAGAGTTTTTAGCGATTACAATCCTATACATCTAGGTGCACAAAAAAAAAAAATCTTATACATCTCAAGGATTTAATAATTAACGTGTCACTCAGCAAGAAATAACTATCTCCAAAAAAAAAAATCAGAACTTAGTTTCGTTATAACTTATAACCATAAGATTATGATGATCTAGTATTCATTTACTCTTCGTTCCCTACTCTATTACAATGGTCCTGTTCGTTTCGAGATCACCAGCGTCAGCGACCAGAGTCTGCGACTAGCGACTGCGACTTGATGTCGATGTATGTTGTTCGTTTGCAAGTCGTGCGACTGATCACAGCGTTTGTCGCTGGACTGTTCGTTTGCAAGTCGTGCGACTGATCGCGGCGTTTGTCTCTGGATTGTTTGTCTGCAAGTCGTGCGACTGATCGCTGTGACCATTTGCTTCTTTTAAAACTATTTCATTTATAAAAATTTCGTTTCTGATTATTTAATTTTTAATAAACATTTAGAAATATCATTAAAATAAAAACTATAATAATAAACTAAATTAAGCATAAATAAAGTTTTAAAAACCAAAATTCAAATGTTACAAACCAATAAAAAAAAATCAATACAAAACCAACTAATAAGGTAACCGATATCTGTTGCTCAGCTCGCTAGTGATCTGATCACGTAGACCTTCCATGGATCTATCACCAGTTGGCTCATATAAAATATGTCCACCATCATCATCACCACTGTTACTACCATCAGCATCCTCATCTTCATCTATTTCTTCTTCATATCACCATGTGTATGATATTCTTCTCTTCTCTGCGTTGATCCCACCATTCATCCGACATCTCCAACCTTCCAATAGCATCATAGACAAGCCCGGTTCTGTTGTGGGTGAGCTTTTTAAACTTGACATATGCTTTTCTGCTAATATCAATCTTGTTCTTAAACCTGTCCCATATCCATCTTTTACCAAATTTCTCTTCAAACTTATTTATGATGAACTCTCTTCCAGGTAAATTTATGCCACTCCTTGGTCTGTTCCCTTTCTTTTTCTCATCAGCATAAAGAGCAAAGAAATACCTAACTTCTTCATCGGTCCATTTCTAAATAACAAGTCTCATCAATAGACAAACAAGTTAAACTAGCAGAAAAAACAATCACAAAACATCTAAGAAACTAGAACTGCCTAAAACACTTACATCATCAGCCATTCTTCTTGTCTTGTCTAGTTGTGATTTATGTCCAGACCTGAAAATAAATAAATGATATTCAAAACTCTTTGGAGAGGACACTGCAAATAATTCAAAAGCAAAGCTTACAAAAAAAAAAAAAATTAAAGAGCAATTTATAAAGCTAGGAGGTGTGATCCTTTCACGGGAACAAGGGCAGAGAAATAAAAATATATGCACATGTAACGAAACAGATTCAGGGCAGAGAACAATTCATACTCAAAACTATTTAAACTATTTAAAAAAGTCAAAGTCTTTAGAGAGAGGGTTTCAACGTCATCTAAAGATGCTAATCATCTTCTTTAAAATTTGCTAAAGCAAATTAAGAACACGACCCATTATTCAAAGACATCATTCACAGGACATCATTCACAGGAAAATTATAAGACAAGATCAAAGACTTATAATCATTGAAATCGAAAACCCATCTCTGCAAATCAACAATCTTAGCTCGAGATTGATTGTACCTGAGTTCGAGATCGAGATCGGTACAGAACTGCCTGAAAGTTGAAAAGAAAAAGATTTACCCGAATCAGAATCAGCGACTGGCCGCAGAACCCGCGACATGTAAACGAACAACGTTTAGTCGCTCGAATTGGTCGCTGACGCTAGCGACCTCGAAACGAACAGCGCCAATGTGTTTGAATTTCCTACCCTATTACAGCTTCTATATATACTGCAGATTAGATGTATGGTTGAATTTGGTCTTGTTAAGTGTTTTACTTTAGTGTGTGTCATACGTTTGGCATCATAAGCTTTAAACCTTTTTATGCTTAGTAGCTGCAAATTTTTGAAGTCGTATCTAGTGTTTCTCTTAAATGAGACTAATAGCCGTTCGAGTTGTAGCTTTTCTTGGTATGAGTATTGTTGCTTGGATATTGAACCAACTGATACAGAGGATCAAATATAGCATTATAAACTTAAGTTAAATTCAAACCAATATGTTCCTGTCTTCAAATCTTCAATTCAATTTGGTTAATGAAAAGATAACTCATCATGGCATTTGGGTGAAGTTGAACATAATAATTCAATTAAAAACATGTTATATATGTATGAAGGAGAGTTCATGCATCAAACCATAACAGCTAGAGATTTCATAACTTTAAAATTTCCAGTCAGAATCTCATCACACCACTCAACTTTACCCCAAATCTCCCCTCTGTGACGTCTCTCCAGCGAAATCTCCGCACACCAAATCTCACCTGATCTTCTGAAAACCAAAGCCAGATTCCCACCATATCTCACAGTACGTGGCCACTTTGAACATATCGTCATAGCCAACAATTCTTCCACGCCTTCCACCACTCTCCAAGACTTCTGATTTGGATCATACGCTCTTAAGGTGTTCATGACCCGATCATGGTAGTACAATACATCGTCAACCACACATGGATTCACGCAAAGCTTAGAAGTCAGCATATAGTCTGTTTCCCATTTACTTTCCTTTGGCTCGTACACATAGCTTCCATAACGATGAGGTATGTATATTTTATCAGCCATCACCACATAAGCGTAGCTATTTTTGAGAGCTGCCTCCATCTTTGGCGTAGTCATCACATGCTCCCACGTATGTGTTTCTATATCTAACACCAGCATAGCCTTCTCCGTGTAAGGATGCAATATCCAATTACATATATTTTCCCGTCGATGAAGCCAGCGAATTTACAAACCAGAGGAACAGGGATGCTTGGGAGGGTTTCCACCGTGTGGGATCTACAGTCCATGCAAAACGCATTTGTCGTCAGCTTTTGATGGTTCCTCCCACCAAACACATAAATTCTCGAACCTACTGCCACAAAAGTTTTTGCATTGTCATGCAAAACGGGAACCGTCGAGGGGATACGGTCCAAGCAGCGACCGCCGTTGGCTTTCCGGCGGAGGATATACCACATATCCAAGTCCAAGGCGCTTGCACGGTCATAGAGGACAGCATAGAGACAGTTCTCCGTGCAGGCCAACAAGGATCTTCTTGCGTATATATCAGGCGAAGCAATGAGTGATCGTAAGTTCTTGGAAACAAGGGAGAGTTTTGGATGGTCAAATCTTGATGAACGCGCTAAGATGTCAATGATGACATCTTCAGGAAGTGAGGGAATCAGAGACGGTGCTTCTGAGGATTTCTCATCCTCTGCCTTTACTTTGGAAACCATGTTAAAGATCTAAGAAAATCAGCCAATCACTTAGAGAACACAGACTATACGTATAAGCTCAGATCAACAAATCACCGCCGCTCAAGAGACGAAAGCTATACCTAAGAGTTAATCATCCCATATATATAAAGCCTTTTCAATAAGTAAACCATCTTAAATAAACCCTTTTCAATAATGTAAACATTTTATGTTTATTTTGTTCACTAATCTATACTCTCTCCTTTTTATTTTATAAGTAGTTTTAGAGGAAATTTTTTGTTCCAAATTATATGATGTTTTCGGTTTTCTATGTAAAATTTATTAACAGTTAATGTTGTATGACCAATAGTAATATGTCTTCTATTTTTTTATTGGTTGATTTATGGTTAGGTAAATAATTAATGATGTTTTTGTTTATCCGCTGATGTTATCTTTTTATTATAGGAAAAAAAAATCAAAATCTAACGGTGATGATGGTTCCTAGAATATAATCCAACGGATACAATTTTGTTTAGGATGAAAGGTATGACGCCATGACTCACATTAGCAATCGACGCCTTCATCGTATCTCCTCGAAGGTGTCCCCTAAATAAATTGCAGAAATCGATTCCCTTTAAAAGTTGCATCCTTTCACACACAACTTTTCAGTGGAACCGTCATCATCTTCACTTAAGAGTTGTATCGTTTCAGAAGTTTATAAATTGAAGTGATTGTATAGGTTTTAGGAAGATTACAAATTACAAAGCCAACATTACTGGGAACGATAGGCTACAGAAGCATCAGTTGTTTATCGGCGCAGGATCTCTTCTTGTGGTTTCCGGCTAAAGGGATCCGCGCGTTTGGACATACCTTGCTCTGGTGTTATATATTTCGATGTCGGAGTTGTTCACAAGCGATTTTCCATGTCTTTGTTCGACACTCCGAGAGATTGTGTCGCTGTTGGAACGAGTTTGAGTTCCGCGGGAATAACAAGGTATGTATTTCGAAGCTCCAGAATTTGAATCTCTTGTCTTGATTGTTGATTCGTAGAACTTGTCGGCATTGTAATAGGTTCTGTAATACATTCGTGGAACTTTTCAATTCTGCAATCTCGGTTTTGGTTAGTGTTGGAAATTATTGTCAGTTTCATTGTTAAATTTGCATGTCGGAAATGTATAACTTTTTTTCACTAATGTGTATATCCATGGTGGGTTTCGTATACAGATTCAGTCATCTCTGTTGCAATTCTATGAAGTAGATCAAAGTGTTGGGGGTAACACTGTGTAGCCAAAAGGATTGACTAATGGGTTTACAGTATACAAATTAGAAACTTTTAGCTGC
This sequence comes from Brassica carinata, assembly GCA_016771965.1. Classification (NCBI taxonomy): domain Eukaryota; kingdom Viridiplantae; phylum Streptophyta; class Magnoliopsida; order Brassicales; family Brassicaceae; genus Brassica; species Brassica carinata. The sequence goes on along the minus strand of CM028688.1, from coordinate 27,603,058 downwards.
TCATGGTTATTTGAAGACACACACACACACACATCTTCCATTTGAGGTCAGATGCTCCTTTTCCCCCAATTTGCTTGATCACTCTATTTGAAGTGAAAATGAGAGAGAGTCCTCTGCGCAAGTTTAGATGGGAAGGAAAAGTATTGGACGGTTTTGTTTGAAATGTCCAAATTCATCACGGCTGACTGAATGTTTTTGTGAAATTTTGTTTTTATGTTTTGTACTTCGTCATGCATCTCTATTCTTCTTGTATCATAATACATAATCAATGAACGTGAACACTCCTTTGTGTAATTGACCATTCAAGATCAATGGTTAGCAATGTGACGATAAGTGTTTTGGAGTAGAATAAATATTCAAGAAGCAAATGAGAAACAAGAGGAGCAGTAGGATAGAGCATGTGAAGTATAATTATGGAGGCGGAGACGTCGAAAGAGATTATGATGTGGGCACAGAAACGACACCTGAACCAGAGGCCACCCGGATGCACCATTCAGCCAACCAAAGGACCAACCAGGATATGTGCTCAGTAAAAACGGCGTATCTCACCAACTCTGAGGCATTTTGCCATGAAGTCAATTTTCATGCAATCTACACTCAACAAGGAGTCAACCAAAATTGGAATCATCTTCAAAGCTACTCGGAACAGAAAGATATGAATTTTACAAACCGGAGGTTCTCCAGTCCATCCATCTGCGAGTATCCAAAATTTGAAGTTGTTTCAAGCCCAACTAAGAAGCATTCCGACCAAAGCCAGCCCATTAAATTCAATATGGATCTCTTAGATTTACAACAAGCCAAGAATGAGGAGAAAATTCCACGGAATTATGGAGTTATGGCCCATTTCCCTAAACCGATCAAACCAGTTCTGCAATTGTCTAATTTGAAGTCTAACCGGTTCAACCAATCCCAAACCAAGTTATGGCGACCAGGAGAGTATCTACATTATCAGAGACATCCAGAGTACACATTCAACCGTCCAGAAGAACATTCCACCCTTCCACCATACACCAGCCAGCATGTGATCAAGAGGATCTTCATTTACTCCAAGTTTCCTTTTTCGGTACCACTCCCAACTTGGAGAATAAATCATCAACGGCCATTTTTCCAAGATCAGAGCCTTCTGAAGACAATTTCAAGGAACCTAGACGTCCCAAGACACCATGCCTTCCTGCCCAAACTTTCCAGATTCAAGGAGTTCATCAAGATCCCCATTTTAAGCCAAAAATCTATTTATTATATTCCAACGGCTAGTTTTTATTTCCTTTGATTTCTTTCTGATTTTTAGCTTTGTAATCATTGTCTCCAGAGTATATATAAGCTCTTGGTCGTGCCTTGTAAGAAGTACCTTACAATCTCTAAGAAATAATATTTAGTTTATCTTTTATCAAAGAGTTTCTTTGCACAAAAATCTGTTCTTTAGTTTCTAAGTGTGAGATACATTTGAAGACTATAGAGCTCGTGGTTCATAGGTTCTTTGTGTGATTCAAGAGCCTTGAGGCACAGATTGAGAGATTCAATCAGCACCCACGGATTGAGAGAGTCAATCATCATCTATCCAACACCATCTATCCATTCATCCATCTTCTACCTTCAATCCACCAACCATTCCATCCTTTATCTCTTTTAGTTTTTGTTCTTATTTTAATTATCCATAAACTCATTTTTTCTTCCTTTGTTTTCAGGTTATATTGGATTCAAAAGGTTAGCAAGTCGGTCATCTCTTCCATCTCCCCATCCGATCTCCATCTTTATCGATAAGATCGACCCAACATCCATTTACCCCATCGACCAGCTTCCCAGCCTGTATCATTTGGTATCAGAGCTTTAAAAGCTCCTGACCCAGGTTATATCAATCCTTTCTATCATCTCTATATTTTCACTTTTGCTTTGTTTTCATTTTATAAAACCAAAAATCCATAAAAATTGTTATTTGCTTCAAGTTTTAATTTCTGCATTTTTGTGTTCTTGATAAAAAGAAAAAGAAAGAGAAGGAGTTAAGTGGTTTTGATCCACGAAATTCTTTTGAAATATCAGTCTAGTTGTTTGCATTCATTCCCCCAGCTCCCATTACCATATTTAAATTTTTGCATTTAGTTCATTTCTTAGCTTCCCTTTTTGGTTTATTTGCACTTTAAAAAAAAAGAAGCATATAATCATTTTCGAATTTGCTAACCATATTTTCATATTGCATACATTGAGTTTGTATCAATCTTATATTGCATCAAAAAAAAAATACATTTCATATTTGTCCATTTCGGTTTGTTTACATTCCTTATTAAAAATTCAAAAAAAAAAAAACAATTTGCTTCGTCATTGCATTTTCTTCTTAACATCATTGTTCATATTTTCTTGCATATTTTCATATCACTCTGATTTATTTCGTGCATATCATTTTTGCATTCAAAAAAAGAAAAAAAAAATCATTAGGTTTGTTTGCATTCATTTCATAGAATTATTTCCATTTCTGTTGTTTGCATTTTATACAAAAAAAAAATCTGATTTCTTGCTTTGTTTTAATTCTTAAATTGAAAACCAAAATAAAAATTTATTTCCTTGTCTTGTTTTATTTTGTGTTTCTAATAAATTTTTTTTTAAAAAAAAAGAAATTCCCTTTTGTTTCCTTATTTCAAAAAAAAAAGAAGTAATTTCCCAATTTTGTTTATTCTTCTTTCTTTATTTTTGCTAAGCCACGAATTGATACTTTTCTTTTCTGTCTGTGCAATGTACAAATTAAGAAAATACAGAGGAAAAGCCATGGCAGATTATTTAGACGAGGAAAGATCTTATGATTCAAGCCAAGACTCCGATTTTGATGAAACTGACCAAGCATGGTCTAGTGAGGAGGACGGCTGTGATGGGTCATGTTCTGATGATAACTACTCTATGTCTGAGTATGGAGACGACCCTGACGAAGCATATCCTGAACCGGAACCACCTGATCACTCACATGAAGATGCCAGCCACCAAGGAGAGTATGAAGGAGAAACTGAACCAGATATCAGTTTCAGTGAAGGAGATGAATTTCCTGGAGATAATACAGAACGTGATGATCAAGAAGTTGACCAGGAAGACTCATGGGAAGAGGAATCTGGTACTGAAATCATCTTAGAAGAAGCATGTGAGCCTGAAGAAGAGTCCTATGCAGAAGAAAGACCATGGTGTGATTACTCTGATCGAGAAGCTGAACAAGATAGCTTTGGTACTAACTCTGAAAATGAGGAGGAAGACATAAGTGAGGCGGGAAGAAATGTTAAAGATTCCCAACTCGTCTTGGCTGAAGAGGAAGAAGTTGAAAGTGAGGCCGGAAGAAATGTTACTGAACCTGAAGCACACTCCACATACTTTTCCGGTTATGGCCAAAGAGAAGAAACTTACCCCAAGTGGGAAGACGAAATGGAAACCTTATTCCAGAGTCACCACGTTCCAGAAGAGGAGAAGGTGTCATATGCCACCAAGACACTTGTAGGATCTGCTCTAGCATGGTGGCAAAGAGAGCAGCATGCTCAATGGTATTATGATGATCCAGATCATACTTGGGAGAGTTTCAAATTGGAGATTCTTGAGGAGTTTGTTAAAAAAGATCCAGATCAACCTTCTAGGTGTCCTGCTCACACAATCTACGCTCTCAGCAACCCTAAAATCTTTAAGGCTGGAAGTGAGCAAGTTAATCATCATCACAGTCCACAAAAGATGGAACCGGCTGTAGAGAAGAAAACTGCCAAGAGGGTTTACAGCTAAGTTCACTCCAGTGTACAAAGGTATTCTCATATTCAAAAGGAACTTTAGAACCAGAGAGAAAGAAGGCCGGAGTTGTTCTTGAGAGTGGGAAACCCCAAACTGAAGATAGAGCTATGGTACAAGGTTTGCAAAGGCCACCAGCATCATCAAATCAAAGTAAGTCCTCTAATGCTAAAAATATTAAAATTCAGACATGTTATAGATGTCATAATAGGGGACATTTTTCTGTAAATTGTCCATCTAGAAAGTTATTAGGATGCACATCACTAGAGTTGAAACCAGAGCCAAGTAAAACAAGTGATAGTCTTGCTCCTTTAGAACTTTCAAATTCTGGATTTATGCACTTGTCTTTGCCAAAGAGTTTTGATCCAGGTATAAGGCAAGGAGATAGACAACCAAACAATGCTGAGAGGTTGAAAGAAAGCCATGGACAGCACCTGACTTGTCCACAACACGTTGAAGAGGATACAAGAAACAATAAGAGTACACAAGCTGTCAAAGAGCAAATCATTCTTCAACTAACTGAAACCATTTGGGTAAATCTAAATTTTAGTTTTCTAAATTTTACTTATCCAACTTATAAATTCTCAAACACAGATATAATTCGCTTGTTTTCTGCCAAAAGTGTTGAGATCATTTCAGGAACAGAGGCTAAAGACCCCATAGGTGATCCACACAAGGAGTTCACAAGGTGTTTAGATGCCAAAGGAAAGCAAGAAGTTACCATCAACAACTTCTTGACTCCAGACGCCCCAACACTTCAAAAAAAAACATCCAGAAGGCCAGACCAATATAAAGGAGTACTCTTGTCGTTCCTACTCAAAGGAGAGCCACCAGATGTGCCATCAAAGATCAAGCCAATCAAATACCAAGGTAAGGCCCTAGAATCTTAAAGGAGGATGAAACCTGACTTGATCTATCTTGGTGTAACAGGTTATCCAGTTTCGAGGTCGAAACCTTTCCAAGAGAGAGGGGATGATGTGGGCACAGAAACGACACCTGAACCAGAGGCCACCCGGATGCACCATTCAGCCAACCGAAGGACCAACCAGGATATGTGCTCAGTAAAAACGGCGTATCTCACCAAATTTGAGGAATTTTTCCATGAAGTCAATTTTCATGCAATCTAAACTCAAAAAGGAGTCAACCAAAATTGGAATCATCTTCGAAGCTACTCGGAACAGAAAGATATGAATTTTACAAACCGGAGGTTCTCCAGTCCATCCATCTGCGAGTATCCGAAATTTGAAGTTGTTTCAAGCCCAACTAAGAAGCGTTCCGACCAAATCCATCCCATGAAATTCAATATGGATCTCTTAGCTTTAGAAAAAGCCAAGAATGAGGAGAAAATTCCACGGAATTATGGAGTTATGGCCCATTTCCCTAAACCGGTCAAACCAGTTCTGCAATTGCCTAATTTGAAGTCTAACCGGTTCAACCAATCCCAAACCAAGTTATGGCGACCAGGAGAGTATCTACATTATCAGAGACATCCAGAGTACACATTCAACCGTCCAGAAGAACATTCCACCCTTCCACCATACACCAGCCAGCATGTGATCAAGAGGATCTTCATTTACTCCAAGTTTCCTTTTTCGGTACCACTCCCAACTTGGAGAATAAATCATCAACGGCCATTTTTCCAAGATCAGAGCCTTCTGAAGACAATTTCAAGGAACCTAGACGTCCCAAGACACCATGCCTTCCTGCCCAAACTTTCCAGATTCAAGGAGTTCATCAAGATCCCCATTTTAAGCCAAAAATCTATTTATTATATTCCAACGGCTAGTTTTTATTTCCTTTGATTTCTTTCTGATTTTTAGTTTTGTAATCATTGTCTCCAGAGCATATATAAGCTCTTGGTCGTGCCTTGTAAGAAGTACCTTTCAATCTCTAAGAAATAATATTTAGTTTATCTTTTATCAAAGAGTTTCTTTGCATAAAAATCTGTTCTTTAGTTTCTAAGTGTGAGATACATTTGAAGACTATAGAGCTCGTGGTTCATAGGTTATTTGTGTGATTCAGGAGCCTTGAGGCACAGATTGAGAGAGTCAATCAGCACCCACGGATTGAGAGAGTCAATCATCATCTATCCAACACCATATATCCATTCATCCATCTTCTACCTTCAATCCACCAACCATTCCATCCTTTATCTCTTTTAGTTTTTGTTCTTATTTTAATTATCCATAAACTCATTTTTTTCTTCCTTTGTTTTCAGGTTAGATTGGATTCAAAAGGTTAGCAAGTCGGCCATCTCTTCCATCTCCCCATCCGATCTCCATCTTTATCGATAAGATCGACCCAACATCCATTTACCCCATCGACCAGCTTCCCAGCCTGTATCAGATTATCACCGTGATGTATAAGCGTTCGGAGTGAGAGATATACGTTTGGTGTGGTCATAGCATGGTGGTATGTTTGTCAGAACCAGATCGGAGCAAAGGCGAGAAGAGGAACAAGAGCACAGTTCTGAGAGGAGGATTTCGTTCATATTTGAGGTAAGGAGAGCATACACGTATTGATTCTTAAAATAGGATATGCCACGTAAACCATAGAAAGTGACGTCACGACCATCAGATATATGACCTTGTGGTGAGGAGCTTTGCTTCCTATGCAAGCATCAGAAACAGCAGCTCAAATCTGGGAGGTTCAACTGGTCTGTTGCAGCAACTTCAAGAGTACGTGGAATTTCATTTATGCCGATCTGACTGAAATTTTGTATCGACGGGACACTGCAGACTCAGGATTCATCGGTGGGATTGAGAAGTGGACGGTCAGTTTGTTAGTTATTTGTATCTTTATGCAGTATAAAACAGTGTAATATGTCTGACGAACTATGTTATTTGGCTGGGTACAAGAACTTGGATTGATCTCAAATTTGGCAGGAGCATTGTAGACTTACGGGTATGAATCCAAGAAGAGGAAGAGATGGTGTTGAGTTTGGAAGCATGGGAAAACTTGTTGTTGAAGTAAGGAAAAAATGATTAAGTCATCATCATCAAGTGGCTCAGGTGAGGAATTTATGAAAGCATAGTTCATATTTTTCTGTTATAGTACATGAGTTATGATATGTATGGTTACATTTACATGCAGGTCATGACCAGCTGACGAGCCAGGTATGGGAGTGTCAGCTACGGCTGCCTCCACGCGCGAGGATAGAGTCAAGGATGATTATATGAATGTTTGCTTAGCGGGCAAGAATATGTATGTTACAATTTGGAAACTAAACCAAGTTGTATGATGTTAGTGTGTAAGTTTATATGTTATGATTGTTTTATAGTAGTAAAATATGTATTATGTTTTGATGGGTTTCTCATTAAGTATACTCTACTCATCCTCGCTCCCCTTATCATTGTCCTTTTCGGTATGTGTAGATTCGATTAAAGTTTGGATGTAAGAAGTGAGGTTCAAGCGATTGGGTCGGGTGTTATAGAGAAGTATGTATACAAACTCTATATGTATTTCGACGAAAAAAAGAAAAAGACTCTATTTGTATTTTTTGCATTTTAGTTTTGAAAAGAAAACTTTAGTGAGTTTATCATACAAATAGATCTTGTGTAACCTAATACTTGACAAAGGGTGAAATCCACTGATTTTTTGTTTATCTTTTATCAAAGAGTTTCTTTGCATAAAAATCTGTTCTTTAGTTTCTAAGTGTGAGATACATTTGAAGACTATAGAGCTCGTGGTTCATAGGTTATTTGTGTGATTCAGGAGCCTTGAGGCACAGATTGAGAGAGTCAATCAGCACCCACGGATTGAGAGAGTCAATCATCATCTATCCAACACCATATATCCATTCATCCATCTTCTACCTTCAATCCACCAACCATTCCATCCTTTATCTCTTTTAGTTTTGTTCTTATTTTAATTATCCATAAACTCATTTTTTCTTCCTTTGTTTTCAGGTTAGATTGGATTCAAAAGGTTAGCAAGTCGGCCATCTCTTCCATCTCCCCATCCGATCTCCATCTTTATCGATAAGATCGACCCAACATCCATTTACCCCATCGACCAGCTTCCCAGCCTGTATCAGATTATCACCGTGATGTATAAGCGTTCGGAGTGAGAGATATACGTTTGGTGTGGTCATAGCATGGTGGTATGTTTGTCAGAACCAGATCGGAGCAAAGGCGAGAAGAGGAACAAGAGCACAGTTCTGAGAGGAGGATTTCGTTCATATTTGAGGTAAGGAGAGCATACACGTATTGATTCTTAAAATAGGATATGCCACGTAAACCATAGAAAGTGACGTCACGACCATCAGATATATGACCTTGTGGTGAGGAGCTTTGCTTCCTATGCAAGCATCAGAAACAGCAGCTCAAATCTGGGAGGTTCAACTGGTCTGTTGCAGCAACTTCAAGAGTACGTGGGAATTTCATTTATGCCGATCTGACTGAAATTTTGTATCGACGGGACACTGCAGACTCAGGATTCATCGGTGGGATTGAGAAGTGGACGGTCAGTTTGTTAGTTATTTGTATCTTTATGCAGTATAAAACAGTGTAATATGTCTGACGAACTATGTTATTTGGCTGGGTACAAGAACTTGGATTGATCTCAAATTTGGCAGGAGCATTGTAGACTTACGGGTATGAATCCAAGAAGAGGAAGAGATGGTGTTGAGTTTGGAAGCATGGGAAAACTTGTTGTTGAAGTAAGGAAAAAATGATTAAGTCATCATCATCAAGTGGCTCAGGTGAGGAATTTATGAAAGCATAGTTCATATTTTTCTGTTATAGTACATGAGTTATGATATGTATGGTTACATTTACATGCAGGTCATGACCAGCTGACGAGCCAGGTATGGGAGTGTCAGCTACGGCTGCCTCCACGCGCGAGGATAGAGTCAAGGATGATTATATGAATGTTTGCTTAGCGGGCAAGAATATGTATGTTACAATTTGGAAACTAAACCAAGTTGTATGATGTTAGTGTGTAAGTTTATATGTTATGATTGTTTTATAGTAGTAAAATATGTATTATGTTTTGATGGGTTTCTCATTAAGTATACTCTACTCATCCTCGCTCCCCTTATCATTGTCCTTTTCGGTATGTGTAGATTCGATTAAAGTTTGGATGTAAGAAGTGAGGTTCAAGCGATTGGGTCGGGTGTTATAGAGAAGTATGTATACAAACTCTATATGTATTTCGACGAAAAAAAGAAAAAGACTCTATTTGTATTTTTTGCATTTTAGTTTTGAAAAGAAAACTTTAGTGAGTTTATCATACAAATAGATCTTGTGTAACCTAATACTTGACAAAGGGTGAAATCCACTGATTTTTTTGTTTCATTTATAGTATTTTAACAAACTATTGTTAAACTATCTACATTTTTATCACATGTTTTAAATTTCATTTATTGTGTGTGTTAGTACTTACAACTTCTAATCTATTAAAATTGGAGTACAAATAAATCTTCACCCTTAGTTTTCCTCAATAATTGCAAAGACATGCTACTGGCCAAAACACAGTAATTTTATACATTCATTAACCCATTAATTTTGTAGACTAATAAAATTGCTAAACCAATCCGTCCCGTAGACAATCTAATTACTTAAATTTGACCATCACATCAATACTATTAAAACAGGAGAACTTTTTATCGACTATGTTTTGGACTATCAAAAAAGTCATAACAGTCCAACTAAAATAATTTCATTAGTTATTATCATATAATGTTTTTCTAATCTAACAAATATCTATTAATATTTCAAGATTTGTAAAATAGAATTAATTTAACCTCCTATTTTTTCTCTTACAACTAACTTAATAATATTTTCAAAATAAAATATCTAAAAAGATATTGTCAAATATCCTTTTCTAAGATTTTATTATAAAAATATCTTTTAATATCTTTTTATTTAAGATGTAAACATAAATTCTTTTTAATATTTATTTTTAAATAATAAAATTCGTAATTAATATTAAATAAATTATTAACGAATATTAATTCTTTCATAATATAATAAGAAATAATATTCCCATAATATTTATATTCATAATTAAATTAATACATCAACTAATAAATATAAAGTAACTTAATTCATTTATTAAATATTTTATAAATCATAAAATTAAAGAATAACATACATTCATGAATTTTACCACATACTTCAACGTATTAAAATAAAATATTAAAGTAATATATATAAAATAATAAATAATTACATATTTAAATTTGAGTATTAAAAATAATTCAATATAGTATGATACGGTTTGAATGAAGATGTTTTATTTATATAATAATAAAATAAATTTTGACCAATATAAAAATTAAAAATATTTTTTAACTATAATTTACAGTTTTAAATATAAGTAAACAATGACGGGTTTTATAAATGAATTATCTTACTTTCAACAAATTATATTTATTAATTTTAATTTAGGTATCTATAAAAACATTTTTTAATAAAAATACGTGTATGAAATTTCTAATTTTCAGTAAATAAATTTTTGGAAAAAAACTAATCCCATAGATCCGGGTCGGGTAAACACAAGTATAATTATATTAAGTTATTTCATAAATAAATGAACGGTTTATATATCTCTTGAACCAAAAAAGAAAAAACTATAATCAAACTGAAACCGATATCCAAAAAGAAAGACTACCTAAAACAAAAACCGAAAACCAAACATTATATTTAAACATATTGGTGAACAAAAAGACGGGTTAATAAATTTGTTGACTAAACTAATTTCAAACATTTAACAAACGAGGAAGATCAATACATAAGATGATGACAAAAATAAAATCTTGCCCGCCCTTTGAAAGGGCGGGTCAAACTCTAGTCTATACTATTAAAAGGGAAGGAGTTTTGAAAAATCTACCTATGCAAGTTGTTTTGGATCCTTTCATTTAACTAATTATTTATTTGGTCTTACCATAAATTTTGCCTAACAATATGTTACCTAATATTTCTATAACAACCATTTAGTCAATACTTTTATTTAACATGCCACATTATTTTGTCCACTAACAAAGTTATACGACAAATATACTTTTCTTTATTAGACCATATCATTTGCTACACGAAAATGATATACAACATATACTTTACTATACTCTTCTCTAAACATGTCTCATTAATCTCATAATTAATACATGGCTCATTTTACCCAATATAAATAAATTATATCAATCGTTTGATCCACCAACTATATAGCAATACATTCTTTTATACTTCTATTTTAAATTATAAAAAAGATTCTAAGTACATTTGCTAAGAATATACCTTATTTCTAAAAGCATTTAAATTTTTTTAAAATCAAAAATTAAATAATCTTCTATACCATATCTTTAAAACGAAGATAAAGCATATATTGTTACAAAATATTACAAACAAAAATAGTATACTGTCGATTTGCTATTTAAATCCAATAACTTCATTAACTTTTTAATCTTATTTAAATCCAATAACCTCATTTAAAAGTTAGAATATATCTTATGTTATATTATACCATGCTATCTTACATTATAAATTACAAATTTACAAATATTTACAAAATCAAATTTAATAAATCAAGCCATATGTTAAAAATTATGTATTTTAATTAAAATTATTGCTTATAAAAAGTATTTATAATAAAATTTATTATTTAAGATAAATTTAAAACTATAAAAAACCTTACAAATTTATACTATTAAATTAGCCAAAAATATTTTAAATAAATTTTAAGTCTCATTAGCTCAGCAAATATAACTCCTATAAAATGCACGAGAGAGTGTAGGTCTGAGGATTGGGTCTTCAGATCGCGTAGGGATCTGATCATTTTGGGTCATAAACATGTGAACATAACTAGGTATTTAAATTTTTGTTTAGGTTTGGGTTGTTTTCCAGATCAAGGTTGGTTAGGATCCATAATTCAAATGCACGCAAAATATCTATAACTTTTGGGTACATATAGTCGGATGATTTAGGTCTTTAGGACCCCAAAAAGACTGGAAGTACACGGAGACCCCAAAAAATACTGAACCACAAAAAATACTCAAAACCCAAACAAATAATAAAAAAATTGAAATACTGAGAAACCCAAAATATTATCGAAATCTGATCCGAGGGACCAAAAATACCCAATTTCGATATGAATACCCAATATAGTGTAAAACAATTACTCGAAACCCGAAACTAAGATCGAAAACATGAACACAAAACTTAAAAAAACCAAAAAAATATATCTAAAATACTCAAATATACCTAATATACACAAAAGATTTCAAGTACTTGGGTACTCGATCAGGTCTTGGATAGGATATTGACTCGAAAAGAGACCTGCGGGTCCAAAAAAAATCAGATATGTACTTTGCCTGGACCATACCCAAACCGCACCTATATCTCGAGTCGATTTCAGTTTGGTTTTACATATCCGTAAAATGTTCATGCGTGAAGCGTTACATAAAAGTGTACATACAAATCATACATAACTAATTCATTAATCATATAATTTTAAATAAATTCTTTTTTCGATATAATATGACTTTGTAACATAATAATGTACAATATTTTCAAAATATTAATTCACAAACTTTGTTTTCAATCCAAAGAAAAACCCGCGCTTTCGAAGCGCGGGTCAAAATCTAGTCTATACTATTAAAAGAGAAGGAGTCTTAAAAAATCTACTTATACAAGGTTATTGCACCCATTCATTAGACTTAAATTTTTTGATCTTATTTATATGTTTGTAACAATATTTACCCGATTATTACTCCTTCTCTAACAATCCCCTTATTATTAAAAGGGAATCAAAATTAAAGAATAACCTTCAAATGGTACTATATTTACATGGATGCCATTAGCTGACGTGTCAGGCAGCCAGCCCTTCTCAGACCCTTTTTCAGAACACCCACACCCATCTAAGGTATTTACAACTAATGCCATCGGACTGTCTTTAAACATATAATTACGGGATCCTTCTAAATATGTATATAACATAGTTATATTTTAACTGCCGTGTGCTGGCACACATCAGATTCACAACCTATATTTCATAATCTCATTCGACGGACAAGAGAATGAGATTGGACACGGCAAGCCCTATTGGTTATATAACCTGCAATGTAAAACTCAAAGTTAGTTGCAAACACATAAATCCCTTATTACAACGATGTATTTTCGAAGGTGATGACAAAATTGCTAAACCTGCAAATAAAGTGGTACTTTGTTCGTAGAAAAATATATAGTGTCACCTATTAGTTGTATATTTATCATAGCTTTAATTTCTTTAACCTGGAAACTCGAAGTTAGGGCCATTTATGAATTACTAAATTATAAGTACCAGATTAATATAGGAAGATGTATATTCATTACTATAATGTTCAGTGTTCTTCTTCACTAATTATGAATTACAGTAGTTTCAGTTCATTTTGAAAATCATCAGCCTCTACATCCAAGTTCAAAATCGCTTGCTACAAACCATTGACAAAACTGTATTGCATAGTATTTCGACCAATCATAATGTTTTCAAAGAAATCTTCTTAACTGTATTTTATGATCCCATTAAAATCTCAACGAAATAAGGAAAATGAGATAAATTATTGCCAGAATTTATAATCTGTGATTTCAGTTTTATGAACTTTCAATGTATGATAGAAAATTAGGGAACGCTATACGTCATTTTCCTCTCCACGCAAATTTGTTTCTCCATTTATTGCAATTTCATATATAATATGGCAATCCATGATCTGCTATAATAATTTTCGTTGATTGCCTTCCTTAACGGTAGCCTTGATATGGAATTATTATTTGACTACATAATATGTATTTTGAATCCAATACTATCAACGCAATCCTTGATTGGAAAATCGAATAGGGTCTTAAAATAGTCTTCTTTGCCATTTATTGACTTCCAAATTTTTTGTAAATATTAAAAACCCATCAATGCGGATTGCCAATTATTTTGATCAGTCGTATATAATATATATCAATCGCATTTATGCCAGTAAAAATTCAAACATATATAAATAAATGGACGAGACTGCTACAAACCTATCATTTTCTCTGTATTCACTTCACTCTGAGTTTATTTTCCCATTCATAAGTTCTGGAACTCAACTGATGCACCCGTTGTCCTCTGTTTTTACATTTTTTGGCAAATTGATTAGGGTGTTGGTAATTTACAGTTCTAATTCTTAAAAACAGTATTAGGTGATTTAAACAATTGGTTATGGTAATATTATTCTTTTGGATCATGATCAGTTGGATTCAAGCACGTGACAACCATTGATGGATATTCGAAAATCCTTTTTGAGCCGGATGATATTCCAGAAATCCAGTCTTTCATAATGAGAAAATACATTTTGATTAGTGAGTAGAGAACTAACTTGACTTTATATTTATGCTAACTTATTTTAATATTTTTTATAGGATCACATACTATGACTACTGAGGAAAAGAATCTTGGATGAGCTGGTTCTAATAGGTGATTTTTCTAGCGTCGTTTAATTATTTGTTGTTGCTTCCTTTTTTTTTGTTTCTCCGTCTGTTTTATTTAATTTTAAACTCATAAGTTATAATTTTTTTTCCTATGGTACTATTTTAGTAACCACCAAAACGATCTAAACTGCTACCATAAGTAAATTATAAACACAATTTCTTCAAAATTTAGATACTAACCTTATGAAACCGCAAGAAGTTTGATTCTCAATTTATGTGTTGTTAGCAACTGGTTGGGGCGAAAATAATTTTCATTTGTTGATCTGACTCCGAGTGTAAATGTAACTCTTATAAAATACACATAAAATATAACTAGAGAATAGGTTTGGGTATTCGAGTCGTTTCCTTTCTATATGGGTTTTTTGGGTCCCAAAACATTTAGACCCAATAAATATTTGAATTTTTTTAATTCAGGTTTAGATTGGTTATTCCATGTCCGGGTCGGTTAGGAATCATAATTCAAACACATGTAAAATATATGTAATATTTAGGTACGTATCAGATCTAAGTCGGTTCAGATATTTAATATCTGAAAAAGATCAGAAGTACAAGAAACCTGAAAAACGATATGAAACTTGAAAAATAACCGAAAACCCAACAAATACCTAAAATATATTCAAATATCCAAAAAGATCTGAAATGCTTCCCAGAATACAATCCGAGAAACCAAAAATACTCAATTTTTTTATCTCAATACCAGAAATATATTTTTAAATATTTCTAGATTTTACCTGAAATTTGAAAGTGTAACTGAAAAATCAAACCCAAAACAAAAAAAAAGAATATACGTAATATCAAAAACATATCCGAAATACCGAAATATATCTAATATACACAAAGCATTTCATGTACGTTGAGTATCCGACCGGGTCTTGGATAGTATCCGTACTGAACCGAGATCCTCTGGTCCAAGAAAATATCCAATATGTACATTTCTATGGACCCGTATCCGACCGGATTTTTTTCTGGATTCAAATAAATGCTTATTTAAGAGAGAAGGTTATATAAAAATTTATATAAAAAATCTCCAATAAACTAATTCCTATATTATATAATTTTAACCAAATTATTTTCTTCGATATAATACGATTTTGTAATATAATAATGTATAACAATCCCAAAATGCTAATTTATATTAAATCAATAAATTTTACACATTCCAATAATTTATTATCTATTCTAATAAAAGTAACCGATTGTTTTTTAAATTACTCCACAACTTCGTTTGTTCTTTCTCCTCCGTATACTCTTCATTAAAATCATAACAAAATAACCATAGTCACAGTTATTTAGCATTCCATCGCAGATCAGTGTATCAAATAAATCATAATAATCAGTAACTCTGTATTTTACACATTCCAATAATTTATTATCTATTCTAATAAAAGTAACCGATTGTTTTTTAAATTACTCCACAACTTCGTTTGTTCTTTCTCCTCCATATACTCTTCATTAAAATCATAACAAAATAACCATAGTCACAGTTATTTAGCATTCCATCGCAGATCAGTGTATCAAATAAATCATAATAATCAGTAACCTGTTTCAACTTATTGTTCTCATATCGTTTACTATACAAACGTATTTGTTTCCACATATGCTGCAAATAAACTAAAACTTTTTTCTTAGAAATTTACACCAAATTAATAACAAAAACTGAAATATCACATTAATAGCTTATATATTATAAATTTAATTAGCACATTAATAGCTTATATAATTTAAATATCACATTAGTAGCTTATACGTTGTATATTTTATATCACAATCTATATTTAGCAAATGTTGTATCCAATTTTTTAAAAAAAACTCTCCTACAATATGCACAAATTATTGTTCTCATATCTTTTAGAATATGAAAAGATCTGATCTGAATTTCATATATGCTGCAAAAATATTATTTTTTGTAAAAATTTACACTAAATTTATAACATTATTTCAAACATAATAGCTTATATTTATATATTAAAAATTTAACATTATTAGCTTATACGCTTTAAATTTTATATAACAATCTATAGTCAGCAAATGCTGTATCCAATTTTTTTAAAAATCCTACGATATGCACAAACTATGGCAACAACCTACTATATGGAAAATAAATTTTAAACAAAGCCTTTTCAAACAAAAAAAAAAAAAATTAAACTTAACTCCCACTTTTTTGCTAAAGATATTCGGCGTGATTCACTCGAGTTACACACATCCTTATTATAAACATTTAGGAGCTACTGCAATTGATTTGATTTATAAAATATGAATATTCCCAGCTAAATTAACCTCATAATTTTTCATATATTTTAGGTATGATCTACTCTTAACAAACCTGCCTTATATGTAGTAAAAACAACACACACCTGCCTTATATCAATCGATTTATTCAATAAAAATGAATAATACCATCAATAACAACTCTAAAATATAGCCATAGATCTACCTATTAAATACCGGTTTAACTATATATTCTATATCAATTTGTGGACCTTATATATATACACTCTTCCTATTCAGTATTCACAGAGAGAAAATGTACAGAAAACTAAATGGCGACCAACAAATGTGTGAAGCTTCTTAAAGATGTGATTAGGAAGGCGACATAGGAAACATTTCATGTTGTTAATGTCTTTGTGGATCTACTAGGTTCCCACGAAGTGTCTCTTTATTCCATTCTGTTTTTTTTTTTCTTTTTTTGCTAGGATGGTTCAGAACTAAGATTCTGCTCATGTAAATCTTTTCACATCATTAATATGATATTTACAAGTTAACAAAAAAAGATATGATGTAGATCATAGAGCCAATACGAACTACATATTTTCTTACAACTATTCGCTTTTGTAAGCTATAACAATATATTCGATTTTGTTAAATTGCATAGTGCAGGTATAGCCACCTAATTTGATCATTGCAGATTCCAAGTACGCAAGGATGTGGGTTCTACTTTTACATTTAAGGAAGCCAAACTGATTTCATTGTTTTATTTTAGCAACAATAACATGTTACGGGAACCACTCCCTGTTTACATGGATGCATTTTTTATTTTAGATAAATCAATTCGTTTCGAGCCTCTCATTTTGTTAGAAGTGTCTCAAACACAATCATCCAAGTAAATCGAGATATGCAACAATCACTCATAAGCTAAACAGAAATTTTAAGGCTATATGATTTGAATCCTAATTCGAGTTGTTTTCTTGTTATGAACTAATCATGATATATATTTAGTATTACACAAATTTTAACTAAGGAAGTATATTAGATCCCTGCTATTTGGCAAGTATTTACTTCTCTGTGACCTTCTATTCAAGGATGTCCCTTCATCCACATGTACAATTTCATTCAAATTAATTGTTCAAAATCACATAGACATTCTCATCCATCATACTAAAAACAAATTTTCTTTTAATCATCCCTGAAATATGTTTTGTATAACTGTTAACTATTCACCAAACTGTAATATAAGCATTTACATTTGTAAAGTATTCTGATATGCATGCTAACCAACGACAACTAAATAGAATAATGGTAACAGATTCAGCAAACATGAGAAACTTTACTAAACACACAGACTTATAACATGTCCAAAATATGTGTTAAAATAGTTTTTAATAAAATACTAGATACTGATGCGCGGATATTATTTGAACAAATCTTCCTAATTGTTATTGAGTAGGTCTGAGCATTTTACCCGATATCTGAACCCATATCCGAACCTGACCCGAAAAACCTGAATCGAAATCCGAACCGAAGTAGTAAAATACCCGAACGGATATTAAACTAAGAGAAATTGGATATTCGAACCCGAACATGTAGTATCTGAACCTGAATGAATATCCGAAGATAATCGTACATATCTATATTTAACTTTATATTTATAGTTTACTTCTTTCATTTAATTTAAATATTCGAAAATCCGAAATACCCGATCCAAACCCGAACGGCTATCCGAACTCCCACCCCTATTACTGAGATTAGAATATATGATTTTATAAATATTCTTTTTTTGGCCAATATACCGTCTATTTAAATATACCGTCGATTATTTTTAAATCCAAATCCGAACTGAAGTAGTAAAATACTCGAACGGATATTAAATTAAGAGAAATTGGATATCCGAACCCGAACAGGTAATATCTGAACCTGAATGAATATCCGAAGATAATCGTACATATGTATATTTAACTTTATATTTATAGTTTACTTCTTTTATTTAATTTAAATATTCGAAAATCCGAAATACCCGATCCAAACCCGAACGGCTACCCGAACTCCCACCCCTATTACTGAGATTAGAATATATGATTTTATAAATATTCTTTTTTGGCACGATAGTTTTTTTATATCTATCTTATTAAAGTAGAAGTACTTTAAGCTTTTGTTTGGCAACAAGAATAGGAATAAATAAAAAAAATCTGTTTGACAATATTGATAGGAGTAAAGAAAATTAAATCTGTTTGACAACATTGATAGAAATAGAAACAAATAAATGAATAATAATTAGCTTGGGAACAAATATATACACGCTTAGGTCTATAAATTGACGGATGGACCTGTATTTTTTAATAATGTTAGTTGTGTTTTCGGTGTAAATAATCAAACCATACTTTGGTATAATGATAACCAATTATTGTTTCGATAGGAAATTTTAATTTTGATTATGCTTATACCATGGTCCATCATAATCAAACCACACTTTCATATAATCATAATCAAACCAGACTTTGGTATAATCATAATCAAACCATACTTTGATAACTAATAATAATTTCGATAATTAATTGTAATTTTGATAACCAAATAAGTAACCAAATTTAATCTCGATAACCAATGGAAATTTATTAATAACCAATATCATAGCATATCAGTCCATAAACCACAACTTGCGCTGCAAGTTACCGTTCTCCCATGTATATTGTCATCATAATACTTATCAAAAAGGAATATTCTATTCTCTCTGATTAATTTCTCTTTTTCTTCTAATAATTTAGATAGATTTGGCGTGGAGATATCTCCTAATTTAAACCAAGATCCCAAATTTGGTGCGCACAAAAATATCTTAGAAGTTCATAACTGCATTGCCATATTTTTCTTTTCTATATTAGGGTTACAATATCAAATAAACAATGCAAAAATATATATACTAAGGTATTAGTACTTTTTGTGTTACAAATACATTAAATACAATAACAATCTATGATAGTGAATAATATGGATCCTACTTTATACTCCCTCCGTTTCATTTTATTTGTCGTTTTAAGCTTATGCACATGGATTAAGAAAACATTTAATTTTGTACATTTTTAAAATAAAAACATCATTACCCGTACAACTAACCATATTTCAACTAATGAAAAAATAAATAGAAGAATCTTATTAATAAATGTTGCATTGAAATCATAAAACGACATTTATTTTGAAACGGAAATTTTCCTCCAGAACGACATTTAAACTGAAACGGAGGGAGTACAACCCAATAATTTTCTATTGGGTATAAGTTGATAATATTTTTACAAGTTAAAGTAAACACCCGCCCAGTCGGACGGGTCAAAATCTAGTTTTTGTTTATAGTATATAGCATGTAGATATATTTTATATACTGTTTTTTTTGCCATATACAGTATAATATATTTAAATGTTTGTTTGTTAAGACCCAAATTTAAAGACCCAGATCAAAAATAATTTATAAACTCGTATGACCCAATAATTTGCAAACTAATAATACTTCTTGTCTATCAAATTGGCCCATTAGCTACACTCATAACACTGGTTTTGTTCTATTACCCGATGGTGGTATACTGGTTTTGTTCATTACCCGATGGTGGTACGATTTAAATATACCGTCGATTATTTCATTAAGTAGCCTCTATGTAATATTACATCATTACATGTAACTCTTTAGAAAAATCTAAAGGTCCAATTTTAAATCACAACTTTCAACAGTAGATTAAAAATAGGACTCTATTTTAATAGATTAGATATTTGTAATGTTGAAAAAATAGATTTCTAACTGGAATCTGAAATCTGTAAATGAAAAATATAAAAGTTAATAATATCAAAATATTATTAAATTATAGCATAAATGTATGTCCATAAAATCATTTCCTTAAAAACTAACAATATTCAAATTAACATCTTAAATATTAATATCATGTCGATAAAATATACCATGTATATATATATTATAAAGTATATTATATAACATACAATTTTAGTTAGTCGGTTGACTCGGTTTGAACTAAAAATATACCAAAGCATATTAATTTGTATACTGCAGTTTCTTAAAAATAACATACATTAGGTTCATACGGTATTACCAAATCCAAACCATATTTTTTATTTTGGTTCGGTATTTATTGGTTTCGTTTTACTATATTGAACACCCCTATTGATAAATCCAATATTTTTAATTGGTATAACTACGTATGTGATCCAACACACATCCAATTAAAATATATATATATATATATATATATATATATATATATATATATATATATATATATATAACATGATACAATAACAAAATATTTGGTCTAAACAATAAACTAAAGTAGTACAAATGAAAACAAAAAATTTTGTGTTTTAAATATTTATATATATTGTAAATAAACACCCGCGCGGACGCGTGGATCAAGCTCTAGTTTTGTTTAAAGATTAAGTTTACTTTCATTTTTCTGTACTTCAAAAACACTACATATATTTCAATGGGTATATTATTTAAGTAAAAAGTTTGTTAAGAACATGTATTATGATCGTTTAATAGATATGTATATCTATTTCCTTTAAATTGAACAGCCAAAGTTAATTTGTTATATTGTTACATACATTAAAACTCATTCTATATCTACCCAAATCATCCATCCTTCCTTCTCTCCTTTGTCCCGCGATCAAGCCATGTCTTTACCCTTCAAAGGAAGGATCTGAGTAAAAATCTGATCCAAATGTGTCAGATGGAAGAAACCGATTGTCCGATCCAAGCCAAAACGAATTAAGCCAAGCAATCAGAACACAGAATATTCATATCAATCAGACTATGATTCAGTATGTAAGACTATGGTCGCGCACTCACATTCCTATTCGAGTTATTAAATTTTGTTATTTTAACTAATATATTAACTATTTAAATGAAACAAAAATAAAACATATTAAAAAAATTAATATAATTATTATACATTCCATTAATACTAAATCAAAATAAATATAATTACAAGTAAATACTGTAAAATTTTATAAATCAATAATGTTGAAACTAAATAAATTATTAATTTATAAAACTATTAATTTAAAGGGAATTTCCTTTTTTGTATTTTTATTTTTATAAAATATCTTTACTGTAGATAACTGAAAATAATTTATTTATGATATTATATATTGATTAAAGTTAATAAAGATATCTTTTATCTATTTTATTGGATTATTGATGTATTTTATGTATGATGATTACATATTGTAGAATACAAATTTATTTTAATATGTATCTAGATAAAATTATAAATAAAATTAGAGATGAAATTTACTCTAGAGAAAGATAAAAATCAAAAAGTTTTCTGTATGATTATATAAAATTTATATATATGATTAAGAGTTTTCAAAATATTATTATCTTATTATCTTATCGAATTATATCACATTTTATGCCGTTCCAATATAGAAACGGAGAAATTTATTAATTTATCATGTTTATTGATTTATATAATATTTATTTATAGAGTTTTTACTGTATATTTCATTAATATTAAATAATTTTAAGTTTTAGTAAATAATTTGATTGCCCGCGCAAATGCGCAGGTTTGTTTTTTAGTCTATATTAAAAGACTACTCAACTTTAGTTTAACATATATCCTTTTTAAAATAATAATAAATATATATATCTTATTTCTGTTTATTAAAATGACATTTATTTCTATTATTTTTATTTATTTCCATAAGATATACATATCTAATATTAAAAAAGACCGGAGCCAAATATGGCCTAAATCTCAACCCCTTTGGTTAAACAACAAAAAATTAATCATCAAAGAAAAAACAAGTGAGCATAGTTAAAAATCAGCGATATTCAAGACTTTGATAGGAAAGAGGTAGAAGTACCATAAAGTGTGGAGAAATATCTTACTAACTAGTTTTTTTATCCTCGCTTTCGATTATAAACAAAATTTGATATGAATTAGTATTTTGATATTGATATATATTATTGTGTTACAAATTCGTATTATATCGAATAATGAAATCTGTTGAAAATTATATAATTTATGATTTATTTGAAATTTTGTATATACACTTTTATGTAATTCTCTCTTAGGCCGCAGCATTGTATGGGAACCCAAAAACCAAATTGAAGTCGACCGAAAATACATGTTCAGTTCAGGCCTGGGTCTAGGGCAAAAAATCTATTGGATACTTTTTTCTACCCGTGGATCTCGGTTTTGGTAGCCAAAATACCCAAATTGTTTTGTATATATTAATCAAGTATATGTAGGTATTTTGGATATGTTTTGGATATACGGTTTTATTTGAACACTTTGGAGGAAACTTTTGTGGGCGTGACATATGGATTACGACCAAGGTTGAGGCTGGAGAGGTGTTTTGGAGCAAGTTGTTTGGATTTGGAAATTTGGTTCTGTTTATACGTGACGTTTTCTTTATTAACGAGGAGACAAAATCGACATGGGTTTTGACCAATGGCGCATTCGCAAAGAGTATAAGTTTAAGATTAATGCAGATGCTGGATACTATAGACAATTGGATCACATTGGAGACCGAAACTGTATGGCACATCTATGCCCCTATGTTCCAAGTTTATTGTCAGTCAAGGGCGAAAGGAAACAACTAAGCGAGTCAGAAAACAGTAATGGTTAGACTCGTTTTTGTAGGATCGCGAAAATTCTGATTGAAAATTACAAAACAAGAAGCAAATAAAACGATAATATAAAGATTAAAAATATTTAAAAATCTTAAGGAAATAGGCAATTCAATTCGAGATTTGATCTCTTTCCTTAACTTAATAAATTGCCCGTAATGTGTGACGGTTTTTATACAATTTTTGAATCTCAGGATACAACCGTGATGAGACCGTTTCACAACACCCGAAACAGAATCTACGAACTCACTACTACAATATACTCTCGAGACCTTTAAAAAAAATAAAAAGAAGATCTAAGAGTTATTCTTTCCTTTTCTAGTGAGGGAAAGCTTGGTTTTGAGTGTGTAGAGAGATGATGAATGTGATAATGAGATCATGAATTTATGAAGTGGAGTGTGGTGTATTTATAGTGAAAAAAGCCTTGGTCACCAAGTTAGCAAAACTTGGAAACCAAGTTGGTTTAACTTGGTCACCAAGGTGACTTAACTTGGTTGCTAAGTTTGCTAACTTGGTTAGCAAGTTTTCTCTTAAAGCTTAAGCCAAAACCAATAAGTGAATCAATTTACTCAGCCTATTTGGCTTGTAAAGTGACTCCAAAATCTTTATATCTCTTCACACAAAATCAAAATTTTACTCAGCCTTTTAGCTTATAAATTTGTTTTTTATTCACACTTCCAATTTCATACTCAGCCCATGGGGCTTATATAAATTGGTTCCAACAATCCCCCACATGAATAGAATTACTCTAAAACCTACACTAGAAAGACTCGATAGACTCTACACCTAGACCTAACCTAGATTAGACAGATGGACTTTTGGAGAGTATAAGCGAAAAACTAACTATATATGATGTAGTAGCATTTTTCAGCTTTGAACTACTCATTGTTAGTATCGCGGATTTACTTTTCAGGTGGTGAACTTGATGTCTTGAACCCCGAAAGTTTATGTAAACCGAGTCAACAGATATAACATTCGTTTTCTCGTAAAGTTAAGTTCTCTATTGTGTTCATTTTGGCCGTGAACTTGCCTGGTAGGTCATGAGTGAACTTGGAGAGTATAGCCTGAACTTTATTCTCCTAGAAACGGCCTCATTTCACACTCATTAGGTGATTGCCATGTGCACCTATCATATATACAATAAAATACCCTGTAATACTTTGTATACATGTATATGAAGGCCATGGTCTTATCTCATTAAAAGCCAATGCTTAACCTTTAATTTCTGAGAACCTTGTTATCATCTTGGAATATAGGTAGGTTTCAGTGCTTTAATGGATTTTGTTTGATTTAGTTGTTCCTTTGAACCAACTTCTTGGGATCTCCATCATGTTGGTAGAGTTTCCATCAAACATCCTTTAATCATAGGCAATAAACCCATTCCATTCGATGATTTCAAAACTTAATCTCATATTAAACCTTTGGTAAAATCCATAAGGTTGTCAGCTGGCGTTTGAGACCACAGTATATAATGGTTTTATGTCGTCTTATGTGATCGTGACATATGGATTACGACCAAGGTTGAGGCTGGAGAGGTGTTTTGGAGCAAGTTGTTTGGATTTGGAAATTTGGTTCTGTTTATACGTGACGTTTTCTTTATTAACGAGGAGACAAAATCGACATGGGTTTTGACCAATGGCGCATTCGCAAAGAGTATAAGTTTAAGATTAATGCAGATGCTGGATACTATAGACAATTGGATCACATTGGAGACCGAAACTGTATGGCACATCTATGCCCTATGTTCCAAGTTTATTGTCAGTCAAGGGCGAAAGGAAACAACTAAGCGAGTCAGAAAACAGTAATGGTTAGACTCGTTTTTGTAGGATCGCTGAAAATTCTGATTGAAAATTACAAAACAAGAAGCAAATAAAACGATAATATAAAGATTAAAAATATTTAAAAATCTTAAGGAAATAGACGAATTCACGGAGTCGAGATTTGATCTCTTTCCTTAACTTAATAAATTGCCCGTAATGTGTGACGGTTTTTATACAATTTTTGAATCTCAGGATACAACCGTGATGAGACCGTTTCACAACACCGAAACAGAATCTCTGAACTCACTACTACAATATACTCTCGAGACCTTTAAAAAATAAAAAGAAGATCTAAGAGTTATTCTTTCCTTTTCTAGTGAGGGAAAGCTTGGTTTTGAGTGTGTAGAGAGATGATGAATGTGATAATGAGATCATGAATTTATGAAGTGGAGTGTGGTGTATTTATAGTGAAAAAAGCCTTGGTCACCAAGTTAGCAAAACTTGGAAACCAAGTTGGTTTAACTTGGTCACCAAGGTGACTTAACTTGGTTGCTAAGTTTGCTAACTTGGTTAGCAAGTTTTCTCTTAAAGCTTAAGCCAAAACCAATAAGTGAATCAATTTACTCAGCCTATTTGGCTTGTAAAGTGACTCCAAAATCTTTATATCTCTTCACACAAAATCAAAATTTTACTCAGCCTTTTAGCTTATAAATTTGTTTTTTATTCACACTTCCAATTTCATACTCAGCCCATGGGGCTTATATAAATTGGTTCCAACAATCCCCCACATGAATAGAATTACTCTAAAACCTACACTAGAAAGACTCGATAGACTCTACACCTAGACCTAACCTAGATTAGACAGATGGACTTTTGGAGAGTATAAGCGAAAAACTAACTATATATGATGTAGTAGCATTTTTCAGCTTTGAACTACTCATTGTTAGTATCTGCCGGATTTACTTTTCAGGTGGTGAACTTGATGTCTTGAACCCCCTGAAAGTTTATGTAAACCGAGTCAACAGATATAACACAGTTGCGTTTTCTCGTAAAGTTAAGTTCTCTATTGTGTTCATTTTGGCCGTGAACTTGCCTGGTAGGTCATGAGTGAACTTGGAGAGTATAGCCTGAACTTTATTCTCCTAGAAACGGCCTCATTTCACACTCATTAGGTGATTGCCATGTGCACCTATCATATATACAATAAAATACCCTGTAATACTTTGTATACATGTATATGAAGGCCATGGTCTTATCTCATTAAAAGCCAATGCTTAACCTTTAATTTACAGGAGCACTGTTATCATCTTGGAATATAGGTAGGTTTCAGTGCTTTAATGGATTTTGTTTGATTTAGTTGTTCCTTTGAACCAACTTCTTGGGATCTCCAGTCATGTTGGTAGAGTTTCCATCAAACATCCTTTAATCATAGGCAATAAACCCATTCCATTCGATGATTTCAAAACTTAATCTCATATTAAACCTTTGGTAAAAATCCATAAGGTTGTCAGCTGACGTTTTGAGACCACAGTATATAATGGTTTTATGTCGTCTTATGTGATGCGACTTACCATTACAGAGATTACCAGTGCCCAAGCTATAGTCGATTGACTATCGTAGTGTAAGTGTAGAACTGAGACTGGTTTCTCTCATATTGGAATATCTTCCAAAAAATTACGAAGTCATTCTAACCCATAATGTGTGACGGTTTTTATGCGATTTTTGAATCCCAGGATACAACCGTGATGAGATCGTTTCGCAACACCCGAAACAGAATCTACGAACTTACAACTACGATATACTCTTGAGACACTTACTATAAAAAAGAAAAAAAAATCTAAAGAGTATTTTTTCTAGTGAGAGAAAGTGTGAAGTGAGAGAGATCAATATAAGATATGAGATTATGGAGATGATCATAGGTATTTATAGCTAAGTTTTGGCTTGGTCACCAAGTTAACCAAACTTGCAAACCAAGTTAGCCAAACTTGCAAATCAAGTTGGCTTAACTTGGTCACTAAGATGACTTAGCTTGGCTGCTAAGTTTTGTAACTTGGTTACCAAGTTTCCTCTTAAGGCTTAAGCTTTTTTCATCATAGGTCTAAAACCAAAAAGTGAATCAATTTACTCAGCCAATTAAACTTGTAAAATGATTCCAAAATCTTCATATTTCTTCACATAAAATCAAAATTTTACTCAGCCCATTAGACTTATAAAAATTTTTCTATTCACACATCCAATTTAATACTCAGCCCATGAGGTTTATATTAATTGGTTCCAACAGTTTTAATGTAGCATAAGCGAAACAATGAACAGTATGATGAAGGAGAGGAGGCGAAAGGAGAAAAAAGTAATGATGAGACTCGTTTTAATGTAATTGATGCGAATTATGATCGATACACCATCATCATACCTGTCGCAACATAAGCGAAACAATGAGCAGTATGATGAAGGAGAGGAGGCAAAAGGAGAAAACAGTAATGATTAGACTCGTTTTAATGTAGAATAATCTATGTCTTTCGTTTACTCATTCATTCTCTTTGAACAAGATTTTCTGTTTTCTCCCCATCTTATGAATTTATGATGAAGGTTTGCTAAGATGTTTATACCAAAACAGAACGGCAATGATTTCTAGTATATAAGGATCTTGATCGTGATAATGAAAATTTTACTATTTGATTAAGGTAGCAAATATTCAATTTTTTTTTTTTTTTGAAACAGCAAATATTCAACGAAACTTATGTTTTTTAGTGATTGAGATCTGAGAGCTATCTAAATACCAATTAGTTACTAACAGTAAATGTCAAGAAACTCATCTCAAGGTTTATCGTTCAGTGATCAGAGTCTGGCTTTTTCGTCAGAGTCTGGCTTTTTAGACTTAACTTAGAGTAGTAATTTACTAACAATACCTAGAAAACACCTTAAAACTTGAGTTCATCGAATGTAAGTATCAAAGGATGCAATTAATCATGTCTCAAAATATGAATTGGAAGTAGAATAGAACATAGAAAGTTTCTCTCCAAAACCATGGAAATAATTGATAAAGAAGGACATATATGGACAGCTGCATGATCATTTATTGTTGTCTTGGGAATCAAGTTCCAATGATACTGATTGTAGAGACCTCGCGTGGCCTGGTAACCTTCTGAGGCCTATGTATTACCTGCACCAGAGACAGAACAAAGTAATGTAAGAGGTTAAGAGATGGACTTCTGGTATCTTGGTGAACAAGCAACACAATTAAAGTTTCATCAATTACATTACTAGTCAGTAGCGAGTCATATCATATGGCTGGAGCATGTGAATCACATCTCCCATTTTGGGTCTTTGTTCTTTTTCTGGATCAACACAGCGCAAGGCAATCAAGACAATCCGTTTGAGTTCTTTTAATGTTGGAAACTCCGAGAGGTCAGGATCAAGAACATCTACTATCTTATGATTCACCACCATCTCTTTGATCCAGTCCACCAGATAAACCTGAAAAGAAGCTTAAGACAGTTACAGCACATATAACAAAGAGTTTGTGCTAAACTATGTGTTATGTAGACTCTTACATGTGGTGAGCTTTGGTCTACTGAGACTCTTCCGGAGACAAGCTCCATTATCAAAATCCCGAAGCAATGAACGTCGACTTTCTCATCCAGATTATTAGGTGAAGGAACAAAATTTGAGTTCTTTGGACTATCATTATGACTTGGTTCAATATCTTCATGAAAATACGCCAGTCTGTAACACACAAAACATAATGAAACAACAACAAAAATGACATGGTTTGAAATGCGAAGAGAAGAGAGCAAACCCTTTTGCTACTCCAGGTGAGAGGTTGGTTTCTCCCTGAAGATCCAGGAAGCCATTCGTGCAAATCTCCTTTGTCTACATACTCGTACACAAGAACCCTTAAATTCATACAGACTTGTGAGTCAAGATTCCAACGCAAGTCACACAGATATATGTATATACCTCTCGTCTCCTTCAATGCAGTATCCAAGGAGTCTCACAACATTCTTATGTCTCATGTTTGCAATCATCTCAGCTCTTGTTATGAAATCATTATCCTCATACCTGATTTTTTTTTTACTCTTGTCTTATATCAAAATATCAAGATTCTAAGACAAAAGAGTTAAAAGGTAAAAGGACCTTTGATAGATGGGGAAGAACTGTTTGACAGCAACAGTGCTTGTACCCATCAAAACTCCACGATACACCATTGAAGAATCTCCTTTAGCAATCAGATTCTCGTCTGCAAAACCATCTGTAACACTCTCTATCTCCATGAACGTGAACACTGTGAAGTTTCCAAAGCTGCTGGTGGTAGAGGAGAAGCTTCTTGTGTAGTAGGGAAGATGAACAGAGGACCATCCAACCTGAGAGGAGATTCTCGCGCTCTCTATATACTCGGGGCAACGGTTGTACGGGTTGTAACGTCTGTCACTGTTTAAGGGAATGTGTGACAAAGGGAGACAAAGCTTTGATCTTAGTCTGAACGGTTCTTGTCTACATCTTCTCCAGTGAGAGATGAAACATAAGGAAACAGAAACAATGAATGCGAGGAGGAAAGCTATGGAGGCGGAAGCTGTGATGAGGATCCATAGCTTGATGCCGAAGAAAGAAGTGTGTTGAGAGAGTTTGTGTTCGATCAAGTCTGATCTCTGTGATGATATGATTCTGTTCATAAATCTGAGTCTTTGTAGTGATAAAGATGATGAATCGGGAAAGTGTGAAACAGTAAGATGTCTAGCCAGTTGAATCAATATGTTATTTTTTATCTTTTAAAATTTGAAATTTGTTTTGAAAGAGTGAGAAAATTTAATAGTATCTAAAGATGTAGCAAAAGAGGTTGCTTGACTGTATCAACAAATATTTAGAGGTTATACATCTCATGGAATAGTAATTAACATGACACCCAACAATAAACAAACTATTCCCAAGAAAAAAAAAAAAAAGAGATAAAAAATTAGTTTCTTATAACCATATAAAATTAGGGATGATTATTTGATAATAAAAAAAAAGATTAGGGATGATCGAGTATTCATTTACTCTTCGTTCCCTACCCTATTACAGCTTATATATACTGCAGATTAGATGTATGATTGAATTTGGTCTTGTTAAGTGCTTTACTTTAGTGTCAAACGTTTGGCATTATATAACGTGGTTGATTTACTATGTTAACATGATCCATAAAGCTTTAAACCTTTTCATTCTTAGTAGCTGCAATTTTTCGAAGTCGTATCTAGTGTTTTTCTTAAATGAGACTAATAGCCGTTCGCGAGTTTTGTTGCTTGGATAATGAACTAACTGAAACAGAGAACCAAATATCGCATTACAAACTTAAGTTAAATCCAAACCAATATGTTTCCTGTCTGGACATTAAATCTTCGATTCAATTTGGTCAATGAAAGGAGAGCTCATCATGGCATTTGGGTCAAGTTGAACATAATAACTAAATTAAGAACACAATTTATTATATATATATATATATATATATGAAGGAGAGTTCGTGCATCAAACGACAACAGCTAGAGATTTCCTAACTTCAAAATTTCCAGTCAGAACATGATCACACCACTCAACTTTACCCCAAATCTGCCCTCCTTGACGTCTTTCCAGCGAAATCTCCGCACACCTAATCTTACTTGTTCTACTGAAAAGCAAAGCCATATTCCCACCGTAGTTCAGAGTACGTGACCATTGTGAGCCTAATGTCTCAGCCAACAATTCTTTCAAGCCTTCCACCACTCCCCAAGACTTCTTAATTGGATCATAAGCTCTTAAGGTGTTCACGACCTCCCGATCATGGTAGTACAATACATCATCAACCACGCATGCATTCACCCAACGCTTAGAACTCAGCATATCGTCTGTTTCCCATTTACTTTCCTTTGGCTCGTACACATAGCTTCCATAACAATCGCTTATGTATATTTTATTAGCCATCACCACATAAGCGTAGCTTTTTCTGAGAGCTGCCTCCATCTTTGGCGTAGTCATCACATGCTCCCACATCTGTGTTTCGGTATCGAACACCAGCATAGCCTTCTCTGGGTAAGGATCGCAATATCCAATAACATATATTTTCTCGTCGATGAAGCAAGCGAATTTACAAACCAAAGGAACAGGGATGCTTGGGATGGGTTCCACCGTGCGGGATCTACAATCCATGCTTAACGCATTTGTCGTCATATTTGTATGGTCAATCCCACCAAAAACATATATTCTCGAACCCACTGCCACAGAGCCTGCATGGTAATACAAATAGGTAAACGTCGAGGGGGCACGGACCAAGCAGTGACTGCCCTTGGGTTTCCGGCAGAGGATATACCAATGGTAAAAAGAACAGCTGTTTATGTCATCGAGGACAACATAGACAAAGTCCTCAGTGCAGGCCAACAAGGATCTTCTTGCGTATAACTCAGGCGAAGCAACGAGTGATCGAAAGTGCTTGGAAACAAGGGAGAGTTTTGGATGGTCAAATCTTGATGAACGCGCTAAAATGTCAATAATGACATCTTCAGGAAGTGAGGGAATCAGAAACGACTGTCGTTTGGAAACCATCGACAATCAGCCAAATCACACAAAGAACACAAACTAGAATATAATCTCAGATCACAACAATCACTGCCTGCCTCCGGGAACGCAATACCTAATAAGAATTAAATCTCATATATATATATAAGCCTTTTCCATAAGTAAACACTTCTTAAATAACCTTTTTCCATTTCGATCCAAAAAAATAATAATAACCCTTTTCGATAATATAAATTTTGTATTTATTTTATTCACGAAAATATTAGATGACTACTAAACTTTAGTTTAACATATATCCTCTTTTTAAATAAAAATAAATATTTCTTTTATAACAGCAAATATTTCTTTTTTCTGTTGACAAATAAGTTATTTTCCTTCTTTTTACTTTTCTTCGACGTCTTTCCTTTCTTTTTGTATGAATATTGAATTTGGGTTTTCTTTTGAGAGAAAATCACTTTTTTCTCCATAGACATTTTTTGTTAACTTATTCCCTTTTTTCTTGACTAAAGCATAAGAAAAAGTTTAATGTGGTTTCTTAACGCGCTTCTTAAGCCTAATTCAATTAAAAATTAAATCAAAAACACATAATTACCAAAGAACTGTGTCTTAATTAGGGGAAGGAAGAGTCGGCTCTTAGTGGACATGTGTAGGCCCATGAGAAGGGAGACTAAATGTATCTTCATTTTACGTCGTTTGGTTTCTTCTTTTTCTTCTCGAAACTTCTCTCTGTGCGAAATCAATGGCGATTTTGTCTCTCTCCGTGGCTCCTCGACGAGACGGTGACGTCTGTCTCGGTGGCTCTCTCTCTCTCTCTCTCTCTCTCTCTCCTCTCTCTCTCTCTCTCTCTCTCTCTCTCTCTCTCTCTCTCTCTCTCTCTCTCTCTCTCTCTCTCTCTCTCTCTCTCTCTCTCTCTCTCTCTCTCTCTCTCTCTCTCCTCTCTCTCTCTCTCTCTCTCTCTCTCTCTCTCTCCTCTCTCTCTCTCTCTCTCTCTCTATCTCTCTCTCTCTCTCTCTCTATCTCTCTCTCTCTCTCTCCTCTCTCTCTCTCCTCTCTCTCTCTCCTCTCTCTCTCTCCTCTCTCTCTCTCCTCTCTCTCTCTCTCTCCTCTCTCTCTCTCTATCTCTCTCTCTCTCTCTCCTCTCTCTCTCTCTCTATCTCTCTCTCTCTCCTCTCTCTCTCTCTCCTCTCTCTCTCTCTCTCTCTATCTCTCTCTCTCTCTCTCTCTCTCTCTCTCTCTCTATCTCTCTCTCTCTCGGTGGCTCTCCTCGAATCGAAAGGTAAAGCGATTGTTGGCTTGTTCAATTTTGCATGTCTTTAGATTTTGCTTGTTCTTGTTCTGATCTATTTTGCATGTCTTTTGATTTGTTTGTCTGTTCGATTCTGTCTCTCGGGGGAGTTCCTCGACGGCGACGGACATCTATCTCGGTGGCTCTCCTCCAATCGAAAGGTAAAGCTTCTAATTCATGTTCTTCAAGTTGTAAAATTTTGATTTGTTTGTGGTGTTCGATTCTGTCCGTAGATTATGTTTGTTGTGTCTTAAGATGGATGTATCAATTTCGATTTGTTTGTTGCAAGTTCGTTTCTTCAAGTTTGTTTCAATTTCGATTTGGTGTGATGTTTCTACTGCAAAAAACGATGGGAGCACTAAAAAGAGGAGGTGTGAAGACGGTGCAGATTCATCGACCTCTCAAGTGTCTGAAACCAAGCGTCCCGCGGGTGTTAAGGCAGAAAAGGCCTGTGGGGAGCAGACTATGGTAAAGGAGAATTCGCTGAATGAGTTTCGGAGTATGTGGGACATTAAACAGAAGGATTTGGCAGTGAAGGAAAGGTTGTCGAAGATGAGTCTACTAGACTCTCTTATTGCAAAGAAAGAACTTCTAGCCGACTGTGAAGAAGCCCTCAAGAAAAAGCTCATCAGTGACTTGATGTTTAATTAGTGTAAGTGTAACTCTCTGTTTCTTGGTCTTGTTAACTTTGTGTTTCTTGTTATTGTTATAAATACTTCAGAAATGATGATATAGCTGCTTAATGTTTAATTAGTGTAAGTTTGATTTGTGTTTCCTGTCTTTGTTATTTATGATTAGTTTAACTCTCTGTTTCTCATGACTTATTGGCTGTCCTTACTTTCAGGTCAAGACAGTATCAAAGAGTGGAGCAATTAGAAAGTTGTAGTCTTGTGTCACGTAGTCTTTGAGTCTTGCGTCACGGAGTAGTTGTGTGACGAGTAGCCTTTGAGTCTTGTGTCACGGAGTAGTTGGGTGACGAGTAGTCTTGTGTGTCTTGTGTCACGAGTCCTGTTTTCTTGTATCAGTCTTGTAGTCTTGTGTCATAGTACTTGTGTCACGGATCATTGTAGTTCTCTCTTTCATTACCAAGTTATGTTCTCCTTATAAATGTATGTTGTGTCGACGTTTTTACTATAAACTCATATTCTCTCATCCTCACCATTCAAAGATCAAACAAACTCATTATCTCCTACTCACCAAAGAAAGATCAAACAAACTCATTCTCTCCTTCTACCGAACCCTTAATCAAACAAACACATTCTCTCCTTCTCACCAAACAAAGATCAAACCAACTTATATTCTCTCTTTCTCACCAAACAAATATCAAAAACAATTTCTTTTGTTTCGATCACCAAAAATGGCTTCTTCTTCTCATAACACATTTGATGGATCAATTGATGATACTTTTGATCGATATTTTGATCAAACGTTCGAGAATTTTTCCATTGATTATGGTGATCAAGAAGAAGACAGGAAAAGACGAAAAAACGAATTTACATCGAAAGAAATCGTGAAGAAGGCGATTTACGTTTATGGAATGATTATTTCCGCGAAACTCCAACATATCCTCCAAATCTATTCCGAAGATGATTTCGAATGAACTAGTCATTGTTCATGCATATTGTTCATCGACTCTCCAATGAAGTTCAATTCTTTCAAAAAAAGAGAGATGGTCTCGGCAGGCTTAGTCTCTCTCCACT
The DNA here is from genome assembly GCA_016771965.1 of Brassica carinata. Lineage (NCBI taxonomy): Eukaryota > Viridiplantae > Streptophyta > Magnoliopsida > Brassicales > Brassicaceae > Brassica > Brassica carinata. The sequence continues at coordinate 27,568,763 of CM028688.1, read as the reverse complement.
TCAAAGGTGTACAGCAACCACTCTTGTCTTGGCATATAGTAATGCGGCTGATGCGGTCGACGAATACCTCCGATTCGGTGCAACGACTACTCGGTCATGTTTGGAACATTTAGTGGACGGAATAATTTCTTTATTCAGTGAAGAGTACATAAGAAGACTAACCCCTGCTGATCTTCAACGTCTACTCGATATTGGTGAGCATCGTGGATTTCTCGGGATGATAGGAAGCACAGATTGTATGCATTGGGAGTGGAAGAATTGTCCCACTGCTTGGAAAGGGAAATATACTCGGGGTTCGGGTAAACCAACAATCGTTTTAGAGGCGGTTGCTTCATATGATCTCTGGATATGGCATGCATTTTTTGGACCTCAAGATACTTTAAATGATATCAATGTTCTTGATCGCTCACCTGTTTTTGATGACATAATAAATGGTAAAGCTCCGCAAGTCACTTACTATGTCAATGGAAGAGAGTATCATTTGGCTTACTATCTCACCGATGGTATTTATCCGAAGTGAGCAACTTTTATCCAATCAATTCTATTACCACAAGGGCCGAAAGCAGTTTTATTTGCTCAATGTCAAGAAGCTGTCCGAAAAGATGTCGAACGTGCTTTTGGAGTCATGCAAGCTCGCTTTGCCATTGTTAAAAATCCAACACTTTTTTGGGATAAAGTTAAAATTGGAAAGATTATGAGAGCTTGTATCATACTCCATAATATGATAGTAGAAGACGAACGAGATGGATATACTCAATTTGACGTTTCAGAGTTCCAAGAAGCAGAAGACAACGGAAGTTCATATATCGATCTCACGTATTCTACAGATATCCCTTCAATATTTCCAATATGATGGGTGCTCGAACTAGAATTCGTGGTAGACAAATTCATCAACAACTGAAAAATTATTTGGTTGAACATATATGACATAAATTTGGACGTGATGAAGACAACAACTGAGCTTTCTTTCAAAGTTGCATATAAATTTTCGTGAATTAAACCTAAACTTCTAGAAATCATCAAAATCATTAGGATATGAACAACATACAAAATCATGGGTAACCCTATTGTTATTTTTGAATAAGCAGACACAAATTCTCTTATATGTGTACAGCTTATTCACATATTTTGATTCGTCTCTATTGTACACATGTACACAGAGCATTGTGTACACCACCAAATTTTACATAGAATAACAATTTTTTTTACATGGAAGCATGCTCGCATTGTGAAATAGATAGATGGGTCGAAGTTTGTGAAAAAAGTTTTAACATGCACATGGGGATTATACTATGGAAAGCTAAGTTTGGAAAGTTTATCTTATAAAACATTGTTTCCAATAAAAGCATGCTTTCACATAAAAAGATTATTGTGTTGTGTACAATTAGGTTGTGTACATTATCAACCGGTGTATACGTGTACATTCAAATAGAATCTGAATGTATTCTCGTTGTCTACATGTACATCGGGTCACATGTACACCGGTTCATGTTAGCATGTTATCCATGGTTTCTTGTCCACATCTGTTTCTTCTTAATTAGCTGCAACATCACTAGAACCAATTTTCTTCCGCTTTGTCTTTGCCAAGCCCTAATTTTCTCAGTTGAAACTTGCTCATATCAATGCAATTCTCTTCGATGTGGTCGTCATGCAATGATATGCTATTAACATGCACACCTCATAACTTTGTTACATGTATTTGTTCATTGTATATCGAACGAAGGATAAGCATATAAATTCATTGCATACATTTGTTCAATGTTTATTTAGATATCTGTCTTCCAGTGTACATTTCAATAGAATCTGAATGCACAAATAAATATTGTTGTCCACATATACATTGGGTCACATGTACACTGATTTATGTTAGCATGTTATCCAAAGTACGGGACTAAATATAGTATCTCCCAAATAGACAAAGTACGGGATAACAGATCTTAGAATCAAATCAGTGAGAGATGCGCCTGGATACACTTCTTGAAGCAGAAATAATGTTAGGAGTTAAGCACCCACACTCCTTAGCTCACTAACAAGTAACAAGAAGACACTAGAGAAAGGCCTTAGCGCTTGGCTAAAATTTTCAAAAAATGGAGGAGAGCGATGTTGTTTCTTAAAATCCTTTCAACCAAGATACCCAGATCTTAAGAAGAAAGATTTTCAAGATTTTTTAAATTTTTTAATACAAGGTCTAAATCGGGGTTGAGCTGTCATCGGTTTGGTAAGAAGAACAGGGAGACAAATCAGCAGCTCTAATCGAAGGATTGCACAGTGTAGAGCTGGCGGTGAGAGACCCTGCTTATCGGAGCTCTACGGAGGAGACGCGGCGTCTTAGTTTTTGAGAAACAAAGAGAGGGGGACCAGATAAAGAGAGCGCGTAGAAGTCATCAAACATGGAGAATCTGGGGCTTGCTATGGTGGAGGAGACGGTTGAGAGTTTTAAATTCTGAATCTTTGGTGGAAAAAACAGATCAGTGATAAGTCTTGTGAAACTCGTCCAAGAGAAAACTGTCAATTTAATATTTTTAATGATAAAGAAGAAGAAAAGAGAGGAAATAGATTGGGGAGCACCATGGTTCTGTTTTAGTTGGAAATCTAATAAAAATGAGCAAATAGTTAAGAAAAAATGTGTCTGCGGAACAAAGTGACCTATGATGTTATTATAAAATGTAAAAGTGACCCTACATATAATTCTCTCTTCTTTGAGAAATCTACATTCAGAATCACTTTATCACTTTATTATATAGAAGAGTCTTGTTTCTAGTTACGTTGAGAAACTTATTGTGAGTGTTTGTTTAGCTTATAGAAGTTCCTTAGAATCCGTCACTCATCACAAAGGAAATTACATTTTTAGGGGGGTTTATTGGCTCGTACACAACTTCTTGAAATAATCAAAGATTCAACAGGATTATCAACAGAAAAGCAAAACAAAAAACAACGAAAATTAAGACAGACACAATAACAAATCAAAATAAAATAAAAGAAAGCAAATACATAATCAAAAGTTGTTTTGGGATAAGTTCTTTCTTCTTGTGCTCTGTCCTTCCTTCATGGTGAAATGCATTAGCCTTTCATTTTGAAGTAGAAGTCTTGAGAAGATCAAGAACTCCACAACAACTTTTCCACCACGGAGTCGTCTCAGCCCCACGCTCAGTTGTTAACAAAGGCTGCAAGCCACATATTAAATTTGTCAAAACATAATGACATTACACTCTCCCGGTAAAAAGTTATTAGTTTTGAGAATAGAGAGAGTTTTGCTTTAAATCTGTGACCTGATTATCTGTGGATATAGGAACGTCTCGGCTTGCCACGGTGGTGCTGCTCGATGCACCAGCAACAGCCTTGGTAGCAACGTCAACGATCTTGGAGGAAATATCAGTCTTCTTCTCCTCCAAACCATGAACCAAGGTGTTGAGTCCTTCAATACCTTTTGAGAAAAAATTGTCCACTACCTCTCTTGCCTAAACACACAAGACCGTCATATTACAATATGTTTTATCTTTCTGAGACCACATACACGTAAATAGATGTAAGAGTGACAAAAAAAAAAAAAACAAACCTGTGTTGACACATTAGACACTTTCTCTGGTGCTGCTGCGGCTTCACTCTTGACCGTTTCTGTGGAGGCTGCAACGGTTTCTCCAGCATCGGTTAGAGACCTCTTGACGGTTTCCGCGGAGGCTGCAGCGGTTTCTCCAGCCTCGGTTAGAGAGGTCGTGACAGTTTCAGCCGAGGCCGCCACGGTTTTCTGAGCATCGGTTAGAGAGGCACCGATGGATTCAGCGGTGGCTGTAACAGATTCTTTGGCTTCGTTAAAGGTAGAAGCTGCCTTATCCAAGAACGATGCCATCTCTTATCTGCCGATGCTGGAATATTTTTGTGAGAGAAAGGAACATACATTTATATAACAAAGCAAGTAGAATATCCTCCAAGATGGAGAGGAATGTGAAACCAAGTGAGCTGTTAAGAGGGCCGTTTCAACGCCTCCAACTAATGAGAATCTCCCAACGTGACTTCCTTTACGAATTCTTGATTTTGTTTGACAACAAATTTATTAGCAACATTATTATAAATTTTATTACTATATGTATCAATCATAGTCAAGAGTATAATAAGGTGTATCTGAGGAAATGATTGGGTTGCATTATCTATTCAAATGGGTTGATGATTGAGGTATGAAGTTGTCCTACATTCAGTTGTATTGCCAGCTTCTTAATTCACATTACCAACTATAAGACAGCTCCTTCTAATGCCCCACTCTTTTCTATTCTTTTCTTTTCTTTTCTTCTTTACGTCTATAATGTGAATACTCGTAGCAAACGTTGAAGCGGTATGGTCACTACTGTTGTTATAACGGTGCGAACACGGTTAAGTGGTTAACACACACAATTAATTGTGATTAGCGTGGTGCAACTTAAAAAGTTGAACAGTAAATCAAATTGGTTGGGCAAAAGTACCCAATCTTCTTAGTATTTAATTGTGTACACTTTACGCACTGTTTCTTTTTTTTTTTCCAAAAAGTTACAACTAGATAAGAATAAAATCTTTTACTCTAAGAAGAATACATTTTAAGTCTGACTTAATGGGAATGAGAATTCTCATATCCAAACCCAACTACTCTTTACACCAACGTTTGGTTTATAAAGCACAATAATTTTTCTTTTTGATAAGCTTTAAAAGTAGTACTTAAAAGAGGTCCAAAAATTTAATGAGAGAGTTATGAAAACAGTAACTTTTTTCCTCGCAAAACAATTTTTGATTTCAATCAACCTCTCCTCTGCTTTCTTTAGAGGTTCTCAAATTTCCCACAGCTATATAATGTGTTTTTTTTAGGGGTGGGCACATCGGTTTAGTTTCGGGTTCGGTTTGGGTTCGGTTTGGTTTGGTTAATTTGGGTTTTATAAAACTCAACCCAATTAAAACCAAAGTAGCTTTGATTTGGGTTTGGTTCGGGTTTAGTTTGGTTCGGTTTAGTTCGGTTTGGTTTAGATTTAGTTCGGTTTGGTTTTGATTTAGTTCGGTTTACTTTATTATGGTGTAGTTTGGTTCGGTATAGTTCGGGCTGGTTATAAAATATGATGGCTAATCAAATTAACGTAAAAAGACTTGTAAGCATTCCAAAATCTATAAACTAAAAGACTATTTGCATCTACTTTTTTGTTTCTATTGATCCTGCTATAACTATGTTACATAATTTTACTTTTAGACAATGGAAATTGGAGAAGATGAACGAGACAAGACGACTACGATATAGATACTTATAGTTTTTAGATTTTGTTTTCAGTACAATCTTTAGGTATTAGAATTAGAGAATATATATAATAGTATTATTCATTTATTTGAATCATATTTGAAATTTTTTAAGAATATATGGAAGTTAAGAAAATGTGGAAAACGAAACTTTAACTAAAATTTACAATATGTTAATACATACATATATATATATATATTTATATATTGGGTTTATCGGTTTGGTTCGGTTTGGTTCGGTTTTAAACCAAACCAAACCGAACCATTCGGGTTGAGTAAAACATGAACCAATTGGGTTATGTAAAGAACACGGTTTGGTTTGGTTCGGTTTAACTTCGGTTGGGTTGGTTCGGTTCGGTTCGGTTTGGGTTTTTTGCCCACCCCTAGTTTTTTTTTTACCAAAGTTAAGACTTCTCAAGTATATGGATCATTGACTTGAAACGACATCTACAAATTGGCTGACGGAGAAAACGAAAAATGATAAGTGTGTGAAAGACAGCAAGGGCATGTTAACTTTTGCTTAGACCATCTTTGATGTATTTATTTATTCTTTTCAGGAAACTTTAGAATATAAATTTTTTGTTGTTAATATTTCTTTTTGTAACTGTTGTTAAAATATTTTTACAATATAAAAATTTATAGGCGAAAAACTGGGAGAGTCTCTCAAGTAATGGCGTAATATATCCCTTAAAAACATCACAGGCTTTGTACTGGTATAGGCCCATATTACTCATTGAGTGTAGCCCATTATACACTCTGTGACCATACTATTGCAAATTCCAATTTTACCCCTCCGCTTCTATCATTTTCGCCAGTTACTCCGACCGCCGTTCGAAACTCTTGATCGCCCCATCTCGTTGTGTCGCAGTCGCTAATCTTCCAAAACTTTAGCACCGAGGATAATGAATCAAATGCGAAGGATTCTTTCTGCTCGTCGACTTTCTCCCTCAATCAAACCTCCGCCATGTTTTCTCCACCGGCGGCCGTTCTCGACCTCAGAAACCGACGCTTCGTCTGAACTATTGTCCTCTCCGCATCAAAATATCCAAACCCACGAAGATGGAGCTTCCGATAAAAGCCGAAGCACAAAGACAACTTCTCTCAAGGAACATGAACTTGCCAAATTCTCTGCTATTGCTGATACCTGGTTCGTCGTTCGCTTTTTTTTTTTTTTTTACAACTCGAATGATAGTTTAGTTCTGTCTGATTATAGGAGTTTCATTTCTAGGAAAACGATCAAACGTTTGTTTGCTTAGAACATCTACAAACTTTTTATCTATTGGATCGAAGTAGGTTCGTAAGCAAAAGTGTTTTTCAGACAATTGGGTTGTGTTTATAACGTGGTTTTCGGACAATTGAGTTGTGTTTACATTGGTTTTATATCCATGATGAAAAATGTTTCCTTGATGCAGTTTAATTTTAGTGTGTAAGCGGTTGGTTGCATTATTTTACTCGCTAGCCTCAGTAAATGTGTTCATGGGTGGTTCTTTGAAACAATCAAATCTTGAGTTTTGAAGGAAGGCTTTGCTCTGTTCTGTAGGTGGCATTCTGAAGGGCCCTTTAAGCCATTGCATCTCATGAATCCAACACGGTTGGCTTTCATCCGCTCCACCTTATGCAGGCATTTCAGGTTGATAGTTTTGTTTACCTTCTTTTTTTTTTTGTTCTCCTGCTATGTCGGATGTTGGCTTTTAACTTTGTTTTTCTCAGTAAGGATCCGAGTTCTGCTAGGCCTTTTGAAGGACTTAGACTCATTGATGTAGGTTGCGGCGGTGGACTACTTTCTGAGGTATTTTTTTTTAATGAGTTCTGCTAGGCCATTCGTTTGTTTTTAGATGTAAAGAAGATTAGTGACCGGTGGCTTGTTGTTCTGTTTGAAGCCTCTAGCGCGGATGGGAGCAACTGTCACAGGAATTGATGCCGTTGATAAGAATGTCAAAATTGCTCGTCTTCACGCTGTAAGGTCTCTTACTTGCTTGTCAGATAAATTTGTGTGCTCCTTATGAGGACGCACGCCCCTATATATTTAAAATCTACAACTGTGTGCAGTCATGTCAAGGTGCACTTCTTCTCTATCTTGACTTTTATTTCTTTGTTGTATCTCAATAAAATGTCTCTTGCAGGATATGGATCCAATGACTTCAAAGATTGAATACCATTGTACTACAGCAGGTAATCTATCCTAGCTGTGGTAGATGATGAAGAGTTTACAGTTTCACGGAATCTTCTATTATAGGCAGATTTTGTTTTCTCTCCTCCTAAGTCTACGTGCTAAACAGTATTCTCTTGCGCAGAGAGGCTGGTGGATGAGGGAAGGACGTTTGATGCTGTTCTTGCCTTAGAGGTTTGTCAAACTTCTCTGATATTTTTTTTTCATGTTTCATCCTCATAATGTTCTCTGATTTCTACAATGAAGGTCATCGAGCATGTAGCGAACCCTGCAGAATTCTGCAAGTCGTTGTCAGCACTGACCATCCCCAACGGAGCCACAATACTTTCTACAATTAACCGCTCCATGCGTGCTTATGCATCAGCCATTGTTGCAGCAGAGTACATTTTACAATGGGTAATTTTCAGTTTCACCACCTCATCAGTCCATGTTGGTTTTACATTTGGTCTTTGTATAATCAAATCACCTGCAGCTTCCTAAAGGCACACACCAGTGGTCAAGCTTTCTAACTCCTGAAGAACTTACTATGATATTACGAGGCGCTTCAGTCGATGTAAGCCAGTTCCCTCTCCCATCAGTACTGCCTATGTTAAGCTGACTGAAACAATACAAAAAGTACTATCCGTCTCTAGATATGGACAAGAAGGATTTTTCATCTCGTTCTCTTAGTGGATTGTTTCTTTAAATACCTTGGTGTAGAAATGTTAAAACATGAAACTATTGGTTTGCAGGTGAAGGAGATGGCTGGATTTGTATACAACCCGATAACAGGAAGATGGTTATTGTCAGACGACATAAGCGTCAACTTCATCGCTTATGGGACCAAAAGAGAATGATCCGTGAGAGTTATAATCCATCGTTCAAGTCTTGTGTCTCTGCGTATTTTTTTCCTGTATACAACTTTTAACTTCGGTTGTCTGTTATCGATCAGCTGACTTTGTTCTTGATTATACTTAATATCATCTGAGACAAGAAGATTCACTTTCGTTGCTATAACTAAAATGAATCAATCATGAAGCTTGGGAGATATTACAAAGATCCATAAGCAAATGACATAGCTCAAAACTTATGAATGCCCTTATACAAACCAAGAAGAATAAGACCTTTTATTATCGTAGTTTACAAAGTTGAAACAATTACGAAATTGGAAAGGGTTACAAAAGACTGGGGAAATAAAAATCTGATATACAATCAAGTAAACCTTAGTTGTGATCCAGATTTGTATTATTTCTGTGTTTATTAAAACTGATGACCAAGCTCTTCTTGCATGTCCTCTAGATCCCATATGGCTATCTTGCCATCCAATCCTGTAAATAACAAACCAATATAGGAGCAAATAAATCGGCTGATTCCATGAAGGAATATGTGAGTTTTAAGTAGTGACTGACCTGAAGTGCTGAATCGCATGACATTAGGACTCCCAGCTTTGCTAAGAGATACAATGGAACTACAAGTTTGTGGTAAAATTACAGGTCAGGCTGTCAGAGAGTGGAGTGAAAGAGTCAAAGCAACACTGCCTTGCAGGTGATTTTGTAAAAGTAAAGTTAACTTAAGACAAGACAGTATTTTCTTACTTTATGCAGTTATCATGAACGCCTCCACGTGATTTAGAGGACTCAGAAGCTTCGTTAGCTGTTGTAGCCTTCGACTGACCATAGAATTTTGTAAACGCTTCGGAAAACTGAAAACATTAACATAATGAACACACAGGTTCCGACTAAACAGAACATATAATGCCAGAGGATTGAGGAAAACTTCAGGAATAAGCTTACGTTGCACTTATATTATATAATACCAAAAACATATTTGAACAAATATAAGAAACAAGATTCGGTATGTACCTGCGAACTATAACTGGCACCTGAGGATGCCGCTTTCTTCTCCCCAATGTATCTGATAAAGCTCCTACAGAACAAAATAAGAGGATGTGAAGATTAAACTGTCCGCAAATAGCTAACAAGAGCAGAAAGTTAAGAAGATATTTCTGAGAGTTAACACACCATATTCCAGTATCATCTGCAGCAAATACCATCGGGTTGCTGTCAAAACCAACGCCTATCACCATTTTCTCAGAAATAAAGAGAACCTGAAACAGAAAGCACCAGATAATATATCAGTTCAGGACATAACACACAGAGAAGGCTAGGTTCTCAAATGCAAAACAAGGGTGGATGCTGACCCACATCACGAAGCGGCAAATCTCTAAATGCAACGCTTTGGGCTAAAGGAGAAGGACCAACGTCATCAACAAAGTAAATCATGGAGCTATGACCTATACAAGATTACAGATACATCAGAAGGTAGACAGCGGGTTGTAAAAATAACGTAACCAAGTTGAAGTTACATTGTATAATATCAGTAGATAGCAAGGAACAAACATCTCAAGTGTTAAGGTTATTCTGACCTACATAAGCCAAGGTGTTTCCACTTGGAGACCATTTCACACCAAAAGCCCAAGAATATGAAAGATCAAGCTGAAGAATTTGCTGTTTCAACAAAGACACAGCCGAAAAAGCTCTCTACTATTAGATGAGAGGATGGACAAAACATATATATGGCATAAGGATAGCATGCATATAACTAAAACAAGGAAGCCTGCGAAAGAAAACAAACCTCCCCAAACTTAGATTCCGCTGGTGAGCCTGCTTTTGGATCCCTGTATCATCCCAGTCAGTGAAGACAAATAAGAAACTGGCCCACATCTGCAAAAATGGTTTTAAAGTAGATGTTCAAGTAACAGTGCTTACTTTGTGTCAACTCCTTTGATAAATGTTGAAAATACCCGACATTTTCCATCTGTAGATGTCGTTGCCAGAAGAATCTAATGCAAAACAGACAATCAGAGAACACGAAATCAGAAAAGTATACCAACAGCAATGGAATTAGAAGATTAGCTAGATTGTCGATCTCTATTTTAGAGATCATTTACTCTATCCAGTGGTCAACTTCTAAACTATCTTCGGTATATAAAGCATCTATACAAAGACTGATTAATATTTTTGCTACATAAGTACATGAGGTTGTGTTGATTGCACGCACATTATTAGGATGCCAAGCAACACTTGTGACTGAAGATTCATGCCGTTTCCGGATAAGTTTACTGACCCACCTGAGATCAGTAAGACCAAGCAATGTTAGCGTACCAAAACACCAAAACTTTACACGAAATTCATAATATCTTTGCGAGAATGCACACGTTCCTGATATTAACAAGACTTCTATACATATACTATGTGAGATAATATAAATTAACATGTCAGTACATAACACAGTATCCACCAAAAAGAAAGTAGATAAAACAAGTTACACAAGAGAATATCATTTAATAGACCATAAACACCATTCATAGAATAAAAAAATCAAGGCAACATGCCGAAGAAAAAGAGAAGAAGAAGTTACCAGTTATTCTCTTGCTCATAATAGCATATACACACAGTTTTAGCTCCACTTCCAACAGCAAATTTGTTCTCTGGGAGTATTTAACAAAAAAAAAAAAAGTGGATTAGAAGCTGTAGAGATACAAAGAAAAGTAGATAAACATATTAACTAGAAAATGAATCTAAATAGCTCGTGGCTTTTTTGATCTGATACGTTTACCTTTTGGACTCCATTGGACGCAAAGGGCAGCACGATTTAGTCTGAGAATAACAAGAGTTGGTACCCATTCACCTCCTTCTAGGCTCCACACGTACCTTCAGGAATTCCAAATTCAGTTTGAAAAACAATGAGAAGAGTGAACTAAAAAATGAAAAAGTTTGCAGTTTCTCCCTCTGAGCATATAAAAGATTGTAACTTACGAGTTCCTGTCATGGGAAACAGTGACGATTTTGTTGGAGTTTGAGCTCCAATCTATTCCAGAAACAATTTGGTCATGCTGCAAACAATTCAAACAAAACTCGAGAGGTTGTTGTGAGGGAGATTAAAGCTGTCTATACAGCACTTATCAGTGGAAAAATGATCAGTCTATAAAGTATAGAATCCCGAAAGGATAGAAGAGCATGCTCACCTTTTCAAGGACATGTAACCTCTCCCACTGGTCTTGTGATGATTTATAGATATGAACTTCGTTGTTGTTAGGACAAAGTGCAACCACTACAAGGAAAACAGACAGATTATTATATGCTTTGAAAAAAAGAAGTTAACTAGACAAAATGGATTCATCTGTTAAGAAAAGGTCATCAACTAATGTACAATGCTTCATACCAAATGTTCCTAACCCAAACTCTGAAGCTAAACTACTAAGCATATATACATATAAGAAGGCATAGACCGATTCAATCAACCTTGTGATTCCTTACCGGTACAGAGAAACAAACACGTGTCGGAACAAGAATTTACCAGAAAGATATCAACTTTCCGGAAAATTTAATTCCTTTTCTCATCTTCTCAAAAGTAAAATGAGGTAGAAAGCTTACTGGAGAGATCAGGACTCCAAGCATGGCAAGTGATTGACTCTGCGAAACGGTGAACGTCAACCACAGCCATGATCCTTCTTCACTCCACCTTTCTCAGATCGATGGAATGAATGATGGCGAGATTGATTGGTGAAACCCTGATGAGATCCGGAGGTCACTCGGAGACGTGAATCGAAAGAGAGAGAAATGTTGTTTGTCTTTTGCGCTAAGGTTATGTTAAAAAATGACCAATTCAATTTTAATTTCAATTTTACTTTTCAATTCGGCCGACGTATTTTTGGGGGCAAGCCGATGCAAAGTGCAAATAATTAACTTGAAGTTATTCCAATCTTTGCATGTCATCAATTTCGTTGTAGTCAGAAATAATACATGTACAATAAAAAATCATTTATTATAGTTTTAAGATTTTTTCACTAAAAGATTTATTTGAAAATTAAGAAATATGTTCCTACATAAGTTCTAGTTAATATATGTACTTTAATAATCATGGTGCATGAATAAATTGTTATCGACTTTGTATTAAAGGCTACGAAAATATTCTTACCTAAAATTTAAATTGAAGTCAACCTGAATTAAGAATTACAGTGAAGTTAAAATACTTGAAATTTAAATAAGGTCAATCGAGTCACTGACCGCATCATACAATTTTATGTACTAATTTAATATTTTGTTAACTATATGTTATTCTTCTGACTTAAATTATATACTAATTTTTGGTTATTTATTTAAGTTTCAATAATCATTTTAGGATTTTTGAAAAAAATTATGTGCATTTTTTATCATTTATATATTTTAGTTTGTGTGATCTATGGATATTTAGTTGTTAAACCAATATAAAATGTGAGATCATCATTTTTATCATATAAATAAATATCATTTATATCTTTTAATTTTTTTTGTTAATTAAATAATTTTAGAATCAAAAGTTTCATATTTTTTTAATATATTAAAAATGAAAAAAATATTCTATGTTATAAATTTCTCTTCTTTAGAATTTTTGTAAAAAATAAGAACTACTATCATTTAATCTCTTACAATTATCTTCTATTTAAAATTTCAGAAAAAAATAAATTAATATCAAATAATTTTTCAAGTTATTATTAGATAATTTTATAATTATTATATAACAATTCATATCACTATTACTTTTACAATTTGTTTTTGTTCGTTACATAAATTTAAGTATCATGTTCATAATCAAATTTTGTTTTAAAAAATTAAATATTACCATTTGTTTTTACAATTTTATTTTGGTTATGACTTAAAAATACGATACAAATCTATTTTTTAGATTTTTTAATAAATTACCATCAAATATTTTTTACGGGTTTTCTTAGTTTTGAGAGAAGAAAAACTAAAACTTTATTATATTATACAATTATCTTTTGTGTATGATTTAGAAAAGTAAAATTATATCAAATATTTATTTCCAGTAAATATTTTCAAAAATCATTTTTCAATATCACTTCTACATATTTTATTTGTTAATAATATAATTTTTCGTATCATGTCTATCATTTTAAAATAAAAATTACAATTAAATAAGCTTTTACAATTCCCTTTTGTCAGGATTTAAAAAAAAAATTATTTTTGGTTAGGATTTAAAAAAGAAAAAGGTATTTTAAAAATCTATTTTATCTTGGATTTTAGAAAATATAAGTTATTCTAGTCCAAAAAATTTATTCACGTAATGACAGGTTTTTATTGACACATTTCACAATACAAGTTTTTATTGACACGTGTCACCGTCATATCATATGAAATATTTGAAGTTTTTTTGGTTTATAATTTTTAAACATGAAATTATCTATTAAAAAAAGATAGTTAGTTATTTATAAGAAAAAACCGATTACTTTTACCATTTTATTTTATTTAAGCTTTTGAAAAGGAAAGTAACCTTTTTATAATTAATTTTAGTTAAGGTTTTAATTTAAAATATTTCTTATATTTATAGGACTCTAAAATTCGTTTTGGTTTAAGTATTTAAAAAAAAAACTATTTTTTATTAAAAAAATTCATTGTTAATTAATTATATATTTTATCTCATATGTAGAAACATATATTCATCACATTAACACATATACTCATGTATGACAACATCATCATAATTTAAAACAATTATGACAGCATCATAAAATGTAGTAAAAAAAGAAGTTGATATGTATCATCAAGGAATTAAAAAATATACTCAGATAATATTTTAAAAAAAAAACTATTGTGTTTTTTGAAAGTAATATTAGTAAGATAGCTTTTACAGTATTTGTATGATTTAGAAAGGAAAACTACTATCAAATGTTTTTTAAATTGTAAAATTATATAGACTTTTACAATTAATAACTAAATATTATTTTACTGTTTCTTTTTAAGATTTTAGAAAAGGAAAAATACTGTTACATAATAAGATATTTTTTTAGATAATCATCAATTTTTTTTAAATACTATTTAATAAAATTTTACAATTCTCCTTGATCAGAAATGTTTTTTAAAAGGAATCAAATGATCATTGGGTTAGGGTAAAAAAATAAAAACATATTTTATTAGGATTTTAGAAAAAGAAAATTATATCACATAATTGCTTTAAATTTTCTAATTAACATGATCTTGAGAAATGGTAATAGATTTTAAGATTGTGACATGTGTTTAAATTTTTTTTATCATAAATACATAATTATCTTATTCAAAAATATTTGATAGTAATTTTCATATAAAAAATCCTAGGAAAAAAAAATAATTTTAAAAGCTATATAACTGTAAAATTATTTTCAAATAGCTTCTTACAATTACTTTTTTGCTTAGAATTTTTTAAATGAAAATATTTTATAGTATTTCATGTTAAACGAATACTAAACCAAAGACAACTCTAAAAGAATAAATATTTCCAGAAATTGTTTTTTAATAATAGTATCTCTTTTTTAAGTGTAATTAAGATAATTTTTTTATATAAAAGTCAGAGCTTACATTGAACTTTTAAGTTTAAGAATAATACAAAATACAAATCATTATATTTAAATATTTTAAAAGAGATTTGTGAAATAGTGATAAAAGAATAATAATAAAAAGAATAAAATAGATAACTTTATTTATTAAATAATGATTAAAAAGAATAAATACATAAATATTTTATTCAAAAATATTTTAAAAGAATAAAAAACTTTTTTACATTTTGTTCTTGGATTTTTCAGTCTATATTGGTGACTTATTTTAGTAAACATAATCTGTTTTCTATCATAAATTTTGATTAGTATTTCTATTTCAATAATCACTATGTTTTAAATAGTATATTAGTTTTTTTGTTTATTAAAACTAATTTTTTAATAAGAAAGTTTCTTGTTATAAGCGTATTGTGGAAACACGTGTGTATTATCTTCATATGCCCAAAATGACTTACAATATAAGTAAACAATTCTTAGAACGGTGTTTCAGAAAGAAAAAAAAACTCTCAGAACTTTTCATTTATGCATGAGTTTAATATATATATTAGTGTTAAAAACTATTTATTGAATATACGATTACGCTTGAATTAGTAAAGATTGTTGGAAATCTAAGTGAATCCTTGCAACTTTTTAAATGAAGCATTGCAATTTCTAGATTAAGAATTAGAACTGTTTATGCATGTAACTATTAATGATATACTGTTGCAATTTTTGTTGATAAAAAAAACTGTTGCAATTTCTGTTGATAAACCATTGCAATCATAGATGTTTAGAGCCATTGATAATTAATCATTGTGACTTTTGCCTAACCGTTCCAAATGTTGGTATTAATAATTGTAACTCTTGGTAATAACAGTTGTAACTCTAAACATTGTAATTGTTGATGCTAACCATTGCAACCTTTAATAATTTATATAAAAGATTGTGGGTTTTGGTAAATTATTACTTGAATAAAAAAAAAATCAGAAACTAATTGTTAGAAAAATACAGTGTTTGTTGTTTAAAGATAATCAGCTATCTTTGAAGAAACAAATATACATTAAATTCTGTTTGTTAATCTTCTATCTTAGCTTCGAACAAAAATAAATTTTGATTGTTTTATCATACAAAATAATGCATATAACCCAAGGCTTTGAATATAGTTGAAATTCTCTTGAACAAAAAAATAAACTCGATGCGATGCAATCATTATTTAAGTTTATAATTTACACCTCCTCTAATATAATTAATATTTTTCAATTGCCTTTAAAATTAGTATCATTTCCATTGCGAACTACTTAGATCCAAATCCCAGTATATATAAAAGAAAACATTTATTAATGGAAACCAACATTAAATTTTAAAACAATATACATATAGATTATTCATAATATTTTTTTTTGACTTAAGGCTTTCATATTTAAAGACAGAATAAAATAAAATGTTTACAAAAGCACATATGCTCTAGTCCTACCCATTAGTTAGATAACCAATTGAAAACCATAGTTTAAGATCAGAAGTGGCCCAAGACCAGCAGATTACAAAAGCCCAGTCAGCACTAAGGTGGAATTGACGGTAGCAGAGACCGTTGAGTTTCCGTCGATAACCAGAGTTGCATGGTTCTTGAAGAGGTGATCGGTGATTGCTGGCGATAGCTAAGTAGACGATCCTTGATCTGTCGATAGAGGAGAGAGAGAAGAGAGTCCGGTGAGCGGAAACTATGATTGTGCAGTCGATTGTTCCTCTCCTGCCATAACCAGTAAATAGAAGACTGCCAGCAGAGCAAGGTTAGCCTTTTGATATATTTGTTCCCCCGTAAAGACAACATCTGATTGAAGGTTTGATTCCAGCTATCCCCAGAAGGAAGAAGAGAACAGCGCCTTGAGACTTGCCTCCAGATCGAACTTGAGTAGGGACACTCAAAGAAGAGGTGATTCCGAGATTCCGGCGATCCATTACACAGAAGACAGCTTGCATCCGTGGTCAAACACCAGTTGAGGAGTCTGTCTCTTGTTGGGCACCTGTTCAGGACAAATAGCCAGGTTAAAAAGTTGTGCCTGGGGATTCCTCCAGTTGTCCAAACCACTTTACTCCAAGGTACTAGAGCAGGGGCGACTCTGAGTTTATTGTAGATTTGTCTTGTGTTGTAGTTTTGAGCTTGCGAATCATCAATGACCCACTCGTACGTGTCTTCATCTTGCGAGAGGGAGATTGTTGTTAGATAAACATGGAGTTCCAGCATACGTTCTGAACGAGGCGGGGGGAGAAGCCAACTTCCATTTTGAAACAAGTCAGATAACAGCGCTGTCGAAGGGATCCCTTGCCTGGAATTGTAATTTCTCATAATACTGTCCTCCAATGAGCCCAGCGGTGACCAGTTGTCAGTCCAAAAGCGACAATTTTCTCCATTCCCAACCCGTAGCTTGATCCAGGTAAAAGCTTCTTCTCTCAACTTGATTATTCATAATATGATATCATAAGAAAATGAAAGTTCACAAAACATAGTTTATATATAAAAAGTAAGATTCTTTTAAAAAGAAAAATAAATCTAAACAACATAATTTATGCTTTTTGTTAGGCGAAAGGCGTCTTTCCATATTCAAAGGGACGCACAAGAATGGATGGAAGGAACAAAGAAGCTAAGGAGAGATCAAACAGAGAGAAGCTCAGATGTGTCTCGTTTCCGCCAGGGGCTGATGCTATTCTTCAGGATTTGTTTACTCATAATTCACTTTGTGACGGAGACACTGCCGCAACGTCATTTAACAAGTATGTACGTCGCTCTGCTAACCATTTGAAAGAAATGGAATGCGCAAAGGGTTTATCAATGCTCTCTCATTACCACCCGCCTTGTCCTGAGCCTGATCTAGCTTCCGGCACAAGTCCGCATTCAGCCAGATCTTTTCTCACCATTCTTCTCCAAGATCACTGTAACGACCCATTTTCCGGCCCAGTAAATTTGGCCCAGCAAGACCCAGGCCCATCGCAGGAAACCCTAGGTATGAACCTATTTAAAGAGTGGTTGCCTATTATTTTATTCAGAAAAAAGCCTAAGACGTCGAATCTCTGCAGAAACCAAGCCGTCGTTGAGATCTGAGTTCGTACCGTCGCAGCCACCATCGTCTGAGGGTAGACCCGTCGTTGAACCGCCGTTAACCGCCCAAGGTAACCGCCAGAACCGCCGCACTTTTTGGTATTAATTTCTGCCGTTCAGTAAATCGATCATATCTCTCTAACCGTGTGGTATTTCGCAAATCCAAGACCACCATCGTGTTCGTGACGTCGAGAGGAGTCCGGAGCAGAAAGATCAGCCGGAGAACCTCCGCGACGCGCCCACACGCGCAGAAAGAAGTCACGCGCGTGTGATTCACGCGCCACCGTCAGCGCCGCAGTCCACCGGAGCTGCCGTGCGTGTCGGCCACGTGCCTCCGTCTCCGATCGTCCTTCGTCGGAGCAACCGTAGCCGGTCACCGTCCGTTCGCTGCCGGGAGTTCGCCGCCGCATCGCCGCCGTGCCTCCGTCATCGCCGGTGACTTTTCCGGTAAGCCGCCGCCGGCGACCGGTCACCGGTGACTCGCCGGTTGACTCGGCAACTCGGCCGAGTTGACTCGCTGAGTCAACTCGCTGACCTGTCAAACCGGGTTGTTAATTGTCAATTGGAAATTGATTTCGGTTTGGTTTAATTGAATTACGGTTAGTGATTAAAACCGGCGGTTATTGGGAATTGATTTTTGTTTAAGATTAAACCGGAATTTAATTGATTTGACTCTGGGTTGATTGAAATCGAATCCGGTTAAGGAAAGCCGGCGGTTTAATTCGATTTCAATTCGGTCAAGGGTTGACCGGCTTGGGTCAGAGTTGACCGGGTTGACCATTTGACCAGCGGGTTGACTTTTTGACCAGATTCCCGATTATCCGTTTTTGATCGTTCGAAGGGAGTTCTGACTCAATTTTCCGCCCTTATTTCAGATTTGGAGTCTGTTTGAGGAGTTGGAGTTCATAGCTGCTACTTTTCCACATTGCTAAGGTGAGGGTCTACTCCGTAAATCCCGTACCGGTGTAGAATTCTTCCTATGATAGGTTTAGATTTCGAAACATGAATCAAGTATGTTTGAGTCGTGATTGGTAGTTAGTTATTTCTTGTAAACTGGAATTAGGGGTCTAGAGGATTCAACTAATGATTGGATTTTGTGATGTGGAGATATGAGATATATATATATATATAGATATATATATGTACGTAGTTATGAGTAGGGACTATGTGCGAGGGCGGGGGTTCAGGGATGCCTGAACTAGCGACGCCACTATGGAGGGCGGGGCTCGAGACGCCCGGGCTAGCGACGCAGCTTTGTCTGGTGCGTGGTGCAGAGACGTTTGCATTCGACGCAGCTCTGTAGGGCGGGGGTACAGAGACAGACTGTACTAGCAACGCAGCGTATGTATTATATAAGGAAATGCGGGGTATATGGATTAGCTATGTGCTGTCATCGCATTGTTTGTGTCTGTGTGATGCATTGGGCATCGTGTTTGTTTCATGTAGAGCTAAACTTCCATAGTGGGAGTTCTATTTACTCATGTCTGTGGTTTGCAGATTAGCGTCACATACCTCACTGAGCGAGTCCCCTGTTGCTCACCCCTCTTTTCTTTCCTTCCAGGTGAGACTGACCAGCAGGAGTGATAGCTATCAGATCGTTGCATTTTGGGAGTTTATTTCTTGTTTTCCAGATTCGAGACTTTTATGTTTTCATCGAGATTTTCCAAGATTTATTTCATTTATGGTTATTTATGAGATTATGGCGTTGAGTTTACTTTTGAGAATAATAAAATGGAGATTTTATGAGATTATTATTTATTATTTATTTTTGGAGAATCTGGGTATTACAATCACATTGGTAGGCTTTGTAAAAAATATCTATGTATGTGTATCAATATTTCTTTCTCATCCTCTTCATTTATTTTGGATACCATGTTGAAGATCGCCAATCACACAGAGAATACAAACTAGAATATAAGCTCAGATCAACAATCACCGCCCCATGAAAGAGAGAAAAGCAATGCCTAGCCGCGCGTAGTCCCTAGGGTTTAATGCGAAGTTTTCCAATAAAAAAAACAATCTTTATATAATTTTTTTTTAGCACAAACAATCTTTATATAACTTTTTAAAAGAAATAACTCTTAAAGATCACATGGGTTCTGAATCTTTCGGACTACGGGCATGCAACAGGAGCCTTTCAGCTTTACATGCTGAGATGGAAGGTTTACTTTGGGCAGCTTCATGCATGAGGGAAAGGAGCATAACTTCGATCCGATTTGAGACAGACTGCTCGGATCTATTGGACATGACTAAGAATCCGATGGACTGGCCAGCCTTTGCGTCGGAGATTGAGTTGTTCCAGAGACTACAGGAGAACTTCGAGGATATGAACCTGATTCATATTCCTCGAAGTAGGAATGGTCGGGCGGATGCGCTAGCGAAAGAAGCAAGAACGAGAGGCTTTATTTTTTCCCATATAGATCAGATACGGACAGATGGAGATGCTCCCCGGAGAATCGGCTCGTCTGAACAACACTTGATCTAGTTTAAATGGGTAGCGGGAAAAAAAAAAAAAAAAAAACTTTTTAAAAGAAATTTGTCAGAAACAACTTAAATATTGATTTGAAATACGACGTATATATACATATTCAATCAAATCAAATGCAAAATCAATCTAAAAATGGCAAAATCTATTGTATTAAAAGAGAAGTTATGACTTCTTATCTATGTGTGATATTTAAAAAATAGACCCTTACTAGAAATCACAACTCATTCATTCATTAATGATATACTTAGACATATTTGCTTCCTTTTATAAATTATAAATAGATATTCCTAGATTTTCTCTTAATTACATCCAAATAAAATCTTTTCAAATCTTTTTATTTACTATATAAATATATATATATTTGTATTTATTTAAAATATTAATGTTATATTTCGTTTTTCACTTTACAAATCTATTAAATATTTAATTAATTTCGTAATTAATAATAGAATAAATGTATATTTTATTTTTTAATTAAAATAAACCTTTTAAGATTTGTTAATATTTGTATATAAATTTAATATAATATTTTTCAATTTAATCTTAAATCTCTAACAATTAAGATTTGTTAATATTTGGACCACATGATTGAAAAATATGTCATCAATATGAACAATAGGTCTACAAATACTATTTTAAAAGTGCATTCAGTTTTTGTTATTAAATATAATAGATGGTTTTATTTTATATTTCGATAATAGAAGTATATGACTGCTTCGTTTACAAAAATATAATCAAGTTTATTTTTATATAAACCATATTCATATACTATTCATTAATGTGATTGTTTTGTATCTTTTACCTTGTGCATTTTTGAAAATGCAATAAATATTATACCAATTTTTGTCATTAGCATAAATTACATTTAATGTAGGTTATTCAGTCTAATATTTAAATCATACAAATAATTTGATTAACATATATGTATGATCACAACCATACAATTATACTCTTAAGAAAATTAATATCTAAGTTAATATTAATCTGAATGAGTTTTGTCATAAATATCAAAGAATGTAAGATTTTAATTAGTGTTCATGTTTTAATAAGAGAGATATCACTAATAATTTGAAACAAAAACAAATAAATTACAACATGCAAGCTATAAAATTGTTGTATTTGAAAATTCTATAAAACTATTAATAATTTGGTAAATATTAAAATTATAAATCACTAATGTAAATCAAATAGTTACATGTATAAAAATGAAAATATTTACCCGCACGGTTGTGTGGGTCGAGATCTAGTTACTATTTAATTCTTATAACCAAATACTAGATGATAACCCGTGCCCTGCGCGGAGTGAATATTTTTTAAAAATATTGTATTTAAATGTTATAAAGAATATACATTTTGTTATCAATAACATTCTTTACATTTGATTAGAGGTAGACATTTGAGCACCATTTGATTTGGTTCGGTCCGGATCATTGTCGTATTGGTTCGGTTCAGATTTTCACAGATTGGTTCGGTTTTGGATTCATATAACCTATTTAAAAAAGTTTCAAAAAATAAAGCTCATATATGTTTTAAATTTTTCAAAGTCTAAAAATCAAAATAATATATCATATAAATTTGAAAATAATTAATATATTTAAGTTTATAAATCTGGTTCAGATACATTCGAATACCCGGAATATTTTTGTTCAGATTGGGTTCAGTTCCGGTTCTTTAGATACCATAATTTTGAACCCATTCGAATATTAAACCAGTTTTGGTTAAAGTTCAGTATTATTTTTGGATCAGACTTGGTTCGTTTTTTAGATTTAGATTTTTTGCCCAACCATGCAGTTTTATTGTAACAAAATTTTAAACGAAAAATGATGATGGTTCATATTGATTTTGGGTATGCAACAATTTTTAAACTAAGACACATTTACTATGCATGTGACCCATTTAGTTAATCACTAAAAATGTTCTATGTCAATTTGAGGAAAACAATGGACTGAACTTAAAAAAAAAACATTATCATTTCAGATTGTAAATCGACACTTCCAAATATTCCATTTTGGTGTTGTGATGAATATAAAAGGGGTTAGGGTTAGGAAAACAAATTTTATATGCACTCCATGTCTCGTTAGGTGATTTCAATAAATTATAAATAAATCTTCGTTGTATCGATCTCTTGTAAGATTTTTTAAAAATATTAATTAATAAAATCTTACACTTGCTAGAGTAATCAATTGTTTCTCAATTAATATATAGGAGATTAGAGTAATCACATAAATAAAAACAATACATCTTGCTTATTTACAATATTGTTATGGTAAATAAATAAAAATAATCATTTTGTTATTTTATATGGTAAATAATTAAATTTCAATGATGTTAACATAAATATATAGTATATTTGAATATAAAAATTCATTATTGAGACTTCCTACTCATATGGTTTTATTAACACTTGTATATTCTATGTAACAAAAAATTTAACCCATTGATTTCAGAATTTTTGATGTGATATTTTTTCGATGAAAAATTCAAAATTAAATATTAAGGTCTCAATACTTTTTCAATTCAAATTCCAAAATTAACATATTTATGTATTTTTAAATTGTACATATAAACGGTATTAAAATTGATATATATATGTGATTTAATGTGAATTTCTATTACATAAAAAATCATATTAATACGATTTTTTGATAATTTGTATCTTGTTATAATAAAAACAATTAATACAATGATCACAAAATTTTCAAAGTAATTTATAGTTGTTTTAAAAATTCAAAATATAACATGTAAGAAAAAATCTAATTTTTTAACTATATGGTTAATATGACTATTTAATTTCTTTTAATAATATAAAATTAAACAAAAATGAAAAATGATACACCAATTGTTATCAAATCTTTATTATCTATAATCATTAATTGTCATAAATATGTAATCATATTAGGTAATTCCGTAGCTTTTATATAAGGAAGGTATACTTGCTTTTAATATTTTGGGTTAATATAATGTTTTCTAGCACATTATATTATATAGTTAATGCTTTAATGTATCTAGCGAGACATTAATTGAATTGAACCTCCTTTTTTCCAATTAACTACCTAATTGATTGACACATAAGCATTGAGTATTTTTTTAATTATTACAAAATTTAGGTTACATCTTTTCAGATGTTCCTCTATTAATATATAGGGGATGTCCAAAGAAATCTATATATGTAACAAAAGAAATCTACACATATGTAGACCTCCTAAGAAGTTAGGGAAATTGTCATAAATACCACATTCCCAATACCACTTTTCATTTATACACTAACCAACTATACCCTTAAAATTTTAATAGGTAAAGTACCATTGTACCCTTAATTAATCAAACATAAATAAATTCTCTATTCTCCCATGATCTCTATTCTCCGAAATTGTCCGACGAGATTTTAACGTTTCCGGCGAGATTCAAAGTTTCCGGCAAGATTCGACGACTCCGGCAAGATTCGACGACTCCGGCAAGATTCGACGACTCCGACGATTTCTCCGGCGAGATTCAACGATGCTGGCATCCGACGAGATTTGGCAAAGACTACAAGCTCAAACAAAGAGAACATGGCGATCTCTCACCACAAACGCATAACAAAGGTGAGAGGATAATATATGGTGAGTTTCGTCTCTTTCTATAATTTTATCTTTGATTTTTCAAAATCGATCAGTTTCTGGGAAGGGGGACGAAGCTTTTCTCATGAAATTTTCAAATCTCAAATTTATAAGACCTTATAAATTTATCGATGAAGAACATAGTGCTTTTGAATGAAGACGACTAACCACGACCATCAAGTTTTCTCGATTGTGTTTATGAATTCCATGGAAGCTCCACTTCCACTGTTTCAATCTCCTTCTTACTTTCTCGATTCATCTTAGTTTTCAAATCTATGCCAAAATCCCGCAAAAGCAATCACTAAAGCTTTTGGATTTCATTTTTGGTTTCTTCTTAGAGTAATCAGAAGAATGCTGAAAGACGCTCTCTACGAGGTGGTTCGAAGGTTGAATCTTACTATTGTCTAAAGACCCCTCTTTTATCCACTTGTAAGTCTAAATGAGACATATACGCTTGTTTGGTAGTTATCTCAGTATGTGATGCTTTTCTCTTTGGGTTGCTTATGAATTGTTAGTTTAGTATGTGTCTCTTGCTTCAATTTATCCATTGATGTTCCTTAATAAAAAAATGGGAAAATTTTATTAATTTGGCGAATATCTTGTAGTTTCAAGGCTAACTGCAACTAGATCTGTGTATATTTACTCTTGTAGTTGCAGTTAACATGATCTTAGGACCTTTGGTGATATGCCAAAGAGCATGTTTTTTGATATTCTAAAACAGTGTGTGAATATGATGCTTTGGAACCGTATATGAGTCGAAGAACACTAGAAATGCATTGAGGAAACACCATCGAAGCTATGTGGATAATCAAAATAAACCTTTGATACTGTATATACCATATAGTTCAGGACACTGTTTTTTTGTTTCTTTTGTATATGAATTATTCTTCCTGAGAGGTTTCATGAACCATTTTTTGTGATTGCAGTGTATATATCCTTTTAGATGCTCTTAAGAAGTCTATATTTGCACTCGTAAATGGTATTTTAAACTGGTTAATCAAAATTTACCTTTGATAGTGTATACCATATAGTTTAGGACACTGCTTTTTTTTTTGTTTCTTTTGTATATGAATTATTCTTCCTAAGAGGTTTCATGAACCATTTTTTTTGTGATTGCAGTGTATATATCCTTTTAGATGCTCTTAAGAAGTCTTTATTTGCACTCGTAAATGGTATTTCAAACTGGTTGGTACTCAGATTGGCTTGCACTCAAGGCAGAGAAAGTATAAAGTGCTTACGCGTTAATCTTTTAAAAGATAACAGTGATACTTGAATTATAGCTATTTTACCTTATGGTTTTACAAAAGATTGTGTTAATGCATTAAAATTTTCAGAGTTTTTCTCATCATCTGATGATGCAAAAGTATATGTTTTGCAAAGCCTTTCTGTGTTGATTGTCTTTTTGAGGGACTTCAGAAAAACTAACTTGTAAGCATAAATCAGTTTATAAACATTTATAAATCATTTTTGAGTTTCTTATACTCAGTCTGCCTAGTATTCCTCACAAAACTTCTCAAGTTCACACATTTATATGTCTTTTATAGACATATGCGATCAATGCTTGTTTAAAAACTTTTTTTAAAGAATTTTAAATCGTCGAGTTGTACTTTTAACAATATCCTGAAATCCAGACTTATAAGGAATTATAGTTATGTAAAAATGCAGTATTCACTATATGAAAATCTTAATCTTAACTAGAACTATTCAAATAACAAGTCCAAATAAACCTTTTTTGCTTTTTGGATAACAAAAGGAAGCAATTCCTAAAATAACTTGAACTCTTGTTTAAAAACTTCTTTATAAAGACTTATAAATCGTCGAGTTGTACTTTTAACAATATCCTGAAATCCAGATTTATACTTTACAAAGGTGTAAAAAATTTGGAACAAATTTAACTTTTAGCAAATAACTGTATGATTAATGTTGCAGAGAGAAACTCACACACATCGTAAGACTGAATTGAACAACATTTAAAGAGTTGACGAAGTCGGTTGTTAGAACATATTCATATATATATTTTTAATAAATGTTTTATAAAATCTTATAAATTATTTACATACCTTTATAAATCCTAGAAAATTACTTTATCAACTCTTATAACTTGTTTAATAAGCCTTTCTAAATGGTTATAGACTCTTATAATTGATTTAAGATCTCCTATTAATTTCTAAACCTGTATATACGTCTATAAACCTTATAAATTATATACATACCCTTTATAAATGATTTATAAACTTTTATAACTTTTGAAATAAACATTTATAAATAGTTTATATACTATATAATTGTTTTATAAGCCTTTAAAGATGGTTTATGGACTCTTACAAATAATTTGTAAACCTTTATAAAAGCTTTATAAAAATTTATAAATAGTTTTTAATAAAATTTTATAAATGATTTATAAACTCTTATTAACTATTTATATATCCTTATAAAATTATTTTACAAACTTTAACAAATTGTTTTTATGAGTCTTTATAAATTTATAGGCTCTTATAAATGATTTAAGAAACTTTCTAAGTGATTCATAAACCAATAAACCTTATAAATTGTATACATACCTCTTATAAATTGTTTATAAACTTTCATAATATTTTTCTAAACAGTTATAAATGGTTTATAGACTTTATTAATTGTTTTATAAACCTTTATAAATGGATAAGATACTTTTACAAATAATTTATAAACCATTATAAATAGAATATAAACTTTACAAATTGTTTTAAAAACTTTTATAAATGATATATAAACTCTTATTTGCTCTTCATCTTTTCTTGGCTCTTCATTTTTATTTTCTTTCATGTGTTATTGCCTTATATCATATGTTGCAAAATGTAAATTCACAAATCTTTGTTCTCGTTAGCTTTTCTTCATTTTATATCCTTGTTGAACTGTCAAAATCCATTTCATCAAGAATAGGAGGTATTGGGTTCACAAAATGTTTGTATTCCTTCGGTTATCCAAACATTGTATTAACCACGAGATGTAACAAAGAATAAACAATGTTTTATAAGTCTCTACAAATCTCTAATTTATAAATTTATAAACCCCAATAAAACTATATTTATAATCTTTTCTTAGGATTTCTAAACTCTTATAGATATATTTATAAACTCTTATACATTTATTTATAAACCCTTATAAATAGATTTATAAACGCTTATAAATTATTTATAAAGATTATAAACTCTTACAAATGATTTTATAAAATCTTATTAACTATTTTATAAACCATTATAAATAAATCTTTTACTACCTATTAATGATACATAATCACTTGTAAATGGTATAAAACCATTATAAATATTTTTTTTATTTCTTAGCAATGATTCATAAATAATTATAAATGATTTACAAAGATTTCTAAGAAATTATAAACACTTGTAAATATCTTTATAAAGATTTAATTATAATTTTTTGTAAATATTTGTGAATTCTTCTAAATGATTTATTAACTCTTATAATTGTGTTATGAAGATTATTAAATTCTTATAATAGTTTTATAAATCTTTATAAATAGATTTATAAACTCTTATAAATGATTTATAAATTCTTATAAATGATTTTATAAAATCTTATAAATAGTTTTATAATTATTTTGAAGTGTTTTAAAAACTTTATAGATGACTTTATAAAAATTTATAAATAATGGTTCATAATTCTTTTTATAAACTATTATAAATGGTTTATATACAAAACTGTTTTTGTATATTCATATGATTGATTTTATAAATCTTTATAAACACACATAAATAGGTTTATTAATCATTATAGATACTTCCTTTTTGCAAACACAATTAATCCATCGAAGAATACATAAATAGATAGAAAGACAGATCATACCAAATGATGTATTTCTTATGATGATTTGGGGACTTTATAGAGGCATGAAAAAACAATTTTTTTACATAACCTTTATAAAAGGTTTATAGGCTCTTTATAAATGATTAATAAGCCGTTATAAATGATTAATAAGCCGTTATAAATGGTTTATAGACTTTCTACAAACTTTTATGAACTTTATAAATGTTTTATAAATCCTTATAAATTATTTACATACATTTATAAACTTTATAAATTATTTTACAAATCTTATAAATTATCTTATAAGTCTTTCTAAATGGTTATAGACTCTTATAAATGATTGAAAGACCTTCTAACTGATTTATTTTATAAACATTTATAAACGGTTTATAGACTTTATAAACTTCTTTATAAGCCTTTATAAATAGTTTATATACTCTTATAAATAATTTATAAACATTTATAAATGAGTTACAAGCTTTATAAATGGTTTATAAACTTTATAAACTGTTTTTATATAAACTTTACAAAATATTTATAAACTCTTATTAACTCCTATTGATTATTTACATATACTTGTAAACCCTTATAAATTATTTTATAAACTCTTATAAATTGTTTTATAAGCCTTTCTAAATGGTTATAGATTCTTATGAATGATTTAGGGATTTTCTAATTGATTCGTAAACCTATATAAACCTTATAAATTATTTTTTAACTTTAACGTTTTCATAAACATTTATAAATTGTCTATTGACTTTACAAAAAAATTTATAAGTCTTTATAAATTGTTTATAAAATTATCTAGAACCTAATCAGACAACATTCACCATTTAGTTGCAACAGAGACTAGAAGAATGCAAATTGTGTAGAGATACTGACTCAGCAAAAAAAAAAATCAGAGGACAGGTTGGATTATATCCTTTGAAGGAAATTCAATACGGCCACAGAGACGCCAGCAAGCTCCTGTGTGGAATAGAGACTTCTCAGAGACCCATATGTCATGTAAAAGCACCTGTAGAAGCAACAAACTTGTAACTCACATACAGTTCATAAAAAAACTCATTAAATCATAGGAAACAACTGACATATGAGACAAAAATGCAAGAAAGAACAACAGAAACTGAGTTATTTAACACACCGTTTTCAGCAGCTGAGGTGGAGCCTTCACTTGCATTGCAGCATACCTTTTATCACTGCTTGAGGGAACAGACTCTGCACAAGAAGAAACATAAAAAAAATGTCAATGATTGGTCAATAAGACTTAAGAAAAAAACAAGAGCCAATGATGAATATGGTGATTACTATTGTAGATCGAAGCAAATGTGTGATGGCAGGGTTGTCGCTCTCATATAAGCTTGAACACACGCTTCTTCCATGAGTGTCGGGAACTGAATATGTCAATTACATTACTAAATATATTAGATTTACAAAGGGTTATAAATTCTCAAAAACTCAATATTCACTATCAGAAATCTTTCTCTTAGATCCGACTATTAACAGATAACTCTTTCTCTTAGATTGAAACAACAAAATCCGAGAAAATTACTTACAAGTTGTGATTCTTGCTGAGGATTCAACATTTTGAGGTTTTGAATCTCGATCTCGTCATCTTCGTGAGAGAGGATACACTCGATCTCGTCGCCGTCGCTCGGTCTCATCACCGTCATCGCTTGATCTCATCGCCGTCGTCGCTCGATCTCGTTGCTGTAGTCGCTCGATCTCGTCTGCTTCGTGTGAGAGGATACACTCGATCTCGTCGCCATCGCTCAATCTCATTGCCGTCGTCGTTCGATCTCGTCGTTGTTGTCGCTCAATCTCATCGCCGTCGTCGTTCGATCTCTCGCCGTCGTCGTCGCAGTAATGCCGTTGCCGTCGAAGCTTTCTCTCGAGAGAGAAAGAGATGAAATTAGGTTAGAATTGTGAGAGAGTTATTTTTGTCTTTTGCCTATTAATGATTTAGGTATTTCTGAAAATGTCATCTTTCTAAGTGTATATATGAATAGTGGTACTAGACAAAGTGTAAAAATAAAATTTCCCCAAGATGTTACTATGTAGATTTATTATGTAATCTACATCGTAATATAATCTAATAATTTAATTTTAAAATGTATAAAATTACATTTGTGAAATTTTAAATGAATGATCAATATAGAGGTTGACACGAAGTATAAATTAAAATTTCGTATAATTGAACAGTTTATATATTGATTTGGTAACCATGTGATGACAATGTTTATAGTTTAACAACAGAAAGTTTAAATATGTTATGTCTTTTAGGATTAGATTCTTAGAGTTAAATTTTAGATTTTGATTTATTTTCCTTTTATTGATTTAAATTTGCATATTAATGTTGAGAAGTTTATATTATCTATATTTTGTTATTTGATACAATAACTGAGAATTTTTAATTATCAAACAAATATTTAGGATTTGAAATTTGTGATTTAGGATATAGTAGACTCAATAAAATCTACTACATTGTAGACGCCTTTTTCAATCTACTTTGATTGGTGATTACAAAAAAAAAAAAAATCAATTTTTAAAATTAAATTGGTTTTTTATGTATAAAATATGAAATCATGTATTGTAACTATTAAAAGACAAAAAAGATATTTAGTAAATCATATAATAAAATTATTGAAACAATAAAAGAAATAGAAAAAATCGTTGTAGACTTGCAAAGAAGTCTACTCGTCGAATTTAACCTAATGGATTTAACCAAGTTAATTTTTAACCTAATTGCTCAGCATATCAATACAATTGGTGTACTTTTGGTTAAAAAAACATCTAACTCACGCCGTTCTCTCACTTTGGCAATTTTCGAGGAGATTTCCGACGAACTATAGAAAAGAACAAGAGACAATTATTTTCTGCATTCACACTCTGAGTTTAGTAATTTTAGTTACAACTAATATTCATCTAACTGAAACAGATAACTAAATGTAGCATTACAAACTTAAATCCAAACCAATATGTTACTATCCCGACAATCAGATGGTCAATTAGATTAATGAAAATAGAACTCATCAAGGCATTTAGGTGAAGCTAGACATAATAATTAATTTATTTGTTTTTTAAAATAAATAAATCACAAGTTTATGTATAAATATGAAGGAACGTTCATGCATTTAACCATAACAGCTAGAGATTTACTAATTCCAAAATATCCAGAAAACATGATCACCACTCAACTTTACCCCAAATCTTCGATCGTACATGTCTTTCCAGAGAAATTTCCGCACACCAAATCTCACTTGTTCTACTGAAAAGCGAAGCCATATTGACCACGTTGAACCTATTGTCTCAGCCAACAATTCTTCCAAGCCTTCCACGGCTCCCCGTGACCACTTTGAACCTATTTATTTTTTAAAAGAAGCATTCATCATATTGTCATTAATAGCTCTAAAAAGTATAATCACAAAAATAAATTCATTTATCTTTATTTGTTTCACTCATTTTCATTCATTTTTATTCATTTAAGTGTTCATTTTTGTTAGTTACTAGTTGAAGCCATTGTTTAAACTAATCTAATATTCAAAATATTCATAAACTTTTAAAAAATAATAATAATCTATCAAAACTATTTTAAACAGGATTTTAATGGTTTAAGAAATAAATCAAATTCAAAAGAGAACATGTAATCCAGTGATCACGGATTAGGTGTTTTTGCTACACCATCTTATATATCAGGTATCCATCAATTTTTTAGACATATGCCACAGATTTATCCAAAAATATATGTAAATATAGTAAATTAACCGAAAACCTTGAAAATATATCCAGAAACTAAAAATACCTTTAAAAACAAAGAAAAAATTGCCAAAACGGAACAGAAAAACAACTACATTGTCCCTTTGCCATAAATCTCTTTTTGGTTTGTTTTGGACTTAGATGCCCCTTGTCAACTTTAAAAATTCATATCAATTATTTTAAAAATCAGAAAATATGGAAAATTACACAAAATATATATAAACAAGAAACAGTCATATGAAAAATATTTTGGTTAACTAAATATTAGGAGAACACAATTTCATTTTTTGATCTACGGATAGCAGAAAACACAATCTAGTGTCTACGAGCATGTAGATTGTAGTTTCGGTTAACTACATAGATATTTGCAGCTCTTAGAACGTAATATATACTTAGTGGTCACTAGTCTACCATTGCATATTGAATTAACAGCCATTTTCTCTATAATCTGAACTACGTTAGCTTTGACAAACTACGTTTTACTATTATATCTACTAACATGGAAACATAAAATATGCATATGTATCTATAGTTCTATACTCTACGACACTGTGATTGCGTTATCTACCTTAATACTATATTCTACCCCAGCATGATTACGTAATCTACCAGTCTCTCTTCAGTTTACGGAAGGCAAAATTTGTGTTCTGCCAAATTTGTAATCACAGTATTCTTTAAATCTCTTCAAAATCTATTTAGAAGATATTTTCCAAATCTTTATTTTCCAAAATTTATGTGTTTCCTAAGAAAAATTTCGAAAAAATCATGTCTCCTTGTTTTTAATGTGTACTTATTGAAAACACACAAAATTATGAAATTTTAATTTATTGTTGAATAAGATGTATATTTATGCTTTTTGTGGGTTGTTTATTTGATCCCTTTAAAAGATGGGGATTTGCTATTAATAAAGAAAAACGAGATAGAGTACTAGTTTTGGGTATCAACCTTATATCATTTAGGGTTTAGGGTTTGAACCCTATGTAATTTAGGGTTTGAACCCTTTTTCATTTAGGGTTTATGGTTTGAAACAAACAACAATGTATCAATAAAATTCCATGAAGTCATACTGCAAAACCTCATCATTTGAGGCGCCTAAAAAGCAGTCTCGGCGATTGTCTAATCAATAATTCTTTAACATTGGATACAACAAAACATATTAGATTTTCAAAAAGACAAGGAGATGATTAATGATATCAATGATGATCATGTAGACAATAAAAACACCAATCTTGTTCACTAGAACATCGACTTGAAGCAAAATCTTCTCAGGTTTACCAAAAGAATCACCCATCAAGCCACCATGATATCTACTCTTCTTAATCTTACTAAACCAAAGCAAGAACTCAATAGACGCATCAGTCAAGAAAGCCATGACAACAATCACAGCATTGTCGAGCACAAGCCCTAGGATCTTCATAGTTGCAGGTTTATAGTTGTGGAGAGATTGAAAACAGCTCCACTAAACAAAGCTCCATTGAATTCATCGTCAGCAACTTCGTCTCCCTGAGATTTGGGCAATAACGGAGCAACAACAGAGGACAAAGAACAGCTCCTCCTTTTGACTCGGAGTAACATCATTCATCGTCATCTGTCAATCATTCACATAAAATTCAATATCTCTGAACGCTTGAAAGAGGAGACGAACATTAAAGGAGAGACCTTTGACTTTAAAATTGAGCAGAGACGATTTTCAATTCAAGTGATTAGACAAGTATGGATCAAGAACCAAAATATTGCCACAAATCCAGTTGATTCTGATCGAAATTGGTGTAACCCAGATGAAAACAATATACAAAGTCGAAACCTTTTGGAGAAGTAACGAAATTGTATAAAGGTAGAGACTTTAGATTTCTCCAAGGAAGAAGAAGAAGTTTTGAGGAGAAGAAGAAGATTTGAGATGTGATTGAGTGAGATTATAGCCTCACAAGTTTTTGTTTCTCTCCTCGCTGAAGATGATTCTTCGATAATGATTTGGGGATAAATCAATTTTCCCTTCTTTTTTTTACCAATTTGTTTAACTTTTTAGCTTAATTTTTTTTAAATAATTGAATTAATAAAAACGAAATTATGCTTAGATTAGGGGTTTATTTGGGTTTTCACAAAATATTATGTTAAATGGACAATGTATACTTCAATTTATGGCATAGAGACAATGTAGTTGTTTTTTTGTTCTATATTTACAATTTTCCCTTAAACAATAGCATAAGCAAAGTCCTGAAATATACTTGGAATTTCAAGAAAATGCATAAGACTAAGTTCCGAAACCGATATCGACTTATAATATGGATTTTATTCGGGTATGGCTAATTTACCTTGTTAAGCATGTAATGTAAAGCTCTCGGGTATTAGTTTAGTTTATACCCGAAAACTATTTGGGTATTAGTCGCTCATGGTTGATTTTGGTTTAAATTTGTTAGTTCACTTAGCTTATTTGAAATGTTTTAAATAAAAGCGACATTTGTGTCAAAGTTGAAGTATAAAAATACACAGGAGAGTTGTGGAGCGGTGGAGGTTGAAATCAGGAGTTTTGGGTGATAGTTTTCCACCTCAAACTTTTATATCAGATGACTCTGAATCTAAGAAGATGGAGGCATCATCAACATGGCTCTACGCTCCATCAAAAGATTACTTCCCATAAATTTCACTTTTTCTTGTAAGTTATGCTCCGTTATATTCACTTTTCACATAATTTATTCACGGTAGGTTTCTCACAATGTAATTCACGTTTAAAACGTACTAGACCATGACCCACCCGAACGGGCGGCTTTAATGTTTGCTTCACAGAATTTTAATCCACGTTGTAAACTATTTTTTTTAATTATACTAGGACCGGCCCGCCCTACGGGCGGGATGATAATTTGAAAAAAAAATAGTTTATTTTTGTTTAATATTTGTTTTTATTTTAAAATATTTTGTTCTATATTATTATGAATCATTATTTATTGATTGTTATTTTTTATTCAGTTTCATTCTCATTACAATTAACTAAATTTTTCCTTACGATTAATAAGATTGTTTTTTTTGACAACCGATTAATAAGATTGTTTATTTGAAGTTTTATTCTGTTTTTATTTTAGTAGTGTAGAATTGTTGGTTTATTTGTTTAATTTGAAGTTATCTATTTTTATTCATCCTCTTATATTATTTTATATCGTGTGTCTCTTATTCGACTATATAACTATATATTTTATTTTACACAGTTGTGGATCTATGTTTATAGGTTTTTTTATAATTCTTGACATAAATATTTAAAATACATTCTACATTTATTTAGTTAGAATAACTTAAAATATCTCTTTTATATAAAAATTCTTCATTTTTTAATTTTTTTTTATTTCTGTATTTTATTCAATTTTTCCTAACAATTATTTTTGATTTTTTATTATCTATTAATTTTTATTGTGTTCTTATTTTCATAGAAACTTTTTTAATCTATTATGTATTACCAATGTTCGGAAACTCGCTAGGCGTTACGCGTGCGTTCGGGTTGGGTCTAGCGCGTAATGAAAAAAGCGGAGATTAATCCAAGATTAACCGGCGAGTAATTTTTGATATATTTCATAACTTATATAGGAAACCAAAGAATTGCGTGTAGCTTGGTGGATGCTGTTGTGTATTAAAACGTAGAAGGTCTTGAGTTCGATGCCTGAAAACTTCATTTTTGCACTTTTATTTTTTCAGAGTGGCAATATGGTAATATTCTCATCGTCTTCCTCTGTCCCAAATTTTAAGGGTTCACTGTTTCTGCAATATTTAGCAGCCGCCATAAATAGTTTCATCAAATCCTTTGATTTATTGCTTTTTAATTGTTGTTTACACCTTGGAACCATATATCTACACTCTAAAAAAGGATTCTGGACTTCAAAATATCAAAAAAAAATTCAAGTTTTGGAACAGTTCCGTACAATCAACCGAATTTAGCAAAATCGCCACGGTATGCTCCCGTATAGCGTGTAACCGCCGCGTTTCCGGCCGCGTTAACCGCGTTTTAGAACAAGGTGTATTACTATTTGGTTATATTTTCCTTTATTTTTTAATTTTCTAATCTTGAGGTTCGTGATAAAATGGTAGAAACATTTCATAAGCTTTACGCCTTTAATTTGCATTTGATAAAACGTGTAGACACAATATCAGTAAAAAAATTGTTTTTATTCTTTTTCTGAAGTGTATGTATTTAGATGATATTATATATTGTGTGCTAAAATAATTTTACATTGATGGATTTTTTTGTTAGATTGTAATTAAACTATTGATTAAAAAGAATTTTTGGGTTATTAAACATTTTATTAATATTTTTAGTTAATAGAATACAATGATAAGGAATATAAAGTGTTTAATGCATTTTAAAATATTTAGTGTCAAATTTTTAGACAACTTATTTTGATGAGGTTCACATGAGTAGAGAGGGTTAACCCACATTCATATATTATAATATATATTGTACGAAAATAAAAGATTCTCTATAGTTGCTAGTTGCTACTATATTGATCTCAAATTTCAACAAAGCTAACAATTCCAAGAGAAAAAAAGAACACAATCTGTAATTCTCAGTATCTTTTTTTTTTTCATTTTTCTATGTAAAAGGGGCGTTGCATCAGCATCAATATTAGAAAGAAACCATTAATGACACATGTACTTAGTTTATCTAAGTATCTCTCATTGTATAAGCATCGAATGGAAAGTTTGGTCGGACATACCAAAAGTGAAAAATTTATAGTTGAGAACATTTAAAAGGCCAACAGTTTCTTATAAAGTTTATATACAATGGAATATTAAGAAAACAAACTGAGAATACAGTCCTGGCGATGTACATACACATAACAAAACATAATTCCTAAACGCAAGAAACGAAAAAAGCCAATTTCGAGAAACCTAGATTCCTATTTATTCTAACCTTGATTATGCATTACGCAGAAGCGGCTAGGTTGTGGCCGGAACTCATGATAGCACATACATGGAAAGACGACGTTTTAAATTAACCATACTTTTCGTCAAGTAACTTAAATCGTTATAGCGAATTCACCAAAACCAATTTTCATAGAATTAACCCCGAAATACTCTTCCTCGTGTTACCACACTTGTTTGACGAAGCTAGGATTCTGACACTCTCCTTTTCTAATCAGCGATGGAAACCGCAGCGGAATGATCCAAGGTGCATCACGGAGAGCACAAACACTTTGACTTCTAATTCGAGTCGGCGGCAGAGAGATTAAAGTATTTTCCAAGAAAAAACATCTATAAACGGAGGTTAATATTGCAAAAGAGACATGGATCTTTGTACATGATGACGATTATGATTGATGAATCTTTAAAGGTAGAATGATAATGAATGAATTTTACGCAGAGAAACTAACATATTTATAGCTTTAGATTCGCTCATGGAAGAAAAGAGGGGTACTGTGTGAGAGATTGCGTGAGGAGTGGAGAGATGCGTTCATTAAAGCTTTAATGACGATTTTTGAGTGTCGTCAACCTTTGTAACAGTGCCAAAGTTTGTTGTGGGCTTTGATGACGTATAATGCTCAAGAGAGAGGAAACTCTGATTTACAGCCCAAACACGTAAATACTCAACCAAAGCTCATCATGCTGCAAATTAAATGAAACTCAGAGTTTCATTGGCCTGAATACGTGTCGAGATGACAGCCTCCGACTTTATGACGTGGAATCCTAGGATTGGTCCGCCCTACGGGCGGAATATAAATTTAATAATAATTGAAACAGTTTTTCTTTCTGAAAAATATAACTGAAACAGTTATTATATATGTATTTGTATTATATAAAAATATATATATTAGTTAGATTTAAAAATATACAGTTTTTCTATTTTATATTTAATTATTATTTATTTTATTATATATTTTTCAGATAGATTTCTAATGTACTCTTACTATTTTTTATATTTTATATTAAATTATTATTTATTTTATTATATATTTTCAGATAGGTGTTTAATGTAATATTTTATATTTACTTATTATCTATTTTTAGTTATATTGTATATTTCTTATTATTTATTTTATAATACATTTTCAGATTGATTTTTAATGTAATATTTCTGTTTCGTATATGGTATATTTACTTATTATCTAATTTTCATTCTATTGTATATTTACTTATTTATTTATTTTTATATTTTTATTAATAATATCACGTGATTTCTTTCGGAATAATGAATTTATGCTGATGTGGACATTCCATGGAACCTTAAATATTTTTTTATTATATATTTAGTTATTATTTTAGATATTATAATAACTAAATATTATGATAAATGTTTAATATGTTATTCATATTACCTATATTATATATTTAGTTATTATTTTATATAGATGTTTAATTTAGTTTTTTCATTTCTTAATTGAATATTTAATTTTTGTTTTAGTTTTTTTATTATATTGTATATATTATTCTAAATTTATTGCTTTTATATCTAATGATAATATTTAGATAGATGTTTAATGTAATATTTATGTTTCTTATACTGTATATTTACTTATTTTCTATTTTTCTTTATATTATATATTTACTTATTATTTACTCTCTATTTTTAGTAATAATGCCACATAACATCTTTCTATTTTTTAAAATGTAAAACTATACACTTTTATATAAATATTTAATGTAATATTGATTTTTATTAATTTTTTATATTATATATTAATTTAAAAATGTATAATGGCACATGACATTTTTCGGGAGAATGTTTTTCGCTGATGTGGACACTCCATAAGCCTCAAATGTTTCCTTTTATTATATGCAGATTTTGATGCTACTGAAGATAATGTATCTTACGTTAATGGAATTAAAACCAATATATATTTTAGTTAATTCCATAAAGAAATTTGATAAGTATATAAATCGTCGACCAACGGTAGCTGGATATGGAGAAGCCTTTAGGATACAAATCATTGTATTGTTGTGTCCACACCTATTGGAAGTAGTGTCGAAAAATTCTTTTTTTAAGTTGTAGTGGGTACACTTTGATTCAATATACCAATTCGGTGGTTCGTAAGTTTCTGTAAACTTACTCGGTGCAACTAACATATCAATTGATTTACCAATTGTTATTGACTGAAACATGTACTGATAATTTGGAAATGACTTAGAATAGAAGAATATTCATAGTATAGAAAGAATACTATATACAAAAACGCAGAGACCAAATCCTTGTGTACACTCGTATACTTTTTCTACATATGGACTTATATATTAGTAAATACGATTACACCCTACTTGCTGTTAAGACTCTTATTATATTTAGACAAAGGTAGTTTGTTGATGGTTCCAGTTTGGGAGAAGGCTACACATCAAATCTAGCTTCTAACACTCGAGAAGACTTGACACAAAACATGAAATTTAGATTCTAATAAGGCACCCACTACTGTCCCTTTAGCAATCCAACTAACACTAAATAAAAAGAGATGAAAGCTCAATGAGAACTGAGAAGAACATGGTACTGCAACTTTCTTCGACAATCGTCATGGCCTTTTCATTGATGGGAGGAAAGATGTCGGAACTTTTACAAAACCAGACAAAAATCATGAAAAGTAGAGAAAGTGAAAGAACACAGACAGTAAAAAACAGTATCTTATTCTCAGTCAACAATACATACAATGCGTAGCTGGGGAACAATATTCTTGTTAACACATGAGAAGTTCTTCAAACCCGTTCATCCTGATGATGTTGTAGCTGAAAATTCAAAACCAAAGAAACCACAACATTGACTATACATAAAGATCATAACTTGTCTAACCTGTCCACTCGTTGCTCTTGGTGACATCAATACCACCTCCAAACCAGCATGTGAAAGAGCAGAAGCAACCTGTCCAGAGGAAGAAAATCAAACAAAACACCAATAGCCATAAACTCACACAAACCAAGAGAAAAGAAGTTTTCCGATTCAAACCGTGAATACTTTGCTCTCAAGATTCTTCTGAGTTTGCCTAACACAGATATTCTAATGTCTTTTGGTGCTCTAGATAAGTAAAAACGACAAATAATTTATAATAGAGGTTTACCTTACCTGAACCTTACAAAAATAATAATTTCCAATACCAGTCTCCCACCACCATCTCCCACAAACAAAAGCTTTGAATAATAATTTTGATAATCAGTAGATGAACCATTTGAAACAAAATCAACAAACAAATTAGAAATCAAATTATCCTCCACCATGGAACCTTCAAAATCAAAGAGCAAGATAGTTGAGGCAGCCATTGTTAGGAACTATGAGGATGTTGCTAAAGGGATAAATCCTTACCTTTCATTGATGAAAATCACCGACTGGATGAAATGATATGAATCATTGAAGGGTAGATCGTGGGTGTAGTGGGGATGAAGATTTAAATTTCGGTTCATGAGGTTCTATTAATTCGATTTGTAACGATCCAGAGGTGAAGAATAGAGATCGAAGCGTCGGAATGGCCATTGTTGGTTGACAGTAGCAGATCTATGATGCAAATCTAGCTTCTAACACTCGAGAAGACTTGACACAAAACATGAAATTTAGATTCTAATAAGGCACCCACTACTGACCCTTTAGCAATCCAACTAACACTAAATAAAAAGAGATGAAAGCTCAATGAGAACTGAGAAGAACATGGTACTGCAACTTTCTTCCACAATCGTCATGGCCTTTTCATTGATGGGAGGAAAGATGTCGAACTGTTACAAAACCAGACAAAAATCATGAAAAGTAGAAAGTGAAAGAACACAGACAGTAAAAACAGTATCTTATTCTCAGTCAACAATACATACAATGCGTAGCTGGGGAACAATATTCTTGTTAACACATGAGAAGTTCTTCAAACCCGTTCATCCTGATGATGTTGTAGCTGAAAATTCAAAACCAAAGAAACCACAACATTGACTATACATAAAGATCATAACTTGTCTAACCTGTCCACTCGTTGCTCTTGGTGACATCAATACCACCTCCAAACCAGCATGTGAAGAGCAGAAGCAACCTGTCCAGAGGAAGAAAATCAAACAAAACACCAATAGCCATAAACTCACACAAACCAAGAGAAAAGAAGTTTTCGATTCAAACCGTGAATACTTTGCTCAAGATTCTTCTGAGTTTGCCTAACACAGATATTCTAATGTCTTTTGGTGCTCTAGATAAGTAAAAACGACAAATAATTTATAATAGAGGTTTACCTTACCTGAACCTTACAAAAATAATAATTTCCAATACCAGTCTCCCACCACCATCTCCCACAAACAAAAGCTTTGAATAATAATTTTGATAATCAGTAGATGAACCATTTGAAACAAAATCAACAAACAAATTAGAAATCAAATTATCCTCCACCATGGAACCTTCAAAATCAAAGAGCAAGATAGTTGAGGCAGCCATTGTTAGGAACTATGAGGATGTTGCTAAAGGGATAAATCCTTACCTTTCATTGATGAAAATCACCGACTGGATGAAATGATATGAATCATTGAAGGGTAGATCGTGGGTGTAGTGGGGATGAAGATTTAAATTTCGGTTCATGAGGTTCTATTAATTCGATTTGTAACGATCCAGAGGTGAAGAATAGAGATCGAAACGTCGGAATGGCCATTGTTGGTTGACAGTAGCAGATCTATGATGCAAATCTAGCTTCTAACACTCGAGAAGACTTGACACAAAACATGAAATTTAGATTCTAATAAGGCACCCACTACTGACCCTTTAGCAATCCAACTAACACTAAATAAAAGAGATGAAAGCTCAATGAGAACTGAGAAGAACATGGTACTGCAACTTTCTTCCACAATCGTCATGGCCTTTTCATTGATGGGAGGAAAGATGTCGGAACTGTTACAAAACCAGACAAAAATCATGAAAAGTAGAGAAAGTGAAAGAACACAGACAGTAAAAAACAGTATCTTATTCTCAGTCAACAATACATACAATGCGTAGCTGGGGAACAATATTCTTGTTAACACATGAGAAGTTCTTCAAACCCGTTCATCCTGATGATGTTGTAGCTGAAAATTCAAAACCAAAGAAACCACAACATTGGCTATACATAAAGATCATAACTTGTCTAACCTGTCCACTCGTTGCTCTTGGTGACATCAATACCACCTCCAAACCAGCTTGTGAAAGAGCAGAAGCAACCTGTCCAGAGGAAGAAAATCAAACAAAACACCAATAGCCATAAACTCACACAAACCAAGAGAAAAGAAGTTTTCCGATTCAAACCGTGAATACTTTGCTCTCAAGATTCTTCTGAGTTTGCCTAACACAGATATTCTAATGTCTTTTGGTGCTCTAGATAAGTAAAAACGACAAATAATTTATAATAGAGGTTTACCTTACCTGAACCTTACAAAAATAATAATTTCCAATACCAGTCTCCCACCACCATCTCCCACAAACAAAAGCTTTGAATAATAATTTTGATAATCAGTAGATGAACCATTTGAAACAAAATCAACAAACAAATTAGAAATCAAATTATCCTCCACCATGGAACCTTCAAAATCAAAGAGCAAGATAGTTGAGGCAGCCATTGTTAGGAACTATGAGGATGTTGCTAAAGGGATAAATCCTTACCTTTCATTGATGAAAATCACCGACTGGATGAAATGATATGAATCATTGAAGGGTAGATCGTGGGTGTAGTGGGGATGAAGATTTAAATTTCGGTTCATGAGGTTCTATTAATTCGATTTGTAACGATCCGAGGTGAAGAATAGAGATCAAACGCCGGAATGGCCATTGTTGGTTGACAGTAGCAGATCTATGATGCGCCGATAATCCCTAGAAATCTTAAGAACCAGGAAGAAGCTTAAGGCGTGATGGATCCCACAACGTTTCAGAGAAGAAGAACTTGAAATGAAACTCGACCAGGGATGACTCATGACGATTCGTCTCACAAACCAATCCGGAAAGATTAAACGACGGATCGAAATCCATCGAATAGATTCCTCACGTCGGGTACAGAATCTCAAGATTTCGAACGACGTATAACAAAAAACGTGATGAACCCTAAATTCAGAAGAAACGCGGCTGGAGAGGCTTACATCACTTCCCATTGGGCTGAGTTTAGTGAGAAAACACGAAGCCCACACACATAACGCAACCCATCATATTTCGAAATTAATGAAACTGTGCGTTTCATACGTGTCAGCGCGAGGAAGCCTGAATTTCTGAGCTGGAATCCTATGTGGCATCACCAGGAGGGATTAAAACCCTCTTTTATATATAAAGAAGATAGTTTTGATTTGTATAATACTTAGTCTGGGTGAGTGATTTTATTTGATTGGAACTACATGTATTCACAGTTATCTATAGGTAGAATATAAAATATTAACGTGTTAACACTTCGAAACAGACAAATCCAAACAAAAAAAAAAAGAAATTGGCAAATTGAAAACATAATACCTTGTTTTTAATATAACTGAAATAAAAATACAGACTTGAAAATTGTAGAATGCTATAAATAAAAATATACAGACTTATAAAATGTAATATGATCATATACGCAGTAAATGAAAACTATATTGATATTTGGCCTAAAGATGTTTTGGTTTGCTAAATAATATTTAAACAAAAATTAATAATGGGCTAGTTCATAATTAATAATGTGCTAGTTCATAATTAATATTTGGGATTACATATTTACATATCGGTTGGTTTTTATAAGGCCCATATCGATTGTCCTTAAGAATAGGAGAATGCGAATTTATTGAATATTCCCAAGGCGATTTCGAATATTCAGATGAACTAAATATCTTAACTATGAATAATTCTCATATATTTTCAGAATGTAATATAAACTAACTTCCTCATCGAGAACCAATTTTTATTCTAAGATCTTGGGGAACAATTTCTACCACTT
Source organism: Brassica carinata (assembly GCA_016771965.1). Lineage (NCBI taxonomy): Eukaryota > Viridiplantae > Streptophyta > Magnoliopsida > Brassicales > Brassicaceae > Brassica > Brassica carinata. Next base: position 27,525,444 of record CM028688.1, on the reverse strand, counting down.
ATTCACGCCTTAAAAAAAAAGATAGATACAACGTTATTCAAATTCAAACACTCTTTTATGTCTTCATGTCGTCTCAAGATACAACTTATACTATTTTAGTAATCATAAGATACAATATTCTGTATTATCTTATAGATGCATATAACTTATATAACATACTATTTTAGTAATCATAGTTAAGATAGAATATGTTCTATGTGTTGTATTATAATATGCTATCGATGTAAAATTTGATAAAGAATCAATCTTACAAAACGTTTTCGTTATTCGACCACTTTATCTTATAGTATTTCAGGAATCAATCTTATACTATAATATGTTAGTGTAATATATCAGTGGATGTAGGTGGCTTATAATATAATAATAAATAATAATCTATTATATAATAATGTAATTTATAATAATGTAATATCTTAGTCGATGTATGTAGTTTATAAAATAGATATCTTAGTCTATGTATGTAGTTCATAATATAGAAACATTAAGGAAACAACGAAACATGCAAGGTCAAACAACTATCATAGTTGTTATATTCCCTCTGTTTCAGAAAGATATATGTTCTAGGAAAAAAATTTGTTTCAAAAATATATATTTTTCATGTTTTCAAAGTATATTTTGTCAACTAATAATAAAAAATTGTGTGTTTTAAAAACATTAATTGCATTTCTAAAAATTATATTGGTTTAAAAATATAGGAAATATAAAGTTTGAAAAAACTATGCATTAATAACTAAGTTTTAATATGATTTCTTAATAAGTGTGAAAATCTTAGAATATGCATCTATAAAAAACAGATGGAGTAAATCAGATCATTAATATCGGATCATTAAATTGAAATCATTAAAGTAAAATAAAGTTACCTAAAGCCACGTTTAATAATATGTAGGTTTAATTATCATTAATCTGTTGAGGTCCAACTTAAAAATCCATTAATAAAGTAGATGTGTCATGTTTTGTAGACTTTTGTAATAACATACAGCTCATTTTAGTAATCTTCCGACAGCGACAGATTATTATATTACACAGAGAGGCATCGATCAATGTTAGGGCATTAACATCGCTGTCGTTATGTTAAGTCCTTAGAGATTATATGATTTAATTTAAATCAAAACTGCATCATATACGCTGGGACGCGTCCGTGTTGTCGTTAGCTAACATATTTTTTTTCCTTAGGTGATACGTGTCGGCAAGGGAATGGTGGAAGAGTTTTTGTTAGGGTAAAATCGAATTGGGATCCAGATCGACATTTCTCGTCTCTCTCCTTTTCTCTCGCGGCGATCGAAAGGGCGATTTTGCTCTCAACGTCCTGTTGACGGATCTCCTCCCGAGTCGTCTCCTCTCGACGGATCTCCACCCGAGGCATCTCTCGGCGGTTCTCACCACGGATCTCTCGGCGGATCTCCTTCTCTCTCGATTCTCTTGGTGGTTCTCTCGGCGGATCTCTCAACCGTTCTCTCTGCGATTCGAAGGTGAAAGGGTATGTGTTCCTCCTCCTTATGATTTGCATGTATTTGGTTTATGTTTTCGATCTACCTTTTAGGGATTTGCATGTATTTAGACTTTGATTGATTTGCTTGCTTTGCTATAGATTTAGGGATTTCATATCATATATTTTCGTCTTTTAGGGATTTGCATGTATTATGTGATGTTATCGTGTCGATTCAGTAGTAGTCCTAATGTGTTCTTCGCATTTGGTAAATGTGTTATGTTATCGATGAAACTGAGATGTGTGATACTGGTATTATGTGATGTTATCGTGTCGATTATTTGTTGTTTATCTCATGAAACTGAGATGTGTGTTCTTATGTTTCCGAGGTTATTAGGTGAGGTGAGGTTCGATCACCAGGATTGTATTAGCAAGGAGATCAAAGAGAAACAACCATTTCCTCCACAGTTGAAGGTAAACTTCTTTCTCTTCGTGACAATGGATAATGTAGTTTGTATAGTAGTTAAAGCGTCTAGTTTTCTTTCTCTGTTTTGTTTGCAAGGCCACACTTTCTTGATAGTGTCGAGTCTGTTTTGATTGTGACCACATCGTCTATTTTGTTTGCAAGGCTAGTTTGTTTGGTAGTTAATGAACTTGTAGTTAGGTAATAGTGGTTGTGTAATGTGTAATAACTGAGATGTACTTTTGTAGTTAGGTCATTAAGGTAGTTTTAATTACCATTTCAACTATTTATCTCTTCTTTCACAATGTCGATTTAATCTCCATCATCTTCTTTCTCTTTCTCTGGTATAACTCTGTCACATTCCTTCTTCTATTCTCTTTTCACTTATATCTTCTTTATTCTATGGATCCAAGGATTCCGTATAGCCAGTCTGCTGGTTATACGGGCCTTCTTTACAGTCAACACGAAAGTGTTTATGATGGGAACTCTCCTTATGAGAGTTTTCCTTCTGGATCTTCACAGATCCCTCAATACAGTTCTCAATAGTGTGAGGCTCCAACTCCACCCACAGATCCACTCGTGGAGCGTGGGAAGAGACATAAATGGATCCCAGCCGAGGACGAGATGCTCATCAGTGCCTGGTTAAATACCTCTAAGGACGCTATAGTCGGCAATAACCAAAAATCAGGCACTTTCTGAAAACGAGTAAGAGATTATTTCTTCGCAGCTCTTTCTGGTGGAGATTGTGTTGAAAGTAGCGAGCATCTCCACTATAAGCAGAGGTGGCACAAAATCAGTAATGACACATCCAAGTTTTGTGGTGCATATGCGGCTGCAGAGAGACAGATATCTAGTGGTCAGCATGAGAACGATGTACTCAAGGTGGCCCATGATATATTCTTCGCGGATCAGGGATCCAAATTCACACTGGAGCATGTGTGGTGTGTGTTGAGGTATGAGCAGAAATGGCTCAACCTCAACAGCACTAAAGCTTCTGAAAGTTCAAAGAGGAAACCGTTGAATCATATTCCCAAACTTCAACCACAAGTGTTGGTGAAGAAGAGATACGCCCTGAAGGTGTAAAGGCTGCAAAAGCTAAACATAATGCCAATGGGAAGTCTGTTGATTACTATACGACGGTACTTGAACTGAGGAAGGTAGATTTGGATAGGAAAGAAAAACTCCAGAAGCTTGCCATCTTAGACACTCTCCTAGCCAAAACCCAACAACTCAGTGAGGCTGAAGAGGCAGCAAAAAACAAGCTCCTCGCCGAGTATATTTAGAGAAATATCTGCTACAACCTTTGTGTGTTTTCTGTCAGTTTGTTTTGTATGTTTTTAATGTATGCAGAGTCCTAAGTAGGTTGGTTATTATGCTTTGTACTAAAACCTTTATCAATTAATCTATTATGATTACTTGCTTGTATGATGTTTACTTGCTCGTTTGTTTAGCTACTATGAATGTCCATCTCTAATATGAATGTCCATGTCTAATTTTTATCTTGTGATTTTTTGCAGTTTTTGGATTACACATGGGTGTTGATTACAGCTATTCACAGCCTTCACAGGATGAGATGTTTGGTGGGGCTGACTCAGACAGTGAGTACAACGAAGTACAATCTCTCATTCAGCAAGACCAATCTCAGTTAGACCAAGCTCTCATTCAGCAAGACCAAGCTCTCATTCAGCAACACGAAGCTCTCATTCACGAAGACCAAGCTCTCATTTAGCAACACGAAGCTCTCATTCAGCAACACCAAGCACAGGCGTTTGTGTACCCTCCGCAGCCGGAGGTTGAATTCGGATTTCCATAGATATGCTACTGTGGGAGTGAACCGAAGATAGCTACGTCTAGCATCGAACCAGGTCGCAGGTACTACACATGTACAAATGCAGACGATGGAGAGTGTCATGTGTGGAAATGGTGGGAGGAGGCTGTAATGGAGGAGATGCGAGCCAGGGATAGACACATAGTTCAGTTAGCCGAGAAGGTAGATTCTCTGACCTTCTTCAGTGACCAGGATACTGAGCAGAAGTTCGTTAGATTAGAGAACATGGTATGTGAGTTGGCCAAGAATAAATCAAAGTCTAGCTTTGATTACTTCGTTGTGGTTATGGTTATGGTCTTAATTTTCATAGGTCTCTGCCTAGTATTTCACTAATGTGTTTCAGAGAAACAATGACTTCGGATTTGTAATGTATGGTTATGGTCTTAATTTTCATAGGTCTCTGCCTAGTATTTCACTAATGTGTTTGAGAAACAATGACTTGGTTGTGATGTATGGTTATGGTCTTATTTGTAATGACTATTGGGAACAATATGCATGTTTAATGACTTCTTTGTAATGACTTTGTAATGACTTCTTTGTAATGACATTGTTTGTAATGTCGGATTGATTCAGAATAACAATATGCATGTTTAAATTGAAGAAGAAGTGTACCTAAAAAGTAGTTGAAAATGTCACGAGACAAACTTGTTGTGTACCTAAAAAGTACTCGAAAGGTTCACAAGACAAACAACGGACAATCACAAGATTGTAACTTCATGAGCCTATATATGTACTCGTTAAAATTACAACTCCTCTACTTCCTTCTCATATTAAAAACATTGCCTTTTTTTTCATTCACAATGGCTTCTTCTTCACATTATCATTATAACTAAAATGACGATGATGATGATCCATTTGAAAATATTTTTGAAGATTTCTTACAAATCCCAGATATTATTCCCGAACCGAGAGAGCGAAAAAAACGTATCTTTATTGGGAGAGAGCGAGAAGAAGGCCAGGAGCAGCTTTGGAATGATTATTTTAGCGAGACTCCAACATTCCCGCACAATATTTTCCGGAGACGGTTTCGAATGAACAAGACATTGTTCTTGCATATTGTGCATCGTCTCGGCAAGAAGTGGATTATTTTAAACCATCACAAGATGCAACGGTCGGTCTAGCCTAACCGCGCTCCAAAAATGTACCGCAGCAATTCGTCAGTTGGCCTATGGTGGTGGGGCTGATACCGTTGACGAATATGTCCGACTAGGTGAAACCACAGCTAGAAAATGTTTGCATAATTTCACTGCGGGAATAATCCACTTGTTTGGCGATGAATACCTAAGACGGCCAACACCGGAGGATCTGCAAAGACTAATATATATTGGAGAACAACGCGGATTTCCGGAAATGATTGGAAGCATCGACTGTATGCATTGGGAGTGGAAGAATTGTCCAGCCGCTTGGAAAGGAATGTATTCACGAGGTACCGGAAAACCCACAATTGTGTTGGAGGCAGTAGCTTCACAGGACCTCGGATATGGCGCGTTTTGGAGCTCGAGTGTATGAGCGATCTTAATATTCTTGATCGATCACGTTTTTGATGAAATAATTAATGAAACGCCTCGGAAGTCAATTTCCATGTCAACGGAAGGGAGTACCATTTGGCTTACTATCTCGCCGATGGTATTTATCCGAAATGGGCTACTTTTATTCAATCTATCCGACTCCCACAAGGTCCAAAACATTGTTTATTTGCTATAAAACAAGAATCCGTGCGAAAAGATGTTGAGCGTGCCTTCGGAGTCCTGCAAGCTAGATTCGCGGTTGTTAGAAATCCATCTAATTTATGGGATAAAAACAAATTAGGAAATATTATGAGAGCATGTATCATACTCCATAATATGATTGTCGAAAATGAACGAGATTCCTACATTCACGCATCAGAATTTCAACAACGAGAAGATGAGGATCCCACTTTTGTAGTCAAACGGACTACAAATCTCGGTACTACAATGGGACGTCGAGCAGAAGTTCGGGATACACCAGGCCATCTACAGTTAAAAGAAGATTTGATCGAAAATATATAGGCTAAATTTGGACATCTCCCAATGTAATTTTAAAGTTTCTATGAATTGAATAAAATGTGTGTTTGATTTTATTTCTCTCTATTTTTTTTTTTTTTTACAATGTAATGTAATAAAATGTTTGTAATTTTCTATTAAATTAAATAAATTTGAATAATTTCTGTGTTATATTAAATTTAAAATGGAAATAAGTTTTATCTTATATATGTAACTACTTATTTCAAAAAAAAAATACCTAAAGACCAAGAAAAATCCCACCAATAATCACCATTTTTACGATAAAAATACCTAAAGTCCTTCAAAATATCCTAATCTAAAAATAACGATAAAAAATCGTAAGGACCTAAACCTAAGGATAGTGGATAATGTGATAACGATAAAAAAATCGTAAGGACCTAAACCTAAGGATAATGGATAATGTTGGCCTTAACCTCTTAAAACATTCTACTCTTTGTTCTGTTTCTGAACACACACACACACGAAAGGAAGAAGAAAGAAAGATGGAAGCGAAATATGATCGCGCCAGTGAAGTAAAAGCTTTCGACGAAATGAAACTCGGAGTAAAAGGTCTCGTCGACGCGGGAATCTCAACGATCCCTCGTATTTTCCATCACCCGCATCTCTGTTCAACCGACCAAACTCCACCATTTCCCTCCCCAACGATGACGATCCCAACAATCGACCTCCGAGGTGGCGTGTTCGACGAGTCCACCGTCACGCGAGAGAGCGTCATCTCAAAGGTCAAAGACGCAATCGAGAGATATGGGTTCTTCCAGGCGATAAACCATGGGATTCCGGCTGATGTTATGGAGAAGATGAAAGATGGGATTCGTGGGTTTCACGAGCAAGATCCAGAAGCGAGGAAGAAGTTCTATAGCCGCGACTCTACCAAGAAGGTTACTTACAGAAGCAACTTCGATCTCTATAGCTCTCCATCTGCGAACTGGAGAGATACTTTAAGTTGTTTTATGTACCCTGATGCTCCCAAAACAGAGGACTTACCTGAGATTTGTGGGTAAAGAGAATCTAACCATCACTTTATTGTTTTGGGGTTTGAATGTTTTATATATTGGTTCTGATATGTTATAGGGAAATCATGTTGGAGTATTCAAAGGGAGTGATGGAACTAGGGGAACTAATCTTTGAGCTTTTATCAGAAGCTTTAGGGCTGAATCCTAACCACTTGAAAGAAATGGATTGCACAAAGGGTTTGTTGATGCTCTCTCATTACTACCCTCCTTGTCCTGAGCCTGATCTAACTTACGGCACAAGTCCGCATTCAGACAGATCTTTTCTCACCATTCTTCTCCAAGACCACATTGGTGGGCTTCAAGTTCAGCAGGATGGTTACTGGGTGGATGTTCCTCCTGTTCCCGGAGCTCTTCTCGTCAACCTCGGAGATCTCTTACAGGTAATTAGTTTTATTATGAATCAGATCGATAGTCGTCTGTACTAATGTTTGTGAATCTTTGGTATTACAGCTTATAACTAACGACAAATTTTTGAGCGTGGAGCATAGAGTTTTGGCTAACAGAGGTGAAGAGCCTCGCATCTCTGTAGCGTCATTCTTTGTGCATCCTTTGCCGAGTTTGCGAGTATATGGACCCATCCAAGAGCTTTTGTCTGAACAAAATCCTCCCAAGTACAGAGACACTACCGTCACTGAGTATTCGAAAAGTTACATGGCTAAAGGACTTGACAGGAAGTCTGTGTTGCTTCAGTTCAAGATCTGATAAAATCTGTTTTCTAAGGTTTTCTATTCACTTGATTTCTCTGTATCTTATAAAATAAGTTTCTTGCACAATCAAACAAATAAAGTATGTTGTAGTCTGGCTTTGTGTAGTTCCAAAATTTCAAATGTCAATAAAATCTCTCATGTATAACCACATCAGACAAGTTATACATATAGCTTTCCTTAGTTACACGGTTTTGCATAATCATCACACACAGCTTCACCTAACTGAAACAGAGAACTAAATGTAGCATTACAAACTTAAATCCAAACCAATAATGTTCCCATCTAGACATTCGGATGGTCAATTAGATTAACGAAAAGAGAACTCACCAAGGCATTTAGGTGAAGCTTGACATAATAATTAGTTTAGTTGTAAGAAATAAAATAAAACACAAGTTATGTATATAGGAAGGAGAGTTCATGCATCAAACTGTAACAGCTAGAAATTTCCTAATTCCAAAATTTCCAGTCAAAACATGATCACACCACTCAACTTTACCCCAGAAGTCCCCTCCTCGACGTCTTTCCAGAGAAATCAAATCTTACTTGTTCTTCTGAAAAGCAAAGCCAGATTCCCACCGTAATTCACAGTACGTACGTGACCACTGTGAATCTGACATCTCAGCCAACAATTGTTTCAAGCCTTCCACCACTCGCCAATACCTCTGATTTGGATCATACGATTTTAAGGTGTTCATGGTCCGATCGTGGCAGATCGATCAATACATCATCAACAACACTTGCATTCCTCATCCGATGCCGACAATAACAACTCAGCATATAGTCTGTTTCCCATTTACTTTCCACTGGCTTGTACACATAACTGAGAGCTTCCTTCATCTCTGGATTAATCATCGCATGCTCCCACACTTGTGTTTCTGTATCGAACACAACCATCACACTCTTTCCATCATAGAATTACATATATATTTTCCCGTCGATGAAGCCAGCGAATTTGCAAACCATAGCAACAGGGATGCTTGGGAGGAGTTCCACCGTGTGGTATATACAATCCATGCAAAATGCATTTGTCGTCATATTTGTAACCCCACCAAAAACATATATCTTCGAACCCACTGCATTCAGGGTAATACATAAAGGGAAGCGTCGAGGGGGCACGGACCAAGCAGTGACTGCCGTTGGCTTTTCGGCAGAGGATATACCAATGGTAAAGAGAAGAGGTGTTTATATCAAAGAGGGCAACGTAGAGACAGTGCTCCGTGCAGGCCAACAAGGATCTTCTTGCCTAGTATAGATCAGGCGAAGCAACGAGTGATCGAAAGTGCTTGGAAACAAGAGAGAGTGTTGGATGGTCGCATCTTGACAAACGCGCTACGATGTCAATGATTACATCTTCAGGAAGTGAGGTAAGAATCAGAGACGAAGACGGTTCTTCTGAGGATTTCTCATCCTCTGCCTTTGTTTTGGAAACCATGTTGAGATCGACAATCACCGCCGCATAGCAAATAATACCCAAGAGTTTAAGCCTTTTCAATAAGCAAACAATCTTAAATAAGCCTTTTCAATAATGTAAATTTTTGTATCTAATTTATATGAAATTAATATTAATAAAATAATCTGTATAATATTATTTGAAAATTTACTTTATTTTTTTAACGTGCAGCATTCACGTTAATTTCTAAATACATACATATATATATATATATATACAAAGAAAACATTTATGAATGGAAACAAGTATAAACTTTAAAACAAATATATGTATTATTCAAAATATGGTAGCATAAGAAAAGGATAGTTCACTAACATTAATTATATAAAAAATAATCTTCCTTTCAAAACATAATCTTAAATAACATAATTTATGCTTAGAAAGTAATAACTTTTTTTTTTAAAGCTATTTTATCTGGTAATTGAAACAATTAATTAAATAACATAAATCAAAATATCTCTATTGAACTAGACACATATTAAATTAATATCACTGATATGATTTATTTATGTTTTATATAATAAATTTTTGTTCAATTTTAACTTTTAATTTTTTTTTTTAATTTTAACTTTTGATTTTTAATCTTTTATATTATTATCAAACTACATAAATGAAATATCGTCTAGTCATTATTTGAGAAGTTCTCTCCAATTACTTTCATAAAAAATATGACATGACTACTAAAATTAATGATATGAATTATGATTAAATATGAATTACACAATTACATTAATTTTTTATTAATATTTTTGGTTTACCTTTTAGAATATGGTAATAATTTATGCATTGAAAGTTCATTTAACGGTAAATTTTATAGAATGTGGTAATAACGCATACTTTTTTGTAAACAATAATAACTCATAAATTATTATTAAAATAAATATATTCAAATATGACATTACAAATTTTAAATATTACTTAATTCTATTTTTATAGTTATGAAATTTTTATTATCAAAATTTTCTACATTTTTAAGAACAATTATAAATTACAATCATAAAATTAGTTTCTTTTATATATCTACAAATTTTATAAATATTTTTTAGTTTTAATTTTTGATAATTATATAATTTTTATCATTTTATTTAATTTTATGCAAATTGATTTAATATATTTAACCAAAAGAAACAGATAAGAAATCTATCTAAGATTATAAATAAACATATATATATTAAATATAACTTAAAAATAAAGAAAATTACTTTTAACTTAATTTTATGTTTTATTAAACCCAATTTATATTAAAGTATTGCTAAGAAAAAAATAAATTTTATTTTAAATATAGTTTAAGTTTTTAAAAAGTTATTACCGCATATGGTGTAGAAAAAAATTTAGTATTTATAAATTATAAAAAATTATAAAGGATTTAATTAGAAAAATAATTTAATATCTTATTTGTATAGCACGATTTCTCTATAAAATTTATAATATTTAGATATTTATTGTAAGGGCAAGATTATCGGGGTCGTTAGGCTTTGTCCTTAGCGATAATAACATTTAATTTAAATGAAAAATAGAACAAAAGCTAACGACATATGTTAGCTAAGATATTTTTCATCTCGTCGTTAGGGAAACGTGGCGCCTTCGGATTGGAGATGAAAACGGCAGGGCAAAATCGTTTTGGAAAAAATCGATTTCATTTCTCGTCTCTTCTTCTTCTCTTTCTCTCCGAGAAGCGGTGATTGCGAGTGCAATTTGTGCCGAGCCCCGTCTCCTCTCTTCTCCACCGACGGATTTCCTTCCGAGGTTTCTCCTCTCGACGGATCTTCTCCTGCGGCTTCTCCTCTCGACGGTGGATTTCTTTGACGGATCTCTCGACGAGTCTCTCACCGCTTCTCCCGACGGATCTCTCGACGGATCTCTCCACGGTTCTGTCGACGGTTCTCCCCTCTCATCACCATCATATTCTGCGTTTCGAAGGTGAAAGGATAGGTTTTCCTCTCGATGTAATTGGTTCTCGATAAACTTGGGGTTTTTGCATGTATTTTTTGTTTCGTTTCTGTTTAAACTCCGATAAAAACTCGTTGATTGCTTTGATTACTTGATTAATCTGATAAAAAAATTTTACTCGTTGATTGCTTTGATTACTTGATTAATCCATCAAAAAAATTTACTTGTTGATTTCTGTTCTGTTATCGGATTTAGGGATTTATGGATTTAGAAAAACTCTTTTACGGATTTAGGGATTTAGAGATTTACAAAAATCCTTTATAGTTTTTGAGGATATGTGTTCTCTGTTGTGAGATGTATGTTCTTTTACTGATATGTGTTTTTCTTTGCTTCTGAGGTTACCAGGTGAGGTGATTGTCGTCTATGAGAGCCAGGGATATACAAGTAGGAAACAACTCTGAGAAAAACAAATTTAAATCCTACCAATAATCAACAAATTTACAAATACTAAGGATTTTTTTAAGTCCTACCAATAATCAACAAATTTACAAATGTCCTTAACATTTGTCCTTAAGTAAAAAATAAGACTAAAATAATTTAAGGACCAAAAAATGTCCTTACCAATAATGCTGCCCTAAGTCGCGCTACATCTAAGGGCTTAACAAGAAGTCGGCCTAAGCATATTCCTCAAGTTTGCAGCATCCAATCTCACCCATTGACAAATAACTAATTTTTATTACTCCATTTTTTTTTTGCTTTAATTTTAACTAACATTTCATGTAAATTAATTTGACAAATAACTATTGTTTTCTTTATCAAAAAAACAAAAAAAAAAAGAAAAAAAAAAGAAGAAAGAAGAAGAGGAGAAGGCGGTTTATAAAGGAAGCAAACTTTGGAAAAACAAAAAGCAAAACTCATCGAACAATTAGTCCCACCTTGAAATCTCCCACATAGAAGCCGTACGGTTTCTTTCGCCCTCTCTAGTAGTGCTTTCCTTCTTCGACAGACCAAAACCCTAATAATAAGCGATGGGGAACAAGAGGTTCAGGTCTGAAAATGCAGCAGCTGGCAACAAGCCACCTTCCGTCGAAGCTACTAGGATTTGGGCTTCTAAGGTCATCGAAGACTTTCGAGCCTCCGGTAACCAAGGCAAGAGTCTTCTCTCGTCGATCCCAAAGTCAATTCCTTTCCTCAAGATTGATTAAGACAAAAGCGAATGTTTTGCACTGTTCGATTGAATCCTTATTTGCATTATTGTGTTGTAGTTTACACGTTTGAGCACAACCTTTCAAACAGCGAACGTAAAGTCATTCATCAGATGTGTCGGAAAATGGGTATTCAATCCAAAAGTTCTGGGTGAGTTCATTCATTCATTCATTGTTGTTACTCTAACTCTTGTTTTTTTGGGTCTGAGATAAAGTTTTCATTTTTAATATTGTGGATATGCTTGCTTCTTTTTTTTTTTTTTTTTTTTGTAGGCGTGGGGATCAAAGGCGTCTTTCTATATTCAAAGGGAGGCACAAGAACGGATGGAACAAAGAAGCTAAGGAGAGATCAAACAGAGAGAAGCTCAGATGTGTCTCCTTTCCGCCAGTGGCTGATGCTATTCTTCAGGATTTGTTTACTCACTATCCACCTTGTGATGGAGATACTGCTGCGACATCTTTTAACAAGTACTTAGGCCACTCTGGTAAACAAGGGCGATGGAGAGATGATTTTTTCCGGAAACCACATATTAGTTGTGACGAGATCGTAGAAAAGGTGGCGTCTTTGAGTTCTAGGCTAAGAACAGATAAAGCTCTTCAAGAGGTTAGGAATACTCAGTTCTCGAGTTCTAGGCTAAAGACCTATAGCAGCTAGTGAAAGGAACTTGTTTTTTCTTTTTATTGGTTATATTACAGATCTCTAAGCTGCGGTCAAAGCTTCCCATTACATTTTTTAGAGACGCAATTACATCTGCTGTTGAATCCAACCAGGTTACTTTTATTTAATATATATGTTATTTGTTCAAGTTGAGATTCAATTTGTATGTATATGCTTCCATTCCAGTGGTGATATTCTTATTCTATATGCCAGATTATTCTCATTTCTGGTGAAACTGGCTGTGGGAAAACTACCCAGGTGATTGTTACTCCTTGTCTCTTGTAACTAAGTAGTAGAAACATCTCCTTAACTATTTTAGTTAATCACCCCCTGGATTGAGGGTCAAGCTGTTGGCTTTCTCGTCCAGGGATACATAAATATGCATCTTTAAATATTGGAGAAACTAGTTTGTATTGTAAGGTTTTGCTCAATGTGATTCTGGGATGTGATATTAGCCAGTAGCTTTAACAGGTTTTCCTTTTGATTTGCCCTCAATCTTTCATTCTTGAGGTTTCTCAGTTATTTGTTAATGTTTTAGGTGCCTCAATATCTTTTAGACCATATGTGGTCAACCAAAAGAGAAAGTTGTAAAATTGTTTGCACCCAACCTCGTCGTATCTCCGCCATGTCAGGTTGATATTTTGCAATTTTTGGTTAAATCTACATGTACGCTATGTGCTGCAAACCTCTTGCTTAATGTTTTTCCATTCCTATCTTGAAGTTTCTGAAAGAATATCCTGTGAAAGAGGTGAAAGCATTGGAGACAATATTGGTTACAAGGTAAGTAATATTCGTAGGTTGACATTTGCGTTTGTACATGAGAAGTACCCTCATTGACTTTGTATTGCACTTTCAGGTTCGACTGCAGAGCAAAGGTGGAAGGCACTCGTCAGTTGTTTTCTGCACCAATGGCATTCTCCTGAGGGTGCTTGTAGGCAAAGGCTCTGTTAGCTATGTTTCCGACATAACTCACATCATTGTGGTACTTGAGAGATCTTCTTATCTCATCCACTATCTTATGTAGATTAAGTATGTGTTTCTATATCTATATGTCGGGGTTCATCAGAAAATTAAACTGCTTGAAGATATAAAATGAAATTGTGAACTTTCACTATGGCATGCCTTCTTGTTATTGTTTGTCATCTCAGAATCTCAACTCTTTGTCTTGGCTGTTATTTTGATTCTTTTGCTGTCTTCATTAATCAATGACCTGAATATTACATTGTAGGATGAAATCCATGAAAGGGATTGCTACTCAGATTTCATGTTGGCAATTATAAGGTAAATTTCCTAGCCTTCTTAAGCGTCTGAGTTACTCAAACTATCAAGATGTTTATCAAACAAGTCAATTTTACGTAACCTAAGAAACTGATGTTAAGCCTGTTGTTCATTTGTTGCCTACCGCAATTCATATACCATACTGGTGCATATGTTCTTCTAAAGCTGCAAGCCATGATCAAAAGATACTATTTCATTTTCTTTGAGTGGATGGCAGAATTCAGATTAATTTCCAAGGCTTTTTCTTTTAATTTGCAGGGACTTGCTTCCATCAAATCCTCATCTCCGTCTGGTCAGTTAAGCTCTTATGTTTTTCTTTTCACTGCTATGATACACTTATAATAACAAGAGAAGAAACAGAAAGACTCCAACAAAATTGTATACATGGCCTTGGACATGATGACTTGGTTAATGTCGTTGAGTATGTCCTTTCTACATTATTATTTAGCTGATTTTTAAAAATATTTTCTGGACCAACAGATTTTAATGAGTGCTACGCTTGATGCTGAGAGATTTTCTGGATATTTTGGAGGTTGCCCTGTTGTTCGTGTCCCTGGATTCACTCATCCAGTTAAATTCCCTCTATCTTCTTCTCTCTTTCTCAAAGCTGGTAGTTATGTTGTGCTTAATTATTATCCCCTTGCGTTGTGTCTACAGGTGAGAACCTTATATCTGGAGGATGTCCTCTCTATTCTAAAATCAGGTAGAGATAATCATCTAAGCTCTGCCAACTTGAATATACCCGACCAGAAGCTTGATTTGACGGGTGAAGATAAACTTGCGTTAGACGAAGCAATCATCTTGGCTTGGACAAATGATGAGTTCGATACCCTCTTAGATCTAGTTTCTTCTCAAGGAAGTCCCGAGATCTACAACTATCAGCACCAATCAACCTGGCTAACTCCACTTATGGTCTTTGCTGGAAAGGGAAGGATCAGCGATGTCTGCATGCTCCTCTCACTTGGTGCAGACTGGAAATTAAAGTCTAAAGATGGTATGACAGCGTCAGAATTGGCCGAAACAGAGAATCAGCTACAAGTTGCTCAAATCATCAGGGAGCATGCTGAAAATTCCGATTCTAATTCTCAGCAAGCACAACAGTTACTTGATAAGTACATGGCGACAATCAATCCGGAGCAGGTCGATGTGAGTCTTATACTGCAGCTAGTAAGGAAGATATGTGGTGATTCAGAAGATGGTGGTGCCATTCTTGTTTTTCTACCTGGATGGGATGATATAAATAAAACAAGACAGAGACTACTTGATAGCCCTTTTTTTAAAGATAGCAGTAAATTCGACATCATATGTCTGCACTCAATGGTTCCAGCAGGGGAACAGAAGAAAGTTTTTAGTCGCCCTCCTAGAGGTTGCCGCAAGATTGTGCTTGCGACGAATATTGCTGAATCAGCAGTTACCATTGATGATGTTGTTTATGTGATAGATAGTGGCCGGATGAAGGAAAAGAGCTATGATCCTTACAATAATGTTTCAACTCTTCAATCTTCATGGGTCTCCAAAGCAAATGCAAAACAGCGTGAGGGTCGAGCAGGCCGTTGCCAACCTGGCATTTGTTATCATCTCTATTCTAGACTTCGTGCAGCCTCTATGCCGGAGTTTAAAGTTCCTGAGATTAAGAGGATGCCTGTAGAAGAACTCTGTTTACAGGTACTTTTCATTTCATTTTATTTGTTGATCTATGAGGTTCGTGCATTATTTATATTTGCCCTTCTATGTTATATGCAGGTTAAGATACTTGATCCAAATTGCAAAACAAATGATTTCCTTCAGAAGTTGTTGGACCCGCCTGTTGATCAAAGTATTGCAAACGCCTTGAGCATCCTACAGGACATTGGGGCCCTGACACCCGAGGAAGAGCTGACAGAACTTGGAGAGAAGTTTGGTCATCTCCCAGTTCATCCTCTTATAAGCAAAATGCTTTTCTTCGCTGTATTAGTAAACTGTCTGGATCCAGCACTTACTCTGGCATGTGCAGCCGACTACAAGGAACCGTTTACCATGCCTATGTCGCCAGTTGAAAGACAGAAAGCTGCTGCTGCAAAACTTGAACTTGCGTCACTCTGTGGTGGTGACAGTGATCACCTAGCAGTTGTTGCCGCCTTTGAATGCTGGAAAAACGCAAAGAGAAAGGTCTCTCCGCTGAGTTTTGCTCTCAGTACTTTGTCTCCCCAAGTGCTATGAAGATGTTGGATCAAATGCGTAGCCAACTTGAGTCTGAACTTAAAAGACATGGGATTATTCCCAGCGACATCTCAAGTTGTAGTCAGAACTCGCGTGATCCCGGTATACTCCGTGCTGTCCTAGCAGTAGGATTGTATCCTATGGCTGGAAGATTGTGCCCATCTTTTGGTAATAATCGAAGATCTTTAGTAGAGACTGCTAGTGGTGCCAAAGTTCGTGTGCATTCACTGTCAAACAACTTCAACTTGTCGTCGAGGAAGTATGATGAATCTTTAGTTGTTTTCGATGAGATCACACGTGGAGATGGAGGCATGCACATAAGAAACTGTACTGTTGCTCGCGATCTTCCTTTGTTACTGATCTCAACAGAGATAGCTGTAGCTCCTACAGAGAGCAGTGATGCTGATGATAGTGAGGAAGATGAAGATGAAGAAACAGGAGAAGAAGAAGGAGATTCTAGTAATGAAGAGAGTAGGCGTGGTGAGAAGATGATGTCTTCACCTGAAAATTCAGTCAAGTTAGTAGTAGATCGGTGGCTGCCTTTCCAAATCACAGCCCTTGAAGTTGCTCAAATGTACATTTTGCGTGAGCGACTAACGGCATCCATCTTGTTCAAGGTGAGTTTATAATCCGTTTTACTCAATGCTTGAATGATTTTCTTTATTTGATTTGATTTCAGTGTCCAACCGTTCATTGGCATTATTATAGGTAAGACATCCACGGGAAAATTTGCCGCCTCATCTTGGAGCTTCTATGCACGCAATAGCTTGTCTTCTCTCATATGATGGTCACGCGGGACTTTCATCTCCACCGAGTCTTTGAGGTCAAAACATTCGAGGACTGAGATGTATGAAACCGGAGGATGTGAAGAGAAACCAAACTCTTTCCTTAACTCCCTCTTTTGGTCTCTAAGCCTGAAAGAAAACAAGCCTTCTTCTAGACAGAGGAATAGGATTCGACAGCATGGCTTCAACACGGCTCCAACAGAAGCTGCATCGATGCCTAGCCAGCAGCAAAACAACAGTCAAAGAAAACCCAAATCAGCCAACAATGGTGATTCGGGTAAGCAAAAGGAGAAAGTGTTTGTTAGTCAGACCAATGTGGTTCACCAACCTGAAGCTGATGCATCTACCACTAAGCAACCAAAGCATAAATCAGCCAACAGTTTGGTTTCGGGTAACAAGAAAGAGAACAAGTCTTCTGATCAGGTCTATGGGAATCAACAACCGAACACAGCACCAAGAGAAGCTGCTGTATCAATGGCTAAGCATCAAAGCAACAAGAAAACCAAATCAGCCAACAATACTGATCCGGGTAAGAAGAAAGAGAAAGTCTTTGTTAGTCACACCAATGGGATTCACCAACCTGAAGCTGTATATACCGCTAAGCAATCAAAGCATAAATCAGCCAACAGTTTGGTTTCGGGTAACAAGAAAGAGAACATGCCTTCTGATCAGGTTTGTGGGAATCAGCAACCAAACACAGCTCCGAGAGTAGCTGCTGTATCGATGGCTAAGCATCAAACCAGCAAGAAAACCAAGACAAGGTCAGATTCGGGTAAGAAGCAATGCATTTATGTTCCAAAGATTGATCTCCATAAAAGGCAACGCGAGGACAAAGCAGATCAGAAGGGAAATGTATGAAGAGCCAAAGAGGTGTATAAACCAATCTATCTGTTGGATGGTTCCTCTAGTCTATTTTGGCGGCTCTTGCGCATAGAAACTTCTATTAATATATCATGAACCGTGTTTTTAATCGGCTTCATGTTGTGACAGTATTGGTGTTGATGTTACTCATATATCGGCTTCATAATAGCATATAAAGTCAACACAGCCACGTGTCGCGATTAGGCACCTATACAAGTATACAACCTTATCTCGACATCAACATAGAAGAAGCCAATGAACATTGAACACTCTAGAGATCAACTCTATACTTAAAAAACACTTTTCATCACTTTGGTCTCGACTCTTCTTCAAGTTGAAACAAGAAATAGTATGGCCTACAGCGCGTGCTTCTTGCACCAGAGTGCACTTACCTCCGCCACCGCACGATCATCTTCCTTCCCATCGTCCCTTCGTCACATCTCCTTCTCAAGACCCGTCCATGTCGTATGCAGAGCTCAACAGTCTCAAGAAGACGTTAACTCCGCCGTCTCCCGTCGTCTTGCCCTCACCTTCATGGTCGGTGCTGCCGCCGTTGGATCCAAAGTCTCTCCCGCTGATGCTGCCTATGGTGAAGCCGGTACGATCCTCAACAAAAAGACCCCTCTTTCTCTCTACACATCTTGATCATATCAGTGAGAATCTTGTAACATGGTTGCGTTTTCCAGCAAATGTATTTGGTAAGCCAAAGAAGAACACAGACTTCATGCCGTACAATGGAGAAGGATTCAAAATAGAGATCCCATCAAAGTGGAACCCAAGCAAAGAAGTCGAGTATCCAGGACAAGTCCTAAGGTTTGAAGACAACTTTGATGCCACCAGTAACGTCTCTGTAATGATCACTCCTACAGACAAGAAAACCATTACTGATTACGGTTCTCCTGAACAGTTCCTTTCTCAGGTTTCTGCTTTGTTCTTATTACAGCATAAA
The DNA here is from genome assembly GCA_016771965.1 of Brassica carinata. Classification (NCBI taxonomy): domain Eukaryota; kingdom Viridiplantae; phylum Streptophyta; class Magnoliopsida; order Brassicales; family Brassicaceae; genus Brassica; species Brassica carinata. Next base: position 27,506,687 of record CM028688.1, on the reverse strand, counting down.
GTTCAATCAATATGAGAGTCGCCACCACTGATGGTGATGTTCCTGGTTTCTGCAGGTCAGTTATCTCCTTGGAAAGCAAGCTTACTTTGGCGAAACAGCCTCTGAGGTAAACTTCCCTTTTGTGGACTTGTATTATTGAGTTAGTAAACAAGAAGAGAAAGCTTAGAAGTGATGTTACTGATCGATTTCCAGGGAGGGTTTGATGCAAATGCAGTAGCAACTGCAAACATTCTGGAGACATCTACACAAGAGATTGGTGGGAAAAAGTACTATTACTTGTCGGTTTTGACAAGAACAGCTGATGGAGATGAAGGTGGGAAGCATCAGCTGATCACAGCTACTGTGAATGGTGGAAAGCTTTACATCTGTAAAGCACAGGCAGGAGACAAGAGGTGGTTTAAAGGAGCTAGGAAGTTCGTCGAGAATGCTGCTACTTCCTTCAGTGTCGCTTAAAACTAACTATATCAAAAACATATTACTGGAATGTTATGTTATTTTGTTGTCTTCTTCTCCATTGTCTCTTGTATAAAAAATGGATCAAGAAAACAAAACCATTTGAGAACTATGAGTTTTAGATACAAAGGTTGTTAAGTCTGATGTGATGATGCCTTCTATTTTCTTTTACTGGCTGAACTTTTCATTGTGTCATGACAGACTAAGAAAAGTGCAAAGAAACAAATATCTCTAAAATGACAATTCATTAAAAGAACTGAATATTTTGCAATCAGAGTATGAGGTTCCCTCTATACTGAAACATCGTTGTAGTTGAGCTCTCTATTTTCCTCCAAGTTACAAACAGAGCGCAAGGCAAAACAACAGAGAAGGTGTGAATATGAGAGTGTTGAATGTTGGTAGCCTAACAACAACAGGAAAGGCTAACTTAGGTACCCAGAGAGAGCTGGCACAAAGAGAAACATGCTGCAACGTCTATCAGGTTTTCAAGGTGAATACCTCCACTTGGCAGATCCTTCAGTTTCTCAAGAATGAAGAGATGCTTAGTTCTTCCAATCTATTAGCTGTTATACAGGCAATCAAATAAGTACAATGCAGACCCTGTTCTTCATAGCTCACAGAGATTTTGCTTTACTGAGGTTCTCATCCACCAACATGTTCAAAGTTGAAACTTTTGCCGGCAACATGAACAACTTTTGCAAGATAATGATGACCGTGTTCTAGTCTCATTCCGAAACTCCGATGACAGAGCCTAGACAGCATCTCTTTATCAAGGGTCATTGGGCATAGTTCTACAGCCTAATATACCATCAATGCAAAGGCAGTAAGTAACAGCACTAACCTTTTGGTCCTCTGTATGACCAGTGCTCACACTTGATAATGACGCTGAACAAACAAAAACAACGGTATTCTTCACGCAAGTTGAAGTGTGTCTGAACCCGATTGAGTTAGATGTGTTTTGGAGTACATAGATACCCATGTTTCAGCATCCTTCCCATCACTTTCTCAGCATATGACTCCATTCCGTGACTTTTATAAGCCTTACACATAATCGCAAACGTTTTAGTTACAAGCCCATAATTAGTCTCTCCCATCTGATTTACAACACCTTCCATTTCTTCAAAACGTTTTTGTGAGCCATACATCATTATCTTACAGTGGTAGAGAGACCTGCATAGTTTCCAGCCAGCAGACTCAGCACGCTTGACGAAACTAACAAGACTGTCAACTTCATTACACCTGAAGTAAGCTGCAGTGATTGCCCTCATGATACTCGACTTATTAACACATGTGTTACGCTCAAACGCCTCGTCGATTCTCCTCTCCATCGATTCCAGAATGTCTTCTTGAGCATAGAGCGAATCAAAAGCACATTCAACCAAGGATAATACTCCTCCCCAGAGAGAAGACTTAACAAACTTTCAATCTTCTCGACTCTACCCTCAACAGCTTTCTTACAATACGCACAGATCATGGCTCTAACCAATGGACCTCTGTTTACACCGACCTGATCCTTAACCGATTCATACATTTCATCCATCTTACCCAACTCCCCTGAGTTCGCATACCCACGAAGCATTAGCAGATACGTTTCAGTGTCAGGCTCAACTGAACCATTCTTCATTTCTAGAAACGTAGCTTCCATTTTATCCCATTCCCAGGCAGTCACATAGCCAGCAAGCAGACAGTTATAAGTGCTGGAACTAAGAGAAACCTTTCGTTTCTTCTGCATCTCTTGGAAAGCTGCTTCCATGTTCTTTACCATCAGAAGCCTCCCATAGACAGATATCAGAATATTATAAGTCGCAACGGTCGGAGCACAATGCGTTTGCCTAGTGAAATCTCTGAAAACTGACCGACATTCCTCGGCAAGGCCGTTGTACATGTAAGCACTCATCAGAGCGTTGTAAACCGAAGCTGTCTGACTTCGTTTCTTACCGGCTTCGTTGAAAAGAGAGACTGCAAAGGTTATGTCCCTGGCTCGACCCGCGATTTTGATTCCTTTTGCATACTCCTCCGATGTTAAAGGGATACAACAATCCAATTGCATTCTTCTCCACTCTAAGACCTGATAAAAAGAACCAAACTTTGATTCCTAGACCTGAGACAGGGGCATTCGAACTTTATTACAAGAACATGAGAGATGTAATGAGACCTGAAGAGCCAAGTAAGGAAGAGGAAAGAGTTGATCCATAAGCTCGACGATGCCAGCTCCATCACGATAACTTGTAAGTAACCATTTCCCTTTCTGATCCAAAATGCTCTCGAACTTCTCCTTGCTGTTACCCATCGCTAAAAGTTCGCTTTTTAGAATCGAAACTCTGTTGACCAGATCAGTATGGTGAGCAGAAGGCAATGTGGACACACGGGTGAATTTGTCGATGAACTGACCACTGAGTTTCATGAATTTCGAGGTCATGGATCAAAAGGCTTCGCCTTTAGAGCAGAATTTGAGAGTATCGGATCTGGGGATCTGCAAACTGTGTGCAGAAGTAGGGTTTATGGAAGGAGAAGATGAGGAAGAAGAAGAAGATGGCTTCGCACGTGAGAACTAATAAGGATAATATGCTATTTGGGCCTCAGGCCATATTAGATAATAGCAAATGTCAAGTACTTGACCAAATGTAAATCAAAGTCAATAGTCCATTTTCATATATTCTAAAATATAATATACACTCATTTCAATTTATAAAACCATATGTACATGAACATTATTAGAGAAGTATATATTTTTAAGATGAACTTACCAAAACAATTAAAGAAAGCAAATATAACCCCAATGTAGCCTAAATTTGTTTTTTTTTTTCTGTTTCTTTTTTTAATGTTGGTTTCAGACTCAGTTAATGTTTTTTTTTTTTTGCGAGGAGCCAGGAGGTATGATGTGATGACACACTAGTATGTTTCAGTTTCTTGAAACGTTATCAATACAAAATTCTAGGTATATTTGTTGCACAATTTGTTTAAATATATACGACCTCCGTATATGTACTGTTTAATGCAAATTTTTTTGTTAACCTATCGTAAATGTATACATAATTTTCACACAATTTTTCATTGGAGCTAAAAAAAATTCGACATATTAAGAAAACTTTTTCATGTTTTCAATCTTTTATATATGTTTCTCGTTTGAAGAAATTAACAGCCGACCAATTAGGTAAGAATGCTAGACTTTCGGATCGAGAATTGTTTTTATGATTGTTCTATTCTAATTAGGTTTTCAGATCACCTCAACTTTAAATAATAAAATAATTAGGTGATTTTTCCGTACTCTTGCACGGATATAAATACTTATAAAATAAATATATTATAATACTTTGTTAGTATTTTATTTTTAGTTTTAATTATTCTGTTATTTATATTGTAATCAATATGCATGATTTATTTTAAACAAAATTATGTTGTTTAATATCTATTAGACATATGATATTGGATATATAATATCTATTTTTAATATTAATTAGACATATGATATTTGATATATAACATCTCGATTGTTTGGTTATTATTAGGATATATTAGATAACATTTACTTTTTCGATTCAACTAAAATATTTTTGTTACACAGATTAAAATTTTGATTAATTTTATTATTTTCATGTAGTTTGATTATTGTCTTAGATTGTAAATATATTTTAGTAAGATTATGTATAATTTAATATATGTTGTTTTCAGAATCTAATAGTAAAATTACATTAAGGTGTTGATCGATTCAAAATCACATAAATAAATATAACAGTGATAATCTTTTTAAACCTCATGCATATATAAATACATTTATATATAAGTTATACAAAATACTTAATTGTGATGGTTGGTTAATATATTTATAATATTATTTGAGAATTTCATATTTATTTAGTAATATGTTGAGTCTATCTATAATTTATATGTATAAAAATATCATCATAATATTTTTTATTTAATGTTTGACTTTGTATAAAGAAAATTGGATTGGTCTAGTTACTCATTTTTGTGGGTATATTGTGCTACATATATTATGTCAAATTCAAGTATAGCTATTTCTAGGTTAATTCAACCAAATTGTATTAATTGTATTAGTTTGGTTTTTAATATTAGATGTGTAAATATATTTTTGATTTCTTATTAATTTGGTATATTTTAATCTAAAAATAAAATTATAAAAATAAAGTGATGACAGGTACAAAGTTGCATAAAAACATAACTGATCAATTTTAAAAGGGAAGATTAATTCTTTACTTTAATATCAAGATCATTTTTCTAAGTTTTTTTTTATGAAATCACATTATGCTTATATATAATATTTCGTTTTAAATATTTTCTTTATCATATATGTTATTTGAAAAATATAAAAGAGAACTTAAATTAAAAAAAAAAAGAAAGATTAATTGATTTTTATTCATTCAAGATATCTAATTTTATGTTATTTAAATTATTTTCTAATAATTTGAGAAATAGATTGATTTAAATAAAATTCCTAATACTTTTAGTATATGTATTATGTTGTTTAAGATTATCTTTTAAAAGAGAAGATTGTTTCTTTACTTTAAAATCTAGATTATTTTGTGAACTTTCCTTATTATTAATTACACTATATATAAAATATATTTTCGTTTTTACAATTTATAAATTTTCTTTATTATATAAGTTATTTGAAAAAATAAATAAAAAGGAAACCTAAATAAAAAAAGGAAAAATATAATAAATATAGGATAATGATAATTAGATATATTTCATTCACTAAGGGTAACATTGTAATCAACCACCGTGAAAGTTAACGTGAGTGCGACACATAGGAAACTGACTTCTCAAATAATATTATAGAGATATTTTATGTAAAAATGCAATCAAAACAAATACTAGAAACAATAAAACAACATTGTAGAAGAAAATCAAAAACTATAAATACAATGGAAATCACCATATTTTAGACCATGTTAAATACTTATAACTAATCCAACAAGTGTATATTACTAAGGTCTGTTTAACCACACCTCTTTCTTAATCTATTATGCTACTGGGAATCTAGAGATCGATAATGTTTGTATCATTGATTTTTGTAGGAAAGGCTAGTGGCTACGGAAGAATTGAGTTAAAAGTCTTTATAGGCCATGGGACTAAAACGGCTACTCTTGATTCTATTATTCTGTTGGGAGTTATGTGTTTGTTCCTTTCACATTCTAGGAACATGGCAAGAACAGTTGAAGGTCACCGCAGATTTCTAGGGCATGCAGGACAATCACTCGTTTTGTTGATAGCCCAATCACACTTTTGTCTTGCATGCAGAAAATGGTAGTGCAATCTTCAATAATGTTGATACAGGACATATAATAGGAGTAAAGTTGTCAAATGTTGTAAAGTTAATCCATCAAGCCAGGTAACAAAAGAATAATACATTTACTTCGTATACAAGTCACAAAATGCAATAAACCTTTCTTCGTATGAAAAAACATCTTTGATGCGAAAAATGAAAGATCCTTTGGATCGGTTTTGCAGGCAAGGTGCACTGCGGAGAAGGAAGTTACCAATGCAGGGAATCAAAAGGCGTGCTCAGTTTAGATGTAAAGAACCTTTTATGGAATCCATGCCCAAAGTGTATTTTCAGTTCAAAGGAACACATAGAACCCTAAGAATTTTCTCTGCTTCCCTTTATTATTTTTCTTTGTGACTTCGTTTTGAATTTTGAAGATTCTTTCTTATTTTTTGTATATATCGTTACGAACATTACAATTCTCAATAATCTTCCATCTATACATGACAACGTTTTTTCTCTATCATGGTGTTTGACATCATCTTACTAGCTACTTAATGTTTTTATAAGAGCCGAATCCTCCATCATGGTGCCAATTTGAACCCTTGCATATTTCTCTATTTCTTATACTACATTGACTATGTCAATTGTTACACTTAATTACAAGTAAAAATAAAATATTATACAAACTACCTTTATGCAGACTCTTAAAAGCAGCAACACACAATACCAACTAGAACATGTAATTATCATTCACAAGCACTTGGATTCCTGGTAGAGTCCACTGCCCAATGACGGTAGCAAAGTGGTCTGTTGATGTATTCATCATCATCATCATCATCATCATCATCATCCTCATTATCATCAGCAGCAGTCACTTTAAGCATTAGTTTATCTTGGCAACGCCTTCCACATTTATAGCAGATGGGTCGAGTAAGACTGTCGTTCACAAATATATCAATCTTAACAGAAGATAACAAGAGATGTTGAGAAGGCTTGACATAAAGTGCACATTTCCCTAGTAAGCATGGGATATGGAAGGTGACCCTACATTCATTACATGTATAAAGCCATTTGTTTGAATCTAAAGTTTCCTCACAAACCTCACACCAACTGAGACTTGCATTCTCTTCGTAAGAAAGGGTGAGGAAATGCTCATCATGCTCATATCTCACTTTATATGGGAGTGTAGCACAATAGAAGCACAAAAAGATAAGTCACATTCTATACAATTTAAAGTTCACAATCTCTCTTTTCTGCACATTGAACATGGTCTGTATGTTCCATGTTCGTTGCTAAGGAACAAAGGATGTGGATGGCATTGATGGTCGAATGGTTCAGATATTGCAGCACACAGCAAGTCTATGCTTATAGACTCACCCTCTTTGCTACACACATATCTGAAACCATACAAAAAACGATCACAATATCCACAAAGGAAACAGTTTTTGGTGTCACTCACTTGTAGAATAAATGGATAGGGATGGGTTATATGTTGTTTTGTCCGCGGAAGATTTGCACATGCTTCATGAAGTACAAAATCACAATTGGATTTCATACATTTGTAAACGTCACCGCCATAAAATGGAATTACGCATGCTTGACATCGTTCATCATACATAATGTCAGTGGTCTTCTTTTCAAACTTCAGGTGATGTGAATGGCTGAAATGTTGTATAATTCCAGCACCTATCACTTCAAAAGAATTGAGATTTTCATATTCTTCTTCTGGTTCTTCCTCGAGCTCTTTTTCATCCCACACATCTCTCCGAGTTGCACACTTGGAATGCTTTCCATAAAGACAATCTTTAATGCAAGAATATTTTCCATAATTGCCATCAACCACTTGACGACAAACTCCACATGACAAAATTCTAGGACTAGAATATGTAAAAGAAAGACGGTGGTTATGACGCGATATTCTTATGACAAATGGTAAGTAAATAAATATTTTATGGACAACAAAATCACATTGAAGACACATAGACGAGAGACTTGCTATCAACTACCCCACAAATGTCACATATCAAGTCAGCTTTTCTGGGAAAGAGGTTCAGGGTATGCTCATGTCTTTTATGATACTTAACGAATGAGGGTTTTGTCGCGCAAACAGGATGCAAACTAAACTCACAAATAAAACAATAGTAAAATAAGTAAATAACGTTCTAGGATAGCCTCCACAACAAGAACAAGTTGCTTTCTGAAGATCGACACCAAAGAGAAAGGATAAAGAATATGTGAGAAGTTGGAGATGGTGTTTAGGGTGATAAAGAGACTTGATTAGACCGATAGACTCGACACATTCTTTGTGGAAGGGTACACCACATTTATTGCAATAGTAATAAGTTGAACCAATTTCTTTGCATTGACAAGCACCACACAAAGACTCATCTCCTGATACTTTGTTGTTGCACCGATAAAGGGGGTAAAGGCGGTGGTCAAAGTATCTAGAAGGTAAAGAGCATTCGGGTACGGTAGATGGATAATAATGAGGACTGTTGATTATCGGAAATTTAGTATCTGCATCATAACATTTCTCAAGAGAGTAGCCTCGCAAGAAAGGGCAAACGAGGATGATAGGTGGAGGATGCTGGACGGAATCCATGGCTACACAAAAGATTTTATATATTGAGATATTAGAGTTTAGCTGTTCTGATTTGTGACTATAAATACATAAAATATGTAAAAATTCAACGATTGAATATTATTTTATTTGCATGGAAATATCTAAAGTAAAGTATTGCAATCTATGCACGTTTTAACCTGCTCAAGCAAAGTAATAATTCTATGCTTTTTACGTTTGTTTTCCCATATTCTTCTCCAAGTTCTAGCACTTAGAATAACTTGTTGTATCAATTTAAATAAACCACTCAATCTTCCAACCTGAAATATTCATATCTCCAGCTAGCACACTAGTGTCGTAGTGCTAAACTTGAAAGAGAAAAAAGGCAGAGGCCTTGGTGATAAATAACTAGTTTTAGGGAAAGTTCATAGATTCTCCGTTTTGTAATGCATACACAACTTGTCAGGCACTGTCTGTGTTGACTCTGTAAAGACCTATAGGAAACAATTTAGATGGTCGAATCAGATAACCTTGAAAGAGTTGTTCTCCATGATCCCCTTAATTTATCTTCCATAGAAAAATCAAAGAACAACAAATGCAATATATCATTGTTCTCCACGACAAGCACAGCCACAAAAGCCTGTTTCAAAATCCGGACATGACACATGCAAACTATAAAAAAACTGTCTCCGTTCACACCAAAATGCAAACTAATAATTTCCATCCTCTCAAATTAATATGATCTTTTTGCTTCTTGCTTTTTTTTTTTTTTTTGGTTTTTCTTCCCCAAATCAGAGAAAGATTCTATCTTCGTATGAACAAAAGAATCCAACTCTGGTTGCACAAAACTCAGGATTCCGTTACTGGGACTGGTGCTGGAGTTTTGAGAAGTGGCTGCAAAGCTTTCACAACTATACTCATATTGGGTCTAAACTCTGATTCATATTGCACGCACAATGCTGCCACCGCTGCTAGCTGCATAAGTTCAGAGATAAGGACAAGGCAGTGTATTTCCAGTGATACAAAACTGAGTTGTTTTCACTCATGGTGTGGCGAAGACAGTACCTTAGCTACTGATTTAGGAGGATATTCTCCTTTTAGCTTTGGATCAACACACTGCTTCACTTTGTCTTCACTAAGCCTCGGTGTAGCCTGGAATAATAAACGGTAAACTCCAACATATAAGACATGAGAGACTAAAACAGAGCAGGATCCATTAAAAAAAAAAACATACCCAGGTTACAAGACTTTGTTGGCCACGTGGCATTGTATGATCCACAGGTTTCCTCCCTGTCAAAAGCTCAAGGAGTACAACCCCAAAGCTATACACATCACTCTTCTGTGTCAACTGTCCAGTCATAGCATATCTGCAAAATGGGAAGACACACCTGTTAGCTGCCTCGTTCATACCTTAATCTGGATGCAACAAAAAAGTTTTGACGGTTTTAATGAAGATTACTCTGGAGCGTGATAGCCAAAGGTGCCCAAGACTCTTGTAGAGTGAAGACGAGCAGCATTGTCAGGAGCTTGATTGGAGAGATTAAAATCAGCCACTTTCGCTTGATAGTCTTCAAACAGAAGCACATTGCTAGATCTCACGTCTCTATGTATGACAGGAGGCTGAACCTTCTCATGGAGGTACTCTAAACCCCTAGCTGCCTCAACGGCTATCTTCACCCTCGTTATCCAGTCAAGCGTTGGACCTGGCTGTGCACCTTGAACTCCCTTCCTACCTGTACTAACAGCAAATTTCAAAAAACCCCACAGATAAATCAATTCTATTTCATAGCAAGAATGGGAGGGGAGGAGGCTCAGCATACCGTGTAGAACGTCGTGCAGTGATCCCATTGTTGCAAACTCATAAGCAAGAACACGGAGGTTCTCATCAACACAGTAACCGACCAGCTGAATGAAATTATCATGCTTCAGCCTTGAAACCATGGAAACCTAAGGAGCAGGAAGCAATAGAAATGTAAAGACAAGTTTCCTTGGGGACTGAAGCAAAAAAAAAAAAGACAGGTAATGACCTGACTCAAGAACTCGGTGTTTGTTTCAGCTTCAGGGGCAACATCGAGTTTCTTCAAAGCAACAGCTTTACCATCACTTAGAGTTGCATAATATACCCTTCCGTAAGAACCCTCACCAATGAGTGACTTTGATCCAAAATTGTCAGTCTTTTCTTTAACCTCTTCTACAGACAAGGGAGGAACTTCAATGGGAAGAGCTTCCTTGGGCGCCTCAGGTTTTGCAACAGCTTGTAGTTTTGGCTTATTATTAGCTGCTGCATGTGTGTGACAAGCAACCAAACGTATTCCAATTAGAAACATACAAAGATACTAAACGATACAAAGTCTGAAGCCTCTAGTACACAAAAAATAGCACTATAACCTATTACTAATAGATGTTAGATCACGAATCAAAACCATACAGATAGACAGGACATTTCAGTAAGTTGAGAGAAGTCTCTTTGTCTGAAACATACCATCAGATTGCTGCCATTGAGTTTTCAGATGATGTTCATCATTTGATACATCCGAATCTCCTGAATGACGCCCACAACAGATCCACCTGTGCATACTTGTTCTCTTCCTCAAGGATCGATCTTCAGAGAGCTTTTTAGTTCCTGAAATCGTTCAAAACCAAGTCAAGAATGTATGCATAAAAGACACAATCGGTTCATCTAATAAAACCTATCCTCACAGGGAACTTCTTCATTCTCAAGTTAACTGTTCTCAGAAGTGATCCAAATATCATTCATGTATATAATAAAAAATAATAATAATAACCTAACAAATCAGATCAAGATTGCAACTTTAATTAAGCACAGCTTTTGGAACAATACGTTGGTAATAAACAAATCAACATTTCATAAGTTGTACCACAGACAAGAAACCCAAACTGCAAATATTACAATCACAAAGAGACAAGCTTTTTGTCGGCAGATGATGTCGGCAATAGTCAACTAGTTTGGCAAAATTGGATTCAAAGATCGTAACTTTTTGAACCAGATGCGTTACCCAGATGAGAAATCTACTCGAATTTACACTTTCAAAAAAAAAAACACATACAGTGAGAATCGCGCTTGAAACGAGGATCGTGGGGCAGAAACGAAATCGAATCAGAAAACTCAAGTCTAAGTGTGGAAAACAAAGATGGTTCGACTTGAAATGATCCAAAGAAGGTAGAAGATCGAGAGAATTTAATCCTAAATCCAAAAAAAAAAAAATTAAGGAAAGGGTTTTCTTTACCGGTTTGCCAGAAACGTGATTAAGGCTGAGACTTCTCTCGTCCCTATATCTTGATTGTCTACTGTGTAGAGAGATGAGAGAGAAGAGTGAGTGGTGAAGGAGGAGAGCGTTTGTTTTGCTGGTGAAGACGGAGAGAGGGAGAGAGAGGCAAACGCGGGGAAGGGATATAAACCGGCCAAACCGAAAGGAAAGCCTAGCCGACTTTTTTTTTTCATTTGAGCTTTTTTTTTCTTTACGTTTCTAATTTCTAATGATTTTTCTATTCATTTCGCCCCTATAATTGAATTGAAACCAATCACTCCCTTTTCTTTTGTTGCTTTCTTCTTGTGTTTTAATTATTTGAAGAACAAACCACACAGTTTATCTAATAATTATTTAGTTTTTAAATTCCAGATGTGGAACCTAATCTATGTAAAATAAAGTTTAGAATAAATTATTTAGAATTTTTCATCCCAAATTATTTATTAGATTAAAGTTATCAATATAAATCGCATTAAAATAAGGTTGAAATTCTGATTTTGATTAATTTCGTTGTACTAACTGCAATGCATTATTAGTGAAAATGGATGACGTGTAATCTGCTCACAAATCACATTCAGTCGTGAAATATCTTTACAAATTGTTGAATTAGTCGAGAGCTTACATGTGGCACACAGTATGTTCAACAATTCCCCAAACCATTTGGCTAGCTGAGTGGTTTTTCCTAGCTTATGCTGCTGTTTTTAGAGCCGGGCATCATTACTCGATATTCACCTTATACTCGAGACTTGGCTCATATTCGTCTTGAAAAACTGAGTACTCGCCATTAGTAAGGCAAGTAACAAGTCAAAAAAAATTCACTACTTGTAAGGACAAGACAAATATCAAGTATCGTTTCATTTTTTGGTACTTGCCTCGTTACTCGTTATTTGTTACTCGTTCTATAAAATACTCGTTAGTTTAACTTCAGATGCTTATGAAAATTTGGTCCAATGAGTTGCTTAACTCTGGATGAACAATAAAATGTTAGAATATATCTAGTCATCTTATATTGTCTTGTATTATCATATACGTTTGGTTTGCATTTAAGTACTTTCTTTTACAGGAACAAAATGTTTTTGATTTTGCAGGAATATAACATGATCAAGAAGTAGACAAAAATCTTTTTTTGAACACCGAAATAAAATGGAAGAACAATGAGTTTCATATGGTTTTTCAATATTTTGAATGCTTATTTTTATTTTTGTCTCTACTTATTTCTAAATTCATATGACTATTGAATGTTAAAAATTTAGAATATGTGTTATTTGTATGTAATCAAGAGCCAATTACTTTGTTTATCAAGTAACAAGGCAAGGCAAATTACTTGCAAGTATCAGTTTTTTCCAAGTACTTGATCAAGCAAGTACTTGTTTGAAGCAAATCAAGTATCAAGTCGAAAAACAAATTACTCGGACAAGTCAAGTCAAGTAGCAAGTAATCGAGAATTGGTAAGTAATTGCCTTGTGCCCACCCCTAACTGTTTTTCCTTGGTTGTGGGCAAAATATCTGTAATATTTGATTCGATCCGTTATTCGTTTCGATTCAATCCGAAAAATTCGGATAACCGTAACTTTTCGAATCGAAGCAAATAATAAAATTCAATATCCGTCAAATAAGGAGCAAATCACAAATCCCATTTTTGAAAAGACGGATATCCGATCCGTAATGTGCATATATATCTATATAGATTTTTAGTTATTTTATCCACTAAATAATTATTTGGTCATTAAATTTTTAAGAGTATGTAGTTTTTAAACAATTTGAAATGAAAATATTATTATTTTATATTAAAAAAATCTTTTCTTTTAGAATTTTTCAAAGAAATTAATTTTTTATTATTTTTTACCGGATGGACTGGTCGAATCGGATATCCGGTAAAATATACTGATTTTTCTGGATATCCCGTAACAGCGGATATCTGAAAGATCACGGATCGAATCGAATCAGAAATTTGATTATTAGTACAGGACGGATTGGATCACGGATATCCTTAAAATTTCAGATATCTGTTCCATACCCACTTCTACTACTCGGTTGTACAAACGTATGTTTTGTTATAGTCAAAAGTCAGCTTTGGTTTTCGCTTTTCAAGATGATAAAATGTTAACATTCTTGTCTTGTAATTGTTCTATTAGTATTTGTATATGGTTTCACGCACCACTTGTTGAATCTGTCATCGGCTGTGTGTTTGTAAGATGATCTACAGCCTTTTTTTTACTAGTTGGTCGATTATTTGCATCTTTTATCATCATCTCTGTAGAATAAGTAACAAAAGGAATTATTGGTGTGTTGGATTCAGTTGGATGATTGGTGTGTTGTTCTCCATTATATAACTAACACAATGAATTAATAAATGATTCAGTTACATGCAAATCAATCATCTTCTCTCAACCTTCAGAGCTCTCTCTGTCTCCAACTAACTCCTAACATCTCCTCATTATTACATATAGATGCTCTCCAATGTTTATCTAGCTAGCATTAAAATCTCATTCTCCCTGTGTGCTCTCGAAAGAATAACTTTCCATGTTTTCGGGAACTGCTTTCTTCAATGAATGCTGGTACAGTATCTGTATGCCTCTGCAGATTATTCTGTTTGAGTTTCCTGTGACCATCACTACTCTCAGCAGGCCTTGGAGCTTCCATTTTCACCTCTCTTGCAGCTTCTGGAAACGTTGTTACTCTTCCTCAAATTCCCGCAGACGGATCAGAACCGGTAAGTTTATTATCTGCTGGAACTTTCTCACTAGTCTCATCGACATCTGAGTTGCCCCTCGTCTCTATACCCTCAAGAACTCCCATGCTGGCGAGGATCTCTTCTCTCGGCTCATCTGGATACTTCACTCTATAGTACTCTAACTCCATCTCGAGATCTTGTATCTCCTTTTCCCTATCAGCCAAAACATCGTTCGCTCTCTCGAGTGCATCCACGTCGTGCTCGGCTTGCTCATCCATCATTCTAAGGTACTGCAACGCTTCCATCTGGAGAGCTGCTTTCTCTTCCTGCAACCTCGTGATCATCGCCATCGCTTCATTTGTAGCGATGGCTGACGCATTTCTTTCTTCCTCTAGCTCTTTGCTCAGCTCTCTTAGGCATTTCCTGTCGTACTCTAGCTGTTGCTTCAACAAATCGACGAGACGTTCTCCCTCGATGTCGCTGCTGATGCTTGCAAAGGACTCCACTGAAGCAGATTGTTTTAGTTCCGGTGTTTCTTTTGAAGTAGTTTGAGTCACTTCTGTTACCTTTGAGGAATCTTTGTCGCTCTGTTCTAGAGAGGGTTCTTCGTTGGAGAGTTTTGGTGACGTCAAAGGCTCAGTCTCTTCATGCTCTTCTTTACTGGAGTGTTCTTCTGTGGCGGAACCAGTTGCATTGTTTGATGTCAACGGTTCAGTTTCTTCATTGTCCACATCATCTACTACTTCATGACTAGAATGGGATTTTGCAACTGAGTAGTCATTACTTCTATCTTCTTCTTCCTCACTGGATTGTTCTTCAGCTGAACCAGATACTTCGTTTGATATCAACGGAGGATCAGAACGTGCATTGACCTCGTCTACTTCTTCATTACTGAAGTACTCTTCTGCAGCATTGTTTCCACCAATTTCTTTTTCTTCCTCACTAGACTGTTCATGTGCTAGAGAATCTGACGCTGAAGGCTTGAAATCTCCTTCTGCTCCATCTTCCTCATCACCTGCAACCGAACCAGGAAGATGAGAAGACACTTTATGCTCCATAGCTGCATCATATTCTTCTATCTTCACAGCTGTATCAGATATGTTTTGAGCAGAGCCTGCGGAGTCATCGTGCTCTTGAATCTTGATTTCCTGAGAGGAAGAGTTTTCTCTAGGACTCATGAAATCTCCACCATAAGGAGATGAGTTGCCACTTTGCTCAGTTTCATTATCTGCAAGAAATAACATCATATTAAGGAACTGTATGACATGAATGCGTAGATTTTGACAAGTGTTTCATGAGGTACACCTACCATTTTGTGTTTCTGCTTCTGCATTGTCCTCTTGATGAGGTAAGTCCAATGAGAATGGACGAGCTTTACTCATAGTTATAAGCTCAAAGATTACAGCTGCATGCTCCCCTAATGCAACAGGTTGTTGTTGCTGAGTAGTCTTATTATCTACATGCGTGGGAGATCCTTTGTTTTTTTTATAATCTTTGTTCTTATCCATGTTGTCTTGCACACAAGGCTGTTGTTTACGCTTCGACATCTTCTTGTCTTCCAAAGATGTCCTAGATCGAGACTTGCGAACACGTCTCTCAGGTGGGTCAACATTGAAGTCAGCCATCTGGAGGAACGCATCATCATCTGTAAATAGGAAGTCAGACTCGGAGCCTGAGTGAACCTTCAGCTGTGTGTAACCCGCATCGCTGCGGCTTCCAACGTCAACATACTCGCCACCGCTACTTGTCGCCGGTCTATGAAGATCTCTCATCTTCTTCAAACTCCCACCGCTTCCTCGTCTGGTAAGATGATGATGCCTCGGAGCAGGAATGTTCGGTTTATTAGCGGTGTTTCTTCCACGAGAGCCTAACCTAATCAGTCTCTGTGTATGGTGCCTTGCCCTCCACGGTTTACTGCAACAAGAACATGACCTAAGGTGAGCAGAGTGGCTTGTGGAGAGCAGATCATACCCAAGCTTCCCTAGAAGCAATCTGTTCACGTCTGGATTCGGACCGGTCGTTTTGGTGAAGGACAATAGACAATCGTTACACATTCCTCGACAGTCGGCGAGCTTGTTGTCGTGATTTAGACACGACATGTAAGATGAGACCTCTGATCTGTGGTTTCTGCAGATGAGCAATCTCCAATGCAGGGGATGGAGGATCTTGGAACAGAGGAAACATGGCATCTGCAACCTGCAGTAGCGTGCGAACCAGACGAGGAGATAGGAGAGGAGAGCATCGATGAGCATGAGGAATATGAGGAACCATTCGCATGCTGCGTAGGTCAGCACAGGGACCTTTTGATCAAACATAACATTTGGAATCATGTCTTAGACTGGTGGTGGTGACAGTGTGTTCTGAAGAACGTTAAAACTCATCATCTTGAAAGCAAAAATTAAGAAGCAAAACTCAGAATCCTGTCTGAGATTTTCATATTATTGAGCATTTGGAAGTAAAAACGGAAACATCCTAAACTTGAAAACTTGGCTTCAAGATTAATCGGTCAAACAAACTTGTTCAACGATTTGTTATTTCTGGTTTACCTAAATTAGTGTACGTTTGTTTTTTTTTTTTGGATGAAGAAATGGTCGACCCGGATTTTTGGAATTACCATACATTTTAGAGAATCTTTAAAAGACTGATAAATAATTGATTTGCGGTTGCAGTTTTTTTTTTAAAAAGTAAAAAATATACCAGTTCATTAGAAAACACGATTAAAGTCTAAATCATAGACAGCAAAGTCAAAGCATACTGAGTATTAAAACTGCATCACATATCCAAACTCCTATAAGAGGTAGTTGTGGGTTTCAGTCCTTACTCCTTAGTATGTGGGAGACCTTAAGTCCTCTTCTGAAAGGCTTGATTAAATAGGAGTCTTGTTTGAATCTCTGGAACAAAGGAGAGCATGGCCATCATCGAGATCACAGCAAACAAGATGAACCCCGATCATAAAGTCATGTCTCCATGCTAATTGCATCACTGAAGGCCAGAGCCGTAGCAGTTAAACCATCTCCAACTGGTTTCCATTATTTTTTTATATTTAAAATGAAGTAAATAGAAAATGAATTTGTGATTTAGATTTTCCTTATTTTTTCTCGATTATTAATCTATCTATTTTCAACTTTAATTCATCGTTTTGAAGGATAGGTCTGAATCTAACATAAATTAAATACAAAATCATTTCAAAAATGTTGTTTTGTGTATATATTAATCCGTTTAATAACCATGCGTAAATCTAATAAGAAAAATATAATAGAAACAACAAATACATGTGACGATTCAAAAAATTAATTAAATTACAAAATATAAATTATAAAATTATCATATTTCAAATAGTAATATAAATATTTGATTAACATTACCAAATTATTGGTGTCCAATGCGGATTTCAGTTTGGTTTTGGTTCGTTTATTTTTGGGTTTCCAGTATTTCAGTTTATAAAAAATAGCTATTATACTAAAAATATTTCTATTTTAGTTTGGTTCGGTTTATATATTGTTGATTTTTGGTCTATTCGGTTTTATACCAAAAAATCATAAAAATATTTATCTTTTATAAAATTTTGTGTATTTTACTTTACATAATTAAATATTGGCTTAAATAAAATATGAAGATATTTTGTTTTTTAAATAGACTATTTTTCTTTTTTCTTTTACAGTTTAAAATAATTAGTAAAGTTATTAAGTTTAGTAAAAGATACTAAGTTAATAATAAAAGGTATTATAGAATAAAAAATATAAAAAATTATTTATCCATAATATTATTGAATAACTAAATATCAGTAGGCATATTTTCGACGCACAAGTAAAAATTGTACTTTGTTTAATTTGATAAAAATGAAAAATAAAATTTTCTTTCAAAACAAAATATTAAACTACTAAACTTAAAATTTTAAGTAAGAATATCATATTAATAAAATAAATTATGTATATATTACTAATTAAATTATAAAGTTTACATATAATTATACTACGATTTTTCACTAATCGATTTATTCGGTTTGATCATTTTATATACCAAACCGTTTTCATACCGCGGCTTCTTAAAAATAACATTCATTCGATATATTTAATATTACCAAATCCAGACCGATTTCTCTTTATCGGTTTGGTTTAAATTGTTTTGCTTTTACCGGATTGAAAATTAGCAATATATATTATTAATGATGTAAAATAAGTTTTTTATGTGCATTAAAGTGAAATAAATACCCGGGCGGTTGCCCGGGTAAAAATCTAGTTTTTCATTAAATTTATATTCAGTTTTGACCCGCCGACCTTCAAAATCAAATTCCTATTAGCCATATTTTTTTTCTTTTATTTTTTTCAGATAATACATTGTTATATATACAAAAGTCTAAGATATGTCAATTTTTATACATGTATTATATAGTTTTTGAATGTTAAGTCGTTATGTCATCGTATTATATTTTTAGCATAAATATTTTATATTTATGAAACTGCTTTTACAAATTTATCAATTTAATGTAATTATCATATTTAGTTCAGTATAATAATTCTTTTAATATGAAATATTATTATGATAAAATCGATAAAAAGATCATTTTTTATTTTTTCATTTTATAAATGATAATTGAATATATATGAATGCATAATTATAGTTCATTGCTAATTACGAAATTAGTTTAAATATTGTTATAATATTTTTCAACAGTTTTGTTAAAAAAATTATATATATATATATATATATATTTAAAATGAAAAGATATCATGATTAGAAAAATTTATATTATTAACTTTAATGAAATAGATGTTAATTTATATACATGTATTATATAGTTTTCTAATGTTAACATGTGTTACCTACATATTATATTTCGAACCTAAATACTAACGAAAATAAAATATATAAATTTAACAATTTAATATAATTTAATCATATTTAGCTCAATATAATAATTTTCTGTTAAAAGGATTGATTATGATTAAATAATAGATAAAATGATAGAATTTATATTTTAAAATTTATAATATATATATATATAAATGTATAATATTATTTCATAACTAATTTCGAAATTAGTGAAAAATTTTACATATAATTTTTGAAAATTAAGATCTTGTTAAATATTTTAAACAGACTTGTTAGAACTTTTAAAAATATATATTTATATTTAAAATGAAAATATTTCAAAAGATATTGTGATTAATTTGGTTCAAAGATTCTATATATTATTAGTATTAATAAAATACATTTAATAAAAAAATTTAAAGGATGGTCCCAATTATAAACTCACACATGAAAGAATTCATTACTTCTATTTCAATAAGATAGATATAATTAGAAAGTTTAAGAAAATAGTATAAAATTTTTATTTTTATTTTATAATAAAATATTAACTAACATTAATTTATAATAATGTTAGACTACTAATCACAAAATTAATCAATGCTTCATTTTATAAAGATATTTAAAAAAATTATTAAGATTTTGTTAGATTTTTTTTAACAGATTTTTATAATAAAAAATAAGATAATTTTATAGGTGAAGTTGTTATATCTCTATAATATTATTTGAGAAGTCGGTTTCTTATGTATCGTACTCATATTAATTCTCACGATGGTTGATTACGGAGATACCCTTAATGAATTTAAAATATTATATTTAGTTACTATTATTTAAATTTTTTTCCTTTTTATTAGGTAGTGCTGTATAATTAAATTTTTATTTAGTTTCTTTTTTATTTTTTCCAATAACATATATAATAAAAAGGAAATATTTACAATTTTTAAGAACAAAAATTTTAATAATATTTATATATAATGTGATTTCATAAAAAAGGAAAGTTAACAAAAGTAATCTTGATATTAATAAAAATAATAAAATAAAAACATATTATTTTATAATATTTTTTATTAATTTTTATGCATATAAATTATGGTTACCTCAAAACATAATATGTTGCAGAAAATCTCACTAAATATGTTTATGGATACCTCAAAACATATTATCTTATTTTGAATCTCATGCATATAAATTATGGTTACCTCAAAACATATTAACTAAATTTAACAATTTATTTCTATTGTAATATATATATGCATGAGATTCAATATTGTATTTACATTCTTTTATGTAATTTTTAGTAAATCCATATTTTAATTTATTTTGTTTATTTGACTCTCAAAAAGAAACTATGTTATACAAAATATCACAAAAATATATTTAAGAGAATAACCAACCTAAATTTCAAATATAAAAATTATCAAAATATTATTATAATTAAAAAAAATATTATGATTGAATTTAAAGAAGTAAATGCAATCTAATATGCTCAAGTAAAAACTAAACCGATTAGATATTACATATATAAAATTACTTGTTTAACTCAAATATAATTTTATTAATATAAATTATACATATAAATTATAAAATTATTTAAATTGAAAGAATAAATTAATTTATTATCATATATTTATATTAAAAATATTTATATCCGTGCATGAGCACGGGATAATCAACTAGTATATTAATTATTTAAGATATGATATCTTAATGATACCATAATATTAATTAGAAATAAATGAAATATGATTTTCCAGGGAAGGTCCATTTTAAAGAAAGTCACACATAAAGAGAAGCTGTGACTTCTCTTTTAATATAATAGATAGATTGTCATTGTTCTAAAATTATTATGTACCGCTTAGACTATATTAATTGTACTATATGTGTTTTTCGATATGGTTATGTGTTAAACAATATTCCCTTTGTCCTACTTTAAGTGGTGTTTTAGGTTTTTGCACAAATATTAAGAAAATACAAATTTTTATGTATTTGTATTAAATTAAACTAATTCAATCAATTAAAAAAAGATGTAGTATTTTGTAATTGGTCAAAATTTTTAAACAACAATAAATTGTATCTATGATAAAGAGAACATCACTATTTTAAAAAAAAAAACAGTAAAAACTCACTTTGGTACAGAGGGAGAGTAGTTTTTATGATCATATACAACTGTAATCTTTCCCAAAATAAAATAGAACAACCCAAGTTACGAGATGACTAAAGTACCCTTGTAAAACCTAATAAAAGGTCTAATTGAATCGATGAAATCGCCGATCCCTTCTTTGCCCTTCTCCTTCACCCAGATTTTCCCCCTTGGACCCCTCTTTCTACCCGCCAAATCCTTCCTCTTTGAATCCGTGAGTTCCGATCTCCTTTTGAATCCCTCTTTTCTATTGAAATTTGTTCCTGATAGATTCTAAGGAATATGCAATAGGGTTTTACAATCTCTTATATAGATTAGAGGATTTTGTCTGATTGCTTCCAAAGTTCATCGTTACTTTTGTGCTTGGGTACTTAGGCTTATTATGGTTATAGCTCTTGTCTAAACTTCTTGTTAATTTATAAGTTTTTGAGTCCGAGGAACTCTCTGTTGTTTATACCTTGTTTTCTTGCTTGCTTGCAGGTTTACAATACATTGTGCAAGTTGAGTTAGATTCTTGAACAGATATATTGTCTGCATTCTACTTGGCTACTGTGATGAAATGGCAAACCACCAGCTGATGATGATTGCGGAGGGGAACCACGAGATATCGTCGTTTAGACAGGAGGAGCATTTTGTTGAACCTAGACAGAACAATGAACTGTTCCCTACTCATGGCTACAAATTTGATTTCCAACCGCTACAGGCAACTGACCTGCAGATAGGTGTTTCGCGTGACCAAAACGAGGTCTGGAACCGCAACTCAACAACTCACTGTGATGAAGAACAGTCTCTGGAGGGTAAAGATGAGGTTGATTCTCAGGAGATCCGAGACGGAAGCTTTGACAATGCTTACGACATCTCCTTTCCTGAGAACGACGACGACTACTCTGAAGCTTCGGAGAATGGTAAACTAGCTTTAGTAGTTTCCGAGGATCTCAACGATAGCTTACAGTTAGGAGTGGGTCATTGCATGAATACGGATCCCATACCTGGTTGTTTGGACATAACCCTTTCTCAGCAGCTAGAGTTGGCTCCTCCCATTGTTCAGTGCCGGTCTCTTGTTACAGCTTCTCCTCCTATTGTTCAGTGCCGGTCTCTGGTTACAGCTCCTGAGCACAACTTGGTCGTTGGTATGGAGTTTTCAGATGTCATTGCTTGTAGGAGAGCACTGAGAGATGCAGCGATCGCCTCGCGCTTTG
Organism: Brassica carinata; assembly: GCA_016771965.1. Taxonomy (NCBI): domain Eukaryota; kingdom Viridiplantae; phylum Streptophyta; class Magnoliopsida; order Brassicales; family Brassicaceae; genus Brassica; species Brassica carinata. Next base: position 27,484,350 of record CM028688.1, on the reverse strand, counting down.
AGATGCAGACAGTTAAATCTGACAAAACTCGCTTTACTGCAAAGTGCGCTAGTTCGGGATGCCCTTGGAGGATTCACTGCGCCAGGCTTCCTGGTGTGCCGACTTTTTCGATAAGGACTATTCACGGGAACCACACGTGTGATGGCATTTTACACCTTGGTCACCATCAGGCTTCGGTTCAGTGGGTTGCTGAGGCTGTGAAAGAGACGCTTAGAGAAAACCCTCGTTGCAAACCTAAGGAGATACTCGAGGAGATTCATCAAGTCCATGGGATTACACTATCGTACAAGCAAGCGTGGAGAGGGAAAGAGCGTGTAATGGCTACTGTCCGCGATTCATTCGAAGAAGATTACCGTCTTCTTCCTCAGTATTGTGATGAAATCAGAAGAGCAAATCCTGGGAGCATCGCTGTGGTTAATGGAAGCCCTGATGATGGGAGCTTCCAACAGTTATTCATTTCTTTCCAGGCATCAATCTCTGGTTTCCTTAACGCTTGTCGGCCTCTTATTACATTGAACAAAATTGTTTTGAAAAGCAAATATCTAGGGACACTGCTGCTCGCCACTGCGTTTGATGGAGATGGAGCAATATTTCCTCTGGCTTTTGCGATCGTTGGCGAGGAAAATGATGGTAGCTGGCACTGGTTCCTCTCAGAGCTGCGTCAGCTGCTTGAAGTGAACACCGAGAACATGCCAAAACTGACGATTTTGTCTAATAGAGAGCCGCTCATTGTTGATGGAGTAGACGCTAATTTCCCAACGGCGTTCCATGGCTTCTGTATCCATCATCTAACGGAATCCTTCCTTAAGGAGTTCAACAACGATTATGTTCTTGTGAACCTCTTTTGGGAAGCAGCGAAATGTACCACCGAGTTTGAGTTTCACGCAAAAGTTCATGAGATGTCGCAGATGTCCCAAGAAGCTGCCATGTGGGTCAGTAACATCCCTCCCTCTTTATGGACCACATACTGCTTTGAAGGAACGAGGTTTGGACATCTGAATGCAAATGTTACCGAGTCAATCAACGGTTGGATTCAAGAAGCTTCAGGTCTTCCTATAATCCAGATGATGGAGTGTATCCGTCGCCAACTCATGACTTTGTTCACTGAACGCCGTGAGACAAGCGTGCAATGGTCAAGTATACTAGTTCCATCTGCTGAGAGGCAAGTCGTTGAGGCTATAGAACAAGCTCAGGCGTACCAAGTTCACAAGGCAAACGAGGCACAATTCGAGGTCATGACCGGTGAAGCAACATTGTTGGTGGATATTAAATGCCGTTCGTGTATGTGCCGTGGATGGGATCTATACGGTTTGCCTTGTAGCCACGCAGCTGCGGGGCTCCTCTCTTGCAGACAGAATGTTTACAGGTTCGCAGAGAGTTACTTTACTGTGGCAAATTACAGGAGAACTTACGCAGAAACCATACATCCAGTTCCAGACAAGACCACGTGGAAGAAGAAAACAGAAGCTGACAGAGAAAGTGGTGGGGATGGTGATGAGGTTATGATAACACCACCGAAGGTGTTGAGACAACAGCCACGGCCAAGGAAGAGGAGAGTTCAAGGAGAGGACCGTGGACGTCAAAAGCGGATGGTTCGATGTAGTCGGTGTAATCAGCCTGGCCATTTCAGAACTACTTGCACAGCTCCTACATAAAAAAAAAAAAAAGCATGTGATACTCTTTTTCAGACATTTTTTATAGGTTTAGAACATTTTTGCAAAGCCTTTCTCTTAAACTCAATTTTCCAACAACAGTGATAGTTAACTAGACATCTTTAAGAGTCAATTTATGTCTTCTTATGTGATATAAGCTTTGAGTAAAAAGAGTTTCTAGAACCTTGTGAAACACGCAACATATTAGCATGGAGAATAAGATTCTAGCTACACAAAACTAAATGGTCAAAACCACAAGAAACATCCGGAGTAATAGGGCTGGAAGCTATTTTAGTACAGTACAGTAAACACGTGGAGAGAGCAGATACATTGTCTCGTAACACAAAACAAACTCAAACAATTGTTCCAGGATTAGGAGTTTAACCAATCTTTAATCTCCTATGTCTCTTGATGAATCCCCAAACCAAATCCGTTGATATGTTAAACAGATCAATGTGTGTCTCAGAGTTTAACAGCAGCAACACGACGGCCTTCACACAGGTTTTCTTAATCTCAACCATTGGTTTGCTCTTAGCTGTCTCATTGCTTTACCGTCTAAGGAAGCTACGTTACTCCAAGATCATCCCTCGTCTCAGGGTGTCTCACAAACACAAAGGCCATGAGAAGCTTGAGAGATTCTCTCACTACGTTGGTAAAAATCAATCGACTTATATCTCTTTGAAATCTCTATGATCAACAGATCTTGATGCATTGTAAGTCAGTGTTGTTTGTGTTTTTTTTGTCTTTCTGAATTTTGCAGTGAGGCAGATGGGATTCAAGGACAGGAGAGAATGTCCTCACCTCTGCAAATTAGCTAGCGAGTACATAAGGAAATCAGGTTCCTGCGAGGAAGACATCTACAGCTTTTTCTCTGAAGAGCCTGATGCTGACTCTCTCTTCATTAAGCTCGTTGAGGAGTTTGAGAGATGTATTCTCAGTTACTTTGCTTACCACTGGAGCCATGCAGATCTCATGATCAGTCAGGTTAACTTTCATAATCCTTTCTTCACAGTTAGTAGACAAAAAAACATCACATGGTCTTGTTTCAGATACTTAGCGCTGATGCTGAGCCCAAGAAGAAGCTCAAGCACATTGTCATGGCAGCAACGAGGTGATCCTAAACAAACAAAACAAAAAACAATCCAGATCGTGTTCTTTTTTTTTTACTTCTCCCACATGATTGTTCCTTTGTTGGTATATATAGGGAACAGAGGTTTGAGAGAGTGACTAAGAATCTAAAAGTGGCGAGAGTGTTCAACACATTGGTAGAGGAAATGAAAGCAATGGGGATAGCGTCGGTTGATGACTCGGAATGTACAGAAGTGATGGCTCCAGTTGCACACAAAGACAGAAGCCCGGTTCTACTCCTCATGGGTGGTGGTATGGGCGCAGGAAAGAGCACTGTCCTTAAAGAGATTCTCAAGGAGTAAGTAACGATTCAAATATAAGTTTCACTTGCTCGTTTTTTTTTTCTTCTGCATTCATCATGCTTTGTGTGCTTTGGATTCAGACCATTTTGGGCAGGAGCAGATGCTGTGGTTATCGAAGCCGATGCTTTCAAAGAATCTGATGTGATATATAGAGCTCTAAGCTCCAGAGGCCATGTTGACATGGTCAAGACTGCTGAATTCGTAAGGTTCTTTCTTCTTTTCTTTATAGTTGCAACAAGAATCCTTTTGACTTGTGAAATGGAACTAGAACAGGTTCACCAATCATCAACAGATGCAGCATCATCGCTGCTAGTTACAGCTCTCAACGAAGGGAGAGACGTGATAATGGATGGAACACTGTCTTGGGTACCATTTGTAGTACAGACCATAACCATGGCTAGGAATGTGCATCGCCATCGCTACAGAATGGGAGCTGGCTACAAGGTTGGTGAAAATGGAGATGTTATAGAGAACTATTGGGAACGCATAGGCGAAAGACAACAGCTGCAAGAAGATGGAAGAGAAAGAAAGCCATACAGGATAGAGTTAGTTGGTATTGTGTGTGATGCTTATTTAGCTGTGATCCGAGGCATTAGGTGAGAGTGTTCTCTTAAAGAAGTGTGTGTGTGTGTGTGTGTGTGTTCTTCTTCTCAACATAAGGGTTTTGGTTTAACCATGTCTATATGCAGGAGAGCAATAATGTGTAGAAGAGCGGTCAGGGTGAGATCTCAGCTGAGATCCCACAAGAGGTTTGCGGATGCGTTTCTTACTTATTGCAACTTAGTTGACAATGCAAGGCTTTACTGCACCAATGCTCTTGAAGGTTCTCCAAAGGTTAGATGCAAAAATAAACAACCTGAAATGTGTTAAGTAATGAAAGTGAGAATCAACAGAGAACAATGGTGGTTTTGTGTGCAGCTGATAGGGTGGAAAGAAAAGGATAAGACATTGCTAGTGGATCCAGAGGAGATAGACTGTTTGAAGAATGTAGGGAGGTTGAACGAGGATGCAGAGTCCATTTATGAGCTGTACAGTAGACCAAACCCTGCTTGTGAAGCTGGATCGATATGGAAAGACATTGTTCTTTCTCCATCCAGGTTCAACGTTCAACAGGAGCTCAAATACTCAATTCAGAAAGTGGAAAGATTCAAACAATATCTTCAAGAATCACCAAGGTGAGGAAGATAGAGAAGGGATGCAGTTTTTTCTTAGCTTTGTTTCCTGGTATGTCAAACAAGTTCGTTTAATGTATTACTCCTAAAACGATCAAACAAAAGTAGTTCTCTCTAAGCAAAAGAAAGAATGGACAATGCCTAACTTGCTTGCTATCTACTTATGTCAGAAAACTTAATAGCAGAAACTAAACAGAATTTCACAAACAATTACCAAAACATTGAATGTAAGAGATGTGTTAAAGATATGCATCACCATAACTTTGCCAAGCTTGTTGTTGTCAAAAGAGATCAGTTCCTTCAGAACATAGTCTGTTATCTGCATTTCTTTGCCAAGCCTGTTGTTCTAAAGAGAGATCAGTTCCTTCAAAACCATAGTCTGTTATCTGCATTTATTTTATTTTTTGCCAAGCTTATTGTTAGAGTTATTGTTACGTCTCCATCATGAGCAATGAAACGAGAAAATGAAGTGCAGAAACAAGAAAGAAACTGAATCTACTTAACACATTGATACAATGCCTTAAGATTCATTCAAGAACCAATTCAGACAGGCACAAATGAACATTAGACCTAGCAGAAACTCTCTAAAACAAAAACAAAACAAAAAGAAGCAATGTCTAACTTGCTATCTACTTATGTCACAGAACCTAATAGCAGAACCAAAGAGAATTGCACAAACAACACCAAAACATGGAATGCAAGAGATATGCATCAAATGATTCAGACAAAACCAACGAACCTCGCCTTAATGTTACTAAGTTAGTTGCTCTCAAGAGAGAGAGACCAGTTCCTTCAAAGCACAGTAAGTTATCTGCATCTCTCTCAGGAGCAACCAACAAAGACAGAAACTGAATCTGTTTGAACACATTGATACAATGCAGAAGCACATCTTTGCAAACCATCACATATAGCTATTAAAAATTTCAAACAAAGCAAAAATTACAAGATAAAGGTTGGTCTCGAGAAGAAACCAAGACAAAAGATAAAACTTTGTAAAAAAAAAAAAAACAAGCCCCCTTCATAGACGATTCAATTATACAAAAGACTTATAACCCTAAAGAGAAGCTAAACCAATCACTTCTTCCTCGTTGAAGCTCTCTTCGCAGGAGACTTCACCTTCACGCTCTTAGACGGAGCCTTCTTAGTCGCAGCAGCTTTCTTAGCTGGAGCTGCCTTCTTAGCAGGAGCAGCCTTCTTCCCTGGAGATGTCCTTGTCGAAGTCCTTGAAGCTTTAGCAGGTCTCTCCTTCGCCTTAGGCTTAGCAGCAACAGCTTTGGTCTTCGAAACAGCAGCTACACTCTTCGTCTTAGGTTTCGGCTTCGCAGCAGCTTTAGTTGTTGTTGTCTTTGCCTTAGGCTTAGCAGCAGCAGCAGGTTTCTTGGTTCCTTTAGCAGCTGGTTTGGTGGCCTTAGCAGGAGCAGCAGCTTTACCCTTCGGTTTAGCAGCAGCAGCAGCCGGTTTCTTCTTAACCGGTTTCGTCGCTGCAGCCGGTTTAGCCGCCGCAGAAGCAGAAGCAGACGGAATCTTGAAAGAGGCTTTGACTTTGACGAGCTTCCCCGAAGCGACGAGTCTCCTGAGATTGACGAGGAGAAGCTTCCTGAAAGTAGGAGGAAGCGACTTCTGCTTCTCTTCGATGAACTTCTGAATCGCGTATTGGCTAGATCCGGTCCTCTCCTTCAACGTCACGATCGCATCTTTGATCATCTGCAAACCAAATTGAACCAAACAGATCACTAATTTGTTAAACCTAATCAGATCGGAATCGAATCTCTTTACCTCTTCGTAAGGAGGATGAGACGAAGTGGTTCTCTTCCTCGGAGCAGCAGCAGCAGCAGGCTTCTTCGCCGGCTTAGCTTCCTTCGTCTTCTTAGCTTTAGCACCTCTGGCCGCCGGTTTCTTCTCCGTCGGCACCGTCGCTTCGGCGGCGTCTCCTGACTCCACGACCTTGGTTTCTTCCTCCGTCGACATCTTTTTAGGGATTTGAAAAAAGTTTTTTGATGGAGAAGAGAAGAGCTACGAGAAATGTTTATATAGTCAGATGTGAAATATGAGACCAAGAGGTTTTCTATCTCTCCTCTCATTGGTTAATACCTTGAGTACTCGGATCGGTGTAATCCTTCTCATGTTTGAATTTCGTCCGTTGGATCTTACATTATCGACGGCGTGGAGATGACGATTGCGAATGTTAAATGAGGAGGAGGGTTACTAGATGTGGATAGGTGTTCTCGGGTGTGTTTGGTGTGCTTTTTGCCTCGAGTAATTTGATGATAACTTGAGTTATACTTGATGAAATTCAATTTTGTTTTCTGGAACTTCTATATAATTCTGTAAGGTTTCTTTTGAATATTTAAGCGTTTGGAATGGATTATTTTAGGATGATAAAATGGGTTTTGAATCGAGGTTGGTCGAAGCAATGGTTTGTTTTGATAGTATTAAGGTATTTTTGATTTTCCGGAGAATGCTTGAGGGAAGATTGTGAATGTTTATATCCATTGGAAACTAGACTAATCAAGGAGTGTAGCGAACCAAGATTTCTTGAAATTGGATCATGTTTTGGTATAAAAAAATGTTGTTGAATCCGACTAAAGATGACCATTTTCTAGTCTATGGTGCCACGCGACTTTGTTGCATGTGTGATGTGTCTAACTTCGAAAGAGCCTCAACTGAAGCTGACCAGAGGTTTATGAAATGGATTCGTTTTCATATTTCAAATTCATTATATCGGATTATCGTGTCATGATTCACTAGATTTTTTTTTTATAGAAGTTAAAAATGTGTAATACTTAGTGAGGCATATATGCATAGTTTGACAATAACGATGATGTATGCAAGTATGCAACTATGCATCTAGCTTGTGCTTTTATCATCAATAGAGTATGTTATTCATTAGCAAGCATAAATCATGATTACGAATACGAGATTTTGATCTTACATTTATACACCTTTTTCGTTTAACACATAGCAATATAGTTCTATATTGGAATATTGATACCAGGTTTGAAAACTTCCCATGGTTTTGTGTATGGAGTTGGACGATGTTTTCATATAAGATCCGGGGGTAATTCAATGTTCTTAAAAATATCCAAAAGGAAATTTGTAAGAGTAGGATTTCTTTTTCTATATTGGTTATTTTATAAATCCAGTATAAAGCCATCTACATATTCTTCTAAAATAAGATAGGAACCTTAACCTCTCTCTTTGACACGAACATTAATTAATATCGTGAGAGTAAACGTGTTATAGACATTCCACTAATTAATCTGTCATTCGAATATTAATTTCATTCTTATGGTTTAATTTTGGATGTCAATTACATTTTCCGATTACCAATAGAAGCTAATGTTGGTTTCAAGATACTCTACAGAGTCTAGCTCTAGATTACTAGTCTAGTATAACCACCATTATCAGACATGCAATTTAATCGTAACAATGAACTTTTCCGCTATGGATTTAGTAATAAGCCAATAAATGGTTGATACAAAAGTAATATGTTTTCAATATAAGGATATACCGGAATTGCTAACGAGAGATCTGTCCTAATCTTTTGATGACTATATATATAAATAATTTCTTTTTTGGGGGTATCATCTACATATGTCAATACTCTTAAAATAAAGTAAATAACATTTTTGGTATCATCTACATATGCTACTTACTAATCTTGAAAGAAATAAACTTTACATTATCTATAGTTTCAATTGTTTGGGATACTTGTTAGTTGCCATCACCCCTTCGGCCATTCAAACACGTCATTTGTTCATAGTGCAGATTTTACTAGAGATTACTTTAAAAAAAAAAGATTTCACCTAATAAACATAAACTATGGGTAATATTTGCATATGCGTTCCAAAAAAAAAGCGTTCCAAAAAAAAAAGGGGTAATATTTGCATATATGCTTGATGTAAAATAAAGTTTCAATATTTTATATTTCGAAGAAAAGAAATGAATAGTGAGGAAGATATATTTCTACATACTCTTTTGACATTAATATTCCTATATATATATATTCTCTGCCTAAGAAATAAACAAGTTTCATCGTGTATGGCTAAAATCTGGAACAATACCAAAAAAATGGATTCAACTCAAATTTGCACCATTCTTTTCCCAATTTGTAATCTCACTCATACGAACAAAATGACACGATCTTATATCTTGAATTAGTACTACGCATGCTTTAGATAATGACTCAGAGTGGACGATTTCAAAGAGATTTTAGAAAATCATTTAAAAAGAAAGATGAAGGAGACCATAATTCCTATTCTTTTATTGTGGAGTAATGCAACAAGATTATGCCATTGTGGTATAGTTGACTCTCCATATAAAGGGAATCCTTTAGCTTTGCCCAAAGAGATCAGAATTGGGTGAAGTGCTGCCTGTTTAGAGCCATGAGAAATGATTGGTTCAACCTATGGCTAATGGACTCGGGACCACTATAGTTCATATCTTCTCCATTCGGCCTTTTCGACATAACCAATTTTGTTTATGCCTATCTAACACACAATATAGTTCTTTATGTAGACTACTACCATTCAGTTTAATGTTTTCCGCACTTTTAACATTCTTTATGGAAGTATTATCTTGTGAGTGGTCAAAATAGTGAAAGTTTTCTAAAAATAGTTAAGAAAATTTTAAGTTGAGTTGCATCCAACTCTCTATTTTTTCTCTGGCTGATAACCGATTAAACGCTCTAACCACGAGACAGACGAGTATTTACGCATAGCATAAGAGAATTATATGCCTTTATAGTTATCCTACTTTTAGTATGAAACTTGTTGTATTTTCCTCCTATACTTCTCTACACATGAATATCTGAATTCGTTTGCTGAATGTTTTGAGCTATTCGTATGAGTTCATCTTCTATAGAATTCAGCAACTGTACTTTATGATTTTTTTTTTTCTTTTTCAGAGTTCAAATATATTTCAGTTTATGGTATATGGTAACATATGTTAAAAAGTTTAAAAGGGTTAATTCGATTATCTAAATCATCAAAATACATTTAAGTCATGTTCTTTTTGTTGACGCTGCGGAAGCGTTCAGCGACTCAAAAATTACACTTTCTGGTGGATGAATTTTTGCTCTCCCTATTGCTAGGATCAGACGACGCTCAAAGAACTACGACTGGAATTTGAAATAGTTTTGTGACGCTGTGAAATTCAGCGGAGAAATCGGAAGATGCAGTTACTTTTTTCAAAACCAGAGACATAAACTAAAAGACGATGTCATCAATTCTTTGTTTTCTTTTACAATTTTCGGCCACTGAACGCTATCACAGCGACACCATAAAGAACAGAGCTTTAGTTTTTCAGGTACACACAGGTAAAACTTTAGAGTAAAGCAATGTTGAGTTGAAGTAATGGAAATATGTGTGACTTATAGAAAAGTAATTCATGATATTTTGTGAGTGACACCAAAGTACAAAGAAGTTCATGTAGTGATTGTAAGATGAGTAAACAAATCTGTTGAACTTCCAAAAATTAAGTACCATCCATTGCACAAAATGAGTTTCACTGGCCGAGTGAACAGGCGTGATAGGTCCATTAACCGTGTGTTGTCGAGGCGTTACAAGTGGTATCAAAGTTAAAACTAGGCGAGTGTGGAATCATTTATGACTTCACATTAACATGGAATACAATCCTGGGGGTGGTTATGTCAGAGGGAGTGACACTAATATCTCAGTCTGTGGTATATGTTAGTGTATTTTGAAAGGTTTTAAAATTTTAATTTGGCTATATATGTCACCGAAGTGCACTTATTTTTTAAGTCAGACATTTGAAAAGAATTTTAGAGCTAAATTTGTTTGATCTAAAGTAGTTAATGCATGGATATTTTATAAGAAAATGAGTCGTGACATCGTGTGAATGAGATCAAAACACAAAAAATGTATTGTGGTGAATTATATTTATTTTCTTAATGAAATTAATATGAATTATGAAAATTTGATATGTTTAGTGAAAATTTCTTAAGATTTACTTTAATCTTTTATACAAGAAACTCTCGTTCATTCTTTTTCTTCACTTTTTTTATTTACTCTGTTTTAAAATATGTACTAGTGGTATTCCGGCGCTACGCGCCGGGTTCGTATGTTGTATTTTTACATGAATTTATAATTTATTATATGCACTTGGTAAAGAAAATATGTTAAAAATATGAAAATGAAAATATGTTAAAAATGATATTTTCTGATCTTTTTTATAGTGGTTAGCGACTGTAGTGTATTACTTTGTTTGAAGTTGTTTAGTTCAAAATGGAATAGCATAAGTGGTTGTTACTAATCAATTTAATAAAAGTACAGTAAAAAGCTGATAGTCGTAATAAAGTTAATTTAGTTGGAATTTAAACATAAAACAAAATTGATGTTTTATTTAGAAAACATACTTACATTATTAATTATTAAAATAATTATGAAGTATCAAACTTGTACTGATATATTTAGTCCAAATAATAGAAAGATAAAATAAGTTTCAAATTTTATAAACTATATAAAAAATAAGGGTGAAGTGTCAATCTTTGGTAAAATAATTGGTGAGTATCTAATATATGTGTTCTACACCCAAGGCAGTCATACTTTTCATCAAGGAGTATTGCGAGCCCTTCAAATACACTGATTCAAACGCTTAATACCTTGCAGTTACGAAGACTTCCACTACTATTCATGTCCAAACATTAAGATTACAGTTATATTAAATTGAAAAAGTTAATAAAAAGTAAGATATTTGAGATATACCTTTGAATTTTTAAGTTAGACATATTGCGGTGAGTGCTTTGGTTCTCTTTGCTGAAAATAGTTTTAATACCCAAAATTTTCTTATGATACCTGCAAACCAAAAGAAGTAAGCTGTTATTATGCTGGATTTTGTTAAGTTATTATATTGACTGGCTGTAAAACTTTAAAAAGAAAAACGAACCTGGCAAATCGTCTTTGTGTAGGCTAATGACATGAGGAGGTCGTAATTTCGGTACCTAGAAATCTCCATTAAGATCGGGTGTGTCGTCTTTTCTAGGTCAACAAACAGAATCTGCTCTGTGAATAAGATGGCATTAGGGGCGTCATCATATGTGAAGTTAGGGTTGCTCCTGGTTTCATCATAAATACTAAAGTCATAGACTAAGCTTTCTTTCAAGAGATGTTTGAATGTGTTAAGCATGTGAAAGTTGATTGACGCATGTAGGAACACCACCTGAGAAAGGGGATGACGCGTAAGAAAACTACTATTTTAAAAGCAAACGATCATTAATTGGTAAACTGAAATAAGAAACCGGTGTATCTTCCCATTAATCAACAACATATCAACCTCAACATCTCACCCTTTTCTTAATATTTCAAGCTTGCCAAAATTGTTGTAGCCTCGTCTGAACAACATCTCTATACCGGTTTGTCTTCAACTCAGAGCAATGAAACCGGGAATTCAACATGATCTGAATTGGGAAAAGGAAAGGGATTCTCGTCCGAGCTCTCACACCGTCTATGCATAGCCGATGAAGCTGAGAAGGCAGAAACTAAAGAAGTTTTCAATAGGAGAGTGGGAAGAGTGGAATTTCTGGATTAATTATATGAACGGTTACGTCGATTGCGTTAAAGAAGGAGAATCGTAGAGACTCTATACTCCATCGTCAACATCAAATACAAAGAAATACTATAAACCAGTGTTTTGAAACCCGACCCGGAGACTGAACCGAACGATTCATTGGGTCAACCGCGGATTAATAAATGAATTAATTTTATTATATAATAATATATTAGCTATGAAAATAAATATATAAAACTAAAGTTAATATTTTTAAATCTTTTTAAACATTAAATAATAGTTTGGATATGTATCTATTTTATGTTTAAGAACATTTAGAAAATACTTAACTTTAGTTTCTATATTTTTATTCTCATTTGACACAAAATATTAAAAAAATTGTAACATAAGAGTTATGACATTTAAAAAAATCAAGACATGAAATTCATAAATATTTATGTCTAATGTGAATAATAAATTTGTAACTCGCCAGGTTCTTCTTCTTCAACAATCCAAAACTCTGTTTTGTAATCCACATGATCATATGATCTTATTCTTTTAATTGGAAATCTATAAAACAAATTTAAAACATAACTATTTTTTAAAGTAAAAAGTAAAACTATCTGTTGGTTCAACCAGTGGTGCAACCGTATCGGGTTCGGATTTTATTGAGTTTTTGTGGGTTTTTGCAGATTTTTAAATTTTAGGCCAAACCCGATTTATATTGGGTCACCGGATTTACCGGTTCAACTGCAGATCCGGACCAGGTTCAAAACACTGTTATAAACGTTTAGGCTTGTATGAGGAAAAAATTAAAAATCCAATGTCTTTCACAATTAACATCAAAACATATTAAATATAGATTGAAAAAAAAATTATTAAAATGAGAGTGCCACATGGCATTTTTCCCCCCAAGGAGATAAAAAACTCTCCTTTATTAGTATAGATGTTTATGTGTGTTTACATATTAAAAATACATATTAAATTTTGATAATAAATGTTATTCTATGTAGTTATCAATTAATAAATAGATTACTAGTATTTTAATAAATATAATTAATTTTTTAAAAAGTTTACCGTTTATGTTTATTAAATAAATAAAAGGTAAATATAAAAGATGAAATATGTATATCTTTCTGAAATAAATGAAATAGTTTTATATTACAAAATTGCTTAGAGATTTATTGAGAACATCTCAATGTAAAATATCAATGTTGATGCTATCATGGTTGATGATATTTTTATTTTGTGTCTAGTAGAAAAGAAAGATGTTGTGGATTCATAAATGGGCCAGAAAAAATTTTACAAAAGGGTTTGCTCAATTATGGGTTATATGAATCATTAATCCAAACTGCAATTTCGTAACATAATTGAATCTACTTAATCTGTACTTTGTAATTGTAAGATTAATACTCCTCAAATGGAAGCAGAGAAGGAAACATCATTAGAGTAGTAATAAATTTGAGAAACGAGTCTTGACAAATCCTACATTTGTACCCCCTAAACCCAACCCAACAACTATTGCAGACTTTTAGTAAACCCCCCTCCCCCACCCCAAAACAAAGGCACAATAATGGAACAAAGCACACATAGGAACACACATGATACAATAAAAGTTAAGTTGTCACGGTTTGAGATGGCAATTTAGGGTGGTTATGATCTGCTTCATAAGTAACAACAAGCATTGCTGGATCTTCCAGGCATCTCTCAACGTGCTTCCTCGCTGGACAACCTCTCATGCTACTGCATTTGTAATATCCCCTGCACAAACACAAATATAATTTCAACATAGACACTTCTCAAAAGGACTCAATACTTTATACTAAATAATGCCTCTTCTCTCTCTCTCTCTCTCTCTCTCTTAATGCATCATTAGGACCCAAATGACTTAAGCTCTATATAAAGATGGGTTTTATACAAGTGCATCAAGAGAGAGTGATGTATACCTGGGATAAGGAGAGCCCTTTATAGGTTTCTGACCATATTTTCGCCACAAATAATCATCAGGAGGGATATCTGCAACCTTGTTACTTATAGCAGGCACTCTGATCGATCTCCTAACCCTATGTCTCCTGTCAATTTCCAACAAAGTTTTAATACACAATCTTCATTAACAGAGACTCCCTGAAATGTAATAAAAAACAAAACATGGAAATGACCTCTTCTTAGAGCAGTGGCATCGGCTAGCGCTGCCGCATCTCATGCTTCCATGCTCGCCTCCTTTCATGAGGCACCTTCTCTTAGAGGGTTGTGAACTCTGAACCCCTACCAAATGGAAGGAGTTGTTTCCTTCTATATTAGCAACGCTACAATCAATGCTAAGCGATGAAACAAAGGATCTTGTGGATGACATGGTTTGAGTACAACTCGAGTTATCAAAACTCAAACTTATCCCGCCGTTACACTTCCTTAGCATCATCTCAGCTTGTTGTTGCTGCTGCTGCATCTGATGATGGTGAGCCTGCAACCGTTCATGTAACTGTTGTTGCTGTCGATGTTCAGGAAACATATTCAGATCATCTGCCTGGTTAAGCTGAAGGAGAGGCGCTTTTGCTTTTGCATTTGAGTTTAAACTAAAGGACCTGGTCCCTAAATTGAGGGAATCAGTGCTCAACTCATGGAAACCAGAGAGGAGCACCGGTTCTTTCTGAGATGGTCGAGGTTCTGTTCTCTGGTAACAAGGATCAAGGAAGATGCTTTGAGAAAAATGAGTCTGAGGTTTCTTGGCTCTTCTAAACCTAGCATGACCCACACTAGTACTTAACAGACTCGACACTCTATTGAACCTAGACACAGCTTCTCTAGTTTCAGACACTAAACTCACATCGTACCCATGGTCTTGGTGAGGTGGTGTACATGATAAGAGGTTAAGAACTCTATGACAAGACTCTACAGCTGCTCTGTTGGCTCCTTCTATCTCCTCCATGTCTTAAAAGTTAAAATAATCCTAAATAAACCTCCCAAGACTCTTAAGAATAGAATCACTAATTAGAAACCAAAATGGGAAAGACCCAGATAGTAAAGTTTCCGTTTTTACACAATCCCATCTCCACAGGAGACAAAAAAAAAAAAAAAAAGAAGTTGCCTTTCTTATGCTTAAAGACGAAAAGATATAAGTTTTAAGGGTATAACACCATATCAAAGGTGAATCAAACCGAAGCGAAACAGAGAGAGGGAGAGAGAGGAGGTTCCTTGCAAGCTTAAAAAAGGGGGGGGGGGAGTTGTCAAACTCAAGATTCCTCCACCATCTTTCATTAAAGAGGTTCGAGAAAACGAAATGCGTGAAAGAGAAGACTTTCTTGACACTCTCTCTTTCTCTGTAGCTTCTGCAATCACTCGACCACATCCCTCTGTTCTTTTTTTATATTGTGATTTTACACCAAAACCCCACTGTGAAGAAAGAAAAAAAAAGACAAAACTTTATTCTAGAAAAAGCAATGAGAGAGAAAGGAAAAAAAGGACGAAACCGGCGTCTGATTTCATAGGTGGGCCCATTCCAAGACCTTAATTTACGTGAGATTCTGATTTAAACAGTAATTAAATCAACGAAAAGAAAGCAACTTAAGCTTCTCTATAATCAGTCAAAGACTTTTTTTGACAACATAATCAAGGCTTATTAAATCAAATTTAGCTTAAGAATACATTTTTCATGCATAAGATTCAATCAAAGTCTTTGTTTGCCTCATAAATAAAGTGGAACTTAAGATCGTTTAATTTCCAACGTTTTGAGTTTACTTTTTGTATGTAAAACCAAAAAAAAAGTGGAATGAAAAGCTTCTTTTCTACTGAGTTTCTAATGGTTACTTTATTTTACCACATGTCCTTCTCTTTTGACGGATTCTCAGTAGAAATCAAAATGACGAGTTTAGCAAAAAGTTAAAACTAGATAGATTGATGACAAAACATCTACTAATCAAACATTCCAACGGTTCCATTGCTACTACTTTGCTATTTAGGTATGTGAATGAGTAACTGTTGTTCAGTATTAGAACCTTTCCCCCCTGTATATGTGTGTATATATATCAATCTAGCATATTTTTGTATTCCGTTGACTTGAGCCCACAAAAATTTAGTCATTCGCCAGTTTCTTCTCCAAATACAAATCCAAACCTAGTTTTGAAGTTCCAGTTCTTGTTATACACAATGTTCAAGATTGCGTTAGGCGTAATGCGTGCGGTCAGATAAAACCTATCGCCGAATCAATTAATTGGGGATTATACGAAAATTAATCGGAGCTTAATTTAGTGTATTTATTAATGTTTTATGGGTTTATATATTAAAAATGTAAATATAATTCAATAATGTCTCGTGATGTAGTGGTGAGCAGTGCCGGTCTAATGTATTATACTGCCCCAAACTAAATTTAGAATTATGTCCTTGTATATATTTTATCAAGAACTTAACTTCAATAGGTTTTCTGTAGGCATTTTTGTGTTATGATAACAATACTCGTCTAAAAAAAACAAGAACTTCAAGAAGTTTTCTAACTTCCACTAGTATTGATTTTTGAAAAATATTTAGTTTCATAAATAAACCATCACCAACTATGTTAAGACATGATTTAACACAGTTTTCTAGTTTATATAAAATATTGGCAAACAACAAACTAGTCATGTACCTTGTTACGACAAAAATGAAGAATTAAAAACTAAAGCAATGGAAACTAAATTATATAATCAATAGACTAAGAATGCAAAAAAAAAAAATGGATAAATAAAAATTATTGAATAACGCAAAATGATAAATTGGAACAAGAGGAAAACTATTTAATGGCTAATTTTTATTTAGGATTTTAACTTTTAACTATAATTTAAAACAGAAATATGCTATTTATAGTTAATAATATATTTAAGTTTAAAAAATTTATAAGTATTGTTGAGAAGTCCATAAACTTTATTCTAACTAATAGTGTTCAGAAAGTAATATTTAGCTAAATTTTTTTTACAAATTTTATTTGACTATAATTTATTTTTTCAAAAATTATGCCCTTTTTATTTGGATCGCACTGTCAGCGTCTTGGGTGGAGCTCTCTACAGTAGGTCCTGGTGATGAGCAACCCCTATATATTCTAGCAGGTTGAGGGTTTAAATAAGAGGAGGCGTTTTTTGTCTATTTTCTCCCATTTTAGGTTTAATGAAATACAAATGACGGAAAGAACTTTATCTTCTATTTCAGACCTGCGAAAATTTCAGATCTAACTACAGCCGCTATTTTTTTTTGTGATTTCCATTATTTTTCTTGCTAATCTTATTTGTTTTATTCAATATATAACAAATCTATTAAGATCATCTGATTTCGGACTTCAAATCAACAAAAATGATGATTTCTTCAACTCTCCCGATTAACTGACCGCCTAAGATCAAAACGTCACGGCTCCCGGTCGAAACACGCTTTTCCGGCGAGAATCCGGCCGCCGCCTAAGCCGCATTTTCGAACAGGGGTTATACATAAAAGAATAAAAGTTTTAAAACTGAATTTGCAAACACTTTTAAAAAATTTTGTGTTGACTAAATAAATTTGCAAGTCGCACAATAATTCCGTGTACATCTCCTTTAGTCCAGACAAAGAAACAAAATTTTCATAGAAATGACAACATTATCCTATCTTATCATACATTCAAATGTCCAAAAAGACGTACAATCTCCTTTAAAAAAAAAAGCAAATCTTGAAAATCCCCTCCTTAGACAACAAAGTGTCTGTCTCACCGATCATTCACTTTCAGATTTATAAGAAAATATATATAATATATCATTACTAAACTACACAATACATTCCACTTCTCCTGGTCCTGCACTTCACTTCTTACTCTTGGTGGTCTAGGAAAGATTACTTTCTTTTGTTTCTTCTGCAGATGAATATTGAATACTACTTTTAGTTGTTGCATTCAGGGACCTTCCGAGCATAAGCTAGCACCATTACAAATTCTTTTGCAGAGGAACCTATAGTTGCAGCCACTCTTTCATGCTTAGATGTTGTTTCCAACCATAGCTCCACTAAGCTGTGAAGCTCCAACGTTGGGATCACTGCTTCTCCCATACATCTTATCTCTACCTGTCATAACACATAAACGAGTGGACAAAAGGGTGAGTTAATTGGTTTTATTTTCAAACGTCAAGGATCTCTAGTTAATCAAATTTGTAAGGAACCGGTGAGACCCATTAGCCATGATCTTAACAGGATTGGACCCTTCTATCACGCTATACTTTGTGGCTTGAGTCATAAATATTTCAAGGTATTGATTCCATCTATAGAACTACGGTCATCTTAAACAAAGTGGATACAAGCTAGAAAGAGTAAAGTTGCAACTGCACAAAGAAGGTTGCTTACCTCAGTTTCACTCTTGAGATCAAGCTTCCTCATCAGGTACTTTTGGATAAACGAAACTGGAATATTCCCATCCCTGTCATATAATGAAACAGCAGATCAACTCTTGCACGGTTTCTTCCAAATAGAAAATTAGACAGTCCCAATCAAGAACTAGCTGTGAGATGTAGCCCAAGAAAATAGAAGGCTCTATTGAGAAATGTATACCACAGATGAATACTTACCTTATTCTCAAGTAGTTTGCCGGAATCTGAGGCAAAGATGTTTCTCCTTCTCTGAAACAAGCAAGTCTTGTCAAGATAACTAAACACATAAATGAGAAGACAGAGGAAATTTTGAACATCGGTAAAAAAACTCAAGATACAGAGCACGAATCTCACTGATTATTTGAAGCTACAAGTGAGAACCAAACCGGACCCTTTCTTCTCTCCTGTTTCAGGCTTTCTGTATCTGGTAGTGATGGAATTCGTGAATCACCGAAAGTGGATGACCTCTTACGGCGAGTCCCACGCGTTCTTTTAAGCGTAACAGTTTCTGATGTTGTAGGATCACCATTGTTGCTGACCTCTTCCTCAAGTTTACATTTTCGTTTATAATCCTTTGTTTTGGTTCTATTCCCCTGAACATCATCAGTGTGAGATGCATTTCCATGCTCAGATTTTGAGGCCAACCCTTGAGAACTAGAAGGCTTTGTTCCGTTTGCCACATCCACCAGAAAATTTAAAGGTTTCCAAAGGTTTAATTTGGAATCCCAAGGTTCAGCAACATCCTTGTTTCTTCGATCTGCATATGAAGACTGCAAAAGAAAAACATAAATGAATGCATTGGTAACTCTCTGTAGATCACAATCAGTTATAGAGCTGTGTTTCAACTTAGCGTCCAAAATCGACCACGGTACATTTGCAATATGAACATCTCCCTCTTTCAAGCTATAGTTTCAAAATATTTCATAAACATGAGATATCTAATCCTGGAAAGATCACTCTGAAGCTAAAAATGCACTTCATAGTGTACCAAAAAAGACACAAAGCTAAAAGAAAGAGTCGTCACCTTCTTTACCTGCCTTTTACTCTGAGTAAAATTTTTAAGCGTTTCAGGCGAGCTTCCACTCTCTGTATGATCATCTCCAAATTCTTCTTCCTTCTTCACGGTTCTCTTAGTGAATGAACCACTACCACGCACATCTTTCCTCATGAGAGATTTTGTTCTCTTTCCTGTTGTACCAGTTTGTGCTGAAACCCTAGGTGTGCTTACCACCAAAGACGAGATGGACCTCTCTTTCCTCCTTGCAGGTAATGTGATTGAGGACACAACTTCAGGCGCCCTCTCTCTTTTTCGTTTTGGAGTAAATATTTTAGCCCTCAAGTCTTGCAAAATGTGGTCGGGCCTGAAATAATGTGAATAGATTGGTTCCTTAGCGAATGCATGAGTTCACCACCAAAAAGTTTGTACAGTTATATAATACTAGTCTTCTATGGGAGAGATAGTGCTAGCGAGAATTGATTCTGGTTCTCACTAAAACAGTTGATGTCAGCAAAAGCTAATCAGTGTATTCAGGTTGTATGTGCTTCTGAACCAAACAAATTTTCTTTGATTAGTTCCACATTATGCCACATAAATAATAAAAGTTCCACTTTTAATATTTTTGGGTGGTTGACTAAATAAATTTGCAAGTCGCACAATAATTCCGTGTACATCTCCTTTAGTCCAGACAAAGAAACAAAATTTTCATAGAAATGACAACATTATCCTATCTTATCATACATTCAAATGTCCAAAAGACGTACAATCTCCTTTAAAAAAAAGCAAATCTTGAAAATCCCTCCTTAGACAACAAAGTGTCTGTCTCACCGATCATTCACTTTCAGATTTATAAGAAAATATATATAATATATCATTACTAAACTACACAATACATTCCACTTCTCCTGGTCCTGCACTTCACTTCTTACTCTTGGTGGTCTAGGAAAGATTACTTTCTTTTGTTTCTTCTGCAGATGAATATTGAATACTACTTTTAGTTGTTGCATTCAGGGACCTTCCGAGCATAAGCTAGCACCATTACAAATTCTTTTGCAGAGGAACCTATAGTTGCAGCCACTCTTTCATGCTTAGATGTTGTTTCCAACCATAGCTCCACTAAGCTGTGAAGCTCCAACGTTGGGATCACTGCTTCTCCCATACATCTTATCTCTACCTGTCATAACACATAAACGAGTGGACAAAAGGGTGAGTTAATTGGTTTTATTTTCAAACGTCAAGGATCTCTAGTTAATCAAATTTGTAAGGAACCGGTGAGACCCATTAGCCATGATCTTAACAGGATTGGACCCTTCTATCACGCTATACTTTGTGGCTTGCGAGTCATAAATATTTCAAGGTATTGATTCCATCTATAGAACTACGGTCATCTTAAACAAAGTGGATACAAGCTAGAAAGAGTAAAGTTGCAACTGCACAAAGAAGGTTGCTTACCTCAGTTTCACTCTTGAGATCAAGCTTCCTCATCAGGTACTTTTGGATAAACGAAACTGGAATATTCCCATCCCTGTCATATAATGAAACAGCAGATCAACTCTTGCACGGTTTCTTCCAAATAGAAAATTAGACAGTCCCAATCAAGAACTAGCTGTGAGATGTAGCCCAAGAAAATAGAAGGCTCTATTGAGAAATGTATACCACAGATGAATACTTACCTTATTCTCAAGTAGTTTGCCGGAATCTGAGGCAAAGATGTTTCTCCTTCTCTGAAACAAGCAAGTCTTGTCAAGATAACTAAACACATAAATGAGAAGACAGAGGAAATTTTGAACATCGGTAAAAAAACTCAAGATACAGAGCACGAATCTCACTGATTATTTGAAGCTACAAGTGAGAACCAAACCGGACCCTTTCTTCTCTCCTGTTTCAGGCTTTCTGTATCTGGTAGTGATGGAATTCGTGAATCACCGAAAGTGGATGACCTCTTACGGCGAGTCCTACGCGTTCTTTTAAGCGTAACAGTTTCTGATGTTGTAGGATCACCATTGTTGCTGACCTCTTCCTCAAGTTTACATTTTCGTTTATAATCCTTTGTTTTGGTTCTATTCCCCTGAACATCATCAGTGTGAGATGCATTTCCATGCTCAGATTTTGAGGCCAACCCTTGAGAACTAGAAGGCTTTGTTCCGTTTGCCACATCCACCAGAAAATTTAAAGGTTTCCAAAGGTTTAATTTGGAATCCCAAGGTTCAGCAACATCCTTGTTTCTTCGATCTGCATATGAAGACTGCAAAAGAAAAACATAAATGAATGCATTGGTAACTCTCTGTAGATCACAATCAGTTATAGAGCTGTGTTTCAACTTAGCGTCCAAAATCGACCACGGTACATTTGCAATATGAACATCTCCCTCTTTCAAGCTATAGTTTCAAAATATTTCATAAACATGAGATATCTAATCCTGGAAAGATCACTCTGAAGCTAAAAATGCACTTCATAGTGTACCAAAAAAAAGAGACACAAAGCTAAAAGAAAGAGTCGTCACCTTCTTTACCTGCCTTTTACTCTGAGTAAAATTTTTAAGCGTTTCAGGCGAGCTTCCACTCTCTGTATGATCATCTCCAAATTCTTCTTCCTTCTTCACGGTTCTCTTAGTGAATGAACCACTACCACGCACATCTTTCCTCATGAGAGATTTTGTTCTCTTTCCTGTTGTACCAGTTTGTGCTGAAACCCTAGGTGTGCTTACCACCAAAGACGAGATGGACCTCTCTTTCCTCCTTGCAGGTAATGTGATTGAGGACACAACTTCAGGCGCCCTCTCTCTTTTTCGTTTTGGAGTAAATATTTTAGCCCTCAAGTCTTGCAAAATGTGGTCGGGCCTGAAATAATGTGAATAGATTGGTTCCTTAGCGAATGCATGAGTTCACCACCAAAAAAGTTTGTACAGTTATATAATACTAGTCTTCTATGGGAGAGATAGTGCTAGCGAGAATTGATTCTGGTTCTCACTAAAAACAGTTGATGTCAGCAAAAGCTAATCAGTGTATTCAGGTTGTATGTGCTTCTGAACCAAACAAATTTTCTTTGATTAGTTCCACATTATGCCACAAAACTTATAGAAAAACCTTCCATAAATGGCGCATTCCAGCATAATCGTATGACTTTTTTAATATTTTGTTTATTAGTTTCATCAATGGTAAAAGCCAAAAGGGTTTCTTTCTGTCAATGGTACACATATCTATTTTATTAATTCAGAAGTACACTTTAAAAATACCCCTTAGTTTTTCAACTTATTTACAATGGCATGCCACTAAGACTATTAATTAAATTTCCTATTTTAGTCTTGTCTTTTTGGTTCCATTAATGTGTTGTCTTAAAATAAAATTTAACTTCCATTCTCTAATTAAATCAATTTCAATTTTATCTTTATTATTAAAATAGTTTCCTAATATTTCCTAAAATAATTTTAGCATTAATATGACGATTTAATAATTTCCTAAAATAACTATTTGTTATATAATTCACTTTTATTAATTCTTTACAAATCTTAAATCAACATTTTAATATATTATATATCCATAAAATCTGAATAAATGAATCGATGTTACAAAATCTATACTTTATTTATCTATTTTATGTATCTTACTAACTCATAGTTATTTATTTCGACATATTTGAAATTATCGAAATTGAATAATATATTTCATATTATTTATTTCGACATATTTGAAATTATCGAAAATGAATAATATATTTCATATATAATGTATCATTATCTCTCTTTTTATTTATTTTCCGTATTCTTTATATAATACTAAATATTCGTGACACATTTGATTGTTAATAAAAATGTAAAAAAAATTCAATGTAATAAAACTAACTATTACAAATGCATCATTGGTATAAGCAAAAAAAAAATAAAAAATAAAATAAATACCCGCCCGGTCGGGCGGGTCAAGATCTAGTAATATAGAAAGGAGGAATCAATGCTAAACCAAGCCTCATGGGTGAATTGTGTAATAAAAATAGAGGCGAAGAAGGCACATACCTTAGTTTCTCCAGTGGGGCACCCCCGAGGTCAATATCACATACTGGACAGCACTCTATCTCATCCTCTGTGATTTTCTCATAGATGCATTTTCTACAAACTGAATAAAAGTGATATAATGACTTATCTCATTTCGATAGATAGTAATGTTTGTAATATATGCGACTAAATCACAAACAATATTAAACAAACAATTTATCGGATCAAAAGTTCAACTTAAAAATAAATTGCATTATGTTTCGAAGTTTAAGCAAGATGGCTGGCTGCCAAGTTTGAAGTATGTTATATGCAAGTATAGATTCTCTGACTCCTAAATAGCAATGCTGATAATTGGTGTGGCTTCTACTGCATCATGTAATAGCAGTTGTCATAGCAGGAGCTTGTAGACTAGTGGTTGATAGACTTTATCCAGTTTGGTTTAAATCATGCACTTAGATAGTTAACAACCTAAGGAATCGAGATGGCATCATACCAAAACACAATTAACAGTAACACAGCTTGTTTGTGTCCCCACTCCCAGAAACCAAACCGAAAATAAAACTAGTATAATTAATTGTGGTAGTGCCGTAAACTAATTTTGCAGGGATTTGTAAACAGTGTTTATACAGTTGAGAAAAGACTGCTAAATTGACAGAAACTTACAGATGATTAAAGGGAAATAACTCAGTTTTGGCATATTGGAATTGCAACTGCTAACATTTTCTTTTCTTGAATCAGATGGAAAAGAGCATAACAATCAGATTTACCTTACATGTGTGGTTTAGGTAACTTCCACAGTTACATAACAGACAAACTGCGTATATTTATTTGACTAGTTTTGCAATCGCAGTAAACAGAGTAACGGGAGAGAGAGATCTAGTAGTGTATAAGTTTGGAATTGTAGATTGGTGTTGTCAAAATGGAAACTTGAGTAAATATACACAGAATGCAGTAAATAATTCATAATCTCATGGAGAAAGATGACTGACTATATATTAAATAAGGCCAGTGAGATCTTCCAAACATAGATATATCTAACTTGTCTTAAATTGAATAGAATCTTGGAGCCACAAACTACTAGTAATAATTGGTCCTTGTTACTTGAAACGATATAACAAAGCAGGTGACACCCTAAGTAACAACATGCACATGATTAGCCAAACCCAAGTTCAAGGAGAAGACGGCATGAGTTGACCGACACACAGCCGTTGACCAAGAAACACACAGACACACATCAAATTTCAAAAAAAAAAAAAAACAACTAACAGGTAGCTAAAGTTAAACAAAGATTACAGATTTGGAGAATCAATCAAGCAACTGCCAATTTCGCAGAGTGAAAAAAAAAATCGAATTCAAAACGTAAATTGAAAAGGAGGAAAGGAAGAAACTAACAGGTGTGAAGGCACTCGGAGATAGTGGTGGCGTCACGGAGGAGGTTATCGCAGAGAGGGCAACTCATGCATGCTACCACCGTCTCTCTCTTCACCTTAGCCACCATTTCTCCTTCCATTGCTCTCTCCCAAGACCAAGACTATTCGGTTAATCGCTACGTACTACTATCCCCCAAAACTGCATGTAGACACGATAAACAACGACGACCGAGCAAAAAGAAAAGCCCAGATTTACGTTCACATCAGCGACAGAGACGTTAGAATCCAAATCCGATGGGATCTCTCTCTACACTGAATTTGAGGGAGACGATCTGAAATCGAAGAAAGAAGAAGAAAGGTTAATGCTTAAAGGGAGGCAGGCTCGGCTACGCTCTCCTTGTTAACTATCCCGTCGCCAACAGTAAATACACGTCTCCTCCCATTTTATTTATTTCAGTTTTTTTTTTTCTTGTTAATGGGCTTTTCCGACGAAGGGTTTGCAAAGCCCAGCAACGACTTTTTCAGTCAATTAATGTTCATTTTATATAAAACTCAAATTTATATGGTGAAATCATAATATTAGGTAACACAGAATATTATATAATTCAAATATTGTTACAAATTTAAATTCAACGGTTGGTACTAGACTTAGGAAGAGATTCGGATCTCGTCCAAACTCTTTTCTGTTAGCAAAAAAAAAAAAATTTAAAACTTTAAAATTTAGTCAATAAAACTTAGTCTTTAAAATGGATTTGTACCGCTATATATATATATACATATATGTTGTGTAAGTTAATGTTAGGGTCAAAATCGGTCAACGACGAAATCGTCACCCGAAAGTCCTCGAAAGAAAACTTACGGGAAAGCACGAACGGACCGTGAGTCCCGGAGATCGACGAAGGCGAGCAACAGCAGCATCGGCGGACGCGGGACACGGCACGGGCGGTAGGACGCCTGACGCCGGCGGTAGATCGACCACGCCGCGGCTGGCGCCGGGCGGCAGATCGACCACGCCGCGGCTGGCGCCCGGCGAGTTCGTCCTCTCCATCCGGCGATGGCGGCGGGCCGTCGTCTCACAATGCGGCGGCAGGGTCTGGCAGCCCATCCGTGCAGTTGTCCGTGATCTCGGCAACGGCAACATCTTGGTCCCTTAAACCCATGTTCGGATTGTTCGAGAAACACGACGATTCTTCCGCAAAGCCTTCTCGATTGCTTAACAAAGTTCATATTCTAAAATCTAAGTTCGAAGCCTCATTACTCATATCCTCGAAGACGGGAAGTCTACGAATCCAAGTCCATCTCGATCCCGATACTCGAGAAATCTCGGAAGACCATAAAAGGTTCGAATAATGAATGGATTTCGATTTATCGTATAAAACGATCACGGTTATTCTAAACACCAATCATCTTTACTATACGAGGAATTGGGATTCCTTCGGAAATGCCGAGACCTTCGAAGACTATTTTCTCGAAAAACCGTAAAAATGCCTAAAAAGCCCAACATGACCAAAACGGCCCACTTACGATTTTCCGAAAAGGAAGGATAACTATGACGGTTTATCCTTATCCTCACATAAGAGATAAATGTCAAGTTTCCAGAAGATAAATATCAAGTTTTCCGATGATAAATGTCAAGTTTCCCGATAAATATGAAGACGGACGAAAATGGGAAAAGCCCGATTCAGCCCGAAGGAAGATAGACCGTCTTAAGAGGAGTATATAAGGAGAGCTTTGGGCGAGGAGCAAATCATCACAAAATTTCCAGAGCAATTTAGCACTTAGAGCAAATTCAGAATTTCTTTCTGTTTTCACTAGCGGTAGCGACTCAATTAGGTTAGATTTAGCGCGGACTAGCGGACTTTTCGACAGCTCTTGTAGTCGATTTCTTTACCTGTTGTTCACACTCAAACGCGAATTCAGAAATAAGATCTCTTTCGCTCTATTTTTACGATTTTTATTTTACAACCTAAACTCGCATTGATTATGTTGTGTGTGGCCCAGCAGATATCCGGGACCTTCAGGGAAGGTTAAGTTTACTTGGCTTTCCAACAAATCAAACGAAAACTCGACGGTGCGAATTTCGGTTCCCACAGTTTGGCGCTAGAAGAAGGGGGGGGTACGGATCTATCTATCTCGCAACAGCACACGCTCGATCATGTCTACTGACGTCACCAAAGACCAGCCAACGCTAGACGGAACACCCGTCGATGCCAACGTTGAGAAGACTCCAGCTGGAGATACGTCCACAGTCACTGCTGATGCAAACACTGAGACGCTCAGACAGATGAAGGAACTGTTCACCTCTGCCCAGGAGCGGGCGGAACAACAGGACAAGCTGATAACCTCGCTCGCAAAACAGGTCGGCACCTTAACTGCGAGGAGCAAGCTGCCGCGCGGATCTACCAAAGCACGGCGCGGCAGAAAACTAGACTTCGGATCTCCCGGAGAACGAGAAAAAGATGCCCCGAAAGAGTTCACTCCCGAGGAAACGGCTCCAAAAGGACAGCGAACAACCTCGCAGAACTTTCCACCCCCGGCTACGGGAAACAAGGAAAGCCACGTCGAGCGCATCGATCTGGATATCAGCAACCAATCGGACCCTTCCGATGAAGACGTTGACATCCATCCCAGGAGGACCCGAAGCCAGTCCGCTCGGCAGACGGTATCCTTCGAGAGGCCCATGACAGAAGAGGAAGAAGACCTCTACTGGATTGAGCGGAAGAACTCGCGGAGGATCAAGCTCGGATCCATCGCGACCAGCGCCGACAAACGCCGGTAGCAATAACGAGATCCATGATCTCCGCGAATCTCTCAAAAAGACTGTGGCCGAGGTGAAAGCAGTGAAATCGCAAATCCACCAGGCGACCAGTTCCGCCCCCGAGATCGATAGACTTCTCGAGGAAGCAAGGAAAACGCCATTCACCGCTCGGATCACGGAAACACACAACTTAGACCCAGGGAAAATCAAAATCCCGGTCTATGACGGTAGTACGGATCCTAAGGCGCACCTGCAGTCTTTCTAGATCGCAATGGGTAGATGCAAACTCCCGGAGCGCGAACGAGACGCGGATCATTGTCTTCTCTTCGTCGAGCACCTCAAAGGTGCTACGCTCGAATGGTTCTCCCGGCTCAAAAGAAACTCCATCGGAAGCTTCCGCCAATTGGCCTCGGCGTTTCTCAAACAATACTCCATGTTCATGGACAGAGAAACGTCCGACGTGGACCTATGAAGTCTAGTTCAGAAGGAAGACGAGTCGCTCCGCGACTTCATGCGAAGATTCAAATTGGTGATGGCCAGAGTAACAAGCATCAGCGACAATGTCGCAATCGACGCCTTGAGGAAAACTCTCTGGTACAAGTCGAAGTTCCGAAAGTGGATATTGCTGGAGAAACCACAGACGATCCAGGATACCCTCCACAAGGCAACAGACTTCATCGTCATGGAGGAAGATATGAGAGTCCTGTCACAAAAGCATGGACCACAGAAAACGTCCTCAAAGAAAAAACCCTCTCGTAACGACAAGTACGTCCATCACGAAGGGGAAGACGCCCAAGGCGAGCATAACTACGCCATCAACTCGGAGCAAGGCAAAACCTCCAGAAACACCTGGACCAGGAACCAGTACAAGGATAATTCCTACTGCGAGTTCCACGAAATCAGAGGTCACTCCACTGCGAACTGCAAGGTTCTCGGCGCCAGGCTCGCCGCAAAGCTCCTCGCCAGCGAACTGTCAAAGGTCAAGAGTATAAACGACTTGCTCCTGAAGTCCGACCGCCCAAAGACCAAGAAAACTGTCTCCGAGGACCGCGCGACCGAAAATCAATCGGGTGAAAAGCGCGAAAGGAGACAGGACGACCAAGGGAACAACAGCACGCCGAGGGTAAATATGATCATCGGAGGATCGCAGTTCTACCAAGACTCTGTCTCGTCGATAAAAGCCTACGGGCGAAAAGCCGAGACGAGTCCCAACTGGTTTCCAGATAGCGATATTTCCAACCACACGATCGTTTTCGAGAAACAGGAAACTATCGGAATCGACAAACCTCATTGCGATCCTTTGGTTATCGACCTGGTAATCCATGATCTCGAAGTCGGCCGCATCCTTGTCGATACAGAAGTACGGTCAACGTCATCTTCGCGACACCCTCTACAGGATGAAGATCCAACTTGGAAGTCGTCCACGAGCCAAAACCTTTGACTGGGTTTTGGGCGTCACCTCCATGACCCTCGGAGAATTAAGCTCCCGGTCATGGCGAAGGAAGTCACAAAGATCGTCGAGTTCGCAGTAGTCGACAACCCGCCATCTACAATTCCATCATGGGAACCCTTGGATCAACTCCATGAAGGCAGTACCGCCCACATATCACCTCGGCATCAAATTTCCGACTCCAACCGAACCGCAGTAATCTGGGGTAGTCGAAACATGGAGACTCGTTACTAGCGAGTTCAAACTGCGAAAAGATCGAACGCCCTACGGCCAACCGAAGCGAGCAAAGGAATCACACAACATTCACGAAGACTCAAAAAGATGATCCAGAATCATCCGAACAGGCAACGATTCAAGACAACTATAAAGTCTCTGAGTCCATCGCCGTAAAAGCGCATACCGACTTCACACAAACCACCGATCCGACTAGTACGATCGGAACGGCAACGCACGGAGAGTAAAAACGTCTGCAGCAACTATAAGAACTACGAGATGGCTTGATCCTCGAAAGAGGTACGTAGGCAACTCGTCGAAATCGGCGAGTTCAGCTATCCCCTTACCAAAAGTGGGGAGGGTACGATACTCCTATACTCCCACAAAAACGCGAAATATCCGCACATGTACTCGAATTTTTCGAAATTTTTTCAATAAAATTCTTTCTATCTATTTTTTATGCTCACTTAATTTAGTAAACGCGTAAACACTTCGGAAAAACAAAAATCATTTCTTCAAAAGAAACGCGAGACGTCGCAACTTCTGAAAAAGATAACAAAACTCGTATCATCCGCTAAAACAGTCCACATGCGACTTAAAAACAACTTACGCCCGTCGATTGTCCCCGACGGATGCATACAGAAACGTTTCACTCAATACAAACTCGTAGTCAGACCTATAAGGTCCTCTTACATCCGACAAGGATATCATAGTGCGCTATACAAGAAACCCAAAATTTTGGTTTAGCGTCTCGGATAATCTCCGAAGATAGCTCAATTCTTTTAACACAAGTCATATAAGCCGGCGACTAGCCGCGGACTTTAAACGAAAAGAATCAAGAAGAAATCACTCGTGCAAAACGAAGCCGATCAGTCATCGCGACAGCCTTAAAGCTGAGAGTAAGCCTAGGTCTTGCCCTAAACCCAGTCTTGCTGGATCTTGACATCTCACGACATAGTATCGTGATAAGATCCCAAACATGTCTCTTATCGCTACACCTAAAACGCCGCTAAAAGTAGCATACGGACCAAGCGACAAAAAGAGTTAGGATAATGGCGACTACTCGCATTATTTCCTCTACACTTGACGAAAGTATAAATCAAAACAAAAGACGAAATCTCGCAAATTTTTATATATTCATAAGGCCGCAAAAATGGCGGGATTCTAAGCCACCAACGGCCAGTCCCAAAAAAATAAGAATGCAACCTCCAACGGTCGCAGACTAAACTCTTAAAAAACGGCCACGCACGGCCAAACATACAACTCACAAAAGAAAATCAACATCGAGAAATCCAGACACGGAAATCCCGAATGAACCCGCAGGCTGGTCCACTTCCTCGTTCACACCTTGGGCGTTCTCGCTACCTTTGGCCTTCTCATCAGCTCCGGCCTCCACCGTATCCTCGGAAACCTCGATAGGCTCCCATAGTTTCCGGACTCTTTCTTCGACTGGAGGAACCAAGGATTCAGAATGAGAACACTCGGCCATGAAATCCTTCATCTCAGCAATCTCGGAATCAAAGGAGAAATCCGGGTTCTGAGACTTGTAAAGATTTACGACCGAGCCCCGGCACTCGCGGAAATCGCCAACAAACTCCTGAAGATCTTTAAAACATTGAAACTCAGCAGCAAACGGTTCCGCCCGTCTCGCCACCTCGGCTGCGACCATCCTCCTTCCTCTCCTTTCCGCCCGAACAAGGGTTCGAGCATGAAGCTCAGCTTGCTTTGCGTTCTGCGTCTCTACCTCTTGTCGGAATCGGAAGAGCTCTCGTTCAGCTTCTTTGGTCTTGAAATTAGCAATCCTAGACTTGCGGAAACTTAAGTCAAGCGCATCGCCAAACACCCTTAGTCCCTGCATAAATTCAAGATCAATAAATATACATATATACTGATTCAAAAATACGATTAAGAAGTTCAAAGGCCAAAACCTCGTTGATCCGCTGGGAACCCTCGGTAAAAACTCGTTGCTTCTCTTCATCCTCCAACGACTCGTCAGTATCGAACTCCGGAGGAAGGCCGTCAAAGAAATTGTTGGGGAGTGGAAAATCACTGGCTCCGCCTTTTTCCGTTGGAACGAAACTAGGGTTTTCCCCCAACGATGAAGGGTCTTCCGAACCTTCCCCACAGTCGATTTCTTTCCCTTTACGAGATCTCTGTCTACGTCTCCGAGTAGGAACTTCGATAACCGGTTTGGCACCGCATGTCGGGACAGGGTCTCGGGACCGGTAAAGCCTTACCGCGTCTCGAATCCGTTCAAGGGTGAAGGACTTCCAGAAAAACGGCTTTTGACGAAGGAGATCCCTCTTGACAAAAAGATCACCATGCGTATGCGCAACAATCCCGTTCTCTACAAGCGAAACTTTTTCACTAAAATCTCGCACTTCCGGAATGGTGAAATAGACAACAAGTTTTTGTCATATTACCTCGGTTGAAGTTCCATGCGTGCGGAAATAGATGGAGGCAGCTCTCCTCGACGGACTCACCATCTATTCGGACATAGAAGAAACGCTCCTGCCACAACTTAGGATTCGAAGTAGTCCCCTGAATTATGGTCATATCCTTTTTTGGCACCATGGTGTAGTAACCATTGCTCCCCGTTGGCCGAGTGCTCCAAAGACCTTCGAAATCAGCGGGACTAAGATCGATCCCGAGCTCATAACTTGCGATCAACACGCCAAGCCAACTCTCTAAGGCGTAAACACCGAGCTGGTTGATCGAAGTTCGGCGACGAGCGCCGCGAACAATTGTACCGGATCGGGAACCATATCGCGGCGATGCGTAAGGAAGGCCTCGTAGCATGTAAAGAAACCTTCCGAGGATTTCACACTCTCATTGCCAATGGGAATTGAATTTAACTCTATCGTGAATCTGGTAAAAATCGAAGAATCACGAGATATTTACGTGAAACCAATCTCGGTAAAGGAAGCACCGGCAGCCTCAAAGGTCTCTTCGCAACAGGACATCCGGCAGAGGTGGAGCCGAGCCCACAAGAGCTTCGGTATCTGGCGTTCTTCGCCTCCTCATCGACTAACTCTTCTTGCTTGATTCACCGTCACGTGGGCGGGAGAGTCATCCGAGGATGAATGGGAAGAAGAATTTCTCTTGAAGGATCTTGAAGACATTGTTCTTTAAAAAGAGAGAAAGGATTCTTGAGAGAGATGAATTTTTATGAAGTAAGAATGAATGAGATTTCTTACTCCATCCTTATAAAGGAGGTAAAATCACTATTTGCCCCGACTTTCGCAAATGATTACATCTCTACACCTTCCCATACGGCTATACCGCAAACTAGGACCCGAAGGCACTACGGTTCCTAGCTAGGCTGAAATTTGTTGTTAGTCAAAATCGGTCAACGACGAAATCGTCATCGAAAGTCCTCGGAAGAAAACTAAGTGGCGATCGAAACCGAGAAACGGTCGCCACTGACGAACTTACGGAAGGCACGAACGGACCGTGAGTCCCGGAGATCGACGAAGACGAAGCAACAGCAGCATCGGCGGGGCGCTGGCCCGTATGGCGTAGCGCTGGCGCGCCAGCGTCGGCGGCTTCGTCTCTCCCGTCACGGCGGCGGAGCGTCGTCTCCGTCTGGCGCTGGTGGCAGGCCCGTCGTCTCCGTCTGGCGCCGGTGGCAAGGGTCCGGCGCCATCCGCGTCGTCTCGTGAAGAGATTCGGTCTCGTGAAGAGATTCGGTCTCGTGAAGATTCGACCTAATATTATGATTTATATGGTGAAATCATAATATTAGGTAACATAATATTATATAATTCAAATATTGTTACAAATTTAAATTCAACGGTTGGTCCTAGACTTAGGAAGAGATTCAGATCTCGTCCAAACTCTTTTCTCGTTAGCAAAAAAGAAAATTTAAAACTTTAAAATTTAGTCAATAAAACTTAGCAAACTTAGTCTTTAAAATGGATTTGTACCGCTATATATATATATATATATACATATATGTTGTTTAAGTTAATGTTGGGGTCAAAATCGGTCAACGACGAAATCGTCATCGAAAGTCCTCGAAGAAAACTAAGTGGCGATCGAAACTTAGAAACGGGTCGTCACTCGACGAACTTACGGAAGGCACGAACGGACCGTGAGTCCCGGAGATCGACGAAGACGAAGCAACAGCAGCATCGGCGGACGCTGGACACGGCACGGGCGGTAGACGCCGACGCCAGCCGCAGACCGACCACGCCGCCTGGCGCCGGCGGCAGGCCCGTCGTCTCCGTCTGGCGCTGGTGGCAGGCCCGTCGTCTCCCGTCTGGCGCCGGTGGCAAGGGTCCGGCGCCATCCGCGTCGTCTCGTGAAGAGATTCGGTCTCGTGAAGAGATCGGACCTAATATTATGATTTATATGGTGAAATCATAATATTAGGTAACATAGAATATTATATAATTCAAATATTGTTACAAATTTAAATTCAACGGTTGGTCCTAGACTTAGGAAGAGATTCAGATCTCGTCCAAACTCTTTTCTGTTAGCAAAAAAAAAAAAGAAAATTTAAAACTTTAAAATTTAGTCAATAAAACTTAGCAAACTTAGTCTTTAAAATGGATTTGTACCGCTATATATATATATATATACATATATGTTGTTTAAGTTAATGTTGGGGTCAAAATCGGTCAACGACGAAATCGTCATCGAAAGTCCTCGAAGAAAACTAAGTGACGATCGAAACCGAGAAACGGTCGCCACCGACGAATTTACTTCGAAGGCACGAACGGACCGTGAGTCCCGGAGATCGACGAAGACGAAGCAACAGCAGCATCGGCGGACGCTGGACACGGCACGGGCGGTAGACGCCGACGCCAGCCGCAGACCGACCACGCCGCCGCCTGGCGCCGGGCGCCGCAGTAGATCGACCGCCGCTACCAGCGCCGGCGGCGGTTCGTTCTTCCATCTGGCGCTGGCGGCAGGCCCGTCGTCTCCGTCTGGCGCCGGGCGCAAGGGTCCTGGCGCCCATCCGTGCAGTCGTCCCGTGATCTCGGGCAACGGCAACATCTTGGTCCCTTAAACCCATGTTCGGATTGTTCGAGAAACCCGACGATTCTTCCGCAAAGCCTTCTCGATTGCTTAACAAAGTTCATATTCTAAAATCTAAGTTCGAAGCCTCATTACTCAAACCCTCGAAGACGGGAAGTCTACGAATCCAAGTCCATCTCGATCCCGATACTCGAGAAATCTCGGAAGACCATAAAAGGTTCGAATAATGAATGGATTTCGATTTATCGTATAAAACGATCACGGTTATTCTGAACACCAATCATCTCGACTATACGAGGAATTGAGATTCCTTCGGAAATGCCGAGACCTTCGAAGACTATTTTCTCGAAAAACCGTAAAAACGCCTAAAAAGCCTAACATGACTAAAACGGCCCACTTACGATTTTCCGAAAAGGAAGGATAACTATGACGGTTTATCCTTATCCTCACGTAAGAGATAAATGTCAAGTTTCCAGAAGATAAATGTCAAGTTTTCCGAAGATAAATGTCAAGTTTACCGATAAACATGAAGACGGACGAAAATGGGAAAAGCCCGATTCAGCCCGAAGGAAGATAGACCGTCTTAAGAGGAGTATATAAGGAGAGCTTTGTGCGAGGAGCAAATCATCACAAAATTTCCAGAGCAATTTAGCACTTAGAGCAAATTCAAGATTTCTTTTCTGTTTTCACTAGCGGTAGCGACTCAACTAGGTTAGATTTAAGCGGTCGGACTAGTGGACTTTTCGACAGCTCTTGTAGCCGATTTCTTTACCTTGTTCACGCCAAACGCCAATTCGAAATAAGATCTCTTTCGCTCTATTTTTACGATTTTTATTTTACAACTTAAACTCGCGATCGATTGTGTCGTGTGGCCCAACAGATATCCGGACCTTTAGGAAGGTTAAGTTTACTTGACTTTCCTCCAAATCAAACGAAAACTGATAGTCATACTTTGCCCTAATAAACTCGAGAAAAGACAATTAACCATGCTTTTTTGCATATCTCCCGGCATTGTCAGTTATTTATTAGGTTAGATTAAGTCAAGTTGGTCCAGATTTCTTGACAAGGTCACACTTATGGATCATGCAGTTTTTCTAGAAAAACAAAATAAGGATATGGACCAAAAACATAAGAAGGAAATGCTAATTATAATATAATCTTTCAATGATCAAAACTCGTTTTCTTTTTTACTTCGCTTTTCTTTGTAAATTCTCGAACCGAAATTATCATCTAGCAAGTATATACGTTACATATCAGTACTAAAAAAAAACAGCTCATGTCTCTTGTTTGTGTCAACAGCTTGGAAGCTCAATTTCTGCCCACCAACCTTTAAAATAAAAGCACATTGTTATTAACTTTGTGTCTCCATCTAGCCACGTGGCCCGATCTAAGATTACAGAGACTATACATAATTTTCTAACGAATTTTAATAAAGAAAATTTGAGAATCTATACCTATATATATATATATAATTTCTAAAAAATTTAGAGATCAAAACTAATGTTTCATAAGATTGTACTGAGATCCACTATGAATCTAGGCCATATAGCAAAGGATGCATGCACAAGCTACCTAGAAGTGTGCCAATATCATCAGCTGTACTATGCTTCTTATTAGTATAACATACCACTAAATAAAATTCAATGGAAATTGTGGTAGCGTTTTAGAGCGCCATTAACCCAGGTGTTTAAAGGGATGCTTAATAAGGTGTTTAAGAAATTTGGGAAGAATCAATGTTTATTTAAACGGCAGAAGAAGCGTTGTTTAGTTGGATTTTTGTACTGTTCGCAGACTCCACTGATACATGGTGGTCCGCGATCGATTCTTATTTTTTAATCAGGCAAAAATATTAAAAATAAATAAAATAAAATAAGCACCAGTGTGTTAATGGTGCTCTTACTGATCTGAAATAAGATTCTGAGTTACTGACTATATATTCCTGCTTTATATCCACTGTACATTTAATCAGAACACTAAAAAGTATCATTTGTACTCTGCAGCATGTATTGATTCCTTGGTAGATGATACTGGCCTTATAACAATAGCAATTTTATTCTTCTGAAAACTGATTGTATTTCTTTTGGAATTACTATAATCCCATGTCGCAGAACACCCACACCTGTTTGTTTCTACCTGTCAAAGGCTTTTATAGTCCTTGCATTGTATTTGAACTTAAACCAAAATGTAGCAGTTTTTTGTGAACATGAATCGACAAAAATGGTTTCTATACCCCGAAACAGAGAGTGAAAAGAGATTTGCAGAAAGCTGGGAGCTTGGCAATAGGTTGGTTGACTTTCTTGAGGAAGATGCTACCATTGGAGAGAAGATGGAATGTGGTTGGCTTAGGTCACGAAGCAAGAATCTAACTATCTAAGCAGGCGACATCGAAACAGCAACAACTATACGCTACGAGAAGATCATGAAACCATGGCTTGACATCAGTATAGACAAATACAAGCGTTACTGGAACATACATATAACTTACCATCATCTATACTTACAAGTTGTAAGTTACAACGTTACAACTTTCCCGATTGATTTCTAAACAATCGAGGTTCAGTTCAATTTTTTTTTTGTCAATGTTATGACTAGCTTCATTATTTTTATGCTGTCTCGTGTAAATTTTGTTTATTTATACAACACTACCATTTTTATAGAGCTTAATGTCATCTTTAGTTAACAGTAAAAGTGTTAGATGCAATTTTATTATAAACTTTGTATATAATCACCACATCAGTAGAGAAGAGGGAAGGAGATTAAATATGACACGTGGGGTGAGGCCATTGGTGGAGAATGGATAGAATCATATCCAAGTTAAATGGCTTGTATTGGTTCGGAGAGATTTGTCTCCACCACTGATTTAGTCGTAACGCTCGATTCAAAAAGCCACCACAAGCAAAACAATCAAACGTTGTGTAGTCGTTGAAACAAAAAGAGAGCGAGAGAAATGGCTAGCTTCACTGCCTCCGCTCCCACCGTCTCCGTCGCTCGTCCTGCTCTCCTTCTCAAGCCCACCGTCGCCGTCTCTGCTCCTGTTCTTGGTAAAGTTCTTTCCCTTTGTCTCTTCCTCTTCTTACATTCTATCTTAGATCTCATGGTCACGTTTAAGATATTATGATTGTTTATATTCATTGAGTGAGTGATCTTTGGTAGTTTGGTTGATAGTCAACAAGATGTAAATGAGCGCGTGATTTAAAAATAAATAGACGGGAGCTTGCTAGAACCATTTTGAAAGTCACTGGTTTTAGAGTTTTGTGAACTTGTTTTTATTTATTGTCGCTCAGGTTTGCCTCCAATGAGCAAAAGGAAGGGAGGAGTGAAGTGCTCGATGGAGACCAAGCAAGGAAACGTCTCAGCCGTGGGAGCTGGAGTTTCCGCGGCGGCTACAGCAGCTTTGACGGCTGTGATGAGCAGCCCGGCTATGGCTTTGGTGGATGACAGGATGTCAACGGAGGGAACCGGATTGCCCTTTGGGCTGAGCAACAACCTCCTGGGTTGGATTCTTTTGGGAGTGTTTGGTTTGATCTGGACTTTCTACTTTACCTACACTTCATCTCTCGACGAGGATGAAGAATCTGGTCTTTCACTCTGAACATGAACTATATATGTCCCTTCATCTGTGTTCATCTCTCTCTCCATTTCCATTTTCGTGTGAGGACATGAATCATGAACGATCTTCTGGTTTCTTGTAATTTCAAGTAAACACCCAAAAAAAAAAACTATTTTCATGTGTTCATCCTAAGACAAATATAAAGTTTCATGAATAATATTACTGACTAAAAATATTTAGTACAAGACTGATACATAAAAAAAACACATGAAAATAAAAACATTATAATAAATTGAAACCTCTAAACAATTTTTTTTTTAATTACTAAAAGAAAACAAGACTCAATCCTACAGGAATCCAATTTTATCATCTGTTTTGTAACTTTTGCTCTAACGATAGGACTCCATCGATCCTAAACATGTATTTGCCTTGGTATTTGACTAACGTTACTGTGTAATCATCAGTTACAAGCCTTTCTCCATAGCATGAATCTTCATTTCAACACGGCTTGGTGACCCCAAATTTTGGATAGTAACATGGTCCATCTCTGTAACTATAGAATCTTCAACTTTTTGGTTTGGTAAAGCAAATGGCCACCTAAACAATCATAGTCGGTTAAATTCTTCTTTATGACCGACGGAACATATGGAGCTAAACCTAATTCTAGATTGATTTGCTGAGCCATATTCTAGCTAGCTAGTTATAAATATTTTTAATTTGTGAAAGATGATAATGGAATTACTTGAGAAATAAATCTCATTAACTTGTTTATAATAGATTACGTTTAACTAAGCTTTAACATTTTTTTCTCCATTGTTATGGTCTGTATAATTTTCATTTGCTCATGTAGGCACAACTTGTTTCAATATTTCACACTGTCAAAAGTTCAAAAAAAGTATAAGGCTTAAATATCAAAAGTTTTTAAAAAACATCAAACGATCAAAGACTAAATAGAGAACCATAACAAGAAAATGTAAATCAAACCTCGTACTTGCTTAAAAAGAAATAGAATAACTGAAATTGTACACCAGAAAAATATTCAGATTTCAGAGTCCCTTTAGAACTTATTGCATAACACAATCAATATGTATTGATTGATTCTATTTTGAGTATGTCATTGTTATTAATTTAACTAGTACCACTGGTACTTATATTCAAGAAAGCTATGAATCATATAATTAAGAGACAGAGAAGGAATGGAGAAATGAAGTAGAAACTCTCATTTTATTTGATCATTAGATAATTTATTCGGTAATGGCTAGTAACCATCTTCAATGCACAAATAGTTAAATAAACAGACAAAAGTCACTTGCCATGCAGATTATCAAAGTAGCCTTTAGGATCACTCTCAAAATTATCCCTTGAAATGTAAGAAGATCCATTGCTCCCCGGAGCCACCATGTAGCCTCCACCACTACCGCCACCGCTTTTCCCTCCTCCCCCACCGCCACCACCACCGCTCCTACCTCCTCCACTGCCGCCAGCACCTCCACCACCACCACCGCCACCACCTTTCCCTCCGCCACCGCTACCGCCTTTTCCTCCCATTCTTTAATTCTTGTTTAGATGACTATGAGACTTTTAAAGTTTGTGTGAATGAAGAAGGAAATTGTCGATGGGAGTATTATATAGGGAAATTTTCCAAATGCATGGTCAAACCAGTCTTTCCCAAAATACATTTAATTGTAGTCGTTGCATAGTTAATTGATCCAAAGCCAATCGCTTCGTAAAAGTAAATAGTATCAACTCGTAAAGGAAGAAAACCATATTTTTTGCCATTTAAACGTTTACTAGACCTTGACCCGCCCGACCGGGCGGGTATTTATTTTATTTTTTATTTTTTTTGCTTATACCAATGATGAATTTGTAATAGTTAGTTTTATACATTGAGTTTTTTTGCATTTTTATTAACAATCAAATGTGTCACTTAATATTTAGTATTATATAAAGAATAATGAAATAAATAAAAGATAGATAATGATACATTATATATGAAATATATTATTCAATTTCGATAATTTCAAATATGTCGAAATAAATAATATGAAATATATTATTCAATTTCGATCATTTCAAATATGTCGAAATAAATAACTATGAGTTAGTAAGATACATGAAATAGATAAATAAAGTATAGATTTTGTAACATCAATTCATTTATTCAGATTTTATGGATATATAATATATTAAAATGTTGATTTAATATTTGTAAATAATTAATAAAAGTGAATTATATAACAAATAGTTATTTTAGGAAATTATTAAATCATCATATTAATGCTAAAATTATTTTAGAAAATATTAGGAAACTATTTTAATAATAAAGATAAAATTGAAATTGATTTAATTAGAAAAGAAAAGTTAAATTTTATTTTAAGACAACATATTAATGGAACTGAAAAAGACAAGCATTAAAATAAGAAATTTAATTAATAGTCTTAGTGGCATGCCATTGTAAATAAGTTGAAAAACTAAGGGGTATTTTTAAAGTGTACTTCTGAATTAATAAAATAGATGGTAGCAATATAAATGTAGAAAATTGTTATCGTCACTGCGCATGTTTTTTTTTGCCTGATCCTTTTTAGTGCATATAATTTGACGTCTTGTATTTGTTCAATTTAAGCATATATTGGTATGCACTTTGTCATGAAAATCTAGCAAATGCCTGATGTTTGTCTTGGACTCTTGTGTTTGTGTATGCTCTCGTTCAAACATGCAGTGAAGATATATATGCTTATGCATGCAAAGTAAAGTGATTGTAACAATTCTATTTTGTGAGATTTACAAAGGAAAATTATGTGTATATATAGATATCAAAAATGTGTAATTACGAAAGGAGAAGATGGAGCTGGGAGAGATGGTTGTGGATGTTGGGAGAACGAGGCGTTCGGTTTGAATCCATCGAGCTTCACTGTACATCACCATTCCTTTTGTTTGCGTCTTGACGCCAAAACGGACAAACCATGAGATGTGCTTTCAGAAAGTCCGATACTTTGTTAACCTGGGTCTCTCTCACAAGACAACACCCATTTCTCTCCCCTTTTTCATGATACGTATATTTTTTTTTGTAACTTATGTTACGTATATTTTGCCGTTAAAAGAACATGTGCAAGTTAATTATAGCAAAGCAACATAAGTGAGGACTGAAGAGTTTTGAGATTTTATAGCAAGGTCCAGCCTGAGAAGACGTAATCAAGAAAATTATCCCGATATACAACTCAAACTAGTTTGATCCCATTTATGTGTTTAGTCAAAGAACAGAATTGGGTATCTTTTCCAACCCCACGGCTTTAATTTTGTCGTTTTAATTTCAAACTAGGATGATTCTGTCTTTTTACCTGGTTAGTGATATGAACTTCAAGCACATATTTTCAGTTTTTTTTTTCGATTTTTGTAACCTATAAAGGAACCGTTTGTATTCGAACCAATCAAGCTACTTGGCGCTTGTTTGTCAAATATTACTGGGTCACGGACCTGTTTTAAGCCTATTGGTTTCTTCCATTTGATGTTTTCGGCCCATTTTGATTAAGTTCCACTTAAGGAACAAACAACAACTTATGAATTTCATTGTTTTAAACTTAGAATCAAATAGCAATTAAAAATAGAATAGTCCATGTTTTTCATATCACTCTAGGTTTCATCTCAGCTCGAGGTGAGATTCCAAATACATTCATTGATGTACGTTTAATTAAATGAGGGTTAAGAATCTTGGCAAATTGGTGAAAAGGAAGTGGCAAGCAAGAGAAACCCATATGTATTTTTTATTCCTTCACGATCACTAGTGAAGTGTGATTGAGCGAATCTCCCAAAGAAAACAATATATCTTGTTTTACAGTAACATGTTCAAGAATTGTGTTTTTATTGTTGACATGATCCTATCCGATCAATCCATAGAAGAATATAAGCATATCTCTTCGGTTATTCGCCACCACCTTGCGCTATCTCACACCCTTCATCTGAGAATGATTCTTGAAACAAGATAATATTCTTAGAGAAAGAAAAGTAAAAGTTTGGTCCACATTAATATAAAATTCTAATTCTGTGGCATAAAAGAACTTGCAAATAAATAAATAACACATGTGCCATATTCTTTAGCATATCTGAAACAAAAGAAGCATATGGTTCAATATAAATAATGCTCATCTTGGTTTATAGGGGGAAAAAAGGGTAGGTGAATTTTGATTATGTGCATCTTTTGTTGGTCCCTCACTAATACCAAATAAAAAAAAGAAACAAATTTTGATTTGGTTCACAATAAAGTCACTTTGATGTACTTGGGGAACCTTATGGACGATCTTCTGTGATCTCTTTTTGGTCTCAACATTCTTTTCATCTTCCTTTGTTTTGTTATAAATAGCCTACGATTCAAGAAACAAGTCTCAGGCAACACTGAGCTTAATATTGTAGGACATACAATAACAAAAACTCTTTTCTTCACCCAAAAGCTAGGTTTATTCCATGGGCTTTCGGTTTTAAATATCTTTCAATCTACAAGAGAGAAAGAATTTTGTTTCTTCTTATCCAAGAAACAAGCCACAGATTGATTGAGACTTCCTTTCAGAAACCATGGACAAAGTTGTGAGAATGTCTTCGGAGAAAGGAGTGGTTATATTCAGCAAGAGCTCGTGTTGCATGTCCTATGCGGTCCTAGTCCTCTTCCAAGACCTTGGGGTTCACCCGACCGTCCATGATATAGACAAGGACCCTGATTGTCGTGAGATAGAGAAAGCCCTAATGAGGATTGGGTGTTCCACACCGGTCCCAGCCATCTTTGTGGATGGGAAGCTCGTTGGTTCGACCAATGAAGTCATGTCGATGCATCTTAGCGGCTCGCTGGTTCCGCTCGTTAAGCCATTTCAAGCCAATCTATGTTGAAGAACTTTTTAATCTAAACGTATAATTCAATAAGAAACAACCTAAACACAATCTTAGAGCCGATGCAAGTATGCAACCTTTGTAATGTAGCTTGATATAAATATTGTTTGTTTGTAATTTCATTAAAGTGATCCTATAATAATTGACTTGTCTAAGCTTTATGGTAATACTAGGGGTTAACCAGCCCGTATAGATATAC
This sequence comes from Brassica carinata, assembly GCA_016771965.1. Classification (NCBI taxonomy): domain Eukaryota; kingdom Viridiplantae; phylum Streptophyta; class Magnoliopsida; order Brassicales; family Brassicaceae; genus Brassica; species Brassica carinata. The sequence goes on along the minus strand of CM028688.1, from coordinate 27,441,857 downwards.
GAATAACATATAATGATATAAATAATATAATTTTGAAACAGTATTTATAAATGTAAATATAATTTTGATCTTGATCATGAAAAGTTAATTATTTTACATATATTCAAAATTGTGTAATCTTAATTCAGATGGTTAGTGTAATTTTTAAAGATTATTGTGTTAATTGAGTCAAATTCACAAAATATAATGCTGGTGCCATCTAGATCGATTAAAGATTTTGAGCTTGTGTTATAATCTGGAAGAGTCTTGCCCTGATAGGAGAAGGGGTAAAGTCAGGTCCGGTCCGTTGTCTTGGGGCGCCTAAAGCCCAAATCTTTTAAACCCAGCTAAAAGAATTATTTTATCCAAAAACCATATGCTCAAGCGTCGAACCCGGCCCCAGTTAGCTAATATTGGAAGCTTCAACCACTGTACTATAGTCGACATTGATAAAAATCTGCCCTAAAAATATATAACATAATTTGGCGCCTAAAGCTGGGGCTTTACCAGCTTCGGAACTTTAAGACAGTTATACTCGGTCGAGCGAGTTAATTACGACCTTTATACCCGGTCGGGAAGGATTAATTACGACCTATAAATCCGGTCGGGAAGGGTTAATATTAATTAGGGGTTTAAGATATTTAGGATCTGGACTCTGATACCATGTTAGATTCTGGTTAATTATGGACTTCCAACTTAAAATCAATTGGTGATTAGTGAATTGGTCATAACCCTTTATATATTAGTTAGTGTTCTTTAGAATTTCCGATGTGGGATGTAATATCCCTAATATTAGAGTTCCCAAAATAATGTCTCTGTGGAGAAGGTAAGCAAAACACCCTTTGCAAATGGCTGATGTATTATAAGGGGCGGTTCTGGTTACAAATGCAACTAAATTAAACAAACTGGAATACAATTGATGCTGGAGAGTAGAACTTTCTATAGGAGCTGACTTAATATTCTTACATTTACTCAATAATTATATTGTTGTACATATTTAAGAAAACCTTACATAAATTTCATCAACCTTACATGATTTACAACTATGAAATGGTACATTCCACCAAAAGGCAAATCATGAAAATGTTCTTGAGACTTTGCATACTTTGTCACAAACATGTGTGTGTGTATATATATATCTCTTTATGACCAAATAAACTAACACTAAAAGGCCACCTTTTACAGTCTTTCATTTTGGTGATTCTCAAAAAGAAAGCTTTAGTAAAATACTAATGTGGATCCCATAACTTCATTATCATCATCGTTGTCATAACGAATGCTCTTTTATCAGCTTCAATCTTGTTTCTGATTTTTCTTTTTGATCCGCCATTTGAGATTTCTTGCGTGTTTGATACTAACAAAGTCAACATTCATGTAAGCTAAAGATTATCCACTGATTGCAAAATAATTTAGCTCTCTTTTGAATTTGATCAAAAGATCATTTACCTTATTTTCCAGTGGAGATCACTCTGAAAAAGAAACAAACATTACACAATTAAAGAACTAAAATGTAGACTAAATAAAAAAATGATATATTTATTACCTTGGCGAGCACGTTTGAGAAGCTCCGGCCTTTTGCGAGCCATTCTCTGCTACCAGTTCTAAAGAAATTCTCCTCTTGTATAAGTTTGCCACTGTGATTACTACTCGAGCTTCCACTGTCTACCACTATTAAGTTGATGCATATACTTGAATAACTGATGCACTGTTCCAAACTTCTTTTATAGACCTCACTTTTAATGTGGCCACTCCTCTTAGCACTGCACCAAATAACAAAACATTAATTTTGATCTCTTCATAAAGTATCAATCTGAGCTAATCCATAAATCTGTTCTTACATTTTCTTCATAAAAATAAAAACTTTAGCAATAATGATTACATTGTCAAGAAGTATAAGCGTGTCTCACATAAAATCAACTCATTTGATTTTCTTCATAGAAATCAAAACTTTATCAAAACCTAAAATACCATAAATGCTTGTTTTTGAAGTTACTAACCATGTGGCTATACCAGCAGTGAGCGTCATGATATCTCTGGAAGTACAAAACATTGATGGCAAAGCTGATAACATAATCCAAATTCTCTCTCTTCGCTCCAATCACTTCAGCAGCCTGCATATACAGAGCGTACTCAAGGGTCCCGGCAACCGCCACTTCGGTTTTATCCATTTACTCATCCTTCCAACACTACAAGAAAACAGGCTTATTCCGAGGGCCAAAATCGTCGGTATGTCGTCGGAATAACCGTATTCCGACGACATACCGAGAAAAATTGTCCTCGGAAAAAAACTCGGAATTTCAATATCCCTCGGAATTTCCTCGGAATTTTCTGACGGAATTCCGAGGAAACAAAATTCCGAGGAAAATTTGAGGACAACTGTTCCTCGGAAAAGTCGCCGAAAATACCGAGGAAGGAAGCCCCGAAAATTCGACGACAGTGCCCTCGAAAATTCGACGACAGTGCCCTCGAAAATTCGACGACAGTGCCCTCGAAAATTCGAGGACATCGCCCCTCGAACATTCCGAGGGCACCGGTCGTCGGAACTTTCCGAGGGCACCTGTCGTCGGAATTTTCCGAGGGACAATGTCCTCGGAATATCCCAAAAATTTTATTTTTTTAAAAATTAATTTTTTTTTAAAAAAATTTAAATTTTTTGAAATTTAAATTTGAAAATATAAAATTAAAATTAAAATATAAAACATATTATATAAAATTCAAAGTAGTACAAATAAAAATAAAACATTGTGAGTTTTGAAAAAACAACGGGTTTTGGGTGTTCGGTCCGGCATGCTCGGAACACCTCGCTCGGTGCAACCTCCTCATCATCTCCATCATTTGCTCGCTCAGCTTCCTCGTGCCTTAAAGCTCGCTTGTTGAGTCGCCATCCGGGTCTCCAATGCAGATATGCGATCATCCTTGTTCCGCAACCCACCCATAAGTGCTTCGATCAACAAAGGGCGGTGGTGCAGCAGAAGACGAACTGACCGACCGACGACCCAAACCGAACAAACGCCCCTTCTTCTTGGAACCGACTGAAATAGAAAATTGTCAAATTTAAATAATAGAAAAGATGAAAAACGTTAAATAATAGAAAATCTGAATTGAACTTTAAAAAACTTACCTCTTCAACGATTTCGTTGATCCAACCCGAGGCAAGTAGATCGAACCCGTCGAATCGTCATCCTCGGTTTGAATCTGAGACACCTCGTCTTCCACCTGAGTGTCGATGAGGGTGACCACATCCTCACAACACCATCATCAATCTGGCCGGTCTTCTTGTTGGTATCGCCCTCTTCATTGGGCGAGATCATCAACCGCTCGCCCTCATTTTCTTCGCCTTGAAAAACATAAATTAACAAACATTAGTAATTAGAAGAAATGCACATAAAATAAAATTTAAAACTTAAATAATAGAATAAAAGCGGTAGCTTACCATGCGATCCCCTAGAGTGGCAATAGATTGAGCACCCAAGTTATGCCCGAAGACGCCCTTCCCTTTACTGCCGCCTCCGGTTGGTGGAGTTGGTGGAAGAAGTTGATTTCGTCTCATCCTTACTCCAATGCACACCCAACTCCAACCAGACCGTGGGGTTCATCGACTTTGGACCTTTTAATTAAAAATTGTTAAATAAATTAATTTTTTTAATAAATTAAAAATTGTTTAACAAATAAAACAAACCTTGTTTATTTCCCACTTCTTCTTCCACTCGTGGATCTGCTTCCCATAGTTGTCCATAACTTTATAGGCGAAGTTGTGATAGATATACAATGTATCATCGGCATTCGGTTGAATTCTTGTTGAAAATAAAACATAATTAGTATAAAATTTATATTAAAGATTAAAAATATAAGTAAAAATTAGAATACTTACCGCGAACCGTTGAAACCACATATGCTGCTTGTCGGTAGGAAGTCGGTGAAAGTCGGATGTCCCTTGTCGAGGGCGAGTACATCATACGGTTGATCCATGCGCTGATCCCGTTCGAGGATCGGTTGAACCTAATAAAAGAACAAATTATTAAAAGGAATCAAATTTTAATGAAAAAATAGTTTTAGTTACCATGTTTGACCCGTCCATGTGGATACGGAGTGAGATAGGAAGATGCTCACGACCGGCTGTCGAACAAACTCCGCGAACTCTCATCACTCCCTGAGGACCCTCGTGAGCAGGAGCAGGAGCGGAGCGGGAGCGGTGCAGCAACGGTAGCGGGAGGAGAAGGAGAGGGAAATGGAGAGGAGATGTATGGTAGAGCTGTGGGGCGACGATGCGAACCCTGAATGGAGTGGCTTCCCGAACCACCACGACCACGACATTTGTCGAGACCGGCTCGATCATCACCATAAGACATATATAGTTTTAATATATAAGAAATTGTTTGAAGTCATAAAAATAGTTTAAATATAAAAAATAGTTTAATAATTAAAAAAGTTTTAATATATAAAAAATAGTTTAATAATTAAAAAATAGTTTAATAATTTTAAAATAGTTTTAATAATTAAAAATAGTTTTAATATATAAGAAATTGTTTTAAGTCATAAAAATAGTTTAAATATAAAAAATAGTTTAATAATTAAAAAATAGTTTTAATATATAAGAAATTGTTTTAAGTCATAAAAATAGTTTAAATATAAAAAATAGTTTTAATATATAAAAATTGTTTTAAGTCATAAAAATAAAAAAATTATAAATTGTTATTATACATGATTTATTTATATATATATGTATAAAAATTATTAATCATTTATAAATATAGAAAAGGTTTATAAATATTTTTAAAAAATTTAAATTTTTGAAATTTAAATTTGAAAATATAAAATTAAAATTAAAATATAAAACATATTATATAAAATTCAAAGTAGTACAAATAAAAATAAAACATTGTGAGTTTTGAAAAAACAACGGGTTTTGGGTGTTCGTCCGCATGCTCGGAACACCTCGCTCGGTGCAACCTCCTCATCATCTCCATCATTTGCTCGCTCAGCTTCCTCTCGTGCCTTAAAGCTCGCTTGTTGAGTCGCCATCCGGGTCTCCAATGCAGATATGCGATCATCCTTGTCCGCGAACTGACCCATAAGTGCTTCGGATCAACAAAGGGCGGTGGTGCAGCGAAGACGGAACTGACCGACCGACGACCCAAACCGAACAAACGCCCCTTCTTCTTGGAACCGACTGAAATAGAAAATTGTCAAATTTAAATAATAGAAAAGATGAAAAACGTTAAATAATAGAAAATCTGAATTGAACTTTAAAAAACTTACCTCTTCAACGATTTCGTTGATCCAACCCGAGGCAAGTAGATCGAACCCGTCGAATCGTCATCCTCGGTTTGAATCTGAGACACCTCGTCTTCCACCTGAGTGTCGATGAGGGTGACCACATCCTCACAACACCATCATCAATCTGGCGGTCTTCTTGTTGGTATCGCCCTCTTCATTGGGCGAGATCATCAACCGCTCGCCCTCATTTTCTTCGCCTTGAAAAACATAAATTAACAAACATTAGTAATTAGAAGAAATGCACATAAAATAAAATTTAAAACTTAAATAATAGAATAAAAGCGACTAGCTTACCATGCATCCCCTAGAGTGGCAATAGATTGAGCACCCAAGTTATGCCCGAAGACGCCCTTCCCTTTACTGCCGCCTCCGGTTGGTGGAGTTGGTGGAAGAAGTTGATTTCGCCTCATCCTTACTCCAATGCACACCCAACTCCAACCAGACCGTGGGGTTCATCGACTTTTGACCTTTTAATTAAAAATTGTTAAATAAATTAATTTTTTTAATAATTAAAAATTGTTTAACAAATAAAACAAACCTTGTTTATTTCCCACTTCTTCTTCCACTCGTGGATCTGCTTCCCATAGTTGTCCATAACTTTATAGACGGTTGTGATAGATATACAATGTATCATCGGCATTCGGTTGAATTCTTGTTGAAAATAAAACATAATTAGTATAAAATTTATATTAAAGATTAAAAATATAAGTAAAAATTAGAATACTTACCGCAAACTGTTGAAACCACATATGCTGCTTGTCGGTAGGGAAGTCGGTGAAAGTCGGATGTCCCTTGTCGAGGGTCGAGTACATCATACGGTTGATCCATGCGCTGATCCCGCTCGAGGATCGGTTGAACCTAATAAAAGAACAAATTATTAAAAGGAATCAAATTTTAATGAAAAAATAGTTTTAGTTACCATGTTTGACCCGTCCATGTGGATACGGAGTGAGATAGGGAAGATGCTCACGACCGGCTGTCGAACAAACTCCTCGAACTCTCATCACTCCCTGAGGACCCTCGTGAGCAGGAGCAGGAGCGGAGCGGGAGCGGTGCAGCAACGGTAGCGGGAGGAGAAGGAGAGGGAAATGGAGAGGGAGATGTATGGTAGAGCTGTGGGGCGACGATGCGAACCCTGAATGGAGTGGCTTCCCGAACCACCACGACCACGACATTTGTCGAGACCGCTCGATCATCACCATAAGACCTATATATAGTTTTAATATATAAGAAATTGTTTGAAGTCATAAAAATAGTTTAAATATAAAAAATAGTTTAATAATTAAAAAAGTTTTAATATATAAAAAATAGTTTAATAATTAAAAATAGTTTAATAATTTTAAAATAGTTTTAATAATTAAAAATAGTTTTAATATATAAGAAATTGTTTTAAGTCATAAAAATAGTTTAAATATAAAAAATAGTTTAATAATTAAAAAATAGTTTTAATATATAAGAAATTGTTTTAAGTCATAAAAATAGTTTAAATATAAAAAATAGTTTTAATATATAAAAATTGTTTTAAGTCATAAAAATAAAAAAATTATAAATTGTTATTATACATGATTTATTTATATATATATGTATAAAAATTATTAATCATTTATAAATATAGAAAAGGTTTATAAATATTTTTAAAAATTTTAAAACGTTTTATTATATATAATTTATTACTGGAAACATGAAAAACGTTTTAAAAATCGAAAACATTTTTAAAATCAAAAACGTTTTTAAAAATCGAAAACATTTTTAAAATCAAAAACGTTTTAAAATACAAAAACGTTTTGATTTCTAACCAAAAAAAAATCAAAAAAATTCCAAACTATCCATTCAATCCTAAACTATCTAACAAACAACCTAAAATCGAAATTATAATCTAACAAACCCTAATCCATTGAAAAAACTAAGGTTTATACTTACATGATTCCGAGGGGGAAGAGATGCCAGAGAGGGAGAGAGCTGCGGCCGGAGAGAGGGAGAGAGGGCGACCGGGAGAGAGGGAGAGGGCGACCGGGAGAGAGGGAGAGGGAAATGGAGAGGGAGATGTATGGTAGAGCTGTGGGGCGATCATGCGAACCCTGAATGGAGTGGCTTCCCGAACCACCACGACCACGACATTTGTCGAGACCGCTCGATCATCACCATAAGACCTATATATAGTTTTAATATATAAGAAATTGTTTGAAGTCATAAAAATAGTTTAAATATAAAAAATAGTTTAATAATTAAAAAAGTTTTAATATATAAAAAATAGTTTAATAATTAAAAAATAGTTTAATAATTTTAAAATAGTTTAATAATTAAAAAATAGTTTTAATATATAAGAAATTGTTTTAAGTCATAAAAATAGTTTAAATATAAAAAATAGTTTAATAATTAAAAAATAGTTTTAATATATAAGAAATTGTTTTAAGTCATAAAAATAGTTTAAATATAAAAAATAGTTTTAATATATAAAAATTGTTTTAAGTCATAAAAATAAAAAAATTATAAATTGTTATTATACATGATTTATTTATATATATATGTATAAAAATTATTAATCATTTATAAATATAGAAAAGGTTTATAAATATTTTTAAAAATTTTAAAACGTTTTATTATATATAATTTATTACTGGAAACATGAAAAACGTTTTAAAAATCGAAAACATTTTTAAAATCAAAAACGTTTTAAAATACAAAAACGTTTTGATTTCTAACCAAAAAAAAATCAAAAAAATTCCAAACTATCCATTCAATCCTAAACTATCTAACAAACAACCTAAAATCGAAATTATAATCTAACAAACCCTAATCCATTGAAAAAACTAAGGTTTATACTTACATGATTCCGAGGGGGAAAGATGCGCCACAGAGAGGGAGAGAGCTGCGGCCGGAGAGAGGGAGAGGGCGACCGGAGAGAGGGAGAGAGGCGACCGAGAGAGGGAGAGAGGCGACCGAGAGAGGGAGAGAGGGCGACCGAGAGAGGGAGAGAGGGCGACCGGAGGGAGAGATGAGAGATTTGAGAGATGAGAGATTTGAGAGATGCGGCCGAGAAGGAGATGTTTTATTATATATTCGACGAAACCGGTTCGTCGGTATTCGTCGAATTATGAAAACCCTAGTTCTCAGAATTTCCTCGAATTTTCTGAGGAAATTCGAGGAACACTGAAAATTAGATTTTCCTCGAATTTCCTCGAGAAATTCGAGGAAATTCGAGGAACCAGGGTTTGGGGTTTCAAAACCTCGATTTTTTGCGTATTTCATTTATTATACAAATGTAATGCATACTATTGAAGATTCTTTGTATAAATGATCATAGTTTATGAAATAAAAAAATTTCAACAATAATTGCACGTATTCTCTTTAACGTTTGTTAAAGTGTATAAGTGTTTCTCTTATGTTGTGTGGTTTTCTTTCATGCAATCGTAAAAGTGTTTGTTATCATCTGAAACACCAAAGTTTGACTTCATAATCTGGTTAAGACACTTAATGAAGGTTATATATGTGTTATTCAATCCATGAAAGTAGTTTTCGGTTCAAAACCCCGTTCCTCGGAATTTCCTCGGAATTTTCTGAGGAAATTCCGAGGAACACTGAAAAATTAGGATTTTCCTCGGAATTTCCTCAGAAAATTCCGAGGAAATTCCGAGGAACCTGGGGTTCTTTACCGAAAACCCACACCTTCCTCGGAATTTCCTCGGAATTTTCCGAGGAAGTGTACTTTATAATCAAATCCCTAAACCGAGAAGGTAAATTCCGAGGAAATTCCGAGGAAAACCTAATGTCCTCGAATTTCCTCGGTATTTCTATTAAAAAAAACTAGTATGTTTCCGAAGTCATCATCACCGATGAATCTTAATCTGGTCTTGGTGAAACTCTCCAATAACTGGTTCATCCTCTGCGTGAGCGACGGCTTCCTCTCAAGTCGGTAAAATCGACTACAAGGCCACCTTCAGCTACATCTTCGCTGTACTTAAGTTGCGGATGTGATTGGTTGTAGTGGGTCTTCCAGCTCAGAACTTCCCTGAACTCGGCCTCTCGGGTTGAGTCTTGTAACAGTAACCCATGGATCATCTTTGTTCCTTACCCGGGGGTACTTGATATAACAAACCTGTAACATTTAAAAAATTATTAGTAAAAGTATAAATTATGATCAACCATTCAATAATTAACATTTACTTACCTGATCGGCCTGAGAAGCAAGAATGAAAGGATCATAATATTGCAGCTTTAGCCTCGAATGTACCGATGTAACACCAAATGCATCTGTTTTCACACCTCGATCTGGAGTGTTGTCGTGCCAATCACCTCTGGCTAAACCAGCAGACACCTATTAATAGCACATATATAATGAATTAGTATAAATATGTGATAAAATTGTATAAATATGTGATAAATGATATTTTAATTTGTTTAACGCACTCACATAAGTAAACATCCATCCAAAGAAATTCTCTTTGCTTCATTTCTTCTAGTTCCTCCTCCGTATGTATCTATATCCGAACCGCTTTACGTCATGAAAATCCTGTACATGTGATGACAATAATGTAATTAATTAAGATATAAATGTTAATTTGTTAAAATAAAAATTTGTAAGATAATAAACTTACCTCTCGTATTGAAGAACATCTTCGCAGTTGGTGAGCAAATATGTTTGCAAATGACTTCGCCTCGCCAGAAGTCGACGGTCCTTTGGTTTTCCGCTAAGTCGTCCAACATCGTGAAAATATCTGGAACCTTAACATGATATGTTGCTCGTTCGCCTCTATCATCATGCCGAAAGCGTGTCTTCGCTTTTGGTCCGAACTTCGCTGGAAAGTAGTACTCGCAAAGTTTGAAATTTCTTCATTGATCATCTCGGCGACTATAGAACCTTCTACCCTACTTAAATTTTTCACCATCTTCTTCAAATGGAACATATACCGCTCATACAGATACATCCATCTATACCGCAGTGACCACCAAGTTCCAATTCTCTTACCGGTGAATAACAAGATGCTCCATAACATCAAAAATGAGGGAGGAAATATCTTCTCAAGGTTGCCTTGAATCACGGCTATGTTAGTCTTCGATTTTCAATACCTTCAAGAGTCACGATCTGGTGCATAAATCGCGGAAGAAAGCACTTATCCTCGCAATTGCTTCATGAACATTTCGTGGTAATAGTTCCTTGAAGGCAAACGGAAGGAGGCTCCATCAACACATGGCAATCGTGACTTTTCAAGCCAATAAACTTTCCTTCCTTTACGTCGTCTGATTCGCAAATTAGATGCGAACCGCCTGAAACTCCACATCGTTTGAAATCCAATCAAAGAACGCATTTTTCCCTCTGCATCAAGTCGGTATATGGGAAAAGGAGCCCTACCATTCCCATCAACATGAAGTTCGAGCGAGCACATATATCGACTAAATCCAGTCTTGACTTCAAATTATCCTTTGTTTTACCTTGAGCGTTAAGGATAGTGTTCATGAGATTGTCAAAAGTTCTTCTCAATATGCATGACATCTAAATTATGTCTTAGCAGATGATCCTCCCAAGATGGCAGATCCCGAAAATATTTTTTGTGCCGGTTATGTAGTTCTCCAACAAAGATCTACGGAAATTGCTCATGTCCCCGACGTATGGCGTCCTTGCTGCACCAAAATCTCTTAGTTGTGTCTTCAAACCTTTCCCACCAACTTCCTCGTGGACCATCAAACACCGCTTGTTCTTCCTAAACAAAGTCTTACTCCGACGGTATGGATGATCGGTGGTAGGAATCGTCTGTGACAGTCAAACCAACACGTTTTCTTCCGTTCTTTAGTTGGAAAGCATCTGTGTCATCTTGACAATATGGACATGATAGCCTCCCATGCTGTCCATCCAGATAACATACCATATGCTGGAAAATCACTTATTGTTCACATTAGTACTGCCCGCATTTGAAAGTTCTCTTTACACGAAATATCGTATGTTTCAGCACCTTCAGCCCATAGTTGTTGCAACTCATATATTAGTGGCTGAAGAAACACATCGCGATCTCTTAGGATGCTCTGGTCCGGAACGAGAATGGAGAGAAACAGAAACTCTCGCCGCAAACACAAGTTTGGGGGTAAGTTGTATGGTGTAACAATGACTAGCCATAGAGAATATTGTCTTCCACTCTTCCCATACGGGCTGAAACCATCAGTACATAATCCAAGGTAGACATTTCTTCTCTCATACGCAAAGTCGGATACTTTGATTGGAAATGCTTCCACGCTTTTGCATCCGAAGGATGTCTAATCTCACCATCGTTGAGTGCTCCGCATGCCATCTCATTCGCTATACAGCGCTCGAAGATACAACCTCGCAATCTTTCCGCCAAAGGCAAATACCACATCCTTTTATATGGCACTGGAACTCTTCCACTCGTATCTTTATAACGAGGCTTCCCACAAAACTTGCATGAAATCCGCTGGTCATCCGCCTCCAATAAATCATGCGCTTATCGCTGCATACATCTATTACCGATAAGATAAACCAACACCGCTACGAAGTTTCGAACCTCGTAGTATGAACCTGAGCTACATTTTCCTCGGTAGAATACCTTTAACAAAATCAGCTATCGCGATCCATACAGTCTTCACCAAGTTATAATCTGTTTTAATGCCCATCGGTCTTGTAGCGGATGATAAAGCTGAATGACCATTTCTACAACCTTCGACAATGGTTGCTTTCCAGCATCCAACATATCATTAAATCTCCTAGCTTCGCATTGGGTAAATCTTCCCCTAAAATGATCATTTACCATCCGCCAAGACCTACACCATAATCTACATCCGCTCTAATTGGTTCTTCTAATCTAACCGCCGGTGAGGTTCGCTAGTACTACCAAGTTCATAATTAGTTTTCCCATGATGATACCAAATTTTGTAACTTCGTAAACCCATTCAAATATAGATGAGTCCAAACATCCCACTCTTTAATAACCTTTCTATTTTTACAATTACAGCAAGGACATCTTAACTTACATTTTACGCTTCGGTTGTCGTGAACTAACCCCATGAATTCGGTTATACCTCGTTGGTATTCTTCCGTAGCAATCTCGTGTCCGATCCAAATGAGGTCGATCGATCCAAGAACGAAAATAATTTGAAGAAGACATTTTTTTAAATCAAATTCGTGATAGTAGGAGGGAAGGAGAAATGGAGTGAATGAAGGTGAAGAGGTGGCTGTATTTATAGATGAAATCTGCCGAGATAATGAGGAAATTCGAGGAAATTCGAGGAAAACGAACACTTCCTCGAATTTCCTCGAATCCCCAACGCTCTCTAACGGCTACAAAAATCGTCGAATTTTCAAAATCTCCGTCGGTTTTCCGACGGACACTGTTTCTCGGTAATCCTCGAATATACCGAGGAAACCATACTCGGTATTTCTCGAAATTTCGAGGAAATACCGAGGAAACCACATTTCTTGGTTTCTCGGTATTTCCTCAGAAAATACCGAGGAACTCATTTTCCCTCGGTATGTCCCTCAGAATAGTGATGTTTTCTTGTAGTGCAAGAGCTCAAAGACATGGGGGTAGCTCCTGCGATAGCAGTAACAGCTGCATCCATACCAGCTATAGAGACAGCAGCGTGAATCTGAGCATTATGCTCGAGTCTCCTATTTCTTCTTCTCCAGTGAACTTGTTGTTTGCTCGTCAAAATTTTTGCTAGCCAGTCCTACCTCTGGAAACAATTCCTGCAAATGGATAATGGTGAGAATCCTTTGTTTCACTAAAGAAACAGATAATGGTGGGAATTTTAATGAGTCATCTCATTATAATTAATTAAAATTTAACAGGCACTCAAATTTGAACAACGAAAGCTTATTACTCGTATAGGAGAATCAGTTATATACAAAAGCCTTCAGTGATACCCAAAAGGATACTTTTACCTTCTCAAGTGAGTCGGCTAAGCTGTGAGGAATGTATCCCAAAGCTAATTTCCTCTCATTACCAGATTATCTTTGACACCTATAGATCTTGTTGAGACGGTGTCGGAAGGTGGCGAGACGGTTGACATACACGGTACCTGTCATGAACGTTGACTGAAACACATATTGACTGAAACACATATCGACTGAAACATATATGAAAGGGAAAGCATATTAAAGAAACATTTTAAAGATTTCTCATTCAAAAGTGTTTGAATCTCTAGATATTAGGAACTGTGAGATTATGCTAAGAGGATGAAGCCGTACATTTTTATAGGTGAAAATCACCGCCTGAAAGAAGGATAATATCCATTCAATGTGAGATCGTGGTTGTAGTGGACAGGAAGAGTTAAGTATTGGTTAATGACTTTGAATCAATGCGACTTGTAACGGATGGGAGGTGAAGAATCCAGACTGAAACGACATGAATAGACACTGATGCGTCGATTACTGATGAAACCTCAGACGTCAGAACCTCCACTGTTGGTAGACGGAATAATCTCGGAAGAGATGATGTACCCTAGAAACAATAATCAGAAAAGAAAATGTAGACAAAAACGGGTTTAACTTCTGTTTGGATCACGGCCCAATACGATTTATACAAATACTACAAATAATAAGTTCGTAGGTTAAACGGAAGACAACAATTTTTTAGAAGGACACGTGTCAGTCTATGGTGAGTCTATTTAGTGACGTGGCGCAAGAAGGAATGAAAGAATCTATTCTTTATAGTAATAGAAGATTTCTGTGAAGTAAAAAGATATAGCAGTTTTAATAAATACTAGACCTTGACCCGTGCGGTCGCACGGGTATTAATTTTTTTTTTTTTAATTTTTTGTGCTAAATGATGTTTCTATCAAAATTAATTATATTACAATAAGTATTTTTCTGTGCATGTAAACAGTTTATTGTATCACAAATATTTGGTATCATATAAACAAACCCAACATATATATATATAACAAAATTTATGTATACTATATATTGAAAATAAATTTTTATATTAAAGATATATTAGATCTTGAGAAGTAAGAGTTAATATGGTATACCAAAATTAATAAATTAGTTATAACATTTCTAAGAAAAAGATTATTATTCAAATTCTATATATATATAAAATTTGGATTAAAATTTGTAAAATAATAAAATGAAAGTATATTAATTTAAATGATTACAAATTATTTATGGGTTTAATTTTGATAGAAGAAGAACAAAAGGTTTGTTGTTTGATCCGTGCATCCGCGCAAGTGTTTGTTTTAATTTTTTATAAGCGATAATATATATATTTTTAAAAAATTTAGCTGTCTAAATTATTTTTTAAAAAGATATTTTAAACACACTAATTTTATAGTTTATATTGGGTAATTTTATTATATCTTATAAACCATCAATTGTATCATCCTTATTTTTAAAATATGACCCGTATATTTGCACAAATGTATTTTTATTTGTATGGATCAAAATTTTATGAAAATGTATAACTAAATTTTTGTATATACTATTTAAATATATGGTCCTATATATTTTCTACTTTTTAACATTTATTATACTGAATTTACATTGGATATTATTTATATGAAAATATATGTAACATAACATATTTATATATTAATCTATATATTATATAAATGTTTCTTTTTGTGACTTTTGTTTAGTTATTACTTATAAATAATAAAAATATAATTATATGTCTTTGAAAACAATATTAATAACTATTTAAAGATAGGTAGAGAATTAATAAGAAAAAATCCTAAAAGATATGTTAATTAGTATGAAATTAATTATTATGTATATATGGAATTAGTAAAATAATTACCATATAATTTATGTATTTAATTACGAAATATATATATGGAAAAGACAAAGAATATTAAAAGCTAGGCTTATTAATTATTGTTGCCATAATGTTTTAGTTAGAATTAGATTTTGGAAATGCATTAATTAAAGTGAAAAGACAAAGAATCCTATAAGTTAGGTTAATTAATAACTTCAGTGGCATGTCATTGTAAATAAGTTGAAAAAATTTGGGACATTTTATATGTGTACTTCTGAATTAATAAAGTAGATAAGGATAATAAATATCATTCACGGCTAAATGCTTAAGACACCACCCCTAAAAGATAATACAAAGTGTATATATATATATATATTTATAGCGATTACAGACAACGATTTGTCTTGTTGTCTGATTCACTACAAGACCAGTATAAATCGAGTTGTTGTGTCTCACTTGAACTCCAAGACTTGTGGGTTTAGAGGATTGCGGGAGATATCTGATAAAAAAGACACGGAAGTAACATTAACGGGATGTACATCAGTTTTCTCATCAAAGTAGACCACATCTTGCATTGTGTGAGCTTATGGTATTTGACTATTTCTATATAAGGAAGCATGTTAGGATGGTGTGACATGTCATTTGTATTATCTATTATCTTTTAATAATAAAAATCAGCTTTAAGAAAGTTATTAGAGGTTTTGTCGTTTTGAAACCCCAAAGCAAAGCGTTATCACTTATCAGTCCATCTAAACTTATCTGCAACGATTAATATCGACAACTAAAAGAAACAAACTAGTTTTTACCGACTACAAAGAACAGTTCACTACAAAATCCTGCTAAATGGATGCTGCTATGTAGTAGCATAAAAAGACATTCATATCCGACTAACTTGAGAATTTAACTGTAATGTTCGTGTGCGTGTATTTTTGGGCTTTCATTGAATCAAATGGGCTTTGCGATAACTAGTTTAATTTGTTGGTAGGTCAAGCTAATCTCATTATCTTCACCAAAGCTCCTATGTAACTATGTTGATTGTTTCTTTCTTCGTTAAATCCATCAAGCGAGTTTCGAGTGACAATAATCGTAGTTTGGTAACGTTGACTATATCTGAATCCATGCAAGCACCCGAACCCTATATAACGGATAAGAGATTACTAAAATGAAAACGAGATGCTCTAAACTTGTCTGGCGTTTCCAAAGAAGACGACATTAGTGTTTGAATTGGATGATGCGTGATTAGGAAAATTGACGTAGACGTTGGGCTCTTTTGACAAATAACCAACTTTGGCCCAAATTGTTCATTTTGTTTTCTAGTTGCATCTATTTCTTAGCCTTTGTTTTGTTTCACGCCTCTTTGGTTTAGCCGTCGTGAGGTTGGGACCGCTGTTTATAATTACGTAGCCCCACCCACAATACTTTTAGTATCTGATCTAGAATTTGCTCCAATCCGTTGCGAAAATTTGGAAATCCAAAATTATCATATCCATAAACAGATATAGTATTGTGTTCTACTTTGTGATTTTCTTCTATATAACGATGATCAAACTAAAATAAAACTGCAATCCAAAATATCAATCCGTAGATGTAACCATTATGGTATAAATTGTTGATTGAAACTAGACGGCATTACAGCTCATGGCGTTTGTACTTTTGTTAATAGATGATAACACCATCCTCATGGTCCAACCAATTTCGAAGGACGAATACTGCATTGAATAATTTTATTAGACTTTATACTAAGACATATACAGCCTTATTTATCACCTTAAGAACTTGAATAATTATTCTCTCTGAATTTATAACCTACACGCGACTCTCGTAATTCGTTTGACCATTTCAGTATTTGCGTTTGAATGTTGAGATTGGATGAAAAATCCATTGTATACAAAAATAGAATAGAAACAAAGAGTTTAGTTGCAAATATTCCATCTTGATAAAATAAAATAAAATACCCCCACAAGATTTATAGAATACACCAAACTAAATCATGGTGAGTGTGCAAACTTGCACTGTAAATGTATCTACGCATCCAACTATCTTTGAGTATATATAAGTATAACGAATCCATTTAAAAACACCCCCAACTTATCCTTATCGTAGTATTGAAGAATTCATCGTACGATTAGAAAACTAATGTCTAGTTCTTTCACTGTGATTTGAACAATGGCAGTCATTATAGGTGCTTTAAACAGCGAGAATAACATATCTTTTAGAGCATCTCCAACCCAAAACCTTATTTTAAGGGGAACAAAATTTTAAAATGAGGATTGAGGGTTGGTTGCTCCAACCATAAAATCTTAAAAAAATCTTTAAAAGTTTACTTATTTGCATTATAGTCCTTGATATTAACAAAAGTTACTAACAATGATAAAATTTCACAAATACATATAAAACATATTTTTAATATATTATATAATACACAATATTATATAATAAAATATTATAAATTACATATATAATAAAATAACACACATACACACAAATTTTTAAAAATTACATATAAAATACCAAATAACTCAAGCATTATTTTTTTAATATTTCCGTATGTACTCATTTGCTTTAATTTATTTTAAGTTTGTTTAATGTATTTTTATTTTTTTGAGTTTTATTTAATGTATTTTTCTATTTGTGTGAATTTTATTTTTAATGTTATGTAATATTTATTGTATTTTAGTTTATTTTGGTGTACTTAAGTTATTCTAAATAAAGTTAATAGATGTATTTGTAAAAGAAAATAATTGTAAGGACTAAAAAGAAAATGAATAGTAGTTTTGAGGTTTTGAATAGTGAAACCTCAAATTTGAAGTGTCACTATTCAAAACCTCAAAATTTAAGGATTTGAAGTTCGGTTGGAATGACAAAAACCTCAAAATTTGAGGATTTGAGGTTGGGTTGGAGATGCTCTTACAGGTTCTGAATATTATTTCATTTTTTTTTTCTAAAAGTAATTCTTGATACTAGGATTATTTATGAAATTACAAAATTCAGTTAGAAGGCTGAAATATTCTTATTGAATCACATATCATATTCTTAAAGTACCTAGAAACACAAGTTCATTATTATTATTTTGATCAACTCATAAGTTCATTATAAAATATAAAATTCACGTAAAACGGTTAGGGTTTTATGTAAATTCATACGATTTGAATCTTCAAATTCAAACCACAGATGGAGTTTAAACTTTAAAGACTAGTCTCACCGGCAGAGAATTATTAGGGCAACTAGAGATATGAGATATCTTAAAGACGATAGGGATACGTGTATAATAATGATTGGACAGAAAAGGGAAACTGGATTCTGAGTGATGATTTGTTGACGTAGCGAAGCCTTACACCACGAGGTTTGAGAATAAGGGATCACCACATATTTGGAGTGGGCCTATCCAATAACATGTTCCTACTTTCCCTGACTTCCCTGGCTCCCACACCTCTCTAATCGTACATCCACTTTTTTTTTTTGAACAATTTCTTAGATTTATTATCTGTCAATGATTCACATGCACTGTTTTTTTTTGTTAAGCATTTTCTTCCTTTCAGAATTTTTAGGCTTTTTACATGTGAAATCTTTTTTTTTTTCCTTTTTTCTGGTAAAATAAAATAAAATTAGATAGCCTTTTTCCTTTTTGCTATCCCTTTCTCATTAACCAAGCCAAAAGTTATAAGATCGTGGTTTTCATCTCTGATCGATTCACTCTCTACAAATTACTGCAAAAAACGAAGGCATGATATCGGATGATATGGCTAATATTTAATTTAGATGACAATTACGTCGTGTTATGAGTTAAGTTAATCTTAGTCATCTATATACGTCGTCTGTCACATTTTATCCTGACTTTTCTATTCAGTCATCGCCACGATATTGCTGACTTGATAACCTTTCTTCTGACAATATTATTCCATGTCCACCGTTTTAAAAGGATCTCATCTAATATTACTGGTATAGTGAACATCTAGGAATATAATTATGTTATAGGAGCAAAACTTTAATGATATGTTAATATTACTTAGTGAACATCTGATTTGATAACCTTTCTTCTGACAAATGACAATATTCCTCATGTCCACCGTTTTAAAAGGATGTCATCTAATATTACTGGTATAGTGAATATCTACGTATCTATCTTCTATCTATAGTATAAAAGTTTAAGTACAAAATTGAAATGTTTGGATACAAGGATAGTAAATTAAATGAAGACTAGGTGATTTTCCCATGCTCATGCACGGTTATAAATATTTATAAAGTAAATATATTATAATAATTTATTTTATTTACTTTTAATTTTAAATTGATTTATGATTTGTATGCACTATTATATTAATAATATTATATTAGTTTAATTAGACATATGATTTTAGATATATTATATTTAGTCAATTTTGTTGTTTTTATAGTCGATTTAGTTATCATTTAGATATATTGGATTGTATCTATTTTTCTGAATTCAACTATAATATTTTTATTTTAAATATATTAAAATTATGATTAATTTTTCTTATTTTTGTTTACGTTAGTTGTTGTCTTAGATATGCAAATATATTTGACGAAGATTAGGTATAACTTAAGATATATGGTTAGACTTAAATAAATAATAAACTAAAGTGTCTGATTCCAAAGTTCATTAATTAATATAACGATAATATTCTACAGTCTCATGAATATATATAAATTTTACAAAAGAACTAAACTGTAACAGTTGGTTAATATTTTATTTTCATTTGTTAATATGTTTTGAGTCATCCTTTAATTTAAATTTATAAAATAAAATTATCATTATAAAATTATATATTCTTATTGTAGTTAATTTCTATGATTTTAGATATAAGTTGGATTAGTCGATTCACTCATATTGTGAGTATATTGAGTTACATATATTTTTTCAAATTAAAATTAAAGTATAATTACTTTTTATTTTTATTAAGTAAAATCAAATTAACTTTATTTATCGTTTAAATGTGCATGTATTTTTCATAATACTTATCAAATTATATGTTGTTTTTTAAAAAAAAAAATTTTTTATAAAAACATATTAAAAATAAAGCGATGATCATTGGGAAGTTACATACATAAATAACTAATACATTTTTG
Source organism: Brassica carinata (assembly GCA_016771965.1). Taxonomy (NCBI): domain Eukaryota; kingdom Viridiplantae; phylum Streptophyta; class Magnoliopsida; order Brassicales; family Brassicaceae; genus Brassica; species Brassica carinata. The sequence continues at coordinate 27,421,812 of CM028688.1, read as the reverse complement.
GAAGCTCATGAACACATATCGATATTTACAACAATTAAAACATTTTACAAACTCTAAATAATTTAATGTCTTATATTAAATGAGACTTTCTCTTTACAAAATTATCCTACACTTTTATATATTTTCATTTTTCACTAAAATAAAATTACATAGTATAACTTTACACATTTAAATACTATATTTAATATATCATATGTTTATAATTACATATTATAATCAAAATTTTAATTTGAAAATAATTATTTAGCTGTATAAATAGTGTAACTGTGATAGTATACTGTTATAAATAAAATAAATGAGTAAAATTTAATATTTCAAAAGTTAAGGATTGTATAATAAATTAACAAATAAATAGAAAGGGATATGCTTGAAATATTCTCTTTTAGAGTAAAAATAGAGGTAACCATTGGAGCAAAACACTCCTCTATTTTGAGAGTACTCTATATTTGGAGTAAAAAATAGAGGCAACTATTGGACATGGTCTTAGAAAACATGGATAGTAGATTAAATACTTCCTTTTATTTGCACATTTGGTCTTTACATTTACAATAAATTAATTACTTCTTTTGTATTTCTTTCTTATTTGCAGATTAGGCCACTTCATTTAAAATCAAATATTTAAATTAATTAATTATAATGAGAAAAGGAATATACTCAGTTATGCTTAATTTATTTGATTTTAGATATAAGTTGGATTAGTCGATTCACTCATATTGTGAGTATATTGAGTTACATATATTTTTCAAATTAAAATTAAAGTATAATTACTTTTTATTTTTATTAAGTAAAATCAAATTAACTTTATTTATCGTTTAAATGTGCATGTATTTTTCATAATACTTATCAAATTATATGTTGTTTTTAAAAAAATTTTTATAAAAACATATTAAAAATAAAGCGATGATCATTGGGAAGTTACATACATAAATAACTAATACATTTTTGGAAGCTCATGAACACATATCGATATTTACAACAATTAAAACATTTTACAAACTCTAAATAATTTAATGTCTTATATTAAATGAGACTTTCTCTTTACAAAATTATCCTACACTTTTATATATTTTCATTTTTCACTAAAATAAAATTACATAGTATAACTTTACACATTTAAATACTATATTTAATATATCATATGTTTATAATTACATATTATAATCAAAATTTTAATTTGAAAATAATTATTTAGCTGTATAAATAGTGTAACTGTGATAGTATACTGTTATAAATAAAATAAATGAGTAAAATTTAATATTTCAAAAGTTAAGGATTGTATAATAAATTAACAAATAAATAGAAAGGGGATATGCTTGAAATATTCTCTTTTTAGAGTAAAAAATAGAGGTAACCATTGGAGCAAAACACTCCTCTATTTTGAGAGTACTCTATATTTGGAGTAAAAAATAGAGGCAACTATTGGACATGGTCTTAGAAAACATGGATAGTAGATTAAATACTTCCTTTTATTTGCACATTTGGTCTTTACATTTACAATAAATTAATTACTTCTTTTTGTATTTCTTTCTTATTTGCAGATTAGGCCACTTCATTTAAAATCAAATATTTAAATTAATTAATTATAATGAGAAAAGGAATATACTCAGTTATGCTTAATTTATTTGAAATCATAATTTCCCATAAATAATTACATGTGAAAAGCTAATCTACCGTGATTCTCTACAAATCTAACATTCCAATTTAGATTTTTATTCATTTTTATATAAAATAATCTAACCCAGTTCTTTAAATAATTGACATATTAATTTTTTTATAAAATATAGACAACTACAATATTTTTTCTGCAATTTATGGTTGTTGTTTCTTTGCGGTGAAAATAAAAACACAAACTGTAATATATAGTATATATTAATTTGCTACATACAATTTTCAAGAAAAAAATATCATAAAATTAATAATAATTCATAGAAAACTACTGTAAAAATAAACAATTTTCAAATAAATAAATAAAAAAGAAATAGGGTAATATGAATTAACTCAAAAATATGACTAAATTGTTTAAGGTATATAACTTTGTAAAACTGTTTACGGCTCACAACATTACACCGATGCCCCTGTTACATAATATAGTGATTAAACAGTTTACTTAATTGGTAAAACTGGAACTATTATATTGTAATTTTTGAAATGTTTATATATATCATAAAAACAAAGACCCGTCCAGTCGAGCGGGTTATGATCTGGTAACTACATTATAGGAACAAAGTTTTAATGATATGTTAATATTCAAAAAAAGTTCATAAAGAACAACATAACAGATATTAAACGTTATCTACATATTATCACTTGGTTGGAAAAACGTACGTGTATTGTTTATGAAAGGAAAACATTCCTCAATTTCCTGAAAGCAGTCACTGCAAGTATATATATCTAAATATGGAAAGGTTAAAAATAAAATGGTGAAAAGGAAACTGACCGACGAAGACCAACAGAAAGATCAGAATGATTTAGCTAAAAGAGATAATAACAATGAAACAACATAACAAAACGACAAATGAAAACATTAGAAAAAGAAGACAGAAGAAGCCAAATGTACATTAACAATTACATAGCAATTGGTGGATTGAATGGGGCCACGTTATGTTAATTTCAATATATAGTCACTCTCCAACTATGCCTCCATCGTCTCCTTCACTGCACATCCAATAACAATGGCGACTGAAGCAAATAACCCCATCAACATGAACTCAATGTCTTCATCTCTTCAGAGAACCGGTCAATGGTATGAACCGGTGTAATCTCAACTATAGAGGATATCTCCCACCCAGTTCATCCCTAATCATATGCAATTAATTTCTAACTTGTATATTGTTAACGCAGGGTTTTCTCACAAGATATTCCTACAGATGTTGTAGTTGAAGTCGGAGAAGCTAATTTCTCTCTTCATAAGGTAACAACAAATCATTTTTTTTCTATCCAAAGAACTAACGATTTTGTTTTGTCTAGGTTAGTAATGGTTATAACACGAGTTATATTTGTAAATTTATTGTTCTTGTATGTATATTATATAGTTCATGCTAGTGGCGAAGAGCAACTACATAAGGAAGCTAATAATGGAATCCAAAGACAGTGACGTGACGAGAATAGATCTCTCGGATATCCCTGGAGGTCCTGAGATGTTCGAGAAAGCTGCCAAGTTCTGTTACGGTGTTAACTTCGAGATCACCGTCCAGAACGTGGCGGCACTTCATTGCGCCGCTGAGTTTCTTCAGATGACCGATAAATACTGCGACAACAACCTAGCCGGTCGGACACAAGACTTCCTTTCTCAGGTCGCCTTGTCTAGTCTCTCTGGAGCCGTCGTTGTCCTTAAGTCCTGCGAGATTCTCCTTCCTATTTCTCGTGATCTTGGTATTGTGCGCCGTTGTGTGGACGTCGTCGGTGCTAAGGTTTTTAACTCATAACTCATTCTCACTTATTTTATAAGTGTTTAGTAACAAAGACAAAGTTCAAATCGGGAAAAAAATCATAACTAATAATATAATTGGAAAAGATTATAACTAGTATATAGGTGATATGAGTTAATCCACTAACGGGAAATTAGTTTTAAGTTAAAACTCATCTAACTTTATGATATTAAAAACCGATTCACACTATCTAACCCATCTATTTGACATAAAATTGGTCTTGTTGATCTTGTTTGATATTCCGAGTAATTGTCAAAGAACCATCATCTCAAAGAAATCAATTAGAGATGTAAGTCTCAATTCGAAATTTAGAAAAGTGAACCCGGTCTAAATTTATTTTACAATTTTTACATAACTTAATATCTAGATCCCGGTCTTGACTAGTGTTTAGGTTAATTTATTTTCCAACTTCACATAATAGTAACCAAAGTAAACCCCGATCTAGTATTTGCATTCGTTTTCTGATCAGTTACTTCGGTTTCGTTAACGATCGGTTTAATCTACATAACATCTATATATTCTCTGTTTCAGTTCCTTGATTCACAAGTATCTATAGTTTTGCGTCCATGAGGTCTTGTAGTGCTTGTACCATTAACTGACGATTCGTTTTTTTTTTAAATTACAGGCTTGCAACGAGGCAATGTTTCCTTGTCGAACACCACCAAACTGGTGGACAGAGGAGCTCTGTATCTTAGACGTTGACTTCTTCACCGATGTCGTATCTTCCATGAAGCAGAGAGGCCTCAAACCTTCTTCTCTAGCCTCTGCAATCATCACTTACACCGAGAGATCCTTACGCGATCTCGTCAGAGACCATTCCGGCAGAGGAGTCAAGTTCTCTGACCCCGAAAACAACGACTCCGAGGAGAGATCTCAACAGAGAGATCTCGTGGAATCCATCGTCTCACTCTTACCTTCAGACAAAGGACTTTTCCCCATCAACTTCCTCTGTTCTCTCCTCCGTTGTGCCGTCTTCTTGGACGCTTCGCTCGCCTCCAAGAACGAGCTCGAGAAACGAATCTCCGTCGTTCTCGAGCATGTCACCGTCGACGATCTTTTGATCCCGTCTTTCACCTACGACGGCGAAAGACTATTAGACCTAGACAGTGTCAGAAGAATCATCTCCGTCTTCGTCGAGAAGGAGAAGAACGTCGGAGTCTTCAACGGTGGAGACTTCAACAAAGGGCTCTGCTCTGCTTCGCTGCAAAGAGTCGCTAGAACCGTTGACTCTTACTTGGCGGAGATCGCTACTTACGGAGAGCTAACGATCTCCAAATTCAACGCTATCGCGAATCTCGTCCCGAAATCTGGAAGAAAGTCCGACGACGATCTCTACAGAGCGATAGACATCTTCTTGAAAGCTCATCCCAACCTAGACGAGATCGAGAGAGAGAAAGTTTGCAGCTCGATGGACCCTCTCAAGCTTTCTTACGAAGCGCGTCTCCATGCTTCGCAGAACAAGAGACTACCCGTAAACATCGTGCTCCACGCGCTTTACTACGATCAGCTAAAGCTGAGAAGTGGAGTGGAAGATAAAGAAGGAACAGTAGTTGTAGTCCCCGAGGCTGTAGCCGCACGTGGACAGGTTAAAGCTGATGCTTCGTTGGCTAAAGAGAACGAGGCTTTGAGGAGTGAGCTGATGAAGATGAAGATGTATGTTTCGGATCTGCAGAAGAACGGTGGTGGTGCAGCTGGAGCTTCTTCTTCGAATGCAGTACCGAGCAATAAGAAGAGCAGCAAAAGTACTTTCTTCTCATCTGTTTCGAAGAAGCTTGGGAAGTTGAACCCGTTTAGACATGGGTCTAAGGATACTTCGAATATTGATGAGGATCTTGCTGGTGTTGATATCACTAAGCCAAGAAGACGAAGATTCTCGATCTCTTAACTCTTAAGGGGAAACAAAACGTTTGATCAACTACTTTTGCGTTTTTGTTCCTTTGCGTGTGTGTGTGTAGCGTAGTAGTGTGCTTTTTCAAACTTTTTTTTCCTTCTTATGCGTGATTTATTTTGTTTTTGGAATGTGTGTTTATTGTATAATAATGAGTGTGATATTAAAAAAGTAAAGAAAATCAATAAAACTAATTTGATTTTTCTAATTACCTGAAACAGAGTTAGATTTTACTGTAATGATACTCAATTTTAAAGTGAAAAATTGAACGATAAACAAAAAATAAATTGATTATTCTATTTATAGAATAAACTCATTTTTATTCTATTATATGGTGAAAAATAAAGTATCATTTTTACTCCAAACATTATTTTAGAGTGAGTTTACAAAATGGTCTAAAGTTGAGAACCGATCGAATTACCCAAATCTAAATAAACTTTATCGAAATCTAACGGAAATTCAAATGTCTCCATGTCTAAACACAAAAGTATAAACTTTCATTAAATTCTAGATTGATTGATTTTTGATGGGCATATAAGCTGCTATATCACAATTTAACTATCACTGAAAAAGAATAGTTTTCTAACAAACTTGAACCTATGATTTTCAAAATCTTAATTAGACAATTCACAAGTTTTAGTCACTAAAACACCGCTATTTTTAAGTTGATTTAGGAAGATTAGTACATGTAAAATCTGGAATTTTCTATATTTAAGGTCATAGGCTTTGTTTTTTTTTCTTAATGTAATAAGCCATTAATAGATTAACGAATCAAATTTGTTATGGACCAGACAGCCATGATCTACAGTTAAGAGATTAATGACCCTTGAAGTTATCTTTCCAACCAGCCTTTCTGTGACTTGAGTAGTAGAGGGAAGACAAAATCTAATTTTGATGAAATCTCTAAAACAAAGCACCAATGTCGGAGCATCTTCCTCCTCCTCCAAGGAGGGCTTCTTCCGGATTTGGTGATCCCGCATTGGTATTTCCTGAGTTTGCTTCAAAGCAACGCGGCCTCGAGAAAGTTCAAGAAGAAGAAGGAGAAGGAGAAGATAGCAGCTACGGCGGGAAAGGCTCTTTTGACCTGAGCTCCAGGTTCTCAAGCCCTTCCGTCTCTCGAAACGGGTTTGAAACACCCAAGAAGACATCATCGTTGAAGCTGCCTGGATTCAGAGAGGAGGAAGAGACAGACCGCAGTACAAACTCGGGTTCCTTTGTGGATCGTGAGGAGAAGAAAAAGTGCCCTGGTTGTTTCAGAAAATGCTGTGCATGCACGTGCATGTTTCTTTCCATCGTTCTTGTAATCTTGTTGTTGACAGGATTGTCTGTGAACTCTTCGGTGAAATCTAGTCTGCCTCAGGTTTCTGTCACAAACCTCAGGTTCTCGAGATTAGATTTTGCTAACTCGACAACGGATCTTCGCTTGAATGCGAACTTGAAGACGGTTCTTGAGCTGTCTAACAAGAACGACAAGTCGGTGCTGTATTACGGTTCCATGAGAGCTGCTGTCTCTTCTGAGAACATAAACCTTGGACAGAAGAAGCTTGTTGGGTTCACGCAAAGCCCTGGAAACGTTACGTATTTGAATATTGCCACTAGACTTAGAAAAGCGAAGGTCTATGATGTTGATGCTACATTACTGAGAAACAAAGAGAAGAAGCTTGAAGCTGTGGTTAATGTGCGTTTGAGTGGGAAATTGGGTTTTGATTGGTTGGGGTTTAGGATTCATTTACCAACTGTTATTGCTTGTGAAGATGTGAAACAGAGTGATGTGATCAATGGACTCAAGCCCACGTGTGATGTTCGAATCTTTTCTCAATGAAAATCGATTAATTCACATATCCCTTTGTTCTTTTTTTTTTGTTTTTTTTGGTTTCTAATTTTTCTTGTTGTAGATGGAATAACATAGAAGAAAAAAAATTAATTGTTCTTTAGTTGCTCTAAAATTAACATCAAAAATTTCACAAACGTATTTACTCATTCTTTTTTTTTTTTGGCATTACGCATTCAAATTTCCATAGTTTATGTTTTATTTAAGATCATGGGTATCTTTCACCATCTGACTTAGGTAACTGTAAATATACGGTTATGTTTCTAAGTTTGTTGAAGGTTAGTTTGATGTCAGAAAAATGGGTTTCATTTCTCTATCGCTCTCGTCTAGAGTCTAGAGAGATGATTAAAACTTGTACCACGATGAAGCCACATGCAAAAACATTGGGAGTTGCAGATAACACTGTCAGAATTGTTGTGTATATTATATAAGTAACATATTTTAAGACAATGAGACTTCAAGAAAATTAAAATAAGCAGGTGAATCGTGAGTGGCTGTGGAGTAAAAAACGTATATTAGATGAAAGCGTATTCACACTTCCAGAGCCGCATTTCCAATCTTGAACGAGTATGAAACAGAGATTCAGTTTTTGATTAGATTAGCCATCTTCAGAGCAGAGGATGTAAGAGCATCATTAGCCATATTCAAAACTAATTTAATTATGCAATTAAAATTTATCGTACTAAAATTAGTTTAACCATTTAAGAAAAAGACAAGTGGCAAATCTCAGGGCAGTCGTTTTATCTAAGCAATCGATTCTGACTTTTTCTATTTTCTCTCTCGCTTTTTAATTTCTAATTATTTCTTTTGGTACGAAACTGTGGTAAAAATGGAGAAATTAGGACATCTACCAACTAAGTATCACCTAAAAAGCTCCATATTTAGACACTTTTTATAATTAATCTTGATTCTGTTACTCCTACTCCTTCTCGATGCTCATTATTTTAATGTAAAGACGAAATCCTGCAAAAGATTTGTGATATCTTTACTTCTGAAACCATATCTTCTTAAAAAGCCAAATCAAACACAATTCTTTCTCCTTTTCAAAATTTTTAACATTTCGAAACTCAAAATCATGCTCTTTCTCTTCCTCACTCTTCGTTAGTATGACTCATTATATATCCTCTTTTCTCACCATCGAAATCATTCTAAAATCCATATTGTTTCTGACTGTAATCTTCGATAGCTCGTGTTGTAAATGGAAGGAAACGGTTTGCATTCCCCACCATATAAAATGCTGAACTGAATTTTCGTCACCTTCGCTGCATCTCCGATGAATCTCTCTACCATTGCGTTTCATGTGAAGCTCTCGACCTCTGCATCTCCGGCGAATCTCTGGCCTCTGTGTCTTTGGTGAATCTGTCGGCCTCTGTGTCTCTGGCCAATTTCTCAACCACTGCCTCTCCGGTGAAGCTCTCCACCATGCGCAATGATGATACGAGCAGAGATAGCTATGATAGAGCTTGAATTGGGATTCGAAGGATTTTTCAAGGTGATGATACAATAGAGTTTCTCGGGCTTTGCGTCTCCAATCAAGCTCTCCACCTCTGCGTCTCTGGTGAAGCTCTCCACCGCTACGTCTCTAGTGAAGCTCTCCGCCGCTGCGTCTCCAGTGAATATCTCCATGGCTATATCTCTGGTGAAGTTCACAGCTGCGTCCCTGGTGAACCTCTCCGCCGTTGCGTCTCCACTGAAGCTCTCCGCCTCTGCATCTCTGGTGAAGCTCTCCAGCATTGCGTCTCCGTCTAATATAGATGATATATATATAGTAATTACATGTTAAGCAACAATCTTATTTAACCACATGTTATTCTTTGGTTTGACATATAAGCAAAGATCTTGTTTATTAACCGTGTAAATATTATATCAAAAATATAACAACTTGACATTACCAACAAATCCAATTTTAATCACAAGTAACTCATTTTTAAAGGTATAAATATTGTATTAGCTGTCCAAGAATTTGACATATACTAACGAATACATATACTTAAACGTTAATTCATATTTCCATTTCATATGTTATAGCTGCGAATTTGATTCTTATGGTATCAAAGAATGTGATATACATTCAAGCAAGTTGTATCCCAAATAACTGATTTGTTAACTGTATAAATATTATATTAACTGTCTAACAAATTGACATTACCAACAAATCAGTTTTTATCTCATTACTCAGTCTTAACTTATTCTTAATTACAAAACTGGCCAATCATACATATAGCTGGCTAAAGATATAATTATGCAATGTATATTTATATCAATACGACCATATCATAATTTGGATAGTTATAAAAGAGTATACACTCGTGTACATCAAATCCATAACCATGCTATTTGATTTCTAACTATAGCGAACCAAAACTTTACATGGCTAATAAATTTGACTTTAATATTTCGTTTGATCTTTGCTCACCAAATGATTGAGTAGCCATTAACATGCAATCGCACGCGTGTCCATATATATATAGCTGGCTATGATAGAAGTTAAAAGATTTTTCACTTGATTGGCGTAATAAAAACTGAAACAAGAGTAAAAAAGTTTTCCACTCATGTTATCTCACTAACTGTGACATCCAGCTACACTCTAAATGTTGAAGTAGCCAGCTAACATGCAATCGTATACATGTACAATGTCAATATCTCACACTCAGTCTAGAATTATTCTTTAGTACCAAAATTGTCCAATATACTTATAACTGGTTAAGATATTGTTTTGTAGTGTATATTTGTAATCAATAGGACCATATCATAATTTGGATAGCTAAAAAAGATTGTACACATGTGTACCTTGATTCCATAATCACGCCACTTGATTGCTAAACTATAACTAACTACAGATTTACATGGCTAATAAATTTATCTTTAATATTTGTTTGTTCTTGATCAGAAAACGTATAAGTAGCCAGCTAATAAAAAAACCGTACAATGTTAATATCTCACCCTCAGCCTTGGGTTATTCCTAATCACAAACATAGTCCAAATATAAATATAGCTGGCTAATATATGCTCTCTCGAGTGTAATATTATTGCAGCACCATCATATTATTATTATTTGGATAGCTAATAAACATTATGCACTTGTGTACATTACTTCCATAACCTTGCCACTTGACCCACATGAACTAGGTGATTAGGTAGCTTCTTCCTGCGAGATCGAAGTGAACATAAGAGGAAGGAGACAACAAAGGCAGTGAAATGGGAGAGATGAACTTTGAGTCTTGTTTATAGTAAAGCTTGTATTTTTCATAGTAAAGCTTGTATTTTTTTCTCTGCTCGCCGGAAAGCCGTACGATCTGCATCGTCGGAGACGTTTGCCGATTTGTATATCTTCAATAGTCACGATTAAATCTCTAGTTTCAGCAATCAACGAAGCGGATAATTTTCGATGAAGATACTGGTCTTTCCTTTTGGAAAATGCACTATACATCTTCATTTACAGAGGAAAATATAACCAAATCTATACGAAATCTTTTACAAAATATCGGCAAAATAAAATCCTTCCTTCCCAGCTATTAAGTATACTTCCCTATAACCTCAAGTTTTATCCACAATTTGAGGTCAATTTCTTCATTATATTTCAGTCCTAATACCAACGAAATCATAAGTTTTACTGTTATTGGTATTAACCTAATTTCATAAGTTTCTTTGGTTTTTAAGTAAATTATCCCTAAAAAATGATCAATGTGAATGCCCTAAAAATATCAATAATAATAGGTTTCTTTGACAACGTCTCTCAAAATAAATACATGAATATTTTGAAACAAAGTAATTATATAATTAAAGTTTAATGTGTTAAAATATATTGTGTTGACATCTGTAGAACTAGTCTCTTAACACAAATGAAAAGTCTTTTCCCATAGAGACGTCATTTTCATTTCTTGCTTTCTCTTTTTATCTCCAATTTCTATATTAGTTTTTTGCTGAAATACCTTGGTAAATAATGACCACTGCGGTGTCCCAGCACATTGATATTTTTAGTATTTAAATAATTATAGAAAAAAAAAATAACAGTTTGACAGGATAGGGCTGCGACTTTTGAACTGAATTCTATGTAAAAACTAAAAACACATAAATATGTACCTGGTCGAACCCGGATGTGGAAGGCAAAATAGCATGTGAAATACCACTAGGCTACTGCAACTTTGTTGTTTTTGTATAATTTTACTAATATATATCTAATTTCAATTAATTTCTCAGTAAATCTTAAAAAAATAAAATATAGTATTTTGGATTTAAAATTGTATACCCAAACCAACCCGGAACCAGTCAGAACCGAACCAAATCCAAACTTTAAGGCGACCAAATACTCATTGATACATTTTCTAAATAACTGAAATACCCGGAACTGAATGGATTTTATCTGGAACCAATCCAAATATCCGAAGTCACAGCCCTATGACAGGAGAAAGAGAGGAGAAAAGTTTTAATATTAAATGTTCTTAGATAATCTTTAGAACTTTCTTACACACATGTCAGCATATCAATGAACTAGGTTAATATCTGCTCATTACATGGAATATGAGCATTATATATACAAGTTATGAATTATTATTTATGTTGTGTTTTTACATATTATAAAATAATAAATATATATTGAATAATTAAGAAATCAGTAATTTACGTATATAATTAAATTAGCACGAGTACATAAATCAAAACAATCACTTTTATTTATTTACAATTAATTTATATAAGTAAACTCAAACAATCAATTTTATATATTTTATGTGATATATAATTAAATTTAAATAATATTAACATAGATATATAAATAAAGATAGTATATTTTAAATTTTTGTATCTGTTAAATGAGGTTTCATGCTCATATGATTTTATGATCATTCTATATTTATATAACAAATTTTTAAATCATTGAAAAATAATTTTAAATGTGAGACATTTAGTATATATAATAATCCATAATCGTTTCTAAAATTCAATGCAAATTTCAAAAATAAATATTAAGTTTTCAATACTTGTTCAATAAAAGTTATGAAATTAAAATATTTATATATTTTAGATGGTATATAGTTTAATTCATACGTTACTGAAATATATATATATATATATAATCTGAATATATATTAAATTATAATTTTTACTCATATGATTTTATAATTGTTTTGTATCTTGTTATAAAAAAATATTTAAACTATTAATCACAAAATATTCCATGTGAAATTTTAAAGGTTTTATTTATTTATACTCATTTTTAAAAAGTTTAAAATATAATATATATGAAAAATCTATTTTTATTATATCTTTAATGTGATTGTTTAATTTATTTTCACAATAAAAATTAAACAAAAAGAATAGAGCCCACACAAATTTTTATCAAATCTTTCTTATTCAAAATTATTAATTTTCATATATATATATACACTATATTAGGTAATTTCGTAGTTTTTATTTATGGAAAGAATGAAAAACATTAATAATAGTTGTATTTTAGTTTGATAAAAAGTATATTATATATATATATGGACCAACCTATTTCCTAAGGATTCCAAAAATCATTTTAATGATAACACAGTGTCATAACTCAAAAGTTATAATGTTTCTCGAATAATATATAATAGATTTACTTTTTATCAAGCATTTTGATTTACTTAAACAAATAAGTTTTAATAAATTATTAGTTTTATTTAGAGTAGAACCTCAGTGTACAACCCCAAGTGTTAGAACATGTTTAATGGAGTTTTTAGGGTGAGATTCTTAGCGGAATATAAGAAACCGCCTCTTAACTTTAACTAAAAAAGCTAAGAACCGGCTCTTAAAACTCTTATCTAAGAGCCGGCTCTTAGCTTTTTTAGTTAATTTAAGAGACCGTTTCTAATATTCAGCTAAGAATCCCATCATAAGAATTTCCCATTAAACATGCTCTTAAGATTGTTCTAAGTGCCTAACGAGACCATTCCTTGAATATTTTCAGTCAGAAGCTCTTTTTTTCTTTCAGCATCAAAGTAAAGATAAGCTTTTCTCATACTCAATTTGTCTTTCTTTGTAATTTAGGATTTGATTTTTAGTTTCATTGATTTCTCTGTTAAACATATAATGTTGGTAAAAGCTGAAACTTTCTGTTTGGACTTTCTTGATATTTGTGGTAAATGCCAAATGGGTTGTTAAAGCTTCGTGTCTCTTTACCACATGCAAAGTACTCTCATCCTCCTAGAGCATCTTCACTGATTTTCCCCCCTTAAAATAAGGTAAATTCAAAATAAATTTGTATTTTAGTTTAATAGTTTTCTTCATTTTTTCTCAAAAGAATATTTCAAATATATTATATTAATACAATTTATTATTAATTTCGAAATAATTAATTTTAAATAAAATTACAAATTTTATCTAAATAAAATTTCATTTGAACTAAATGTTTATTATATACATAAATTTTAGTTCTAAAAAAGATATAATGATTTGTATAAACTTATAACTTCGGTTTGAGCCTCCGTTTCTACTTTACAGTTTCGGGCGTTTTTTGATTATTGAATAGTTCTTTCAAGTAGTTCTTCGAAGAATCAGAAAATAGGCCATACTTAAGTATTAATATTTTTTTCCAAAGTATCTATTATTATAAAAACCAGTTTTCTCATTCCAGGGCCTTCCACGTCATCTGCCACGTCAGAAATTCGGGTTCTCTGGTCTCAACACGTGTCCAGTCCGTGTAAAACGCATCACTTCATTTATGCTGTATTTATTTGGGCTTAACGTTAGGCTTATTTCAATTGTTATTCGGGCTGATGAATTAGGTATGGTTAATGCTCGATGGCCCATGAAGGAAAACCCTAACTCATATGAAGCTGAAAAATAATTGGGGTCGGACACTCCTCTTCCTTGAGCGGCGAGTTGGCGACGCCTGAGCTTCTTCCTAATCTCTGAAACTGTTTGAGTTGTGGCTTTTTCTTCAAGCCACCTCTCCCACTACCTAACATTTAATTTTCTCTACCACTACCTTCTATGAATTTCAGTGATCAATCCTATAAATAGTGACGATGAATTCCGCAAATCTCATTGCCTCACACAATTCCTTCATATTGCTTCCCTGCTAAAAAGCGTCGAGGAATGGTTACTTCCCTCCACCTACTATCTAATGTGAAAAGGTTGGCCTCCTCATCTTCTCTAGCATTTTTCATTTTTAAATTGTGGTCACTGATTATCTTTACCCTATATATTTGGTTAGCTATATGCAACAACATACATATTTAGATTCAAGAGTTCTCTAGAAGAAATTTGCGTTTGCCGTAGTGTAATCCTATAGAAAAAGTTAGAGATGCAGTACTGTATTGAACACATAATTTTCCGTTCTTTGTAGGATCGATGCGTCTAGAAATCCAAATGATTTTTTTCAGAGAACACCATTTCCGAAAATGGAACCCATGGACTGAATGTGGGATCTATAGATTAAGTCAATCATATAACGTTACAAAATGTTTTATAGTTTTTGGACCTTTTGTTTGAGAGTGAAAATAGATGAAGCAAATCTAAAAGATGAGATAGTGTTGATGTCAAAGAACTTTAATCTAAGGTGCAGCATCCACATCTCTGTTTTTATTTATTCCTTTTGTTCTGTTATCTCTTTTCTAACTTTACGAGACTGTCTTCTGCTTCTAGCTGATGTGTACTCTTTTAGCTCCTCTCTGTATTGATTATGTTAATAAACAAGTTTACCATTGCTTTCAGGAAGTGGAAGATGATTCCTTATGCTGCTGGTGTCATTGTCCCTCTAGCTTTAACCCTTTTGGTCCGCAACGCTAAGAAAGACGAGAAACGAGGCGTGATGACGTCGGTGGAGAGCCAGGTCATACCGTTAGGAACCACCGGTTCAAAGATCCTGTCAGCTCTCACTGGGAAGACATCTCCACTCTCCCAGAGCTCTTTGAGATCTCGTGCAAGAACCACAGCGACAGCTTTTTCCTCGGGGCCAGGAGGCTGATCGCTAGAGAGGTTGAGACTAGCGAGGACGGGAAAGTGTTTGAGAAACTTCATTTGGGTGATTGTGAGTGGAAGACGTTCAGGCAGACGCTTGAAGCTGTGTGTAGTTTTGCTTCTGGTTTGGTTCAGATTGGACACAAGTCTGAGGAACGTGTTGCCATTTTGGCGGATACGAGAGAAGAGTGGTTCATTGCGTTACAGGGTTGCTTCAGGCGCAACGTCACTGTGGTTACTATCTATTCATCTTTGGGAGAGGAAGCTCTTTGTCACTCGCTCAATGAGGTTAGCTCTTTGCTTCTCTTCTCTGTTTGGCCATTTAAGTTAATTTTAATGGAATACATTATTTGACCAAGCTGTGTAATCTTTTTTACATTTCTTTTACAGATATGTTCATTGTGTTCATGGCAACCCACAAACAAGAAATAGAGATTTACAACGTTTCTACAGAAGGAGCACTCTCCATTTTCTTTCTCATAAATAAATAAATCAGGATATTGTGACCATCCTTATATAATCAGTCACCTCTGTTGTGTATTTTCGCAAGAGTTATTATGTTGAAATTTATTACAAGAAGTTTGTGTTCTCTCTCCATGTTATGAGCTTCCTACTGGTTTTAAGGTATATCATTATCACATTTTAGGTCGAGCCCAAAGTTGAGGCTGTATCATCGGTTAAAAAAAATTGTTGTAATGGTAGAGTGGTTGAATTGTAGTCATAAACAAAAGTATAGATCGGAAACAGAACTAGCTGGAGAGATATCTTTGAAGAATATATTACGCTTAATGCTTTGCTCCAAACCATCGTTCAAGAGAGCTCGAGACAATTAAAAAAATAATTACGGTGTTCAACAACATGCAAGAAAAAACAATTTGTATATGCCTTCATCATCTTTATTGTTAGTTGAATATTTTAGTTTCATAAAATAAAAAATTATTTAAAATATAAAATAACTACATTGAATTTTTTTAACAATATCATAATTCATTTATAAAAAAATAAATAAATTAAAACTGTTAAAAATAAATAAACAAATAGAAAGAACAAAACTATTTACCTAATAAAAACAAACAAAACCGCGTTTCAAAAGTCGTAGATTACATCGAAGATATTTTCTATACAGCTATGCAACAATCTTAAAAAAAAATTGGAATATTTGAAATATAAATTACTAAATATACATGTAATTGTTAATTTATAATAAAAAGAAAAAGAAAATAGATTTAGACTATCAAAATTTTAATCAACTATTCTGTATCAAACATGAACAGTAACAAATGAAATCATATGATGCCCAAACCAAACTTACACATTATAATCATCAGAATCAAATTTCCACTCTTGGGAGTTCAAATAAGAGCAACCGACAACTAACCAACCAATCATAGATTTATAATTATCAAAAAACATACAACAAGAATGATCACCTACACCTCATCTAACCAACGTAATATGTTATACGCTGCAATATAATAATATACGTACAAACAACTAAATCAAACATAATTAATCTTAACATACATAATTCCTACAGACCCTAAAATTATGTAAAACCATAAACGCTATTACACGCTGTTTTTACAAAAGCTTACATAAAACACACGCAAACAAAATATACAATTATATAGTTATATACGTTAGATCCCGCGCGTAGCGCGGATCGATCCTATTAAGACATAAATACCGAATCTTTTTAGAGATAATTTGCTCAAAAACAAAGGAAGATGGTGAAATTAGGGATTTGTCAATACCAGTAAAAATTTGGTTCGTGTGAGGTTAACCGCTATGGTGAAAGATGCAACTGCCCTCAATACTTGGAAAAGTGACTTGCGGAATCTAGATGACATACACCTATAGGCTGACAACGAGATTTAAGTAGATCTGAAAAGATTATAAAAAGATTTGGGTCAGATTTGCGAAACTTATCTTGGTAAATGATATAATCATGATTACGTCAAAACCACATCTTCTTTCAATGGCGATGTCTTCTTCTTCATCTTCTTTTTCTGTTCTTTTTTTTTTGTTTCCAATGAACCTAAACAAAATTGAAAAAGATCATGGGTTTCAAATAATTTATGATTTTATGGTGGCTGCAGCAGGAAGGGGGACCTCGCCTACTGTCAAGAAGATGAGAGGACGCCAACTGTCAAGAAGACGAGAGGACGACCTATTGGTTCTAGCAAAAGGAAAAAGCTTCAAAATCTAGGTCAATTTATATACATTTCGTTAATTGTAATCTTCTTCTTCCTCACGTGATGGAATTGGGAAGTTATGGCGGGTTGGATCTTCTCTGTCAGCTGCTATCTGTTAGAATATAATATTAATGAATATGGTAAACAATGACATCGAGAATCTCCCTCTCATACTTATATGCCCTCAATGTACAGCTTGTTCAACCATCTTTACTCTTTTCAGTTGCATAATTTAATCTCTGAATTAGTATTTTCCCTGTGTGTGTAAGTGTGTATGTTTGTTGTTGCAGGGTCGACATGAGTTGGATTCATGCGTCATGTTCTTACCGTGAGCACTGGAGAGTGAAGAGGTTTGTCTACCTTTTTAAATTTTCTTATTTACTGCTAAGAGGTCTTTATATCTTCTTGAATTTGCTTATAAAAGTTTGCTTAAGTTTTGTTGAATTGGCACGACTTTTTTTATTCCACTATAATCTTAGTTTTTTTCAGTTTTGATCAATGTCTTGAAGGAGAAGGGTCAATGCGTATGTTTTCGCGAGGGAAGTGGAAGAAAAACCCGATTGAAGAATGGCAGCCTTGGGCGAAACAACTCAATTGGATGGGGCAAAGAGTACTCGTATGAAGGGAGAGAGACCGATGGTGAATGTGGAGATTTTTAAATCCAAAAGTCGACTTGGCCTTTCTATTGTGATATAGATGTATATAGTTATTTAAGCAAGAATGTCTTTTAGGTATGGCCCTTTGTTACGGAACTGTTTAGTCTGGTTAAGATTATTTTTGGTTTGATAATCTTTCTTGTAACGGAGGGATTATTTTTACAAAACCGGTTGAAATTTTTTTGGCATTATTTGTTTTCCTGTTGGCTTGTTAAACTTTCTTGTAACCAATGATGTAATAAATTATCATATAATGAAATTTTTATCGTCAAATTGTTGCCTATACCATTTAACTTTAAGTAGGATAAGCATGTCCAAGCTTTTGCAATTAAACTCAAACTGCAGTATATGTCCCTCGTTTGGTTAAAAATATAGAAACTTGTTATAGCAATGAAACGTTCTTGTAACCAATGAGGGATGATTTTACAAAACCGTTGAAATTTTTTGGCATTATTTGTTTTCCTGTTGGCTTGTTAAACTTTCTTGTAACCAATGATGTAATAAATTATCATATAATGAAATTTTTATCGTCAAATTGTTGCCTATACCATTTAACTTTCGTAGGATAAGCATGTCCAAGCTTTTGCAATTAAACTCAAACTGCAGTATATGTCCCTCGTTTGGTTAAAAAATATAGAAACTTGTTATAGCAATGAAACGTTCTTGTAACCAATGAGGGATGATTTTTACAAAACCGGTTACATAAGTTGTTGGCGCATAGGCAGAAGGCGGTGAGGATTCAACATGCATAGATTCACGACCCATTAAAGTGAAGAGTGTACTTGTTTTTCAGGTTTCTCTTTTCTCCAAACTTCGGTAGATGAACACCCAAAAGAAAGTTATTTCCGACTTGGATAAATGAAAGAGACGATTGTTGAGATGCAATAGCAAGAAATATTACGATTTTAAATTCTAAAAACTTTAGTTGAAAAACTAGATTTCTCTTAATTTTCTATCTGACATAAAAAGATATGATTAACTATAAGATCTTTGTGAATCTCTCTATAAGATTTGGCTATTATTTTACTTCGTCTCTGTTACTTATCGTCTAGGGGCATCAGAGTCATATTCGGATTTGTACAGTGAGCAAATAGTAGTTTTTGGTATATTGCTCAATAGCAGATAAAGTGTTGGTAGAGGCCTAATTTTCCATCTTTTTTACTAAAAAATATATATAAAAATTTGAAAACTAATTTATAATTTTTATACCAGAACTACTGAAACTTATAATTATAAAAATAAGTGTGGTTCTGGCTAATGGGCACATGTTGCAATGTGTCGGTGGGTCCAAGTAAGAAGGCCCATGTTAAGATCGTGGTTGTGCAACGAGAAGGTGATGTGGAAACTTATGATCCAGTCAACTAAATGAGAAGTATGTTATGGTGGACAAATTTGGGTTAATGGTGATTTGGTGAGAGGTAGGTAACACCATTTCTCCATGTCGCTGTCTTTCGTGGTAGGCTTATCTTTCCTTATTTTAAATACGCCACAAACAAATTACGTGACGACCGTATGTGATAGGCTATCATTTATTTTTGAAGTCAATACGGTGGTTGCCAAATTGACGTTGACATTGAACAATTTCAGATGGATGTGTATGCGCCAAATGCTTGAGCCTGCACTGTGCTTCGCGTTTATTTTAACAACCACAACTTTGGGAGAAACCAATTTAAAACGTCTTCTTAACGGCGTCATCTCTGACGGCGTCTCAAGCTGTTCGAATTCAAACCTACGCTCAGTCACTGTTTCACACTGTTTTCTTTCTTTTTTCTCGCCGTGACAAATTCACTTTCCTCATGTGTTCTTTTTTTTTTTTGAAACACCACTTTCCTCATGTGTTCATTTCTGTGTTCTACGACTTTTTCTTCTTGTCTGTACATGGTTTTCTGTAACTCTGCATTGGTCCCCATTGGTCCAACCGTCCAATGCTAATTGCTTTACTCTTTGTCTGATATATTCATAATATAAAATAGTAGTGTTACTAATATTTCCTTGTTAATACATTCTCCGAAGGATATCTGAAATTATTAAAACACAATATTTAAGGTAAAAAATTTGGAAAAACAGAAAGTCCTTAACCATTGGCTACATGGTATAGATACAGTCATCGTATTTGTACCAAAAAGAACCAAACAGCCTCTTTTAAAGTTTAAAAGCTCACATGTTTCGAAATCCGTTTAGACAACCTTTAATTAAGCAAAACAATGTAACTTTATTGAACCAGCGTCTACAGTTTATGACATTGCTTCGAGTTAATAGTGTATCTATTAACATCATGTATGCAGAACATACGTTAATAGTATTTTTTTTTTTTTATAAAAAGGAATCATGGTACATAGTAATCAGACAACAAAACGATATACGTTTGTTGTGAGAAAAAATTCGATTGAATCCAGTAACTACTCTAGAAAAAATCTTAATAATCAAAAAGACACTATGCGCCCTTGCGGATATTGGTTTTTACATTTTATGCATTGATATTTGTATTTCATGATTAGTATTATATATTTAATGTGACACTATATAACTAACTGTATTCAAAAGACTCGGACTGAATCAGATAACATTGTTATTTTGGTACAGATATCCGAATCCGTTTCAAATAGATTAATTATTTGGATATTTTTAGGTTCTTATACATTAGAACATAACTTATCCAGATTTGGGAGGATCCAACTCGAAGCCCAGCTAGAAATTTATAATACCCAAGCAGAGTTTAATTTCAAAACCCCAAAAATTGATATGCAAAAGAAACTTGTACCTGAATGGATACCCAAATGTCCATGCCTAGCTGATTTTGTAAAATAAAACTATTTGATAATTGTTTTGAATTTTTGTCACGCGCAAATTCATTTAAACATATCGAATTATTATAGTTAACATATAAATAAATGCTATCAAATTATTTTGGTAAAGATAATTAATAAATTAGTTAGGAAGAGTTTAAAGAGATTAAAAATGTAATAAAACACTTTAAAATAAGTAACTTCTGTAATAAATGATGTCGAATTATTTGAAAAAACAAGAAATCAAATGGTTAGGATGTGTTAGAAAAGAAAAATGAAAGTTATAAAAAACATCTAAATTTAGGAAATTATTGGTCTGTACTTCAATTTTAATAGATTAGACAACACCCAAGTGGAGCGTAATTTCAAAACCCCAAAAACCTAATATGCGAAAGAAACGATATGTATATGAATGGTATCCAAATATCAATGCTTAGTTGATTTTATAAAATAAAAATAAAAAATAAAAACTCTTTGTTAATTGTTTTGAATTCTTGTCACTAGCAAATTCATTTAAACATGTCGAATTATTATAGTTAACATGTAAAATAAATGTTGTCGAATTATTCTGGTAAAGATAATTAATAAATTAATTAGAAAGAGTGAAAAACAGTGTAAAAATATAATAAAACACTTTGAAATAGGTAACTTATGTTTTGTATTTCTGTTTTGTACTTCTGTAATAAATAATATCGAATTATTTGGAAAAAACAATAAATGAAATGGTTAGAATGTGTTAGAAAAGGAACATAAAATTTTTTAAAAATATTTAAATTTAGTAATGTATTGTTTTGTACTTTTATTTTTAATAAAATAGATACGAGAGCCTAAAAGTACCGAATGAGTGTAAATGCTATACGAGTTTTGTAAAAAACATTAAATTTTTGTAATACTGATTTACTGTATAAATTTGAATATAGAGCAATTTTTAAAGAAAAATTCTCTAAATATATTAAAAATACAAAGTACTAAATGTTATTGTGAATTTTCGAATATATCTTGGATTTTCATGGTTTTAGAATATTCAAAATTAACATTAATACTTTGATATACTTACATATATATATTTATTTATTTATAATTAAATAGTAGTATTTTGATATACTTAGATATATATATATATATATATATATATATATATATATATAAGTTTAGAATCCTACATCCAAAACTATCTATTGAAAATGTTTTAAAGCAATTCTATTTTGCAACTAGGTGTTTTGCCTGCATATATAACCACGAAAATTTTATTGATATATTTTATAAAATTAAAAAAAAAATTAAATCAAAATGATAAGTTGTTTTTTATTTTATTACTCATTTTTTCTCTGTTTCATCTTTGTCTACTTAAATACCAATGAAATCTATACAACTATAAAAAATATAACCACATATCAAACATTTCATGTAAAGAAATAAAATTAGAATGTAAATATCAGACATATATGAAAACACTCAAAAACTTTGAAAACATAAAACGAAAATAAAAACAAAGCAAGTAAAAAGTAAAAAAAAATATATTAATTTTGAAAAAGTGATTTGAGATAATGATAATATATATTTGGTTTATTTGATAAATATAACACGAAATTATCTTACTATTTCACAAATTGAAAGTTGTAAAGAGAAAATTAAATTATGATAATTTTTCCTATAATATGATTATTTTCAAAAATGCAATTATGCAAATCTACTATTATACTCCTTTTCATAGAGGTGTAAAACGGTTCTAACGTATACAATATTGAAAACATATGTTAGCTAAAACATCTGGTGCTGGTGCTAATGGTATTGAGCATGCTTTGGGATATTTTTATATCTTTGATGATTGTGTGCTTTTTATATTCTGAAACAATAGTACATACGCCAACGCCAGCGATGTCAAACTATTATACTCCTTTTCATAGAGGTGTAAAACGGTTCTAACGTATACAATATTGAAAACATATGTTAGCTAAAACATCTAGTGCTGGTGCTAATGGTATTGAATATGCTTTGGGATATTTTTATATCTTTGATGATTGTGTGCTTTTTATATTCTGAAACAATAGTACATACGCCAGCGATGTCAAACTATTTTTTCATTTATTTCTGGTTAATTGGTTTATTATAATGATTTATAATCAAATATGTAAATATAAAATCATGAATATAAAATCACTTCGCAAATAACAGTATATAGATGTTTTCAACTTTAAGTATCTCACTTATATAGAAAAAAAAACTATATTTAATTAGGTAAATGTTGATATATAGAAAAGTGTATGTGTTCTTCAAATGTTGAGATACTTTCTCAGAATATTTTATAATTAATACTTCATTTGAAATATTTATAGAGATTTTTTGATCAAATATTTATTGGAGAATATATCAACACTTAAGAGAGTGAAATACCCATGTATTTAAATACAATTGTTTTAAGTGACATTTCTGAGCAGTACCGGTCCTGAAAATATGAAGACCGGAAGCAAACTAGAAATTAAGGCTTATTTATTAAACGTCATTTTAGGAAAACAAAATCTTTTAAATGCAAATGGAGAAGGAAGGAATTGAACACTGCACCTGTATATCACAAGACTATTAAACAAACCAATAGGCTACATGAAACTTTAAAAAATAAATGGCCGATTACATTTTTAAATAGAAAAAGGCCGGAAACCTAAGCTTCTAATGCTTCCCCTCAGGGCCGGTACTGTTTCTGAGATACCTTTTTTAGGCAATTGTGAGATACTTAGGACTTACAAGTTACAACCTATGCAATAAAACTGCTTTTAGGAGGGGACTTGCAGTATGACCAATCTGTGCTTCTTTTAAATTTTATTTTTAAGTGTTTAGCTCGAAAGTTTGATTTTTATCTAACTAATTCAAACTTCATAAAAAATGCTTTCGACTAACTCAAACTTTATGATAATACCCTGCTAAAAGTAATTTTGGATCTTTCTTTTGTTGAGTTGAAGGTCAGTCGGTCGAATAAGGTACAAAACACTGGAATGTTGTTACTAAATTCTTTGTTAATGGCATGCAGTTAAAAAGAGTATGATACAAGCTACATATGACGTTAAGTGACAAATTCAAATAATAGAAATTAAATAGAGATAAGTGACCCATCCCAATCATAAGTGACAGTTTTAGTCCAAACATAATGACAAATGTGTGTTTTACTAAACAAAGAAGGTTACTAGCTGCTGATCCAATTATTGCCAAGATAATGCATAAAAATTTCATGATATAGATTTAGTGAAATTTACTATAAGTTTCATGTTTGTGCGTGGGAGAGAGATGTAAATAAAACACAAATTAGGTTAATCGAGCAACAAGAAGAACAAAATATAGTGATATGTTGTTGAATAGCTTGAAACACAACAAAGGTATATTAAATGGAATGTACCAGAATAATCCGACATAGGCCTGCGACTTTTAACCGGATCTGTTTATCCGAACCGGAACCGACCCGAAATTGAACCGGTTCGGATCGGATTGGGTAAGGCAAATTAAACCGATGAATAATGTTTATGAATACCCGTGGATATTGGATCGGTTCTGATTTTTACCCGGAACCGATTGGATACCCGATTAAACTTTAAAATATATGAAATTGTACCTCCTGCACCTCGAACCCGGGTTGGTAAGGGAAGAGACAACCATTTTTATCACTGGACCACTCCAATTTCTTTGTAATTACATTCAGACTATAAATATATATTGGGTTTGTGTTCAATTTTTTTTAAAAAAAGTAAAATTAAATATTAAAAAAATAAAAAAAAAAATAAAAAATATAATTTCGGGTAAATGTTTGTATACCCGGACCGATCCGGAACCGGCCGGAACCAAACCGAATCCGAACCGAAATACAAGCGGATACTATTTGGATATACTTTCTAAATAACCAAAATATCCGGAACCGAACGGATCCTATCCATAACCGAACCAATTACCCGAAGTCGCATGCCTAATCCGACACAACTTAAGTTGCCATGAGATCACATTTACTATGTACATTGGTTAGAAATATTCTAACATCCTAATTTACACTTTTTAATAATCTACATTATTTTTTTTTCTTTCTTTCGTCTATTAATTCAACACTCTTTTAAATTTTACTCTATAATATTTTTTCTTTAATAGAATTCAACACTCTACTCAATAATTTTATCTAAAATTTTTTTAATATAAAAATACTTTCTTATGTATCCAAATCAAATAAACAAAGTCTCTATTTATAAATCATAAAAATTGATTTCCATAGAATTATTTTTAAAAATATATATAATTTATTATAAGATAAATGACTAAATATTCAAAATGAGATTAAAAATAGAAAAATAACTAAATAGACCCCACTTGTGGATATTCAACTTATTGAATTCTTTGAACTACGATGAATCCACCTTAGATTTTTTTTTTTACTTTTTCAACTACTTCATTGTAGCTATTAAGCTGTTGAAAAAATGATTCAAAATCTCTATTGTTACTAGCCTTTAAGAATATATGTTTGCATTTAGGCTTCCAATGGTAAAAGTGGTTCAAACAGTGAAGATCAAACAGATCATACAGATCAAGCAGGATAAATGCAGATCAAGTGGGATAAGTGCATATCATGCATATCAAATAGTTTATCACTGTTTTAAATGGTAAAATCAATTTAAAGAAAGCAAAATATATATTTTAGTAATTAAAATTACAACAAAAATCAAAACGTATAATATATAAAAACATTAGAAATTAACGAAATACATATCTCTTTCATTAGTATACATATGTAAACTACAATTATATATAATACATATTTAAATTATTATATTTATATAATATGTGTAGTTTTAATTATACATATTATAATTAAAACTACACATATTATATAAATATAATAATTTAAATATATATGAAAATTATATGATGAAAAAGATAAATATATACTGATAGTTTTGTATTATTAAAAGTGTGAGTAAATTAAAATGAAAATAAAATATTTATAGAAAATAATATTTTTTAAAGTTTCATTATTTATGACAAAATCATTAATTGGTTAAGAAAATCTAAAAGCAGATGAATTGCATCAAACGTATGGTGGTGAATCTACATGCAGACCTCCTCCTTTTTTTCACAAAAAGACATTATGAATGTGCTTCCAGAGATAGACAGGAGAGATGCAGGAGAATTAGTCATGCAGTCTTATCTGCAATTATTCATTATTTTTAGTTCTGCATTTAATTGATGAATGGATACTATATACAGTCACCTTCCTGCTTCACATTAATACCCTAAATTACTTAATGATCTGTGTGCGGATCAAATTGTGTGTTAAAAATGTCCTGCAAATAAGGAAAAAGAGAGTCTTGCAAAATGCTGAGGTCTAATGGGTGATTCTTTTTTTTTTACCCATAAATACTATACAATTTTATTTTTTCTTCATAAATCAATTGACAACACTAAATAATCTTTATATAAGATTAGATAAATAATATCATATATGCTTTAGTTGATTTTATTTTTTATTGATGATGATTAACATAAATAAGATAATTACAGTTGTGTACAAAAGTTAAATATTAATTTATAATATTTTATAGAAATCATTTAAATGAATTTATGCACTTTATTAACTGATTATATTTATAAGTTCAAATATTATTATTATTATATAAATCATTTAAATCAATGTATGTATATATGTGTATTAAATTCTATAATTTGTTCATAAACACTTATATATTTACTTGATATATTTACAAATTTAATATAATTCATATAAATTAACTTAATAAATTTATGCATATACTTTCATATTTGATCATTCATATTTTAACTGCATATAACTATAATTGTTAAAGGTTATTTATAATTATTTAATATCAAAGAAATATCAAACATAATTTTTGTTCTTACATATATATTTATGCATTTTTTTATATTTTGAAATTTTAAAGAAAGATTTTTTTGATATAGTAACATGATATTTATTGTTATTTTTGTCAACATAATATTTATAGCATATATATAATAAGTTGTATTTTGTTTAGATATTTAATTTTCATTAAAGAATCAACATTTATTTAAATATACTAATTTATGAAGTCAGCGTGATCTGCACTTGTTCTACTTGATTTGCATGATCTGCATTTGTTCTGCTTGATCTGCATTTCCGTTTGATTTGCATTTTTTAAATCTGCGTTACCCATTCGAGATATTGATCTGCATGCAGATCTCCTGCTTTATACTTTTTAAAAATAGAAAAACATGAATAGTAAGGTTTCAAATAGTAAAAGCAGTTCAAGCGGGACAGATCAAGCAAATCATGCAGTTTAAGCGGATTAAGTGCAGATCATGCAGTTCAAGCGGTTTGTTACAGTTATTTTTTTTGGAAACCGGACTAGATATTGACTCGGCATTATATTTGAGTCAATGGTTGAACCTATCCAAACAGTTCCATTGATATTTTAATATAATTTTAAATTAAGTAACAATATATATAAGTATGACTATAAAATTATTTTGATACAATTTTATCATTGTTAAAATCAAAAATACTATGAAAATAAATTAAAAAAATCAGAAATGATATAAAAATATGATGAAAATTACTTTATTTAGACAGATATAAGAAAATAATATGAAATTTTCTGATTCTTTTTCTTTTTTAAATTATAATTTTTTATTTTAAGTTGAATTTAAGAAAACCGAATTTTAATATAAAATCGGATCACCGATTTTAGTGAGTTTGACCAGTTTTTGACGAGTTTGATACAATTTTATCAATGCTAAAAATCTAAAATAATATAAATAAAATTAAATAAATTCAAAATGATGATGAAGATTAATTATTTAGACATATATTAGAAATCAAAATATGATAATATTAGTAATTAACCAAATACCTTAATCTTTCATTAATATATACATTTACATAATTAAAATAAAAGAGAAATAAGTAGACAATGAGAATTTTTTAGTTTTGTTAGAACTGTAAATAAAATATAATGAAAATATGTTATTTATAGACGAATATTAAATATATTAATAATTTGTAACAAAATTAGTTATTAGTCGAAAAAGAAAAAAAATAGGTGAACATCACCAAATATGTGGTGGACAGATCTGCATGTGAGAGATTTGCTTTTTTTCAGAAAAAGACAAAAAAATATATACTGCTTGCAGTTCTCCTGCAGGATAAATTTTAAAAATAAAAAATGTTGAATGGTATTTCAAAAGCAGTTCTTCTGCAACCTAGATGATCTGCTCTTCTCCTGCCATCTCCATTTATAACCTAACTTTAAGGCAAGAAAATCGCAGATGCGGGTTAACTGCCCTTATTCTGCCTTCTCGTGTATTTTTAATATTTAAATATTCTTGTTATTTATTAAAATAACAATAATTATTGTTTATATATAATAGATTTTTATTTTAATTTAGATATTTAACTTAATAAATTTATTGTTTAAAATTCGATTTTATTAAATTAATTCGATAAATTAACTTAACCTATTTGATCTGCATAATCTGCTTGATCTGCATTTGTTCTGCTTGATCTGCGTTTTATATTTGATCTGCATTTTGCTGATCTGCGTACCAAATGGACATTTGTAGCTTTTTTTCCTTTTTCTTTTTAATTTATCATCTAATAAATTATATAATATTTTATTTCTTTTGATTAAAAATAAGTTAGACTTTATATTCATTAATACTTAATAAATATTCATTTATTCTTTTAAAATAAATTATGATATATACATGAACTATCATGTTTTATTTAGTTAATTTTTAATTTTAATAAAAGCAGTATTTTATCTTAAGTTTAATTAGTTTTTTAAATATTTTTAGTTGATTCATATATCTACATCTGTACAGTGTACTTTGTATCATCTATTTTCTTTAACTTCACTAATAAATAATATTTACATTGATAGGAAAACATATATACTATAGTTCATTTTATTTTTATTCTTGATAATAAGTAATATAATTTAAATATATAATATTTGTTTATAAATTATTATATTTTAATATTTTTGTATCCTTTTAAAATATATGATCAATAAAAATCATGTATTATATGTTCAAAAAGTAATAAATATATTCATATTTGATAATTCTTAATTTAACTGCCTATAATTTTATAATTACTTAATATCAATGAAATCAACTTTTTTTTGTTCTTGCATATACATTTATGTATTTCATATTTTGAAAATTTAAATGAAATTTTGTTGATACAATAACATATATAAAAATTTGACAATATTAGTTCTATAGTTGAACCAAATGGTAAGAAAGAACCAAAATCGAATAAAGATACATAAAATAAGAGCAAAACAAGAATACTCTTTATAATTTCTGTAATTGTGATGAATTTTTATATAATTTTAAATTTTACTATAAAATGATGGTATTTATTGATATTTTTGTCAACATGATATTTATTTTTTATTTATAATCAGTTATATTATGTTTCGATATTTAATTTTTAACAAAAAATCAACATTTATTTAAATACAATAATTTATTGAAATAATTTGATCTGCATTTATTCTGTTTGATCTGCATTTGTTCTACTTGATCTGCATTTCTGTTTGATCTTCATTTTTTGATCTGCGTTATCCATTCGAAGCTTTACTATTAAATTTTTGTTCTGCAAATTACAGATCATATGTATTGCAGGAGAACTACTTTTAAATTCCCATTCACCATTTTTCTGTTTCTAAAGTTTATTTGGTAGGGGATTTGGATGCAGTTCAGATTTTTGTTTTTTTCTGAAAAAGGTAGATATCCTACATGCAGTTTTGTCCACTACATATTTGGTGATGTTCACCCATTGTCTTCTTTTTTGACCAATATATTTAATATTTTTCTATAAAAAAAACATATTTTCATTTTATTTTACTTACAACTTTTACAATGCAAAAACATCATTGTCTACTTATCTCTTTTATTTATTTTTGTATAACTATATAAATTTAACATTTATCTAAATTATTTATATGATGTGTGTGTTTTTAATTATGTAAATATATAATATTGTACTTAATATATATATGTATATTAATGGAAGATAGACATATTTGGTTAATTGCAAATATTTTCATATTTTAATTTTAAAAATACAGTAACGTAACTTTAGTGTATTGTTATTTATGTATTGTATTTATATGATGTATTTTATTGTAATTTTATTATTTACATATATACTCTATTTTAAATTACTTTTCTCATTATATGCTGTAACCAGACATTAAAATTCTGACCTGGTTCGGTATTAAAATCCATTTTCTAAATCTAAGTTAAAAAATTGTAGTTTTTTTAATTATAAAAATTGCATATCTTTCTAATATTCTCCAAATAAATTAGTTTCTGTCATATTTTATATCATTTTTAAATTTTTATTTATTTTCGTTTTAGATTCTAACAATGATATAAAATTATATCAACATAATTTTAAATTTATGTAGTTACTTAATTTAAAACTAAATTAAAATTTAAAACCCGGTTAAATGGGTTCGACCAGTGACCCAGTTATAACGACTCTAATAAGCTTTTCACCATTGTTCGAAGCCTTAGTATCTGCTAATAAGCTTTTCACCGTTGTTCGAAACCTTAGTATCATAAGATTAAGAACCTCTTAATATCTATATAATCAAGTAATTTTCCCACATAAAGCATACTTCCGGAAAGGACGACTGACTAAATTCTATATTGTACTATGGATAATTCCACCACTGAAATAGAATAATTTTGCTATAACTTTTTCAACTTTTGTTTCAATATATGACACCAGATTTATTTATATATTGATTTTGTTTGATCAAACTTTACTGAAAACTTTTGTTAAAAATGATTATATTATATATATATATATATATATATATCTATATATATATTTATTTATTTTTAAATGAAAATTACATTCAAGTAGAAGGACAAAGCAAACTTTTAGTTTTTAATATGCACCTTCACCAAACCCTCTTCACTTTACGGTCCTTTCCTTACCTACCCCCCATCAATCCACTCAGACACAAGCCATCCCGTCAAATCTAACGCCGTCTATCAAATCACAGCGTTTCACCAACTCCCACGTACCTAACGCCGTTGTCTTTTTTCCGTTGGTTTCTCACTTCTCAAACCAACCAACCTCTTCTTATAAAGTCGTCTCTCTCACCACCATCTCTTCCTCAGCAGCTTTCTTTCTGCTTCTCACATCTGCCTGAAAAAAAATCAATCAATCAATCACTGTAACAACAACAAAACAAAAATCGAAACCGAGTGTGAAGTGAAGTGTAAGCAATGGATCTTCTCTTGCTGGAGAAGTCTCTGATCGCCGTCTTCGCGGCAGTGGTTCTCGCCACCGTCATCTCCAAGCTCCGCGGCAAGAAACTGAAACTACCTCCCGGTCCTATCCCGATTCCAGTCTTCGGAAACTGGCTCCAGGTCGGAGACGACCTAAACCACCGCAACCTCGTCGACTACGCTAAGAGATTCGGCGACCTCTTCCTCCTCAGGATGGGCCAGCGAAACCTAGTCGTCGTCTCCTCCCCCAATCTAACCAAAGAAGTCCTCCACACACAGGGGGTGGAGTTCGGATCTCGGACGAGAAACGTCGTCTTCGATATCTTCACGGGCAAAGGACAGGACATGGTGTTCACCGTCTACGGAGAGCACTGGCGCAAGATGAGAAGGATCATGACGGTTCCGTTCTTCACCAACAAGGTGGTTCAGCGGAACAGAGAAGGATGGGAGTTCGAAGCCGCGTGCGTGGTCGAGGACGTGAAGAAGAATCCTGACTCCGCCACGAGAGGGATCGTGCTGAGGAAACGTTTGCAGTTGATGATGTACAACAACATGTTCCGTATCATGTTCGATAGAAGGTTCGAGAGTGAAGATGATCCTCTGTTCCTAAGGCTTAAAGCCTTGAACGGAGAGAGAAGCAGGTTGGCTCAGAGCTTCGATTACAACTACGGAGACTTCATCCCTATCCTCAGGCCGTTCCTTAGAGGCTACTTGAAGATCTGTCAAGATGTGAAAGACAGAAGACTTGCGCTGTTCAAGAAGTACTTTGTTGACGAGAGGAAGTGAGTTTGTTATCTCATTCATTGTTTTCTTTGATTTAGGGTTCTTGAAAACTGACATTGAGAAATCTCACACAGGCAAATCGCGAGTTCGAAGCCTACAGGAAGCGATGGATTGAAATGCGCCATTGATCACATCCTTGAAGCTCAACAGAAGGGAGAAATCAACGAGGATAACGTTCTTTACATCGTCGAGAACATCAACGTCGCTGGTAACTTACCTTAAGCCATTTTTTCTATGTACCTCTTTTGTTCCTTGTAGGGTACGTAATTTATCCGTGATAGAAGGACAATACTCTTTTGGGTGAATCCTATCAATTTGGAACACTAACTAAATACAGTATATTAGATGGTAGGAAAATATTGTGATTTTTTAATGTCTATGTGTCTCACCTAACTTAGCTGGATTGTACCTGTAATGGCTTTTAACTTTGTGATGCTAATTTCTTATTTATTTCTGGTGAAACAGCTATTGAGACAACACTATGGTCCATCGAATGGGGAATTGCGGAGCTGGTGAACCATCCTGAGATCCAGACCAAGCTAAGGAACGAAATGGACACGGTTCTTGGACCAGGAGTTCAAGTCACAGAGCCTGAGCTTCACAAGCTTCCGTACCTCCAAGCCGTGATCAAGGAAACTCTTCGACTAAGAATGGCTATTCCACTCCTCGTCCCTCACATGAACCTCAACGACGCTAAGCTCGCTGGCTACGACATCCCAGCGGAGAGCAAGATCTTGGTCAATGCCTGGTGGCTAGCAAACAACCCTGAGAGCTGGAAGAAACCTGAAGAGTTTAGGCCCGAGAGGTTCTTTGAAGAAGAGGCTCACGTGGAAGCGAACGGTAATGACTTTAGGTATGTGCCGTTTGGTGTTGGTCGAAGAAGCTGTCCAGGGATTATTCTGGCGTTGCCTATTTTGGGAATCACTATTGGTAGGTTGGTACAGAACTTCGAGCTTCTTCCTCCTCCAGGACAGTCTAAAGTGGATACTTCTGAGAAAGGTGGACAGTTCAGCTTGCACATCCTTCACCACTCCACAATCGTAATGAAGCCAAGGTCCTTTTAAAATTTAAAAGAATTATGACTTGTGTTATGGACAACACTACAATGATGTTTGTTGAATATTCCATGTTTTTTGTATTTTGTGTCTTTAAATGGTTTCGTTCCATGATTGCAATAAACAGTGGACATTGTTGTTACATACTTCCAAATCCTCATGACTGTTGAACCATAGTTATTATTTGGAGGCTATTTTTAGCATGCAACTAACGTTCATTAGATCCTTTTCAAACGTTGATAAATTGGAGAAGAAATAATTATATTAGTCGTTTCTTTGATGAGAAAATCAAATGTGTTAGTCGTTTCTTAACATACTAATAGAAAAACAAAGAGAAACTTTGCATAGATATTTATAGGAGCAGGCGTTCGGATGTTCTGAGTTTTGGGATTCTCTTGAGTTTGGGTCGGATTTGGATGCTGTTTGAGTTTGGGTTTTATGGGGTTTAAAGGTCTTTCGAGATTTTTGGATCGGTTCAGATCAAAGAGTTGAAGAATGTATGTCTTTCTTAAGTACATTAAAATAGAGGACAAAACAAACTTGAGTTACATAAAGATTACTAGGGATGAGTGTTTGGCTATCCGTCCATATATTTGTGTTTTTAAGTTTTTGGGGGTGAAAGATGGGATGTTATTCAATCAGTGATTTAAAATCAATTGTCAAGTTTTGTAAATCAATTAGAATTTAAACATAATTTTTAGTTAATGAATTCTAAAATCTCTGCAGTATACCTTGGATTTTGATTTCAATGATTTGTTCATGAAAATCCACCACAAATGATTTGAAATCAATTTTAAATACAAAAAACTTTTAAATCCTTGAATTGAATAACACAGGATTTTAAAAACTGGATTTAAATCATTCATGGAATAACACTAGATTTTAAATTAGATTTATATATATCATATTCGATAACACTAGATTTTAAAATAGAATTTAGAATCATAGTTTGAATAACAGTGGATTTTGCTTAGATTTAAACTCTATTAAAACATATTAGATTTCATCGGAGTAATTCTAAATTCGAGTTTGGATTTTTGTTTATGCTTTATTTAACATATCAGTTCGGATTTGGATTCAAAGTTTTCAGATTGAGATCTGTTCACATCTCAGATTCAGCTATAAGCAACCCTCTCTTCGACTTCTTTTATGTGAATAAGCTGATAATTGTTGCTTGTATTTCTATGTGATCCACACACGAGTTTATGACCAATACATTTTTGTATTTTATTTTATTTTTTTATTTTTTTGATAACCCAAGGTTTATTCCTTAAGGGCTGAAGGGCCCATGTGAATACCTCAGTGACCACGCGCTACGATAATCTGAATGTGGACAGATTCGAATTCAGATCCCGTAGAATCCATGGAACGCCATACTACCACCCGACCACAAACGCATGGTTTTTTTGTATTTTATTTTCACGTAACAAAGCTGCATTATCCATCTCCTATAAAATCCAAGTGACAAAAAGTATGAATTAATGCTTCCATATTAATCCCAACATCTTTGGTTTAAACCATAATGCTTGTTGCACAAAAAAAAAAAAACATAATGCTTTCCTCAACGTTAGGAACATGTCTTCTTCACCTATATATTTTTTGAAGGGTACGTAATCAAAACCTAACTTCTCTGCTTGCATATGAAATTGAAGTCTACTCTTTTTCGTGGACCCATAAATGTTGAACGTTAACTAAAACAGCAAATAAGACCCACCTCACATATACTTTTTCTGTTGTCTCCCCTGAAAAATAAGATTTAAATAGATTCATCCCCCTCAAATCTTAATGATTAAAAGGATATTGAATCATTCGAACCATGTGCATGTAACATAAGCTTTTCTGCTTTACATGAGGATTACTTTGGACACTTTGGACAGTTTCATACATAGGGACGGACCCAACCCAGGAATTAACTGGGGTGGGTCAGTTCTAAAAAAAAATCTCGATATAAGGGTTATAGAGGTGTATCAAACCAAGATATGTGAATTCATTGATGTGTTTTTAAAACCAATTCTACCATAATTTATTATTGAACATAGCTTACAAATATTATTTATATTATTTTACTGGTGTCAATTGAATCCAGATTTTTTTGAATGGGTCCGCCCTTGTTCATACATGAGAGATTGTGGATCTCCTAGATCTGTTTTGAAATAAACTGCTTAAATATAGTTGATATAACTACGAACCTGATGGACTGATCAGTAGATTAATGTGTTCCGGAGTATACAAGATAAATGTAAGAACGTGAACTTGTTTCATATCTCTCAAAACTGAAATGATCGAACATACTCATTAGCAAAAGAGGATAAGAACAGAGAAATTATTTTTATCCATATAGATCATAAACAGTTAGATGAAGGTGTTTGGAGAAACGTTTCGTCTAACTAAAACTTGGTTTAATTAAGTGGGAAGGTGAAACAAGAAAAACAGACCACCTCTTATCTAGAACTACCAATGGGCTTTGAAAGGCCCATTTGCTAACAGTGGCCCATTACGGCGTGAGTGTAAACACCATATGCTCATTACTAATGAGATTAGAATCAATTTCGAAATTTTTGAGAAAACCGTTCACTTCGCTCGCTCGCTCGCTGCATCGTCCTCCTCGATTTCTCTTTCTGCGAATTCGATCGCTCGTGCCACAAAGATCCATCGTTATTGTGTAGCAGAGATCATCAGTTCTCATCATTTCGATACTTCAAACTCCGTTTTGGAGACGCGGTTCAGACACTGTCGAGGCCTCTGCGAATTTTGTAAGTAATCTCTCTTCCTTATCTCTCGATTTTCAGGAACTTCGTAGAAATTCAACCTAAATTCGTCGGGATATTATCGTTAATTTCGGATTAGAAATCAAAGTTTTCTGTCTTATAGATGAGTCTTAAGGAAACGCAATCTAGTTATGGAATCGTTGAGTCGAGCTTTGCGTAGCGTCGTTACGATTGAAATTTTGATTTCGATATATACCTTTGAAGTCGTACAGATCATTGCTAAGAATGCTGCAATGGATGGGAGGATCGAGGCGGAAAGTAGCCGCTGTAAGTGACACTTTTGCTTCTTCCTTTTAGAGAGTGAAGATATAAGACCTCTCTTGGTGTTGGGATGATAGCTTACTTTTCTTATAAAGATGATTTTAATTCTGACTTGTTATTTGTTCTCTTGTATCATTTGGGGGCATTCAGTCGCACACATCTGTGAAGAAGAGGTGTGTAAGCTCTTATTCCTCTGTTTATGATGTGTTTGTCCGCTGCAGCATACTCTTCACACTTATGATGTTGTAGATATTTAGTGCTTACTCCTTAAATTTCCTCTTTGTTTTTGAACCTCAAGGCAAAAACAATACTTTGAGCAGAGGAGACGACAACAGCATCAGTTCACAGCTGGGTCCGGGAGCTGTAGTAATGATCCGAATGGACGCCAATCTTTGGATATTCTCAATTTCATCAACTTGTCAACCGCTGCTACTCCTGAATGCAAACCTTCTCGTCCAGAAGATGGTAACTATATGTTTTTTTCCAGCTATCATTCTCTGTGTGAACCATTGCATTAATGCTCCGAACCCTGGCATATAATTCCATTTTACTCTGTTCCTGTTTGTGTCATTTGTTAGAGAAATTGGAAAATCTGGATACTGGTTTCAACAGTCTGAAGGACAACATTTCAGGAGTAGGTAAGGTCTCCAAATTCATGATTGAATATGATCTGGTCCTCTTCGGCTTATGTAGTATGTGCGATGTTGCAGGAAGTTCGTTTAACAATAAAGCAAAAACTACTTCCTCAAAGAGGCAAGTCATTTTTCTCTGTCTTACTTTCATGTTATGTGACTGCCTAAGTTTTGTTTTTCTTGAATTTTTTGGCTATGGAACTTCATTTCCCATAGAATTTATATGCTTCACTGTCTTATAGGATTTCTTCTAGTCTCCCTGACAATCAGACAAAAGATTTTAAAAAAGCAAACTCAACAGTGGATCTGATGGGTGGCGCAGAGCGGAGTACGTATTTTCTATGACTTAGCATCTAGAAATTAGAAACGTTTACTGTATTCTGTTTTCCCATTATTGTACATGGAGTAGATATGCATGTTTCATTCTGGTTAGTTTCCAATCCGTTTCACTGTAGTTCATCCGAATTTGAGCCAAGAACATTGTACTTTTTCAGAGTTATCCGTCTTTGATTTGGTTGGTGATGATCATACAACAACCAACCTGAAAGAATGTTCTCCATCTGAACCTCACATGGCATTTTCAGTTACAGGTATAGGAAATCTTAAGCTGCCATCTGTACCTAGATAATGATTAGTCTTTAAGACGAGATTTTCACTGTGTCTTCCTCTTCTGACTCTTATATTCTCCATTCAGGTTTAGGTAAAATGAACACGGAAACTCCGCCCAGTTCTCCACGACCATCAGGCAGGTGAGTATCATTCACGATTTTGTTTGTACTGACACTTATTTTCATTATGTGTGTTTCCCCTTTTGTCTATTTATACTGTTTCCTCTTACTTTAGAAGCTAGTATGTACTAATCTAGGATAGAAATCAGTGATTGTATTTAATTTTTGGTGAGAAAGAAACTTTGCGTACGGGTGCTCCTCTCCATGGAATGCTTCCGGTCAACCTACATCAAACATCAGGGAAAGGCTCAGTGACTTTGAGAAGGAAGTGGTAACAAAGTTTCATTATCTTATCTTTTAGCTGTTTTGTTTCATTTCTAATTGTTCTCCAGACCCAACTTTTCATTCTTCCTCTTACAGGACACTATTACTGAAAGTAGAAAAATGTTCCAAGATGACAAACGTTATAGGTCTCCCATTGACATACATGCTACATATGGGGGCAGAAATCAAAAACTGCGCACTTCCACTGAACACTTGCAAAAACCATATATCAGCGACTCCAAAGGCTACTTCTGTGACACTGCAGATTTCAACAAATGCAGATTCTTAGATGAAAACGAGTGGAATGGTAATTCTTATGCTAATGGTTTTTTTCTTAAATATATTTTCTCGCACAACTCGCCATCTATGCAAGTCTTATTATCTCACTTATTTTCTCGTCGTTAGTCAGGACCATCTATGCTACTTCTGCAATCTACAGAAAATGGCTTGATCAAAGTAGCATGTCAGTTCGTAGTAAATATAGTATAACATGTAATGAACACAGTTTCATGTGGTGTAACAAGAACACCACATGTAACATAAAAAAAAATTCTGGGCCGAGATCATATATGCATATGTTTCTTTCTTTCCTAGTGAGATCAAATACCAAAATGTATGAATTGTTTTCTTCTTCTTACCTCATCAGCTAAGCCCACCTTTCTAGATGACGGGGTGGGAAGATTTTACTGGAAGGACCAACAGCCACGTCAAGAGGAAAGTTTGAACCTTAATTTCAACAGTTATGGGAGGGATTACGCTGAGAATCGCTTTTCTGCAGAACACCACGGTACAAAGAAGAGGTGATTATCAAAATCTCTCACTTCATCCCTTTACGGATAGTTATACTGTAACTTTTGACATTTACACTATTTTGTCTTTAGGGATTACCTGGAAACGACCTGGAGGTCCAACATCGAAGGTGAGTTTAGTTCTACTTATTAAGTGTAATAGCTTCCTTCATATATGCTTTTATCAAGGAGCTTTTATTTGACTATGTAAGTTGTGTTCATAGAATAATAGTCTAAACGTATGTCGTTAAAATTTTCATTGGTTGACATCATTCTTTGGAAGTTCGTAATACCAACCATTTGATTTACTTCATTTTCGTTTTGTATCTCTTAGCTTACTCTATTGTTGGAATCTGAAGTTGGAAAAATACATATCTACAGATTTATTTAATTTATAGGGTGTTGGCCTATTTATTCGGTATATCTTTTGTTCATCCTTCTTTCAGGTTCACCAGTTCGAAGACCACAGCGTCCAGAAAGGACCATGGATCATCCAAGTTTTGATAAGGAAACGTAAGTCAGATCCTTAGGATGCGTCTAGTCATATCTGAACTCATGACTGAACTTTTTGTAAACAACATCGAGTTATTTCAGAACCCTCGACTTCAATTTTGACAAAGTATTTGACCCACCGGTTCGGTCATCCGTTGTTCTTGAGGAAGACAAAGACAGCCATAGTTTACGTAGGTAAGCAACTACAATATCCTCTTCTAATTGTGTTTCATATGCTTGCGATATACTGACACCTCTAACTATTTCTAACAGTGAAGAATCTTGCTCGTCTAGTGCAGGTATTAATCTTTTTTTAGAATTCTTGTGAATCATGAGTTTTGATGTTGCAAACCTTGTTTCTCCCTAGTCACTGAAACCGTCACTGACCCTAAATCTTGTCAGTTTGGGCCAATGAAACCTCTATTTCACATATTGGGACCAACGCAAGACAGAGGAAAAGGGAAGCTGATTCTTTTTGCAGCATTGGAGACAAGAAGTATTTGAATAAAGGCCGTTTCCAAGAATCTTGGGAAGATTGGGATATGGATGATCAACAATTGAAGAGAAAAGTTGGGTCTGGAAAGCAGGTCAGATTATCAAACCCAGGAAAGTTGAAATCTACCAGTCAGAGAGACTCCCCTTTCTGTGGTGGTCTCGACGCTCCATACAATTGGTTTGCAGAAGGATTTACAGCTGCAGGCATAAGCTCAGGTTTGTCTCTCAATTATTTTTTCCTCAAATATTATCCTTTCCCAAGCCATGGTGCAGAGATCTATAGATAGAACCATAGAGTACCCATTTTGGATCTGGTTTTGGGCCTAAAATAGAATTATTATCACATTAAAGTTCCTGTTTGAACCTCTGTCACAGATATTACAACCGAGAGAGACAAACCATATACTTTCGTCACCCACGATGTTGGTAGCTCACACTGGCGTCAATCTCGAGCCCCTGATTCTATTCCGGAAACATGGGTTCCTAAGTTTTCAGCAGAAGGCACTGGATATGATGATGACTACAACTACGTGAACTGTGTGTCAGCAAACCATAAATCTAAACTAGCAGGAGACATCTGCAGTTTTGGGAGTGGCACAATATCAGAGAACGATAATGAACAAAGCAATGGAGTGAATGAACCAAAAAATCAGGGAGATGAGACCTCATCATCCGTTGCAAAGAGCCTCTCAGACGAAAATGAGTATGTACGGTAGTCACTGCTTCTCTATTATTTCAGACAGTCTGTTCTCCCATAATCCAATGCTTCTGACACATGGAGAAATTTTCATTGTTGTTAGATGTAACCCCCACGAGGAGGTCATGAAAGCTCGGCATCAAGAAAACAGAGGTAAACTGAATTTTTTCCTCAAAGAACTCCATTTCTCTATTATTTTTAGGATTTTCATTCAAAAAAAAAATAGTAGGATTACACAATAAGCTGACATATTGAATCCTGATATAGAATCAGGAGGAGAAAAGACAAGTAGAGATTCGTTCCAACAAATGATAATGCTAGAAAGACGCACGCTTCAACTCGTTTGTTTAAACAAGACATTGCTTCTTGACTCTTTAAAATCTTAGGTACGAATTTCATACTAGTATTCTTGTGTCTTTTATTTCAAGTTATCTCTAAAACTGAAATAAATAACAATTCATGTTTCTTGTGCATAAGGGAATACGCAAATTTCGTATATTCATGTTTCGTAGGGGTTACATAGTTGAGGGAATGTAATGATATATACTGCACACACTTAAATATGAAATCTTATAGAAATCAACCATATGTTGTTGTCCATACAGGCGTTCAGTGTTTGCGTTTGCACATATTATGACATGCCACCGTATTTGATATTTAGTCACATAGCCACGTTCTGTCTAATACTATTTTAAGATGCTTTTGTTGTGGTCCTGTGGATAAGCGCAAATACCATCACACTAAACATGTTTTGACCAAATTTAGTTTGGGATGATTTTGCAGTGTGTGTGTTGTGAAAGTTTAAACTTTTGTATTTTTACAAGGTTTTAAATAAGTTACTATAGATATATAATAAGATATTAAGACAGCCTATACGGCTTAGGTATATGACATCTTTGTTCTCATAATGGATATTGGTGTTAATAAAGTCAGTACCTTTTCTTTAAAAATGCTGCATACTTTAATTATATGGGGGATAATGAGATTCCTTGATGTTAGTATTATAGGTATACTTTAAATAACAAGAGAAAAATTAATGTCTATTTGCAAGCTGGGAACGTGAGCCCCAGTTACAGCTTTATGTGTGCATCAGGCATTATTGCAGTTTCTATCACTTGATTTTATTTCTTACATGCCGTCCTAAAATGCCATTGGATGTTCACTTACATTAACAATATCCTAATAATATTTGATTATACAACAAACAAATTTTTTTTGTGGTTGTTTGTTTCTCATGTGCATACATGGGTGGTACGAGATTGATACTTGCTACGTTAGCCAAGATTAGCGATGACAACTATGTCAAGAAGAAGGTTTCACATGGCTAACACATAGAAATTAGCCCAATCATATCGAACTTGAGAAATAAGTACTTAGATCCTAATATCATATATATGTAATTTGAACTAATCATTGGATTTGAATTATCTCTGGATTCACATGTTAATTTTCATAGGCTTTGCTGGTTTATTTATTATGAATATAGATTATCCGGGTGCTTCCTGTAAAATACTATGGCAAGACACAGAAGCTCATAAAATATTTTGATCTTTATAGTTGAGTTTCAATTTTATAATCAAGTTGTACTTGTGTGATGTCAATAATCTAATGTAGTGGTTCGGAGTTCGGAGTATCCAAGTCCGTTTCATGAATTAATTAGTTGTGAATCAAAAGAATTTAATACAATGATAAGGGGAAAGTGTCAAAGTGGCCCTGCGATGATTATCTCTTCTGCATGTTAAAATCAACAAGAAATCCATATATTGTTTTATATAAGAAAGAAATCCCATATATAAACATAGAAAATGTCAAAAAGTACATATTTTGCTGTCAAAAAAATTCTATATACAAATAACGAAAGCAAGAAATAAAATATATTTGTTGCGTACACAGCCACTTGTTTCATCCGAATTAATATTTAGAAGTTACTCGTTCTGTCGTTCAACAAGAGCGTGAATTGGTGCTGCAAGGTAGAATGGGGTAAAAACTGAAAACAAACGTCGTAGCATAAAATTGCTAGTGGAAAGCAGAGGCAACAAAGATTCCAACAAAAAACACGTGATTAAAAAATATATGGTGTCAGTTTTAGTGAGATTTAGATTTGTTTACTATTTAGCAATAATTAAACAACATTTTACTCTATATTTCATGGTGTTTGAATTTGAAGTCTAAATCTTGTTAGAATCTATGTTTAATGTATGACCAGACAATATATACTGATATACATGTATATGAATACCCAAAAAGTGTGTATTCGATTAAAAAATCTATTATATGCAACAGTAATTTCATCTTCTGATGATGGTTTATTAAATTTCACAAAACTGATATTTGATTTTTAACTATCTAGAATAATAATCTTTTAGCAAAAAAAAATACTATCTAGAATAATGTGTTAAAATATATAAATAGTCGACCGGAAATAGGAATACAAATATAGATTTTTAGAGTATTAGTCAATACAAAAAGGTTCATAAGGAAAACACAAGAAGAAGTTCAAGTCTTCTTTGTGTGTTCCATGCATGGCATATTGGCATTCTAAATTTATGATCGACCAAAAAGGTTAAAAACATAAATAGCTAATTAGATATTTTATCAAAATTTGGAAGAGAAAATACCTGAAATCATATAGATGAATATAATGAGAAAATAAAATTACGATAAATAGTAAGGAAAATGATGACAAAGAAAAAAAGTAAGGAAACATATACATCTTATTTTCCAAAAAGTTGATTCCTAACCAAAGTCTAGTTCAATGTAAAATTAAAAAGTCAAACGAAAGTCTTTCATCTAAGGTATGTTAACTTAACTCTGGTCATAAGCGGCGTGTGCTCACACTCAAGTGTCGTGCATGCATCTTAATGCGTTACTTTTGCTCTCTCTATCTCTCTCCTCTTCTCTTTGCATGCTCTCTCTCTCTCTCCCTCTATCCTCTCCTTCTCTCTCTCTCTATCTCACCCATAATTTTAATTTCACATCGAAAAATTAAAACAAAAAAAAAAAAAACAAAAAACAAAAAATCACGAAAGAAAAACCTCGTTGCCTCCTTCTCTTCGCCGTCACAGTCCCGTCTCTCTTCTTATCGCCGTAATTTTCACTCAACCGTCTCATCTGATCTCTAACGCGACTTGGATTGACCACGTCGATATGCATGTTCATGACTAGTCTCTCCTCCAATTCACGTCGATTTCACCTCTGATTCCTCTTTCCCATTGCTGTTAGGGTTTTAAGGATTTTCGATTTGGATTTGGAGAAAGTCTGTGTAGTTGGGTCGTAGAAAGTCTCTGTCTTTAAGGATGTTCGAAGTCAAAATGGGGTCAAAGATGTGCATGAACGCATCTTGTGGCTCGACCTCTAGTGTCGAATGGAAGAAAGGTTGGCCTCTTCGATCTGGTGCTCTCGCTGACCTCTGCTTCCGTTGCGGGTATCTCTCTATCTCTCTAATCTCGCTCATTAGGACTTAAAGTCTCGATCTTTCATGTTCTTGTCTTCATTATAGTGGTGATTGTGTTCTTGTTCTTTTACTACGTAGATGGTTTCTTAACTAACACAAAATTAAATACAGGAATAATTGATTATTTAACTTTTGATTTGCAATGATAGATCGGCTTATGAGACGTCTCGTTTCTGCGAAACATTCCATTTGGAGCAATCTGGTTGGAGGGAATGCTATTTGTGCAACAAGGTGTGTTTTGTTTTAAATACTATCTTTTTTTTTTTTTTTTTGCTCTTGCAATGTTGGTTTGATTGAGATTCTGTAATGAACAGAGACTTCATTGTGGATGCATTGCCTCTAAGCTCATGGTTGAGTTTATGGACTATGGTGGTGTTGGTTGTACTTCCTGTACTAACTGCCATGTGAGTTTTTGAATATATTACAAGCTGTTGTTGTTGTTCTAATGATTTATGTTCTGCGTTAACGACTCTGT
The DNA here is from genome assembly GCA_016771965.1 of Brassica carinata. Classification (NCBI taxonomy): domain Eukaryota; kingdom Viridiplantae; phylum Streptophyta; class Magnoliopsida; order Brassicales; family Brassicaceae; genus Brassica; species Brassica carinata. Next base: position 27,377,929 of record CM028688.1, on the reverse strand, counting down.
TTTCTTTGTAGAGTAAGAGAGGTGAGAATCCAGGTGTATTTAACAGATTGCCTATGAATATGCAACATACAAACGGAGAAAGTGGAGTAAGAAGCGAAGCTGATCTCTTTTCTCAGCCACTAGTCCCTGGGGATGACAAAAAAGAAGAGTTCAAGCCTCACCTTGGGTTTAGTAATCTTATGAAACCAGATAACAACGTCACCACCACCACCACCGGGTATAGGCATGAGTCATCATCATCATCCCCTTCACAGCCATCTTTGAATATGGCTCTGGCAACACTTCCTTATAGCCCATCTTTTGCAACCCCTGTTGTTGACGGAAAGAAACTCATGGGTGGTGGTGGGGCTTCTTCTCAGCCCCACCTTTTCCAATGCTCTGCGTCTAGTATACTGCAAAAACCTTCAAAAATTTTGCTTGGACCTCCACCTCCTGGGACTAGCAAATCTGCTCAGGCCCGGATCGGGAGGCCGCCTGTTGAAGGGCGTGGGAAAGGCCATTTACTTCCTCGGTATTGGCCTAAATATACTGATAAAGAGCTTCAGCAGATCTCTGGAAAGTATCCTTTTCTTTGGCAAGTTTTATTTATTTATTTTGGTCATAGTTTTGGTGATTCCATGTTCTTCCTTAACAGTCTTTTTTTTTTAGTTTGAATTTGAACATTGTACCTCTCTTTGAGAAAACTCTTAGTGCCAGTGATGCCGGTCGCATTGGTCGTCTAGTTCTTCCGAAAGCATGTGCAGAGGTAACTTTCTCATTATTTTCTCTATGGTTTGCTTTCTTTGAGATATCTCTGAAGTTGTCACTGTGTATGTATAGGCATACTTTCCTCCCATTAGTCAATCCGAAGGCATTCCATTGAAAGTCCAAGACGTGAGGGGTAAGGAGTGGACCTTCCAGTTCAGATTCTGGCCCAATAACAACAGTAGAATGTATGTGTTAGAAGGTGTCACTCCCTGCATACAGTCCATGAGGCTTCAGGCTGGTGACACAGGTACTGCTCAACACCTTTATATAGATTCTGAATACATTTTTGGTATTCTGCATTATCTCATCGTGTGTCCTTCTTCTTCGTCTTTTATCATATTGTGCAGTAACTTTCAGTCGGGTTGATCCTGGTGGGAAACTAATCATGGGTGCCAGGAAGGCAACTTATACTGCAGACATGCAGGTTTGGGTTTCTACCAATTGTTTGTTTTCTGCTTAGCTCCATTCTTATCTGGATCCAATCTTTTTAAACAGGGGTGTGGTTTCGCCAACGGTACCTCAAACGAAGATACATCATCATCTGGTGTTACAGAGAACCCGACCTCCATAAATGCTTCCTCTTGTCCCTCACAAATACTTGAAGAACTGAAAGGTCTTCCTGAGCATTTGAGTTCACCTAATGGTGTTAACAGCTTGAAGAAGAGTGAGATTAATGGAGGCAGGATTTGTGATGATCCGTCTCGGGGTAAGGAAAAGAAGAGGACACGAACTCTCGGTGCAAAAAACAAGAGACTGCTTTTGCATAGTGAAGAATCTGTGGAGCTGAGACTCACTTGGGAAGAAGCTCAGGAGTTGCTTCGTCCCTCTCCTAATGCAAAGCCTACCATTGTTGTCATTGAGGAGCATGAATTTGAGGAGTTTGACGTAAGTGGTAGATCCTGTTGATTCTCATTCAATGTACAGGAAGCTCAGCTAAGTCATATCTCTTGTTTATGTAATGTACAGGAACCTCCTGTCTTTGGCAAGAGGACGATTATTACTTCAAGACCTTCAGGGTAAATTCTTTCTCTTTCACTTCACAAGTCAGCTTTCAAGCAATGTACTAACGATATCTTTGTGAAGCAGTGAACAAGAACGATGGGGTTCTTGCGACGAATGCTCTAAATGGAGAAGGTTACCTGTAGACGCTCTTCTCCCCGCAAAGTGGACATGTTCAGACAATGTTTGGGACCAGAGCAGGTAAGACTTGTACAAGCCTTGGAATCGAAGATCATTTTGTTCTTGTTGCTGTAATTTGATAAAATACCATTGATAGGTGTTCGTGTTCTGCACCGGAGGAGAGTCTAAAAGAACTTGAGAATGTTCTTAGAGCTGGAAAAGGTATAAACTCTATTATACCTTGGACTCTCATTGAGATCTCAAGTCTCATGACACTAAGTGTCTTGTGTATGTTTTATTTAGAGTACAAGAAGAGAAGAATTGGGGTAAGCCAGACAGCAAGAAATGAGCAAGAACCGTCGGGTCTGGATGCACTAGCGAGTGCAGCAGTTTTAGGAGACACTTTAGACGACGCAGAGGTTGCGACCACCACGAGACATCCAAGGCACAGGGTTGGATGCTCATGCATTGTGTGCATTCAGCCGCCAAGCGGGAAAGGTAGGCACAAACCCACGTGCGGGTGTACCGTGTGCAGCACCGTGAAGAGAAGGTTCAAAACGCTGATGATGAGGAGGAAGAAGAAGCAGTTAGAGCGCGATGGAACAGCCGCAGAAGCAGTAGATGAGGAGAACAAGGGAGGGGCAGAGCCTGATAAGAATGAAGGGAAAACAGGGAGGATAGATCTGAACAGTGATCCCTATAACAGAGAAGACGTTGAAGCTGCTGCGGTGGAGAAACAAGAAGAGGGTAAAAAAAGCGAAGAAGGGATGTGTTGGGGTGTGTCTCAAGGCGGTGATGTTTTAGGAGAAGCGGAGTTAGAAAGAGGAGTAGAGGCTGCGAAAACCACCAGTGAAGAGCAGAAAGTTGCAAGCTGATGTGAAAAAAGACAAAAGAAAGAAGAGCCACTTTGTATTCATATATGTTCTCTAAGGAAGGAGAAGAAGAGGTACAGTTTTGTGTTTGGTTATGTCATAGTTTTAGGCAGGAATAAGCTTCTGGTCCAAAAGAAGAACAATGGCGGTCTTCTGCTTTTGTGTTTTGTTTTCTATGGCCTGTGGTGAGTTTGGGGGGTGGTGTTTTAGTTTTGAATCCATTGATCTAAGGGAAAGATGGAGCTTCGGTGTTTGGTGATGAAACAGTTGAATTTTTTGTTGTTGTTGTTTTCATCCTCACATGGGAAGCATCAATTAGGTTCAAATTAAGATTCTTCTTCTTCTTCTTGATTCCATTTTACGTATACAGATTACCTGGTTTAGCTTTGCAAATGTGTACTGAAAGGTCTTAACAGCCAGCATTTAAGAGTAGATGCATTAAAAAACAGTGAATTTTACAAGACTGTTAGATAGATCTAAAATAGATTCTTCGTTAGATTCACACAAGACTGTTGAAAAATGGATCATCATCAGGGCCCCGAGCCATCAGTGAGATCAGATACCACTGGAAGTTAGGTAGAGCACCTCGTTTACACGTGCTTGTATGTTTTCTATTTTCTTCTACTTCTATACGTAGGAACAACAACAATGAGCGATTTATAAAGAGTTCTCTAAGCGTTTTTTTTTTTTCATTTTTATTGTTACAAAGTTCGTATTGTCTTTTAGTTCAAACTTGAAAAAGATTTACGGCCATGTCTGGCCTGCTGATGTTAAAGTTTGTTTTTTAACTTATACAGATAGCCTATTATCAAAAGCACCAGTGGTCTAGTGGTAGAATAGTACCCTGCCACGGTACAGACCCGGGTTCGATTCCCGGCTGGTGCAATAAAGAGCTGTGATGATATTAGGCTTTAGCGATGGTTGGGTCCATCGCATTCCTCTGATTGTAATCCAGATGTGATGCCATTTGACTGAGCTCTTACTTTTTGTTTAATCTTTTGTGAGTTATATATAAAATTCTAGTCATATTATGTTAGTTTGATGTTATAACTATACTGAAACACTTGTCTACTTTACCGTTTCCACGAACACGTCGACCGCATTCGTGTAAAATTAGCTTCTGTTAGTTAAATTCGAGTCCAACAAATATGTGTACAATTAACAATCCCACAAGTCTCTTATTAGCACCCTTGGCTTCATAGTTGGTAACACACTACTCCAATTCTCCCTAGTATGTTTCATTTTTAGAGGCCACTTTCAGTGTTCATCTTGAATATCCGGAAATCTGTTTTCTCTGGGTTCATTGCGAGGCTGCTTGTTTTAAGTACACTGAAAAAATCATTCATGTGTCTAAGTTGGAGGAATTGGCTCAGGTTTCATCACGATTGTATTTGTGTAGAGACAGTTGGAATATTCTGTGTCAGGGAAATTTTTGCTTTCGTAATACTGATGAACCTCTCTGCTTTTAGTTCTTCGTTTCCATGGGAGACTCCAGCCATGGTAACAGTTTTAGTGGTTCATCTTGTGGCATATAATAATAATTCATATATCTTGCTGTATTTGAGCCTACAGAAACCACTTTGACAAAGCTGGCATCTTTTGGTCACTTCATGTGGCATTATGGTATAAGTTCATTTGAGCACAAGCATTTTGATCCAAAGAGCTGTGATGGTATTCAGTATATTAAATGGAATTCTATCCATTGTATAGCTTTTTGTTTGCCGTTCGAGCAGATGATATCATGTTTCTTAGCCTCTTTGTATTAAGCATATCAGATGACAAATCTGGCAATCATCATCCTCTGTACTGTGTTATCGTGGAGGCCATCTCTTCAGAAAGAGATTCAGGTTAGCACAGCACTGATATCATCTAATAAGCAGTACTCTTTTTTTTCTTTTGCTATTTCTTATGTATAATGGTTTGGTTTAGAAATGACTTGTGGCCTCACATTTAACTAATAATTCTGTCTGCCAATAGTTTATTTAGGTTTTTTTTAATTGCATGGTTTAGCTAATTCGTGAGACTTTGTTATATATCCTGAATCTGTTTTTCATATCCATCCGTAATTCTTCCTTGATATAGTTTCATGGTTCCATTAGTTCATCAAATGATTTTCTGCTCAAAATGTTTGCCTAATGTCTTGGCTTCTGTATTATCACTGGTAAGTTATGATATCCCAAATTTATCCTATGATTATTATCTTCTCTCCTTCCCCTTTCCATATGTGTAGTTGTATTAGCTAGTGGCTCAGCTAAAATAGTAGTCTATGTTCAATCTGTTGTTGTTATTTAACCAATTTATTTATCTGTGTTGTTGATTGAGCATCAAAGCACCAGTGGTCTAGTGGTGGAATAGTACCCTGCCACGGTACAGACCCGGGTTCGATTACCGGCTGGTGCATTAAGAGCTGTGATGATATTTGGCTTAGACGATGGTTGGGTCCATCGCATTCTTCTGATCAATATGATGAGATTAGCCGCACCCTGAGCTCTTGTTTTTTCTTCAGATATTTTTCTTTTTCAACTATTATCTTCATATTGTGTTCATCTTTGTAACAATTTCACCGCACTACTTTTTTTCCAACTATTTTCTTCACATTTTGTTCATCTTTGTAACAATTTGACTGCACTATTTTTCTCCTTTTTTTTCCTCTAAACGTTCCATATAACTTACCTTCACTCTCTTCTAATTGGATTAAATATTTAAAGACTAATATAACAATTTCCTTCAGATTGGGTCTTTTCTCTTCTTTTATAAACAACACATGTTTACAAAAAAATAAGTACTTTCTTTGTGACAGTAATTTCCTTTACACAAAAGCTTTGTATCTTTCATTCTTTTTTCTACACATAATTCTCCGGCTTCCCAACCTTTATAAAGTTTTTGCAGATTTCATAAACGTTTTGAGTTTTCATGAGTTCAAACAAACACAGGTCTCTACCAGAACACAGCTTGGTCGTGGTATACGGCTCTTATGCTTTGCTCGGTGAATCAAGCTTGCTACCAAACTAAAAGCGTTGTTTATTAATTTTATTATTAATAGTTTCTATCAAAACAAGAGAGCGTGCTAAACTAGCCTCTTCTCTCGCTCTTTCCTCATCTACCATTAAATTTGTCAAATCTCATTCTAAGTGTTATGCTTATCCTTCCCCTTCTACTAAACCCTATATTTATGTTTCAAATAATAAAATACAAAGTCTCAGTTTTATTCCGGTTTATCTAGTATATTAATTAGACAAATAAAAGACACAAAAGTGACCAAAATGCATCAAGAGCAAACGAAAACAAATGTAGCACTGAACGAAAAAGGAGATTCTCACAATTGATTATCGTCAAACTCAGCATTTAACCAATTCTCAGGATACACAGCAAACAACGACACTCACTAGATATGGATACTAGAAATCAGGCATCTTCAGTGGGAAACTGCTTCTCCACATCTGCAACTGTCTTCTTTGCATCTTCAACTTCTGGACCTGTCGTCTCTTCCAATTCCGCCTCTGAAATTCAGTTTTTTTCTTTGTAAGAGACAAAACACACACAGAAGAGGAATTCCACAATTTTCCTCTAATTGTTTGTCTGTCAAAAATGTAACTAAGATCACACTATTCACTATAGATACACACAAAGTTGTAGTTTGAAGATAAACTGCTCAAAAGCTTTCTTTCTCAAGCGGCTCAGATCAGTCTCTACGTTTGATATATATAAAAGCTCTTATAGAGAGATGGGAAAGTGTAATATTACCAAAGTGGACTTGAGGTCAGCTAAGGCAGCCTCGAGACGTTTGTGGCAATCAGGAATCATCATCCTTGACTCACCCAACACATTCTCCTGCGTCAACCATAGAGACAATCAGATAATGATCTCTAAGTTTTTATCCTAGCCCGTATCCGCATTTCTGGAGACTGTCAAAGCCTAATGATACACACAAAAAGCTAATGATTGGAAATGTAGTATCCACAGAGACTTAGAACACAGCACCACAAACACTTATTTATCATCACAGAAAATGATAATTGCTAGATTAAACTTAAGACGAAGAACAAGGACTAGTTCTATAATCATCATCACTGAATATTAAGTCCCAATAGAGGTTAAAATTTTTGAAACCTGCTGTTTGAGGTCGTAAGGGTCAGCACCATTGTCCTTCATCGCAGCAGTTTTGGCAGCTTCTCTCTCGACCTCTTTCTCATAGGAGTGAAGCTCTTTCACAATCCTTTTGCAAGTTGATGTTTTTATCTTCAGATTCCTAATCGCTTCCATTGTTTTCACTGTTACAAGACCCCAGAGAAAAATTAGGGTTTCTACATACGATTCCCATAACCAGGGTTTCCGATCTGGGAGCCGCACATTACAAGAGATGGGGAACAATTTGATTGATCGATCTTTCTTTACTTGATGCTGATCTAACATTTGATAGATCATCGATTGAAATAATAATAATAATAATAATACTGTAGCGTTTAGAAACAAACCAGAGGAAAGATCGAAGACGAAGAAGCTTGCGAGGACGCGGCGCAGAGCGAGAGAGAAAATCGAAATCCAAACACACCCACCTTTCCCTTTTTATTATGAATGCGATGAATGTATCACTGTAGGGAATTTTTATTTACTCGAATGAAGACTTACCAGTCAGCTGTTTTATCATATTTACTTTTATTATATGATATTAAAATTATTATAAATTCAAATATATACAAAACTTATTTTTTGCAAGTGTATTTAAATGATATTATCTCGTGGAAATTCATCTAGTTTACTTTTATTATATGATAAAAAGAAAATCCCACTCAAAAATATTTGACCAAAATTTTTAAATTAAAAAGATAAATGACAATCTACACCTTTTTGGTCATTTTAATCCATATACAATATATTTATGGTAATTTTTTTGAAGACTATTCTATATTTTTTTTCTCTTTTGTTAATATCCGTATCTTTTTTTGAAGGCTATTTTCTTTCCTCTTTTATTTTTTAATTTCGCTTTCTCATTTTCCATTTATCTATATATTGTTTTTCTCTTGATATATCAGTTAGACCCTCAAAAGTATATTTAATATAGTATTTGGTAGGATTTTTAAATATTCATTTTAATGAGTGCTAAATAATTTGGATGAATGAATAAAATTGATATAATACTATTAAAATACTCTAAATTTTATTTAGAACTACACGATTAGTTTTTAAAAATATATTTATTAAAGAAAACTGATGATAAAAACACTTTAAATCATAACATATTTTTAAGATCCAATACTTTAACTATTGTTTCTGTTTCACGGTTCAGTGTTGGAGATCGAGTTTGTTCATCTCTAAATAGTTCGGAGTTGGAATCCACCCGTTCTATGATAAGGGTTCTGTTAATTCTTGAGATAATAAAATTTTATTTAGAAAGGTTACACACAATGACAAAGAAAAGTAATATTATACCCTTTTATGAATTAGCACAAAATGTGTTGGATCAACAAATAAACTATCGTTTCGATTAAAATATTTTGCGAGTTACTTTCGTTTGTGTTTTATTTTTCATAATTAGTAAGACTGTAACTCTGAATCAGTGCCAGATCTGATAATTAGAGGGCTGTAAACATTTCCAGATTAGTTTTAGTTACTTCTTTTGAAAGAATTTGAAAGTCGTATGACCTATATATTAATAACTTTTTAAAATTTGGGGCAAAAGCAAAAGGTTTAGACTTCTGCTCTGAACCAACTGAAAATGCTATAAGAATGTTTCAAGATTGGTGCATAAGAAGATAATACAATTTGAAATTTAAGCTCAACAGTCGAGAAAGTTCACTCAGAAACCAAACCGTATTCACATGTCTTTTGCTGAAAATTCACAAGCCAAACAGAGGTAGGAGATAGGATTAAATCTCATCTCTGTTTATGTCTTCTTTAGTTAAATCTCAGTTTATGTGTCAGTGGTCCTCTCTACCTCCAGCGATTATGTACTTCGCTTGTTGAGTTTCAGAGTGTTCCTGTCTCTCCACCTTTTGTCCTTTTCTTGTTTTTATGAGCTGTTTTTACCGCCACTTTCAACTTTGTGATTTCAAAATATTAACAAATCTTGGAGTAGTAGTTTAACTCTGTTTATATGCCAATAAGCACATAAAAGACAAGAAAATGGTCAATCTGTTCAAGTCTTATCAGTGCTTACTGCTTGCACGCCCTTAGTGATCATTTTTTAATTAAAACGACAATATGATGACTACTTTTATTATTTGGTTCCATTGATTAAAAGAGAGAGAAAAAAAAAGAGTAAAAAGAACAGAAAACTGTGCTTCAAAGATAATCTCCACACAACAACTACAACTTCACAAGACACAATGATACTAGTATTAATGTTACTGGAGGTTAATTACCATTACATTAAGAGTTTTTTTTTACTCGGTTTTTGTAAGTTGACGCCAGATTTGCTCGAAAACCTGGATGATAAGATCATGATATTCCTTTGGATTCAAGGAAAGGTAACAAGCAAGAAGATCCTCCAAGTCTTTTGAAGCTCTGATGTTGTTCTCTTCTATCATCTCCACCATTGATTCTCTGAAGTCTTTCTTTGGATCAACGGAACGCTTCATCACTGCAAAACTCTCAAGAACAGCTTGTTTGCTCTCTGATCTAGAGGTGCTTCTACGCGTACCTGAGAGTTGAATTCTAGGTGAATTTACTCTTCTGAGGTTTATACCTGCAGATGATTTTCTTCCACTAGAGACTTGCTTTTGGTATTTCTTCTCTGCTATGCATTCATCATCATCTTCTTCTCCTTCTTTCTCTTTATTAATCTTCACAGAAAGATGGCTTTTTAGCTGTTTCTTGGTTGGGTTTCTTGCAAGACAAGCTTTCTCTATGGAATCAGACTCTTTAACCTTGTACTTGGTGAAAGCTTTGCTGTTCCTGCCGATCTTAAGGTTGGGAGGATCAACGAACTCATCATCCTCCTCTCCATAGAAACTAAACACAAAATACTCAGGGGACCTTTCAAGAGCTGGAAATGGGCAGTGAGAGGAATCTTGACCATTGATCTTGCTCTTGTTTAAACCTGCAGATGCAAAAGGAGGAGTGTTTGGTTTAAGAGATGGCTTGTAAAGTGTCTTCCTCTTATTCATTCTTTTTGTGTGGATAGAGTTTCTTGGTGAATTATGGTGAGCACTGTTGGCTACTAAGTTGGATAAACGAGGGGCTGAAGAGTGATGAGGAAGAGAATCTGAGGAGAGTTTCTTCTTGTTAGTGTTTGAGGAAGAAGAAAAAGGTTTGTTTTTGAGTTTTGACTGTTTAGTCATGTCTTTGAGCTTGAGAAACCATGCATTTGGGATCATATCTGAAAGTTTGAACTTGTGATTCCCCATCTCATCTCTCACTCTTCACAAGATTTTATGAAGGTCTCTTATATAAAGAAAATTAATTTGCTTTGTTTCCTGGGATAAGGAAAATCAGCAGAAGCAGAATCTCTATGTGACAGATAAAGAAGCTAAGATTGGAATGTATGTAATGAGAGAACACTAGGGTCCCCATTTCAGAAAAAGCTTAAGGAGTGACTTTTGTTTGTATCATTATCACCAATATCACATCAGCATGAACTACTTGAGACATCACATTTACACACGCTTTAGTTCATTTAAGGATTATTTAAATATCTTTAGTGCGAAATATGGCTGAATAATTAGTGGGATTTTAAATTGGATGACTAAGAATATAATTTGTTAAATTGGAAAATTTTATGATAGAATCACTCAGAGATTACGAAGAACGTAGAATACAAGAGCGGACAGTCTGATACGCAGTACGAGGAAACAGTCATCTTTCGTTGTTTATATGGATATGGATTCTGAGTTTCCAGTTTGGTTTGCAGAATTTTAATTGAGATTATATATATTGATGACAAAAAAATACAAAATATGGATCAACGGATTTAAATGGATTTTACTTGAAAAAGTATGATTTTTTTTTTGTTAAGTGAACTATAATAATTATAATCTACAAAAAATATATAATGATTGTATCTTAGCACTCTAATTCATCCGTTACTGTATTGATTTAATAATATAACTGAAAAAACTACTACTCAAAAGAAGAGTAGCAAATGAAAAAATCTTTCATTAGAACCATTTCCAATCCATTTTTATAATAGAAATCTCTAAAATAGAGGATAAAAATAGAGATGTGGCTTTTGCTCTAATGTGTTCCTCTACACATTGGAACAAAATTTTCATTTTTATTTTTTCTTTTATTTTAGACATCTCTATTATAGAAATAGGTGGGAGATGCTAAGAATTAGCTTTGATTAATATTTTTGTTTTCATCACCTTATATTAAAAAAGAAATAATATCTTTGTTTTAATCACCTTATTAAAAAGTAATAACTTTAGTAGTATTAAGTATTAAAGTTATTACTTTTTGACAAAAGCTGATCTAAGTAACTAATTAATTACTTTGTTTAAAAATAATTACACAAAACTAAAAATAAATAGATGAGCAAATAAATTATTAAGTATTAAAGTTATTACTAGTATAGTATATTTATTGTTTTAGTTAAAAATTTTAGTTTACGGAAAATCAGATAGAAATAAATGAAAAAGCTAAAAGTCTATGAAAACCAACGTTACCAAGCGGAGTTTTAAATGTTCTGTAACAAAATCAGTTTCAGGAATCCACTAAAAGTATATTTAAAAGGTTGCAGTTTTTATCTTCTAAATAAGCTTTTGGACTAAAAACGTTCGCACCATTTGCAGCCTTACTCCTGAGGATAAATCAAAATTTATAATATATAATAAATTGAACATTGAGTTAAAGCCTTTTACATATGTGAATTATATTGGTTAGTACACATAATAATGAAATTATGTATTTTCCTTTGGGTGCTTCTTTGAATTTGGTAAAGTCTGAACCATTATCTTATATAGCTTCATTAGGATGATACAGGCATGCAAATGATGAGATTACGATAATCGAACTTTGTATATTATATTAAGGTAATACAGGTATGCAAATGATGAGATTAGGATAATCGACCATTTATTTAAATATCTTTGAATGATTGAATAAATAGGACAGCTTTTGAGTCGTAATGATGATTTCGGAAACATTTGGTCCAATATGTCCACTATCGCCGAACACTTTGAGACCATTCTACATGGGCGACTAAAGTTACAAACTTACAATCAACAAAATCGTAGAGCCAAGGATCACAGGGTCTAGCACAAACATTATACAGGCTAGAATGAACTGTGAGTCATCCATCCAAAAGTTATAGAGATTGGGACTGAGACTTGATCTTTCTAGATATATTCACTGTCTTAATGCATTCAGTATGGAAGTTGATTTTGCAATCGAAACAGCTGTACTTGTACTATCCAATATTCATCTCTCAAGTAATTATGCACTCTTCTCCACTTGTAACTTTCATTGCAAGAATGTGATTTGAATGAACCAGATGATATAAGACAATTTCCATCACATCTATATATCAGTTTTATAAACTGAAGAAGATATATCTCACCACACGTCATACATGGCAAAAGCTTTACCGTATATCTTCTCAAAGCAAATAGCACAACCAGTCAGATATGACAACAATACAAGAACTTGAACTATATGTTTGTGAATTGATGCAATATCATTCTAGTCTCCGATGACCTTTTTCCTAACAAATTATTATATATCCCACGAAAACGGACTAGGCAGGAGTGTCAAAGGGTGTTTCCAGTGAAGAAGTCTGTTTTATTTTTATGGTTGACCAGTTCTGAGAATTAATGTGTGTGTGAGCACCAGGTTGTGCATTTGCAAATGATACCAATCATTTCTATATTACATATCATGCAATATGCCCATTCGTCAAGCTTACTCATATGGATCGGTCTCATCACATGAAAATGGACCACAATATGAACCACCAACATATAGCTGGAAAAATTAGGAGTGCTAGGCCTAAAAGAAGGAAGCATTTACACTTTCATTGACTAGTGTATCGACTCCGGTTTAAAAGCCACACCATAAGTTTAATTTCCATAACATTTGTTGCAAAGTCTTCTTGATTTATTGCTCTTGTGACGAATTCACCACATGAATACAAATCTCAGGAACATTGATGAGGGTTCTTCCTGTTGTTTATAATTAAGAGTAACTCATTCTAGATGCACGGGATGCTGAATCTCTATAGGAATATCAACACATTTTGGTGAACAAAAGAGTAACACCGAGGGCAACCGTAACATATGGAAGAAGGAGACGCAGGAAGCTCCCATAGCAGGCAAGAGCGTTCAGTGTGTGATCCTGGTCAACACCTTCTAAGGAAGTAGAATTGGCTGATATGAAGCAGTTCTTTGTCATCCCAAGCCATGACGATGTTATCTAGGAGCGCACAACACAGATCCACGTAGAACTTACATGTTTCACACTCATAAAAGGACATACAAGACATGCTTCCACACCCGGAACAGATGCTTTTAGTATGCATATAAAACTCTCCAAGCAACTAGCGGATGATCCATTTTAAAATTAAGTTGATTTTGTTTTTCATTAGACGTCGGACCGTGTTCAACAAATGCTGCTGCTACTTCATTGACCGACCAATCAATAAATAATCTTTTCAATAAACAAAAATAAAAAGTCATCATTTTGGACTTTGTTCATCAGCAAGGGCCACCAAACACTTGCAATAAGAACCATTTATCTCCAACGTTTTAACTTCATGGGACTCCACCATCATGACTTTCACATCCAAAGACGTGAACCCCACGTAACACGAGCCAAATCTGTTCTAAGCTTATTATACACACCAAACAAAACAAAAAAGCGTAAAGAGGATCATTACACCAAAGCAACAACAACAACAACAAAAAGCTTCAAGAGAATGAGAGTGAAAGCAACTTTGATTAACTTCAAATCAAAGCTTTCCAAATCATGCAACAGATTTGTCTCTCTCTTCCGCTTCAGAGTTAAAAGATCTCTCTTTATCAGACCTCTTCGTCGTGCTCGTCATGGCAATGTCAAACCTAGACATCATCATAATCATCCCAAGAAGCCAATCTCTTCCTCTTCCTCTTTGCTGTCTTGTCTCTGTTTTCTCAGCACAAACAAAGACCCTGAGATGAGCCAAACCAAACCTAGAAGTTCCTCTTGTGAGACAACTTCTCTACAATTTTAGAAACATAAATGTTCTAAAGATGATATTTTATAAGCTTTTTTTTTTCTGTTTATTCTCCAATGGCCATTGCAGTTAGTGTGAAGGATGATGATTCTTTGAAGTTAATGCATTCGCCTCTTACACCAGCAGCAGCCAAGAAGCTGTTCACTTCACCCATCACGACGCCTGTTTCTGCAAAACAGACCAAGAAATGGCTGAGCTCAAGAGATACATTCGAAGACAATGCAGTGGAAGATGCTTGCAGAAGCTTTGAAAACTATCTGATTCAACTGATTGTTGAAGAAGGGAAAATGGATGACTTGATGGACATAGAAGAGCTTCTCTCCTGTTGGAAGGATCTTAAGAGCCCTGTGTTTATTGAGCTTGTCTCCAGATTCTACGGAGAGCTCTGCAGAGACCTGTTCTCAGATTAATGGCTGCTGATCCAAGAATGATCAAACCAAAAAGCTTAATTTTTTATCTTACTTTTGCAATCATTGTACACATCATTTTAAGGTTTCTAAAAGCAAAGTGAAACTAAAATGTGTGAAGACTATCAAGATTGTATATTCTTTCTCTGAGTTTTACATAACAAGGAAACTGAGGGTCTGAATGTCAACATACGGAACAACTACGGTATGGTCCTAATAGTAATAAAATCATATAAATACATAAGTATATATAGATACTAGGGTCGGCCCGCCCTACGGGCGGGATATAATTTATTTGAGATCTCAAATTTAATTTTTTGTATGATTTGGTAGTTTATATTTTAGGTTTGTATTTGCAAGAAATGTATATAGTAATAATTATTGTCTGGTAAAAAAAATTTAAATGATGAAGTACATTATATCCATTATATTTGGCGTTTGATATTTACTTGTTTTTGTCACTTGTTTTTGTATTTTTATTTGTTGTCAAATATAATTTTTGACATTATATTACTTTAGTTATTATCTTTGTTTGTTTGTTATGTTTTATAATAAGAACACATTTTATATCATCTTTACATATGTATAACTAAAATTATTTATTTTTAATATTATTGTTAGAGATTAAAAGTTTGTATTAGCATGACATGATTGAAATGGTATACATTGTTAAATGGTTGCTCAATTTTTTATATACAGTAAGTATATTCTGAATTTCTATTGTTGTGGTTAGGTTTAGTACTTGAGACATCGATTATTTTACATTTTGTATATATTGAATGTACTTGTATTTTTAATAAAATTTTATTATTCAGTTTCAATGTATAATTAGTGGCTGTTTTAACTATTCTATTACCTCATATAATGTTTTCATTTGCTATACCAAGTAATACATTATTTTAATTTTGAATTTACTATAAATTTATTATGGGGCAGAAAAAAACATAATATAATATATGTTTGATTAATAACTTGTTTGTCAAGCAATATGTTTATCATTGCTTATATGGTCGTAGCGGAAATACCATAATATTGAAACTATTATTTTTAATCATTTACCAATTCTTATATTTGTGGTTAATAATTTTTAGAAACTAATTATGGTTAATTTTCGTATGTAGACCATTTAATAATGTATAAGTTAAGAGACTCGTAACTCGTAAGGTAGACTTGAAAAAGCAAAGATGCAACTTGTAGTAAAGGATAGTTATGACTGTAACGTTAAAACTTGAACGAAAACAAAGGAAAGCAAGAGTCACGTAGAAGAAGAAGCATGCAGCCTGACATGGCGGAGGATTACGGTGCTACATAAGTAAACGGATGAGTTTCTTCATCTGTTTTTAATAAAAACATTTCGGACATCCCTAGAGTAGGTTTTTGGCACGACCAATAAAAAAAAGGTTATTGACACGACAACTTTTAGGAGGCTTGATTAGCAACATATTGCATTCGTATTGTTCCTCCTCGACAGTTCGAATTCATGTAAAGACCATCTAATTTTCCTCCAACACTTCTATTATACTATGCAAGACTTATTGCTTCTCCATCAAAATTTGTATAAGTCTTTTGTTTTTTTTTTTAACCAAAAGAAGAAATTGTTTTGCAAAGTTCCATAATGGAAGCAGAAAGAAATGTTAACTTCTGCTCCGATGTTTTTGCTTTGCAAGGCGAAGGTAGTTCTAAGACAGTTGGTGAAACATCTAGCCACCTAAAAGCTGTATGTTCTTCGGTGGCTGGTGAACAACTTAAAAAATCCATGTAGTTAGTATAATGGAAATCATATGGTATAATCATACATTATTATTTTGTCTTATGTTATGATACTTGTGTCGTCATTATATTTCTTGACTTTAGAGGCAAAGGAAAGCAACCAATGACTTTTATAGATTAATTTATTAGCAGTATAGTGAAACTTTATCTTAAACCGAAAATATTGAAACTTAAAACCACATAATACAAAAGTTATTCCAGAGACTACTCTGCTGTTACTTGTTGTGATGCATAAAAGTAGATAACATGTTAACTGGGTCCATAGTTCTTAGCTTCTCGGACTCACTCACTTGATATGTACTCAAGCCTCTAACCCTGCAATGTAACCGTGATTTAGAACCCATAAGTTTCAGACAAAAAAATGAAAATTAGAACGTCCATTTAAGCATTTAGCTACAATTAACCAAAAACTTGAGGCAAAAATCAAGTTTCAACCAAAAACTTGAGGCAAAAATCAAGTTTCAGCTAGTTAAGTAATTTTCAATCTCTCAGTCTCTCTTATATCTTCTTGGGTTATATGCTCTACACAGATCCTGATATAGTTCTAAGCATTTAGATCAATTTACAACTAACATAAAGCTTCAGCTAGACAGCCAAGTTTGGCTTATCCAAAGCTCTGTGAGGAATTTCATCAAACACATAATAAACATTACTTGAGACCAAAGTACCTTATAACGAAGCTAGAAGAAGGTGTTACTATCTCGTCTAGGAGGAGGATGGAAATCTCCACGAAATTATCAGCATGCTCCTTGTACTCTTTAAGGTCTCCACTTTCTGAATCAGAAATTCCTAGGGGAAGGTAGAACAAAAAAAATCAGAGAAACAGGTTTTAATCTCGCATGTATTGAGAAAAACAGCAATCAAATGTTTAATATACTGAATCATAAATCACTGTAAGTATCAGTGTTTATTTCTTTTATAAACTTGTAGAGAAGAATAATTATGGGACCAACGTGCTTATGATACTAAACGTATTATAAAACTCATAAACTCCAAGGATTATTCAGCCAACAATGTAAGTGTTTCTGTTAAAATATTACACTTATAATCAGAATATTCATACGAAAACAAAAAATACAATTACTTGTGTGGACTCAGATGAGGATGCTAACCCCAATGTTAACCTTCGAATCTCTACGCCTTCAATCCTTACGCAAGGGAATTTCAATTTTGAAATCACCAAAAAATCTAAAACGCAAACTTGGATAAATCTTCCAAAAAAACTGATTGAAGAAGAGTGCAGATGGAGATTTCACTGTGGTCTCTCCTTGTCGATTTGCCATGTTGTTACGGATTTCCGTCAATGAAGTTTAGCAACTGGGGAATAGGATGATGAGGATATATATAGTCTGAAGAAGGGAACGTAGAGAGCTGGGATGCGTTTCTAATGAGCGAGTAATGATGGTTCCTTGAAGCGCCATCAATATCGTTGGCTGAGAGTAGCGATGTGGAGAGCTACACGAAGCTTCGTCTTGATGGGCTATTAAGGAGCATTGAAGTTCCATAGATGTGGACGCAGCCCACACCGATCACAAAACATAAGACGCACCGTTTCAATTAACAGGACACGTGGAATTGTTGCGCTGGCATCCCATGTGGAGCCCTTGGGAGAGAAAGAAACTCATCTTTATATATAAAGATTTTTTTACTACTAACTGCAGTGTGGTGTGGTTTGTAAACATTTGAAACTTGAGAGAATGATTTGAGAGAGGCAAATTTATTTTTTAGAGTTTATATATTGTGAATGAATAAATTACAACCGGTTAGACTAGTGTTTATAACTTTTAAAAAAAATCTGATATTCGTTTTCTCTTTGTAACTTTGTATACATTCGAGATTCATCTGGCCAAAACGAATGTGAACTTTTACTAATGCACCGAGATTTAAGTTGTTTCTAGAATCAACAGACTAAATCTTGAATGTGTACATAGTTACAAAGCAAATGATATCCTTACCTACAGAACTTTCAAAACTAAAGCAATAACGTTTACCCGAAATTTACATAACAAAGAAACTTGGATTTATCTACTATAGACTGTGTTGTGAATTAGCCCGCAAATTAAACTCCAAAAGCAAGGAAACTAAGGGTGCGAATGACAATATGTAGAACAAGCTGCGGTGTGGTCTTAATAGTAATTAGATTTTAATCTCCGCTTTTCGTGCGGGTGTATTTTTTCAAAAATATATTGCTATTTATTTTTCATGTCAATATTAAGGTTGGGTAAAAACCGAATATGAAGAACCAAACTGATCCCGATCCGAAAAAAGCAGTAACAAACCCGAACCGAAATTGATTAAATATCCAAATTTTTCAAAATTTTGGTATTTAGAGAACTAAAATCGAATCTGATCCAAACCAAAGTATTTAGGGTACCGATTGTATCCAAAATAGATTTATATACTTATATATATTAATTATTTTAGATTTAATGTATATAAAACATCTACAATATGTAAGATATTTTTAAGTTGGATTACCTACTTAGAAATATATACAAATAGTCAAAAGTAGATATCTAAAATAGTTAAAGTATACTCAAAACAAAAATACAATTACTTGTGTGGACTCAGATGAGGATGCTAACCCCAATGTTAACCTTCGAATCTCTACGCCTTCAATCCTTACGCAAGGAATTTCAATTTTGAAATCACCAAAAATCTAAAACGCAAACTTGGATAAATCTTCCAAAAACTGATTGAAGAAGAGTGCAGATGGAGATTTCACTGTGGTCTCTCCTTGTCGATTTGCCATGTTGTTACGGATTTCCGTCAATGAAGTTTAGCAACTGGGGAATAGGATGATGAGGATATATATAGTCTGAAGAAGGGAACGTAGAGAGCTGGGATGCGTTTCTAATGAGCGAGTAATGATGGTTCCTTGAAGCGCCATCAATATCGTTGGCTGAGAGTAGCGATGTGGAGAGCTACACGAAGCTTCGTCTTGATGGGCTATTAAGGAGCATTGAAGTTCCATAGATGTGGACGCAGCCCACACCGATCACAAAACATAAGACGCACCGTTTCAATTAACAGGACACGTGGAATTGTTGCGCTGGCATCCCATGTGGAGCCCTTGGGAGAGAAAAGCTCATCTTTATATATAAAGATTTTTACTACTAACTGCAGTGTGGTGTGGTTTGTAAACATTTGAAACTTGAGAGAATGATTTGAGAGAGGCAAATTTATTTTTTAGAGTTTATATATTGTGAATGAATAAATTACAACCGGTTAGACTAGTGTTTATAACTTTTAAAAAAAATCTGATATTCGTTTTCTCTTTGTAACTTTGTATACATTCGAGATTCATCTGGCCAAAACGAATGTGAACTTTTACTAATGCACCGAGATTTAAGTTGTTTCTAGAATCAACAGACTAAATCTTGAATGTGTACATAGTTACAAAGCAAATGATATCCTTACCTACAGAACTTTCAAAACTAAAGCAATAACGTTTACCCGAAATTTACATAACAAAGAAACTTGGATTTATCTACTATAGACTGTGTTGTGAATTAGCCCGCAAATTAAACTCCAAAAAGCAAGGAAACTAAGGGTGCGAATGACAATATGTAGAACAACTGCGGTGTGGTCTTAATAGTAATTAGATTTTAATCTCCGCACTCGTACGGGTGTATTTTTTCAAAAATATATTGCTATTTATTTTTTCATGTCAATATTAAGGTTGGGTAAAAAACCCGAATATGAAGAACCAAACTGATCCCGATCCGAAAAAAGCAGTAACAAACCCGAACCGAAATTGATTAAATATCCAAATTTTTCAAAATTTTGGTATTTAGAGAACTAAAATCGAATCTGATCCAAACCAAAGTATTTAGGGTACCCGATTGTATCCAAAATAGATTTATATACTTATATATATTAATTATTTTTAGATTTAATGTATATAAAAACATCTACAATATGTAAGATATTTTTAAGTTGGATTACCTACTTAGAAATATATACAAATAGTCAAAAGTAGATATCTAAAATAGTTAAAGTATACTCAAAACACCAAAAATACTTAAAATAGTTACTGATTTATCTATCCAAATATTTAAACCAAACCCATTTATATAATAAGTTTAGGTATTCTGACATATGTTATTCAAATTTATATGTAATATATTATTTTGTTTATAGATTTTGAGAAAATTAAAGTATATAATGAATTTTTTAAAAAATTAAAATAATTTAAATGGGTTATTCGAATCCGAACAGAACCCGCAAAGATCCGAATCGAACCCAAACCAAAATTTAGAAATATCCTAATAGAACTGAAATCTTTGACCCCGGAAACCCGAAACCCAAACACACCCGAATCGAACCGGAATGGATACATGAACGTCCAACCTCTAGTCACTATTATATATCATATATGTGTCATCATATAATTAATCGTATTTTATAAGTAATCATATAATTAATAACATTTTATACGTACCATCATATAAATAATCACATATATTATATTTTAAAAATTTAATGTAAAATATAAAAACCATAATTTAAGTTGGTATATGAAATTGGGCTTTGTATTGTATTTTCTTATATATATTGAAAACATTTATTTAATAATGGTTATTGGAAAATATTTGAGTAAAAATCAATTTTTGAATATATGTATAGTTTTGAATCATTTTTATATAAATCAACTTTAAATTATTATTTTGATTTGAAATATGTACATAAATTTAAATTTTGTTTTATGATTATTTTTTTTAAAAATATTTTAGATAATTGACTTCCAAATTTTCTTAATAACATAAATTCATTACTTTTTTCTTAATATACTAATATTCATATTTCCAAACAAACCTCTTTTTAAAAAATGTTATCCAAGTTTCCAAACAAACCTTTTTTTAAAACTGTTATCCAAATTTCTAAACAAACCTATTTTTAAGTCTGCTATTCATATTGCTAAACAAAATCAAAAGGTACTTCTAATTTAATAAGATAGATAAAAATACATAAGTCATAAATAAATAAATATATGTAGAGATTTTTTTTTACTATTAACTGCAGTGCAGTGTGATTTGTAAACATTTGAAACCTGAGAGAAAAATTTTCGCTTAGAGTTATATGTTGATCAGTGAATTGAGTAAATTACAACCGGTTAGACTAGTGTTTATAACTTTCAAAAAATCTGATATTCATTTTCTTTTTGTAATTTTGTATACATTCAAGATTAATATGACCAAAACGAATGTGAACTTGTACTAATGCACCGTTGCTTCTAGAATCAACAGACTGAATCTTGATTGTGTACATAGTTACAAAGCAAATTGATATCCTTACCTACAGAAATTTCAAAACTAAAGCAGAAATGTTTACCTGAAACTTTTTCAAACAATCAAATCTTCAGAGCTTTTCTTTTCACCTTTTTGTTTGAGAAAGATAAACGTGAGATTTAAACACTGAATCTCCAACCTTAAACCCTGGCATTGTGATGAACTCAACTCTCAAGTCGTCTTGTCCTCCTTCTTCTTCTTCTTCTTCTTCTTCATCTTCTTCTTCTATTGCTTCACCCACTACAGACTCCATGTAGACACTTGAGAATCTTGTTCCTCTTCTGACCACAAAGATCTTTGCTTTTAGATCCAAAGAAGCTGCAAACGATCCAAGAATCCATACCCACTTCGCCATTTTCGCAAAGATTCGATAGAACACCGTTCTCGGATGCTTCCCGAGCAGAACAAGCCCCCTCATATCCAAATTCCCGAAGAAGGAAGCTTCCATCGACGGGTGAACAACTAATAGATACTTCTGACTGCAGAATCTTGCAAACGCTGAATTTGGAAACGCTGCTAACGCGTCCAACGGATCATCTAAACTCATTAGCTCGGTCACATCGTAAGGATTAAGTTTCATGCCGTGGAACATTCTCCGAACGATGTACGACTCAAAAGCAAACTTCTTATCCGAGTTCTTGGCGTACGTTACGTTTCCAACGATGGATTCAACCGCTTTCTCAAGATTCCAATCTGTAGCTTTCATGAGAGTGATCAACGGCTTTGCGAAGTCGTGCATCGACTTAGAAGCAGCTCTAAACACGAACTCAAACGAGGAGACGCTCACGATCTTATCCTCGAGTTTTTTATTCTCTGCGACCAAACAGTTTAGTGTCTCATTCAGAGAGTGAATCTCACTCTCCTTTGCTTTCGTTTGCGTCTTGAGTTCCCACAAATGCTTCTCATTCACTTCGACTTCATCTCTTAACCGGTTCAAACGAGAAGCAGCGTCAAGCTCGGTCTTGGCCTGGAGCTGTTTGGTTTTGAGGTAGAGACGTTTGAGTCTTCGTAGGGTCTCGAGGTGAGACACGACGAGGTTGTCAGCTTCTATGATCTTGTCTGGATCATAAGGCAGATGAGCTCGCTGAAACTCGAGATAGGCGAGCTTAAGCGCTGAAACAGTGTTGAACAGCTTGGAAACCTCAGCATCGTTCCAATGAGGAGTTGGAATCTTTCTCGAGGGTTTGCAAGTGATATCTCGAGTTTCATTTTCCTTGGCTATATAATCTTCGAAGACTTCTTCTTCTACTTCATTACAAGGGTCGTTTGGATTCTGTTTCTGGTCAGGGAACACACCAACGGATCTGAATTTGCAGACTTTAGCGAACTTGGAGATGATGTCTGAAAGATTCGATGTTTTAACGACAGCATTCTCCATTGATGGAACAAGAAAACTCTAAACAAAAGAAAAAGAAGAAACGAACTCGTTAGAGAAAGTTAAGTTTGAAAATTTTCAAATTGTAGCAGTTAAAGTCATAGCAGAGACTTAAAAAGAGGAACAGAGTTGCAGAGACAGAAACTCAAACAAGAAACATCACAAGTTCAAACACAGAGACTGTATAAACACAGAGAAATCTACCTTTTAAAATCGACAGACAAGGCAGAACAAAAAAAAAGGATTGAAGAAAGAAAGACCAAAACAAGATCCACCTGTTTGTGTGTGTTTTGTACACTAGTAGTAGCAGCCAAAGCTGAAGAAAGATAAACACGAGGAGGAAAGGCCACAGTTCGAGTCTTTTGTGCTTCTGTTCTCTCTCTGCTTTACACAAAATGCTTGTTGTGTTGTTTAACCTTGGAAATGAGGTTTATCTATATTCTTCTTTTTGAGATCTTGCTCGAAGACGAAATTAAGAATTTTTTAAATAAACAAATATGCATAGCCTCGTTAATTGTGATGATTCTGGGAATCCTAAACCATAAATCGACTATAATTGGCGTTTAGTTCTCTTTCATTTTCACCAGTTTTTCAAAAACACATTGTTTTATTTTATTATATTTTTTTGAATAAATCTGGGAATCCAAGGGAAAAACCTCAGGAATCTCTACAGACACCGTCGCGGAGAAACAAGAACCTTTGTCTCCCTCTATCTTTATATTAAAAAAAAATCATTTCTGTTTAATATAGTAATAATCATAACTAAATTAAATGATTGATTTGTTTAACTGTGACTGTGTAGATCTTAAACTTATTGTATCATGCTTCTTCAAGTGTTTAGACTTTTAAGGGAAAGAAAAAGTCAAATTACCAAAAGAGGTTAAAGCTGATTTGCGCACGAGTTTTCTATCTCCCTCTTCTGTCATCTTTGTCTCAGAAACTGAAAACAAAAGTGCCTGTCCCAAGAAAAACGCTCGGACATGAACTAGCGATTGGGCCTCACTTTAAGGCCCAGTTATTCTTTTGAACTGTTGGGTTGTATTCAATCCCTTATACAAATATATGATTGTTTAACAGATGTGAGAGTTGGTAGGTTCATGAGTATGCCATTTGATCAAGTCCCCATTCGCAAGACCTAATATTCTTTTATTTTCTCTCAAAACACTTGATATTTTGGTGAAATATTCAACATTTATCGTATCTAATCCATTTTAACTTTAGTTCTTGTGTTATTTGAGTTAATCTTCCTATCTATCATGATTTGTTTTGAACTTTGTATAGGTTTAAGGTTTCTTATGGTGATTAGTGAGTAAACTTCTCTTGGGTCATGAATTTGATAGATTAGAATGATAGACTGATGATCTAAAGTGTGTAATGTTAGATTCTTATTGTTATATACATATCTTGTGATTTCAATCTTAGTTTAGGCTTTGTTTCCTTAAATCTGGAGTCCAAACATTTCATGCATTGAAGGTGTTTGATTAAGTGTTTGAACGAAAATAATATTGTTTTTTATTTGTTTGAGCAATGAGAATTGATGTTAGATAAGTGACTTGTTAACCATGCATATTTGCTTGTTTGACCAATGAAAATTGATGTTAGATAAGTGACTTGTTAATCATGCATATTTGCTTGTATTGAACCAATGAAAGTTGATATTAAATACTTGATTAGTGTTGAGATTATTGCCATGAAAGTGGATTAATCTATTCGAGTGAGTCTTAACTTATAGAACATGAATGATTGATTGTACGAACTCTCTAGATAGAATCTTAATCATCCAGAATCAATGTCCTTGCCTATAAGTCCTATTACCTCTTTGATTGAAATCTTGTTTAATTTATTTGCTCACTTGAATTTGAATCATTGCCTGTTAATTTGTTACCACTTGATTATAATTTGAGTGCATTAGATTGGGCTATTAGCTTACATTCTCATTGATAAAATCATTTAGGATTGGATTGTCATATCAAACACTACATTTGATTTGAGTATTAATCTTTATCTATATCATTTTTTCACTAAATCAGTAGAAAGTTATTATATAATAAAAATGTAAATTCACATTTTGCTGAAAACATTAATTCATGTTCGTCAGATACACAACCATAATATTGTAGTTTTGGCAAAAACTGCCAAAATCAAAACATCATATTGTTATCAAAACGACAAAAAATGCAATTCACTAACACTAAAAATATGCTAAATTCCAAAAATTGCAATTTCACTAATAAAAATTGAACCTAAATTTAAATTATAAACTATTACTAGATTTTTGATCCGCACTTACAAAGTGCGGGTACGTTTTTTGTTAACTATTTTGATAAATATTTATAACTTTTTATTAGAAGACAAATATTTTAAAAAATATTTTATTATAATGTTTGAGTTTCAAACATTGTTTTCATATTCACACGGATTCGTAGTCAAATTCGTAGATCCGGCAACTCTAGTTTGGTTTTAGTGAAAAAATCATTTAACTGAAAATCAAAAATTCTATTAAAACCCAAAAACCCATTACTAACCTACAATCCAATACCGGTTGATAGATGATAACTCTAAAACATTTGTAGATTGACGAACTGTATATAATCCAGTTTAAATTCAATGAGACATTTGTTAATTAAAAATCTGATAAAATCCGATAAAAAACTCAAAAACCCAGTTTTAACCTGTGATCAGGAACTGGTTGATTTGATAAAACCTCAAAAACTTAAGTTTAAAAATATTTTTCATTTTATCTTAATACTATTAGAACGCTCGTATAGTCCAAGTGATTTCTGTAAGTTTTGTGTCAATACTTGTGATTCTATGATGATGATACATGTAATTATACGAAGTTTTTAATTATATGTTCACTCAGATTTACATAATAGTAATGCTAGCTACATGGGTTTTTTGTTGTGTGTAGTCATACTCAAAGTACACGCATATAATAGTAACATGTTGCTAATGATATAATTTGATGAGCAACATACGACAACATAACTAATTGGAAAAGTGACATTCGTTGATATTATTATTAACTAATTGTAAGATTTAAAAATAATAATTAGATGGGAGAATTAATCCATAAGTCCGATGTAATATATATAATTTGACTATTTTTTAATTATATAAGCCCAAAAACATAATTTATATTAGCCCAAAAAGATAAATGACAATTATGCCATTAATGAATGTTTAATTCTCTTTGAAATAATAATGGTATTTTTGGAAATTTATAACATTTCATTAAGGGTATAATTTGAGAATGATCTCTTTTTAATGGTATTGATTAATGAGTTAACGCTATCAATGGTTAACTCATTAATCTTTTTGGTTGTGGATATTGATCCAATTCATTATCCAATAAATTGGATTAATCTATCATTTAAACCTAAATTTTTTGTCACCCTAATATGTGGGTTAACCATTAAATTTTTTGTCTCATTTAACACCTCTATGTATATAGCTAAAATGAGACAAATGCCATGAAATGTCCGTCAAATTAGTGGGTTGTATTGTCACTGAAGCTCATATGCTAAATTTCCTTATGAACATAATATTCTTCAGTTTTTAATTAATAGTTTTTTTTTAATTAATAGTTGAATTTCACTCTTTCAAAGGTAACCGTTTGTTTACTTTCTTTCTTTTTGCTGGGTTAAACGGTTACATTTAAATCATTCATCCACTTTTGTCAACCTTTAGGACTAGAATGAGAGATCTTGAAGCTTCAGTTAAACTCCTGTTTTAGGCATCTTTAAACTTTTTCGCTTTATCTTTAAATACCAAAATTTGAAACTTATCTTTTAAAAGTTCTTTGTGACCACTAACAAGTAATCTCCCTTCGTCTATAAAGACATAACTACTACACCCTTTTTAAAAATCTTATTACCAAACTCCATTATAAGTAAAGAAAACCAAAACGAAGAAAAGAAGACGCTTGTCGGAGATAAATCATCTCTGGCTTCAATAGTTATGCCGGAGAAAGATATTGTCACCGACGACGGCTACAACAACAACAACGCCTTGTTCGGAAAATACGAGCTAGGGAAGCTTCTCGGATGCGGCGCCTTCGCCAAGGTCTTCCACGCTCGCGATCGCCGCTCCGGCCAAAGCGTCGCCGTCAAGATCCTCAACAAGAAGAAACTCCTCGCGAATCCAGCCCTTGCCAACAACATCAAGCGCGAGATCTCCATCATGCGCCGTCTATCTCACCCCAACATCGTCGGGCTTCACGAGGTCATGGCGACCAAGACCAAGATCTTCTTCGCCATGGAGTTCGTTAAAGGAGGAGAGCTCTTCAACAAAATCTCCAAACACGGACGCCTCGGCGAGGATCTCAGCCGTCGCTATTTCCAGCAGCTGATCTCCGCCGTCGGTTACTGCCACGCGCGCGGCGTTTACCACCGCGATCTCAAGCCGGAGAATCTCTTGGTTGACGAGAACGGGAACCTGAAGGTATCCGACTTCGGTCTCAGCGCGTTGACGGATCATGTACGACCCGACGGTTTGTTGCATACCTTGTGCGGCACGCCAGCTTACGTGGCGCCCGAGATTCTCTCCAAGAAGGGATACGACGGGGCCAAGGTCGACGTGTGGTCATGCGGTGTCGTATTGTTCGTTCTCGCCGCGGGTTTTCTGCCGTTTAACGATCCGAATCTGATGAGCATGTACAAGAAGATTTACAAGGGAGCGTATCGGTGCCCTAGATGGATGTCTCAAGATCTGAAACGATTCATCTCTCGTCTTCTTGATATCAATCCCGAGACGAGGATCACCATCGATGAGATTCTTAAGGATCCTTGGTTCGTTAAAGGAGAACTCAAAACGATCAAGTTTCACGACGAGGTTGGTCTGGATAATGGTGCCGTGAAGGGCAAGGAAGATGGAGGAGGAAGAGAATTGGAAGCGGTGAAGAGCTTAAACGCGTTTGATCTGATCTCTTTCTCGTCGGGATTAGATCTCTCCGGTTTGTTTGACGGTTGTAGTATTTCTGTTGGAGAACCGGAGAGGTTCCTGTCGGAGAAGTCGCCGGAGAGACTCGCGGAGGAGGTGGAGGAGTTCGCGAAGGAGGAGAAGCTGAGGGTGAATAAGAACAAGAAGGAAGAGTATGAGATCGAGATGGAAGGGCAGAACGGGAAGTTCACAATCCGGATATACATTTCGCGGCTGAATGATTTGCTCGTGGTGGTGGAGGCAAGGCGGAGAGGTGGCGAGGTTGATTGCTACAAGGAGATGTGGAATGATAAACTCAAGCTTCAGCTTGTTGCCGTTAGCGATCAAAAGCCAAACTCAAGTATATAAAAAAGCTACCGGATTTTTCATGATATGCTTTCAAATCAAACGCCAAATCGTAGCGGTTGGATTGATTTGCGTTCTACTATGTTATTAGAATTACCACATAAAAATGAAACAAGAAAAAAGAAAATAAATTAACATATCTATTTATTGTACCAGAATGTAGGTATTTATTTTGTGCTTTCTCATTAAAAATGTATTAGCATGTACAACAAATCTAAAATGTATTAAGTCGCACTTGTAGAGACTCACTCTTTTATGTAATATAGAAAATGTTCTTCTCTTTATATAGTTTGGATTTCCATTTCATGTGGTTTATTCAACTTTTCACTTGACGATTTGGGAATTCGGCATATCCTGTTTTGGCTATTTCAATTTGGTATTATATTATTCGATTATGAAACATATCAAATGATTGAATGAGAGTTCCACATCCAGTGGTGAAAAGGGAAAAAAATGGGTTGTATAATTTCCTTACAAACAAACAAAAAAGCTATCATTGTCCACTGGATTAAAATCCTACAACTCAAAAGGCGTGTGCAGGTCAAGGAATCATTATTTTTTTCCACAAATTGAAATATATTATTACCACAAACCAAAAATCATACAAACTGCTGCGGCAACCAAACGAGTTGACTCCAGAAACGAAAACCCATAGAAAGGGCGGTTAAAACCCACGCAAGGACGCATATAAAAACAACAACAAAACCTATAAGAAGTGGCTACTCAAACCCACACCGGGGTGACTTAAAGAAATAATAACCACATAAAAGGAAAATCAACAACAAAATCTAAACCGAATATCAACTAGAACAGAACAGCAAAAAAGACTTAGCAGACTTAAGAAAGGAGAAACGCCAATGATTGGGAGGAACCGCTGCTGCTATCTACGGCCAGACACCCGGAACCTTCCACTAACACAACCACACTAATCTTATCGAAGCTGCTTCGCCCGCCAAACGATAAGACCAAAAGTCAGAGACAACCAACCAAAAGTAGGGAAACACGCAAGTCGGTCCGCACTCTACAAACTAAGAAGGAATCATTATTATGGCATCATATTTTATTTTGTCAAAAGATGATCAAAGCATCAACATAACCACCAGTTTTAAATCATTGTTAGCTATCACATATGATCACACATCTAAACAATACTAATGCATATCTACAATTACAAGAAGTATATATATAGTTATAATAGCCAAAATATATCAAATAAAATGTTATACATATTTAACAACTGCAGGATCACTTTTTATTGTCTGAATAATCTAATTAACCGGTAAGTCTTAATTAGTTTGGATAGGTTTGATTTTGGCCAATTCTTTCTTTGAATAACAATATATATATATATATATATATATATATATATATATTTTTTTTTGATTTTGTTCCATATGAACATGTGCTAGGCTCAAAGTGCAGTTACTGCCAACCTTTTGGTTTTAGACGCAGATGAGGAAGATTTGGAAAATTAGGTTGTTTGGTATGAATTAGGAAAGTAGATCATGACTAGAAAATGTGCTTGGTGAAGTTAATATATGCTTCTTTGTAGGGGTGGGCGTTCAGATATCCGTTCGGGTTCGGGTTGGGTATTTTGGATTTTTGGGTATTTCAGTATAGAAGTATAGAACCCGTTCGGGTATTTCTATATTTCGGGGTAGGGTTCGGGTATTTTTGGTTCGGGTTGGGGTATTTCGGGTCAGGTTTTCGGATATTTAGATTCTTGAAAAAAATTAAATTCTTTATTTCTCAAGTTTTTTGTATTTAAAAATAATTTTCACTAAACTGATTTTTTTTATTTTATTTTTAATAGATTGAATGATTAATAAATTTGAAGATAACATTTTAAAAATAAAAGATACTAATTTGATTATAGTTTTTAAATTTTGAATGTAACTTTTGTTAATGCATGAAACATAAACATTTGACGTGAATTTTAAACATTTTAAAGGAGTAAAAAATCATTTTTCGTGGAATTATATATATTATCTAATTTTGAACCATGTGTATAATCAATATAAATATTTTGAATAAAATTAGAAAAGTAAACTACGGATATAGGGTTAAAGATACATATGTTCGATTATCTTCGGATATCCATTCAGGTTCGGGTACTACCCGTTCGGGTTCGGATATCCAATCTCTCCTAATTCAATACCCGTTCGGATATTTTGCTATTTTGGTTCGGATTTTGGTTCGGGTTTATTTGAGTCGGATTCGGATACGGATTCGGGTATCGGATAAAGTGTCCAGCCCTACTTCTTTGATCAAATCAATCAGATTAAATCCATTCTAAAGCTCATTCTCTATAACGCTATGTGAATGTAAGTTGTACAAAAGACGAAGGCTATCGAATGTAAGTAGTAAATACCAATAAGTGTATTTCGCGTTATTTCAGGTTCATTTCCATTTTGTATATCTTTTCTTAAGTTATGTGAATGTAAGTTGTACAAAAGACGAAGGCGATCGAATTTAAAATCAACAAAGAGCAAAGAAAATCTTAGAAGTGTGTATTCAACTGAGAGTTTTAAGTGATTTATATTAAAATGACAAATTTATTGTTATTCAAACGTGAATTTTAAAAATTTATTTAAAATTCAATGTTATTGAACTTGACATTTCGTAATACTCTGAAATCCACTGTTATTGAACTTACTTTAAGTTGTAGAGTTTTAAAGTTTGAAGGTGATTTTAAGATGTTTGGGTGGATTAACAAAAATCACCTAAATCTCTGCAACTTATTGAAATCATCTAAACCCCCATTAAAAATCAAATCACCTCAAATGCTAGATTGAATACACCCCCCTTAATTCTGTAAGTGTGTGGTTGGTTAGACCGATACATGTTTAATTAGGCTTAGTTACGTTTAAGAATGTATCTAAAGTGATCTCTTTTAGGGGGTGTATTCAATCTAACATTTGAGATGATTTGATTTTTAATGGGGTTTTAGATGATTTCAATAAGTTGCAGAGATTTAGGTGATTTTTGTTAAACCACTCTAGAATATCAACTAAAATCATGGTACTTGAGTTTTAATTCTTTAACAAAGAAACTCCACACAAACACCATAAAATCACCTGAAAACTTTAAGGGGGGTGTATTCAATATAACATTTGAGGTGATTTGATTTTTAATGGAGTTTTAGATGATTTAAATAAGTTGCAGAGATTTATGTGATTTTTGTTAAAACACTCTAGAATATCACCTAAAACCATGAGATTTGGATTTCAATTTTTTTTAACTAAGAAACTCCATCCAAACACCCTACAATCACCTGAAAACTTTAAAACTCCATAACTTAAATTATGTTCAATAACAGTGGATTTCAGAGTACTTTACGAAATGTCAAGTTCAATAACAATGGATTTTAAATGAGTTTTTAAAATTCTTATTTGAATAATATTGGATTTGGCATTTTAATACAAATCACCTAAAACTCTCAGTTGAATACACCCCCCTAAAACTCCACAACTTAAAATAAGTTCAATAACAGTGGATTTCAGAGTACTTTACGAAATGTCAAGTTTAATAACACTGGATTTTAAATGAGTTTTTAAAATTCTTATTTGAATAATATTGATTTGGCATTTTAATACAAATCACCTAAAACTCTCAGTTGAATACACCCCTAAAACTCCACAACTTAAAATAAGTTCAATAACAATGGATTTTAAATGAGTTTTAAAATTCATGTTTGAATAACAGTGGATTTGAGTACTTTCTGAAATGTCAAGTTTAATAACACTGGATTTTAAATGAGTTTTTAAAATTCATGTTTGAATAACAGTGGATTTATCATTTTAATACAAATCACCTAAAATTCTCAGTTGAATACATCCTCCTTAAAGTTTTACTCTTATGGAGGGTGATCCATATTCAAGAAGGAGGGATATAGTAAAATATCTATAAATTAATAACATTGGGACTTTGAAATTTATTAATTTATAGAAATATTAATTTACAAAAAGTTCTTTTTATATTTTTCTATTTTTGAATATTTTTATTTATAAAATAATTATATATTTGATTTTACCGTATATACATTTATAAAATTTTGGAATTTTGAATTTCATATTGTTTAATTACATTACTTGGTTTATATTTTTATGTTTCATATAACTTTATATGTGGTTTTCGATATAATTTTACTAAATATTATCAAAATATATTGAAATATTAAGAAAAAATAGAGATATTTTCATTGTGAATATAAAACTAACAATATAATGTTTAGTTTGTATTTATATGAAATGCACATATAGATGTATTATTAATTTATGATTTTAATGGGACCATATATTTACATAGAATTTTCTAAAAAATTATTATCTTGTTATTTTATCGATTTGTGTCGTATGTTGAATCGATCCAATTCGGAACCGAAGAAATTTATTAATTTATAGAGATTATTACTTTATCGAGTATTAATTTATAGATGCTCTACTGTATAAGTATTGAACTAATATAAAAGGCCTGTTACAAAAAATAAACTAATATAAAAGGCCACTACATGCTCTTTGCTTTTTTCGGATTGAAAGACAAGACTTAACTCAATAGTTTTGATATGATAAAATTAATTGTTACAAAATACGGAAAATTCAGTGTCTACTACATATATTATGCATCACTAACATATTTACGTGACCAACAATTCTAGTTACATTCTAAACTGGGAAATGGGCCTTGATAAAAGTGGCCCACAATTGGCGCATTACTGTCCTTTACGGTTAATGGATTTTGGATTGTATCGAGTCCTCCAATCGAACTGACGCTGAGACTGAGAGGGGAGTTGAAATTAGACTTAAGTTGATTAGCTGCTAACTTTATCACGGCCAAAAAGTGTTGAAATTAGTTGATGGTACAAACTAAAAGAATATGTTCAAGTTGGTTCGATTAAAGGATTACATAATCTGATTTTGTATGTCTACAGTTAACCAAAAGCACAGAATAAGGCAGCACAATGGAGATATTACGAGTGGAGTTATTTCATCAACCACTGAAGTTGAAGTGATCGAAATGATGACTCCGTCACAGTGCTGCAGTTAGTTGGATGGTCTATGAAGAGTCCCAGAGTTTTGAGTTTATTTGACAAGGTCTCTAATTTCATATATAGAGTTGTAAAATAGTAATACAAAAGAACTTCGTTGTAATTATCTGTTAATGTAATACTAAAGAAGAAGAATTTTAATCTTTCCAATCTGAATCACTACTCATCCTCTTCATGAAAAGATATACATATAAAAGCCTAACCAAAATCTGTATTTTGAATCCCTACCTCGTTTATAAACCTGAGTAACAGGAGTTCGATGATTCCACAATTGCTACACCAAGTTCATTACTACACATGGCATCCAAAAGTCATACTTTTGAGATAATATACACTGGACGGAAAAAAAACTGTTCCATTATTTTGTGGAGCGTTCTAGCTAGTAGGTTTACATTTCAGAAAGGAATAATCGTATTCCTATTTTCGAAGAGTATGAAATTGATGAGATCCAGTGTGCCCACATGGATCTCGATCTCGACTATATTTTGTGTGCAGTCATGCATGTTAAGACGTGGTGAGACTAGAAAAAAAAACGAATCATACAAACAATAATTTTGTAATTACAATTCTTCTCAGAACGAAAGAAAATTTGTAAGTAAGGTCAATAATTTATAATATGATATATGAACTGGCCGGTTTAAGAATTTAATTTGGGTTCTTAGACGGAAACATCCTTCACGTGCAGCCACATGTTGAATATGTTGGGAATTCTTTCTTCTTTTGTAACCACTTTTCTTATGTATATGCATCGTATTAGATTTTCTTTTTACAGTTTGACATATTGCACATAACACGTGAAGAGGTTTGACTAAGGAAAAATTAAGGAAAGGTTTGGTTCCTCCCCCTCCCGTTTACTTAGCTAACTTGATTACTCGAACATTAAAACTCTTATGAGTTTCATCAATACACTAATCAAGGGTTAAAATTAATCGTACGTGGAAATTGGAATCGCTGGCTTACACGTCTGGGAATTGTGTACTACCGGTTCAGTTTGTTGAATCTTTTTGAATCCGGATTGTAGAACTCTGAAGCCTGGTTCAGTTTGATACAAGCGCTTTTTTTTGTTTGCTAACTAAGCGCATATTAGTTTGTGTTAACTTTCTTCAACCAACTTTCTTTAAGTTTATTAACAAATCACACTCTAAATTTTATGAACTGTTTGATCGTTGGGCATTGATCTTACTTAAACTGAAATGGATTAAATATTATATGGTCAGGACAGGAGAAAAAAATAATTTACTGACCGTCGTAAAATTTAAATAAAAAATTAGGTCACTTTATTATGGTTTTCGGCCGTATATCTTTCAATATTTGTTCATACATACAAAAATCTGTTCATACATATGATGAATAATAAATAATTATCTATTGCAAATCTCGAGCATACATAAAGTTCAATAATTAATACCTTAAGGTACAAGAGTAAGACCAAAAAAATGGTACAAGAGTAAGACCATTACAGTTTTTAAATCTCGAGATAATATAAGTCTATAATTCTATACAAAAAAACAATTTAAATTAAATAATGACCATTAATTTAATTCACCATAATGACTCTCCTTTATATTGATAAGCTTATTTCATCCATTTTTCTTCTTCTTCACGTCTCCTCTTCCATTGATGCTCTCAAGAACAAGCTTATAATTAGCATGCTTGGATGTCCAGAGATAGGTAAATTTATTCAACATATATGATATATAATCTTGGTAAACTTTCGATAATAATCGATTGATCAATCTTTTGGTCTTGAATTGATTGGAACACAACAGGGAAAGATTTAGCGAGTACCACGAGATTGTGAAGAAGGTAAAGAAAGATCCAACCTTCGAAAAGACGACGGATCATGCCGTGATGGGAATCAGGAGACATGTGGCGGTGCCTCCAGGGACAACGTTGAACACCGTGACTCCATGCGCCGCTTGCAAGCTACTCCGCCGTCGTTGCGCGGAGGAGTGTCCCTTCTCTCCGTACTTCTCGCCTCACGAACCTCACAAGTTCGCCGCCGTTCATAAAGTCTTCGGCGCCAGTAACGTGTCCAAGATGCTTTTGGTAATTAGTTAATTACATATATACACATATATTACACTACTAATCGTTTTAATATTGAATAACCTTTGTAAAATTAGAAAATTAATCATTTAATCTTTTCCACAAATAATAAAGTTTTCTTAGTACTTTACTCGTTGGATCTATATCATGTTTGGTTTTTGTTTAGTTCATATAATATCTGATTAATGAAGATAGAGCTGAGGATCTATCACATTTTTTTGTTTGACTCTCCGAACTAAACAATATTTTTCCATTTGGCAACCGTGTATCATGTAATTTGCAAAAACTTAAATAAGCTGCATAAGGAGCCACGATTTATATTGCAAACATTTTGTTAAGAAATCTGTATAAAGAACTAACTAACTATATATATATGTGTGTGTGTGTGTGTGTGTGTTCGTGTGTGAAAATATCCGTACTAATGAAATAAACATTTAACAGTTGCCATTAGCATAGAATAACATTCCTATTTGTTGTTAAATTGTGAATCTGTATATATAAATTTTGCAGGAAGTGGGTGAAAGTCAGAGAGGAGACGCAGCAAACAGTTTAGTCTACGAAGCAAACTTAAGACTGAGAGATCCAATCTACGGCTGCATGGGCGCAATCTCCGCTCTTCAACACCACATTCAATCTCTCCAATCCGAACTCACCACCGTACGTACCGAAATCCTCCGCCACAAATACCGAGAAGCCGCCACAATCACTTCCTTACAAAACAACAACTTCAACAATAACACAACATCAGTGACTGATCATGCTGCTCTGGCGGCGTCCATTCTGCTCCCACCACCCTCCTCCCCTCCTCCTCCACGACCACCAAGGTTACTGTCGTCTCAACCGGCTCCACCGCCTACGCCACCGGCTTCTTTACCGTCTCCATCGATGGTGGTGTCGTCTTCTTCGTCTTCTAATTCATCTGCTACCAATTCTATGTATAATCCTCCTCCATCTTCGGCAGCTGGATACAGTAATTCTCTGTCCAGTGATAATAATGTTCATTACTTCGATTAAATCAGAATTATGTTCTTAATTCTGTTTTGTTTAATGCTATTGTTATACCCATTATAAGCTAAAAGTTTGAATGTTGATTCATGATGAGGATAGGGCGTGAATTTTTTGTTTATTTGTTTTTCATGTAGATTAATAATTACATTAATTTACATTCAGTTTTGCTTTCATGGTCTTGCGTACAAGACACGTACAGGACTTTGCATTGTAAGTTCATATGGAAAAGCTTAAGATGATATATTATAGATTTGCTTTTGATGTAATTTCACCTATTTACTGTTTTATTCTATGTACGTAATCCAACAGTGACTTGAATGCTCAACTTATTGATGTTATTACAATATTCCTTTTACTATAAAAAATAATTATGTTAAGCAAAAAAGAAATTTCATCCATGAGAAAAACTCTCATGTACACGCTAAAAACCTGCAAGGTGTGACTTTTATAGAAAACTAAGTGTTTCGTCCGGCATAATCAATCGTACAATTACTTATTACTATCATTATTAATAAACTAGTATTATAAGTTATTATTTATACTTTCAGATAGTCTAAATAGAACATCATATTGTCTATATATGATAAAGTTTTCATCAAAACATACATATATGATAAATTATTGCGTTAAAATTTTCTATACTCTCATGTATTTTTATGATTATTTGTGAAGTGATTTTCGCATTCAATTTCTCATGTTAAAAGTTAGATTTACTCAAGTATTTATCACCCTTAATAATAATTTAATTTATTATCGTATAATTAACCATATATTAAAAATGAATTTCATAGATTTGATAGTTATCATTATCTAAAAATAGTTTGTATTGTGCTATCAATATTTACTAACCTTAA
Organism: Brassica carinata; assembly: GCA_016771965.1. Classification (NCBI taxonomy): domain Eukaryota; kingdom Viridiplantae; phylum Streptophyta; class Magnoliopsida; order Brassicales; family Brassicaceae; genus Brassica; species Brassica carinata. The sequence goes on along the minus strand of CM028688.1, from coordinate 27,340,958 downwards.
TGAATAATTGTATTTTTAATATATACTTAGCCATAAATTAAAAAATCATTGATTTAATAATTATCATTATATAAAATAATTTATATTGTGTTTAAAAAGAAAGATAAATCTCTATATATATATATGTGTGTGTGTGTGTTCGTGTGTGAAAATATCCGTACTAATGAAATAAACATTTAACAGTTGCCATTAGCATAGAATAACATTCCTATTTGTTGTTAAATTGTGAATCTGTATATATAAATTTTGCAGGAAGTGGGTGAAAGTCAGAGAGGAGACGCAGCAAACAGTTTAGTCTACGAAGCAAACTTAAGACTGAGAGATCCATCTACGGCTGCATGGGCGCAATCTCCGCTCTTCAACACCACATTCAATCTCTCCAATCCGAACTCACCACCGTACGTACCGAAATCCTCCGCCACAAATACCGAGAAGCCGCCACAATCACTTCCTTACAAAACAACAACTTCAACAATAACACAACATCAGTGACTGATCATGCTGCTCTGGCGGCGTCCATTCTGCTCCCACCACCCCCTCCTCCCCTCCTCCTCCACGACCACCAAGGTTACTGTCGTCTCAACCGGCTCCACCGCCTACGCCACCGGCTTCTTTACCGTCTCCATCGATGGTGGTGTCGTCTTCTTCGTCTTCTAATTCATCTGCTACCAATTCTATGTATAATCCTCCTCCATCTTCGGCAGCTGGATACAGTAATTCTCTGTCCAGTGATAATAATGTTCATTACTTCGATTAAATCAGAATTATGTTCTTAATTCTGTTTTGTTTAATGCTATTGTTATACCCATTATAAGCTAAAAGTTTGAATGTTGATTCATGATGAGGATAGGGCGTGAATTTTTTGTTTATTTGTTTTTCATGTAGATTAATAATTACATTAATTTACATTCAGTTTTGCTTTCATGGTCTTGCGTACAAGACACGTACAGGACTTTGCATTGTAAGTTCATATGGAAAAGCTTAAGATGATATATTATAGATTTGCTTTTGATGTAATTTCACCTATTTACTGTTTTATTCTATGTACGTAATCCAACAGTGACTTGAATGCTCAACTTATTGATGTTATTACAATATTCCTTTTACTATAAAAAATAATTATGTTAAGCAAAAAAGAAATTTCATCCATGAGAAAAACTCTCATGTACACGCTAAAAACCTGCAAGGTGTGACTTTTATAGAAAACTAAGTGTTTCGTCCGGCATAATCAATCGTACAATTACTTATTACTATCATTATTAATAAACTAGTATTATAAGTTATTATTTATACTTTCAGATAGTCTAAATAGAACATCATATTGTCTATATATGATAAAGTTTTCATCAAAACATACATATATGATAAATTATTATGTTAAAATTTTCTATACTCTCATGTATTTTTATGATTATTTGTGAAGTGATTTTCGCATTCAATTTCTCATGTTAAAAGTTAGATTTACTCAAGTATTTATCACCCTTAATAATAATTTAATTTATTATCGTATAATTAACCATATATTAAAAATGAATTTCATAGATTTGATAGTTATCATTATCTAAAAATAGTTTGTATTGTGCTATCAATATTTACTAACCTTAATGAATAATTGTATTTTTAATATATACTTAGCCATAAATTAAAAAAATCATTGATTTAATAATTATCATTATATAAAATAATTTATATTGTGTTTAAAAAAGAAAGATAAATCTCTATATATATATATTTGTATATAATTTTTTGTATAGGTGAGTATATTCAATATTACGCAATAAAAGATAGTTTTATTATACTAAAACTTTATCATATATAAAACAATTAATATTAAATTTATTAATAAATATTTCAAACATGTGAGTGTTTTCAAGTTTATTTTACATAATAAAATATTTACATTGTGATGAAAACTTTGTATATATAATAAATTTGCTGTTTAATTTTTTATTAAATATTTTGACGGTATAAAAAATAATCTAATCTAATATCATTTCAATAGATAATGTATCCATTTATAAATATTTGTGAAATTATATGACTATTATAAAATTTATCATAACCGGAATAACTCAACGCTAAAAGCATCTGTAATTCACTCTATATTTTACTATATACGAAGTGTGTAACAGAATTATGAACAAAAAATAAAAATATTAGAATAATGCTTTTTATTATTTTATTTTTCATTCTATTTATAATAAAAATAGAAAGTGCGATTGGTAATTCTGTAATGTTATTTAGATTTATATAATAATATTTCTGCATTCTGTTCTAAAAATATATATCGTTTATTTTTTTTGTAAAATATAGTGTTTAATAACGAAAAAATGAAAAAAATCATATACGTTAGTGGCTAATCATATTAAAAATACATGTATATACACTATATTATTATTTATTAGTTTTACGGTTTTGCTGCTACATGAAATATACAAACACCAGCTAAAAAGTAGATTTAGTTGAATGTTCTAGTTTTTGAATATAATATTTGCTTTTCACGTACGCAGTACGCTAGATATAAGGAAACGTTTGCTTCCTGGATTCATTTTTTCTTTTTATGTTCAAACCGTGTAACTTCAAAACATATTATGTTAACATATAAGTTTGGCAACGAGCATTTCTTGAAAGTAATATATAGTGGTAGCTTGAAGAATCAATATATACGAGATTCGACTAATTAATTAGTTATGAGCATATTTTAGTACTTATATTATGTTAGATTTAACATTTAATGAAGGCGTTGACCAACATATAAGTTTGGCAACGAGCATTCCCAGGTATTGATTTTAAACTACTTTATTAAATTTTTAATGTGGGTTAGACTTTTATGTTAAGGGGATCAATTGATCAATTAAATTAATGACAGCCGTGTAGCAGAATCTATTTATATCCCTAACAGAGTTCCAGAGTAATCACATGACGCAATTACATAAATAAACTTGTTATATAGTAATAGTACTACTACAATTTGATGTCTTGATTACACAGAGCCCCACAAGCCTTTAATAATTACATTAATGTTTTCTTAATTCCGGGCATCCCCAAAGGCTTACAGCTCATGGTTTGCCTCTTCATATTCATAACCGATTTGAATAGTTCTCTCCCCGTTTCAGATTGGGAACATATAGAAACTGTTCAATACGTTGAAACAACAAAAATAAAACTAATAGTTCTTCCATCAAAACTCTACATTTTTGAAGTTTTTGGTTTAGTGCATGATTGATTAAGAATTCAATGTTTTTACACTATGTATCTATGAAATTCGATTTTCAGAAACTGAAATTATTTGGGGATATCAGATACAAAATCATATCAAAGTTTCTAACGCGCTATTGCATATATAAATATAATTGTTATTGCGACTAATTTATTTTTTACACAACCAAATTAAAATTGTAAATACCACTTATTACCTGGTTAGTAAATGCAACTAGTTACATGGTTAATAATTTATTCATGGCCTTGTTACACCATACTCGTGCGAAGAAATGCATGTTAATAAGAAACATATAGTCTAATTTAGGGGTGGTCCTGAGCACAGCCAAGTGAAACATTGGCTTAGGGCCCCTGATTTTTTTAGAAAAATTAGTATAGAAAAAGGCTTCCAAATTTGCAAAAAAAAAAAAAAAAAATTTGAAAACCTTTACTAAATTGTCTAGGGTCTCCAACATATCAGGGACGCCTAGGTCGTATATAGTCGTATGTGCATTTCTCAAGGACCTAAGCCATTTAATCATGCATGCACCTTCAGAGAGACCAATGTTTTCTTCATATCAAATTAAGTTAAAGGAAACTATTTTCAAATAAATTTGTCTAAAATGTTGCAAAAGTTTGATATAACTACCGGAATACGGAAACACAACATACGTTCTTTTCTCTATTTCAATCCAGAGCCATTTGCGACTCGCGAGTTATGAATAATCGTAAGATGCAGATTATTGTTTGTTTTGTTATTACGCGATTGAGCGCATGACTAATCGCAAGTTACAATTTAAGCAATTGAAAATCTACTCGCATAAACTTACAACGAACAGCATTTGGCCGTAGTTACAAGTCGCAACGACATGCAAACGAACATAGGTATACATATAAAACTTTCTAATTAAAAACACAATTTTTTTTAAAAAAATATTAATTATACTTTATAACTCAACATACCTTTTCTTTCTCTTTTTTTTAAAATACATCAATGTTCAAAAAATCATTAGAAAGAAATTAAATTAAAATTTAAAGGATTAATGTCACCGTCTAAAAAAAAATGTCACCGTCTAAACTGACCTAAATTTTTGTTTTGTTTATGACTGATTTACCATATATCCTATATCAAGTTTAAAACATTGAAATATATATATATATACCTATAAATATTTCTAGCTAAATCACAAGTTTGTAAAAATCTACTAATTTTTTAAATGTATATATTAAAACAAAGTTTAATATTTTTAATTTTTTTAACTAATTACAAATACTGAAAAAATAGAATATTACAAAAAATTAATAAATTATTTTTCAAATAAAATAGGGAAATATATAAAACAATCTTTATAAACATATTATATAAGGGATAGAGAGTAAATTTAACATGCGGCAATTAAAAGTTTGAACGAACTAAAATCTATAATTTTTTGTAATTAATAGTGGTCGTGTATTCATACACGAAATACACACTATTTTTAAGAGAGGTATATTCAACTGAGAGTTTGAAGCAAAATAACAAATTAATTATTATTCAAACATGAATTTTAAAAAATTATTTAAATTCCACTGTTATTGTATTTACCATTCTGTAAAGTAGTCGGAGATACATTGTTATTGAAAATATTTTAATAAAAACAATTTTTAAAATAATAATAATAATATTAAACTCTCTGATTCATATAAATCATTTAAAAACTTAATTATTCAAAATTAAATAATTTCAAACTCTATATTGAATTGACCCCCTTAATGTCTCATATTCCATAAGTAATCAAATATGATAAATGGCCTTGAGACGAATGTAGGGGAAAGGTGGTTTAATATCCTAAATCAGAAGATGGGCTTGCACTGAGGAGTATTGCTTCCTGTGGAAACAAATTTGTATTGACAGCTTCATTTTGGTTTCTAAATGTCGGAAATTACTCTATTTCATGGATATTCCATAGGCTTCTAAAGACGTGACTCGTTGCAATCTCTTTTTTTGCGCATAATGCTGGATATAGGAGATGAAACATTTATGATGGAACCCATAGAGCTCTGTTGGATCCTTTTTTGTATCCTCAGCAGACATGGAAATTCCTTTGTTTTGTTTGGTGAGTAAGCTTCTTCCTAGACCAGGGTGGCATTGGCCTGATGCTAGATCTTATTTAACAGTTTCAGCTTCTCATTTACATTTATTTCATCCAGTTATCGGAAGGTATTGGCATTCCCATTTGGTCCACTGGTGAAAACTTTTTTGTTGGTTAAGCTTAAATGCGATTTGGGAAATTATTTTGTCTGTCCAAGCCGCTAGTTTCATGGTTGCCTTGGTATGGATTCTTTGAAACAAAGTTTTTATTCCTAAGCACTCTATTACCACTTGAGTCGTAATAAATATCTTTTGGAGAATGGATGTTGAACCTGTTTTTCTGCTTTGTTGCCGGACTAGGAAACATCTCTTCTTCAAATGTTTGTTTCTCTGCTGCCGTTTGAAAACATGCTACTTAAACATTATACTCAGAGATTTACAGTTTAAGATGTTCATATATTTTGGGATTCACGTTGTGCAAATTAAATTTTCTTCCTTGTGCTCTTCGTATCCGTTTTTCTGTTCAGTCTCCGTTGGTTCACTGCAGTTTCAATGGAGACCACCATTTTTGTGGTTGTTGTTTTCTTGATTCTGCAAAACCCAACTCGTTTTTGCAACTCCGTTTAACTGTGTAAGCTTTTGTCATCTGATAATGAATCTTGGTCATTGCTCATTGGTTCATGGTCGAGTCACGAGTTGTAGGATATGTAGGAGACAACTCGTGACTCGACCATGTTGAATATGAGACATGATAGCTTTGAAGTAATTAAGACATGGGTTGATTCACAACTACCTTGATAACAACTTTTCTGTCTCAATGATGTCCGAGTCAAAAAAGAGGCGTGTGGAAGCTGTGGAGCTTAGGGTCTACTTCTCAGGTGTTGTAACCCTAAGCTCCACAGCTTCCACAGGCCTCTTTTTTGACTCGGACATCATTGAGACAGAAGAGTTGTTATCAAGGTAGTTGTGAACCAACCCCTGTCTTAATTACTTCAAAGCTATCATGTCTCATATTCAACATTGTTCAACCTAAGTTTGGAGCTGATATAGAAACCCCACCAACTGGCAACAGCTCCTCTGCTGCAGTTACTAAAGTGGAGACAGTGACATTAAACGAATTCAGAAATTCTTACAAAATGAGTCACCACAGGTCAGGCTTTCCTGTAGAGATTTATATTTTTTCTTTTTATTCTTAGTAGAGATTAGTAGAGACTTACACCCATCTAAACATTCAGGTCGCTAGCTTCATTTGCAATGCAACAATAACCGATGTCATGGAAGAATATGGTTGGTACTTCATCTCCTGCACCGTCTGCAAGTGGCAAGTGGAAAGGTCAGAAACATCTTTCATTTGCCCTAACTCCAAGTGCAAGAAACCAAACACTGTTGGTCTCATCAGGTTAGGTTCATTTAAAAACAAATACAGAAAACATATGCTAACCCACACAACAAACGAGCTACAAAGCTGCCATCTGATCACTCATTTTGATCTATTGTATGTGGTATAGATACCGGTTTGAGGTTAAAGTCCCCGACGAAGGTGGGAATGAGGGAACCTTTGTCATTTTCGACAAAAAAGTACTAAAACTGATGGTAAGACAGGCACCTGACGTCATGAATGAGATGAGTGAGGTATAAACAACCAAAAGTTTAACGGAGCTAGCGTTCTTATTAGTCTAACTAACCAAACATTTATGTAGGCTGGTGAAAACGGCTCCGGTGAAGAATCTGCCATTGCAACACCTCAATGTGTCCTAGATATTGTGGGGCGCACGTGCAAGTTTCAAGTGAAGGTCAATGACTTCAATTTAAAATCAACTCGCACGACAGCTACAGTTTCCCGCATTATTGATGCTGATATTCAGGGTCCAGCCTTGGTCCAACCAACCATACAAACCAATGATGCCATTGCAAGTGCAGAGGAAAACTTTGCTGTCGATTTTTCAACCGTGTCTCAAAACGAGGAGAAGGATGGCAAGCGCCCACGTCTCAACTAAGCTCCCAAGCATTGACCCTATCAGAGTTAAACAGAAGACTCTTTTGATTTTAGCTTTCCAAGTTTTTAATAGCTTCTAATTTTTTATTTTCGGTATTGATATTTTATGTTTTCTATCCATAAGTATGTTTCTTTTACATCAGAACTGAGATCCCATTTATGTATTGAATCTTGAAAGTTATTCTATGCTTCGCTAGCTAATCTTAATGTATCAACCAAACCTCCTCATACAAACGCAGCTTCTCATAAATATTTATCTATATATTTGGAATTTACAAATCATTATAAATCATTTATCTATATATTTGAGAATAGAAATCATTTTACGAGTAACCATATGTAACCATATATACATATAAATATAGAAATCATTGAATCATTTGAGAATAGAAATTATTTATGAGTAACCATAGATAACCATATTTAGCTCAATGGTTATTCTCATAACCAAAACATTTTTATATGGTTATTCTCATAACCAAAACATTTTTATATGTAAATATTTATATGGTTACATATAAATCATGAAATCATTGAATCATTAAGAGATATTTTTTTGAATAACTTAACTAATAAAAACCAAAACACCCAGGGAGATAGACCGAACATGAAACTCCACGCGTACAAAGCCAATATCAAACTAAATGGTTCCGTAGAAATATTTATACGACTGTTCAAATCTAACTGATATGGTTATCTATATGTATCTTTTACGAGTCTTGAGTCATGTAGTCGAGCTCGAGTCATCGAGTGGATGACGAGACCAAGTCATCGAGTCGAGACCGAGTCATCGAGTTGTTGCCGAGTCCGTGATTCGTTTGCGAGTCTCGTGGTAGATTTACACCACATATTTTGGTACTTAACTAAACCAAACGTATTTAGTTTGGTCTTTATTCAATCAATTTACATCGTGGTACAATATACTTATGATTAACTCTTTTTAAATCGTGGTATACTGGTATCAGATCCAGACATGAGCAAATATTTGTCTGCTTCTCATGCAGTTTCACAAGAGAAGTTAAGATCCATGCCAAAAAAAATTATGATTGCAAGTTACTTATCACATACCTTTCTTTATTTTATATGGAAATTCAACCGGACAGAAATCTAAAGTTAAACATATATATAATCTACTTTAGCATAGCAATTAAATACACGAACAACAACAAAATTCAACCATTGCAAAAAATTCTGGAACAATACAATAATTTCAACCTCAAAAATATTAAAATTCTCTATTATGCATACAATAAATACAAAACACTCATAAATTCACCAAAACATACAATTTAGTCTAATAATTATAAAGTTTATCAAAAAATACCATTTAAAAATCAAATTAGCCCCGCGCTTGTTAATCTCTAGTTACAATACTAAAACGGCGATATGCTAGACCATCCACGTAAGATAAAAAATTCGACTAATGAAAAACAGTTATTTGACAACGTCATATGAGCTACAAAGGGAAGAGAGGAATGTGCTTAGAATGTGGTTTCAAAAAATTAACTCGGGCCTATATCGAACCCAGCAACCAAGAATCATACTATCTGACGCATCGATCGTGTTCCACTTCGTCTTCACCATTTCTGTTCTCCCTGATGTCCGTTACAGTGAGCTCTTCTTCATCAATCAATTCTTCTTCATCAATCAATGGTGCTCATTAATTCCTTCTTTATAGTTTTATTCCACCTCCCTCTCTTTATCATCATATATATATTGCTCAACCGCTTCCGTCTAAACTTACTTGCAAGCAAGCAAACCCGAAAGCGTCCAGTGAAAAATCGAAAGCTCTGGCAATCAAATCCAACCAAAATTCCCATGTCTCCACCGACAAGTCTCTGTAGTTTGTTTCTCAAGGACATCTCAGCAGGTCCACCCGAATCTGAATTAGGATTTGGAATCTAAAGTTATGGCGATGATCAATATCTTTTTTTCTTCAATGGTGTTGATAACCCATTTGGAAAGCCGTCGCCTTTTCATTTGATCCAGTCTTACGGATTCTCACAATTTTTTTTTGTTTTGTTTCGATAAGGTTGAAGTGCGTTAGCAATTGCCGTAAGGTGTGAAGATAAATGGCTCTCGAATACGATCTCTGAATGAAAACATGAAGAAGTGTTAGTATGCCGTAAGTGGTGTGAGCTCTAGAAAGAAGGCAAAAAGGTATACACTTTTCATCTTGTGCCTTTACATATTGGCTTTACTCTAGAAAAAGAGACTTACAATGAAGACATACATGTGATATTCAGTTTGTTTTGGACTAATTTGGGTTGAATATTACATAAGCTGCTGACATTTCCTCACCACATATTTATATATATATATGTAAATATATATAACTTTAGCCATCAATATACGTTGAGACTAGATAATAAAATTAACAAACAATTTTTGCAGGTGGTTGTGCTCTGTCAAGTTCCTTATCTACTAGATGACCCAAATGTAGGAATGATATTTCCAGCCAATGCTATTGCAAGAGCTAAGCATTATCTTTTCTTGATTTGCAAACTCATTGGTTAGCCGGTTATCTGTAAAGATTTCGTGTGGAAATATCAAAATTCTATTTCCTTTCTATGTGTGTCATCAGCACTACAACAAATGTTGACTATAACTACTGCATATATCGTGGTTAAATCGTAGTTAAACCACTATTACGACGACTTAACTACGAATTACGAATCGTAGTTACTAGCTCATCGTAATGGAAAAATCGACGTAAAATCGAAGGAAAAGTACGACGAATGACAATCGAGGTCAAATCGACGTAAAGACCAAATCGTCGTAATGTGGAAGTAATAGACAAATCGTCGTAACGTGGAAGTAATAGACAAATCGAAGTAAAATAGAAGTAAAATATATCGAAGTAATGCAGACGTAAAGTAGCCGTTAATATCGAGGTAAGATATAAGCTATATTTACAACGAATTACCCTCGAATGTCGAAGTACATTGGTAGTAAATTATACGACTGCATTACATCTATTTTTTACTACGAATTTACATTGATTTCTTTCGAACATTTTACTACAAGTTAACCTTGATTTCTCTTAGAATATTTACTACGAATTAACCTCGATTTGTAAAAAGTTTTATATTTAAATTTTTTTTTGTTCAATAATAAAAAATGAAATATATAATTATTTTAAAATAATTTAATAACCAGAAATATAAACAAAATAATAATAATTTATTAAAATATTTTAAAATTCAAAATAAAAATTACAAAAAAAAACCTAAAGATTAAGGTCTTTCCGAAGCGAGGCACTATGGTTTTCGGTCCGTCGCTCTAGATCCGCCTGCTCCTCCGCGGTGCGTTGTGTGACTATGGTAGGACGGACTTGACTCCACATCTGCCCATACCTCGGGTCTGACTCCGCCATCAAATCGAACATTGACGCCATGCCCATCATCTGAGTCCGCTTCTCTGCTAAGGCGGCATTAGAAGCTGCCAAAGCTGCCCAGAGCTGAGCATTCTCTTCGTCTCTTCCTGAAACATAACCTGCTCTCGCCCTCGGAACATAGTTAACCGAGCCAATTCCGACGACTCGTCCCCATTTCTTTGGGGCAACCTATAATAAATTAATTAATTTTATTAGTAAAAATATATTTAAAAATAATTATTTAGTTAAATTATACTATAAATAAATAAATAAATAAATATATATATATATATATATATATATTTAAAAATATATATTACCTGTTCAAATATTTTGTCTTGTTCTACCGTTGACAACTGAACAGGTGGCAAATCCGGATTTTCTTGGGACAGCTGAGTCTCGACCTCTTGGATTCGAGACTGAACGTCGTTGTGGACCTTTTCAGCCCGAGCATCCAAAAACGTCCCATCTTTATGGGTGTGAGTTTTTTTGTAAAGCTTGGACAAAGATGGAGGTTCTCCATCTTCAGCAGCCTGTAGAAAAAAATTTAGAAAGTCAATATAATTAATTTTATTCAAAAAAAATTATTAATAATAAAAAAAATTACCATCTGTAAGGCAACTCCGGCGTGTGGAATCTTCCCGGAAGTATGAGGCAACGGTAAATTGCCTTCTGCATCTGGTGTTTGTCGGGCTGCCGAGCAGTTGTTGGCCGTCATAATGCTCGAGGCAACATCCATAGGCCTTAAGGCCTGTCCATACCGCCGCTGATGAATATGGGTTTCGCAGCATCACCCTCAACCCTCCACTTATCCTTCCAGTCGCCAACGGTGTTTTTAAGGCGATCCATCGCCTTCTCGGTGAACGCCTTCTTCACTTTCTCATTGACGGCAATAGACCAATTCCATTTTTGCTGGAAAAAATATTAATTAATAAATATAATAAATAATTATTATAGAAAATAAAATATAAATTATAAATTAAAATATGAAAACTAACATAAAACACTTGAACCAAGTTCTCGAATGTGATCTGGCGTAAGACTCGGTTCGGATGCGGTTCAGTAAAATATGACTTGATGGTATCTGAAACGGACCGTCCAAGACGGTTGTCCGTACCAAACCTGCAAAAGACAAATAATGTAATTAGATATATATATATATATATACATATATAATTTATAACTTATGGAAATAATAATATATTAAACTTAATTACCAGTATGTGTTTGGTGGACGATCGGGATTGATGACGGGTAAACCTTCGCGGCCCGGCATCTGAAGCAAATCCTCAACGGTAAATCTAGCGTACGGTGCATCCGGGGGCACCATCAAATCAGGATGGACATATCCCGCAGCACCCTGGTGGTGGAGCAGCAGCCTGAGGCGGTGGAGCAGCAGCCGGAAGAGGTGGAGCAGCAGCCGGAGGTGGCTGACCATGCGGTGGAGGGACATACGGTGCAGGAGGCACCCATGGTGGACGAGGAGCAGACGCAGCTGGTGATCGTTCCTGAGATTGGCTCTCAGGGACTGTTTCCGACTGGGTTGCAGTACCAGAGGTAGAAGCAGAATGATCAGTCTGTCCACTGAGAAATGTACTCTCATAGGTGGGTCTCCTAATTCGTTTTCTACCGCGAGGAGTAGACATGTGTACTCAATCAACCTGTTCAAAAAAAATCAATTATTAAAAAAACAAAAAATAGATATAAAATGTGCATCTAAAATAAATATAATACGTTTAATTACCTAAATATAATTTTATCTATTCCTAAACTAACCACCTAATCTAATTCCATCCCTAAGCTAAACCACCTAAACTAAAAAAAAAAAAATTGTACCTAGAGAGAAGGCAGAGAGAAGGCAGAGAGAGGTTAGAGAGAAGGCAAACGCGTGAGGTCGATTGTGGTTTCTATATATAGGGATTTTGTGATCGTCGTAATGTAGTAGGGACATTACGACGATTTTGACTCGACCCGCGTTTTGGATTGTCGTAATTTAGTAGGCCCATTACGACTAGGTTGACTCGACCCACGTTTTGGATCGTCGTAATTTAGTAGGCCTATTACGACTAGATTGACTCGACCCGCATTTAAAATCGTCGTAATTGAGTAGGCATATTACGTCTATTTTGACTCGACCCTTGTTTTGATCGTAGTAACTTAGAAGTAAATGTTATTTTTGAAAAAAAAAATCTAAAGGAGTACACACTGTAACCAGAACAATTGTTATCGACCCGACATAAAATTTTCTCGTTTCATGAACTGAGGAAAAGCTATGTAGGGTTTATAAGAACTGTTCTAGTAACCGTGCACTCCCGTATAGTTTTTTTTGAAAGCAATGTTTTTTTAGGTTTTGAATGTATACGGTCACAAGAACAATCCTTATCAATCCGTATAGCCTTTGCTTGGCTCCTCAAACCAAAGAAAGCTATACCGAGTTGATAAGAACGGTTTTGATGACCGATTTGTAACCTTTATTTATCTTAAGAGATTTGTTTTTGGTGTGAGATTATGGTGGGGATTTGGTGTGTATATATATATATGTAGATCGTCGTAAAGTATAAGTAAAATAACTACTATACAGGATCGGCCCTTGTTTTTGTAAATCGTAGTAATGTGGTTGTTAAATTACCACGATACAGAGTCGAATGGCCTTTACAACGAAGTTGACTTGACCCGCGTTTTAGGTATTACGACGATTTAGGATCGACGGCCAGTATTTTGAGAATTCATAGTAATATAGATGTTATGTTACAACGAATCAGGGTCGAAAGTAGTTTACAACGAAGTTGACTCGACCCGCGTTTGTTAATTACGACGATTTAGGGTCGACCCTTGTTTGTTACCCTAAACCCCAAACCCCAAACCCTAAACCCCAATAGTCTAAACCCCAAAACTTCTAAACTTATATATCACACTTACACTTATAAACAACATCATCAAACGATATTTTTTATTAAATCAAAAGTCTAACTAGTACATGATTAAAACCATATATATGGCATAATGAAAGGCATAATGAGATTCACTCATCGTCTGAAGAACCATCACTTGATTCAATATCACTAGTATCATCGTCTTCTTGAAATTCATCTTCGTTGCCTTCATCCATTATATCTTCTGAAAGATCTTCGTAAATCAACTTTTGCGGATCAACTAGTAAGATTTCATCAACGGGTTGCTCAGGTACTTCAACAACATTAACAGCTTCTTCTTGCAAAGGCGGTTGATCATCACCGATTACTTTCGACCTCGGTGTTACTTTTATAGCTGCTAACCAAGAAGTTCAGTTATGCGATCCACGGATATGGAATAAAACAGACTTGCTCCGCTTGAGATGCCAATATGCAGGGTTTAAATTTGTTGTATCTCCGTGCTGCATTAATACATACAACTCCAAACTTGTTATACCGAACACCTCTATTGATAGTAGGGTCGAACCAGTCACATTTGAAGAGGACGCATTTCATCTTCACTAAACCGGGGAATTCCACTTCGATGATCTCTTTTAAGATCCCATAGAAATCTGTTTCACCTTTCACATATATTCCATAGTTCATCGTTGCTCGTTGACTTCCATATTCGTAAGTGTGAAATGTGTAGCCTCGTGTAAAATACATATGGGTTGTGGTGACCTTAGAGACCGGACCTTGTATCAGTTCGTGAAAACCACGTTGGATAGAATGGATAATCGTAATCAACCTGCATATATATAATTGAATTCATTAATATTTAAGTTATATTATAATAATTATATTAATCATGATTTATACCTGTGTTTTTAAACACTGGACAAAGTGCTGATCATTTCTTTTGTTCAGATCATTTGGCGATATTCCTGGTAAAGCTTCTTCAACCTGTTCAACAAACTCACCGATTTCCAAAAGATTATATTAAGTTAGTATCGAAACAAATAAAATAAAAAGTAAATAAATTATTTATTTACCTTTCAAATGATTGCATCTCCTCAATTAAGGAGTATATATGTATGGGCACTATGGCGTCTTACGTACTTTCGACCACCAAACTTCTCGAGTTTTCCAGCAAGGCGTCAATCGGCGAGAATCGTCGGGAACACCTGGTAAGACATATGTCGGCATAACACCTCCATCATCATATCTGCTTGGCACCCTTTTCCGTGTACGGACTTGTGATCCAAAATAGTATGACCTGAAGTGGGAAGTTTCCTCAGACAAACTCCCCGCCACTATTGAACCTTCCACCCTTGCAAGACTTTTTGCTTTTCCTTTCAAATGTTTCATGGATCGCTCATAAGGATACATCCATCCGTTATGAACTGGTCCACGAAGCAATGCCTTATACGGGAGGTGGATAAGTAAATGTTCCATGACGTCAAAAAATGACGGAGGAAATATTTTCTTCATATTGCACATTAAGATCGGATATTCTCATCAAGTTGTCGATGACATCTTACGTTAAGGATGCGTGTGCTAAGATCGAAAAAACTCCAATCCCTGAAAATATAATTATATTCCACAAATTATATAATTTGTAGGATTATTTAATATAACAATAAATTAAAAATTTTAGTAATTTATGTTACCTGCAAGTGCTTCATGAACATTCTTTGGAAGCAACTACGCAAATGCAAATGGTAGTAGTCGTTGCATAAAAACATGACAGTCATGACTTTTCATTCCTGAAAACTTTTGCCCTTTCTCAACACATCTTGATAGATTTGACACATACCCATCAGAGAACTTGACATCTGATGCCACCCACTTGAACAACGCTGCCTTTGCTTCTGCTGACAATCTGAAAATGGGAACCAGCATTTGCCCGTTGCTTTTAATATGCAGTTCTTTCCTAGAACATAATGCAGGAAAGTCCAACCTTGAGTTTTTGTTATCTTTTGTCTTTCCAGGGACGTTCAATAATGTATTGATGATGTTGTCGAAGAAGTTTTTCTCAATATGTATCACATCAAGATTGTGTCGCAAAAGTAGATCTTTCTAGTATGGGAGTTCCTAAAATATACTCTTTTTGTGCCAATTATGCTGTGTCCCATAACCATCAGCCATATTTGCAGGAATATGCCAATTACCCCCTCTCTTAACTGTTTCTTGTGCACCATAATAATCAATATCCTTCTCGATATCTTCTCCAGATAAATATGGTGGAGCGGTGTCTCGTACAACCCTTTTTGACCGAAACAATGTCTTGTTCCTTCGGTACGAATGGATAATGAGAAGAAATCTCCGATGACAATCAAACCATGACGTCTTCCTACCATTCTTAAGCTGAAATGCGTCTGTGCTTCCCATACAATAAGGACAAGCTAGCCTCTCATGCGTTGTCCAACCTGATAACATCCCGTCTGCAGGAAAGTCACTGATGGTCTACAAAAGAACTGTTCGCATAGTAAAATTTGTTCTCGTTGAACAATCATACGTCTGCACCCCTATTGACCACAACTCCTTCAATTCTTCTATCAAAGGCTGTAAGAAAATATCGAGGATCGCTTGGATGCTTGGGCCGGTATCAATATACTCATGAAAAGAAATTCTCTTTCCATACACATCTCGGTGAAGGTTGTATGGTGTTAGGATGACTAGCCAAAGTGAGTCTTGTCTTGGGACATTTCAAACGGACTAAATCCATCATGCATAGTTCAAGATAAACATCGCGAGTGTTACTTGCAAAATCTTTGTGAACCGAATTCAAGTGTTTCCACGCTTTTGCATCTGACGGATGATTGATTTCACCTTTCTTCTGAGTATGTTCGGCATGCCATCTCATTACTGCTGCAGTCTTTTCAGATTGATATAATCTCTTCAGCCTATCTGTAATAGGTAAGTACCACATCCGCTGGTACGGTACCCTTTTTCGTCCATGCCCTTGCGGTTTTTATCGTGGCTTCTTGCAGAACTTACACTCCAACAACTCCGCATCTTTCCTCCAGTAGATCATACAGTTGTCTATACAAACATCAATCTGCTCTGATGGTAGCCAAGACTGCTAACCAATTTCTGAATCTCATAATAAGATTCAGCGGACAAATTATCTTGAGGCAAATACTCTTTAAACAACTCAGCCTATGCATCCATACAAACTTGAGGCAAGTTATGATCAGTTTTGATATTCATCATCCTAGCTGCCAATGACAATTTAGAAAGACCTTCTCTACAACCTTCATAAATTGGTTGATTAGCTGCCTCTAACATTTGATAGAACCTTTTTGCGTCCAAGTTTGGTTCTTCTACCTCTACATTGTCTACTTCTACAGCAACTGTTGTTGTTTCACGAAATGCATCGGTAATCATATCATGCATCCTATCATGATCTGACATGATCCTCAAGGTAACTACTTTCGGGATGCAAATGACTTCGGTTCTTCCCTATTACCACCAACTTCAAAGTGAGTACTACTACTAGCTTCATTCCTACTATCACCTTCTCCATGATGAAACCATATGTAGTAATGCGGGGTAAATCCTCTATTTACTATATGTTTCCAAACTGTTTCACTACGAACAAATTTGGTGTTTTGGCATTTACGACAAGGACAAAACATTTTACCAGTTTCCTGCGTGAGAGGTGTGTTTCCAGCTTGGTACATGAATATCTCCGCCCCATTGAAAAATTCATTTTACTTATGTGCGTATATCCAACTCTGAACTTCATAGATATTGCCGTTATGAGACATTTTTGGAATTTATTTTTTCTGTTTTTGTTTTTTTTTTTGCATCTTTAGAAAGAATGAGAAGAGAGCATATTTATAGGAAATTTTCAGATTTGGTAGGTGGAGATTTTCCTACGAATATACTACATATGAAAAATTTACTACTACTTAACTATCTTTATTCACCAACCACACACAAAAACAATTAACACGTTGTCAACCACTTTCTTGTGGATAGCCGTAACATAGTCCCTAAATAGATGGAAAATTGTGGATGTTAGATAGTTGTAATATAACTTCGGTTTTACTACGACCCGTAGTAAGCGGTGTATAATCGACGTAATAGGCCCCCCTTGTTACGTCGATTTTAGTTCGACGTAACTTTACTTCGCCATTACGACGATTTTCGGAATAGAAGTACAATCGAAGTAACATAGTCGTAACATTACGACGACAGTTTGGTAGTAGTAAATCTTAGTAGTTAACTCTATGTTTTGTTGTAGTGCAGGTGCTTAAAGTGACTCAAGAGGCCTTCTGGAATCTAGGAAAGAGGTTGCTGAGTTCATTGAATAACGTGATGGGTATCCCAGGTGATTGCTTTCGGTTTTGTTTTCACGCAAACATGTATTTGTTGTAAAAGGAAAGCCAGCTCAAGCCTTTTGTTTGTCATTTTCATATATCAGTGATCCAGAACTCATATTTCTCACTGATGGAGCTAGCAAAGGTGTGAAACAAATTTAAAACTGTGCTCTACGTGGTGAGGGAGACGGGGTAATGCTCTTTTCCAAGGGGTCTTAGTATATGCTACGGTTTTACTTCTGACACTTCTTCTCTGACTATTTGCACCGCCAAATTTTCTCATTCGCCCTTGAGCTCCTACTGATCGACGAAAGGTACGGCCTCATAATCTAAAACCCCTCAAATTGATAATCATCGTTCTCTGTAATCTAACCTTTTAACATGTCCATATAAATCTGTTATCTTAGGCTTCATTGGTCTGAAGTTGAACCGTGTATGGCACTACGAATGTAATCTGAAGCAAGTCTTTTCCGAGAGCCTCACCATTTCTCCACGAAGAATAAAGACATCCACAGGTTCACTGACCACCAGTTCACCATTTCCTTCAGTCACAACTCCTTGTTGTCGGTAATACTAAGAATCTCTCCATGTTATGTATGTTTGTTCTTAATATCAATAATATAAGTTACCCTCTGTTATTAGGGGGTGTCATATTCAGTATTATTTTTTTGCGGAGGAAGTGGATCCCACCAGAGAATATATGTTTGATTTCGTGCAATGATAATGGTTGTCTATTGCTATCTGTCTTTCCATTTGTATTGCTATATCTCTTCATTGGATTGTTCTTTATTTTTAGGCCAAAAAATGAATGATGCTGTTCACATAATTCCGTGTTATCTCTCAATGCCTTATGGAGATTCCGTTTGACATTCAAAGTGAAAAATAACCAAAAGCTCAAGAAATGATTAAGACGATCAGATGTTACGCTCATGCTATTTTGGTAAGTTTACTCTGTGGCTGTTGAATCATGGTCATTGTGTAATATGCATCTGTTCACAGATTAATGAATGCTCTTTTAACTTATTTCCAAAATTGTATATGTTTGTGCTTTGTACAATCTGATTATGTCTGCGGAGCTAAAAGTCTTCACGTTCCTAAACTGGTGTTGTTAGAAGTTGATAAACCCAGCTTTTGTAAATCCAGCTGGCGATTTTGGAATCGTGCCTGAACAGCTTATGCTAATGTCAAAAGATCACAATATTCATTGCTTCTCTGCAGCAATATGGAGAAGAGTAGGGGAGTGCCAGAGCGAGCAAGAAGCTTCACCAGAAAAGGCAATTCATCACAGTTTAAGTAGAAAAAATAGTAAGTATGATCAGAAGAAATAAGGTGATGATGAGATGAATGCATGTCTTATATGTCCTGAAGAGATGGATGCAACAGATCTAAGCTTCTTACCATGTCCTTGCGGATTTGTCTATGTCTCTTCTCCTCTATGTAGATCAGCCAAAACAATGGGCGTAGCCCACTACGCTCAGCTTTCCAAAACAATTATGAGAAGACAAGTAGTAACATTGCTTTATTTTTTAGTTATTTCCTTAGTATCTCAATTGCACACAGCTTACTGTTTGTCAACAGAGTTTGTGTTAGTGACATTGTTGCATCTTTTGAAAATTTGAAGCCTAATAAAAGGGAAAGATCTTTGCTATGTTGCAATGCTAAACCAATCTTCAGAAGTAATTCGAGTTTGCATAGTTAGAAACTGTAGTAGCAAGTTGGATCGAGGAAAGGAATCAAAGACAGAGAATAATAATAATAAAAAGAACGAGATCCCAGAGAGACACAAAAGGTTTGAAAAATACAAAAAAATCAATCTCCTCGACAAAAAACGTTCCAAACAAATGTTTTTACTATTACATTTAGATAATATCTACTCGGAGGTGAATATTTTTTCTGTTACAGAAGGAAATTTATAAATTTGAAAACGTTACTGGGTCCACGTTTTATTGTAATATTCAAAATCTTAAAAGTTAAGTTTTCGTTGGGATTATGAGACTCTAAATTATACTCATAAAACTGTATGTTTTAGAAGAAAAAAATTGTTTCAAAAGATACATTTTTGTATTTTCAATACATTTTATCAATAATGATAAATTCTAAATTTCAAAATATTAATTGCATTACTTGAATTCTTACTGGTTTATAATTATAAGAAATATAAAATCACAATATATATATATATAATTAAGATTTAGTATATTTTATTAATATGTGTCAAAACTGTATAACATATATTATTTGGAATAGGGAGAAGTATATTAGAGTTCTATATAAATAGTTGGTGTTAAAAAAATTGATGTACAATATAAGTAATTATATCTCGGATAGTTTCCATTGGTCATCAAAATTTACAGATTTAAATATTCAAAATGATTACACATTTATTAATATATATATATATATATGTGTGTGTGTGTGTGTGTGTGTGAAATAAAGGTTATTTATCTATTATTCAAATAATTATTTAAAAGTTCAGTCAGATGATGTACAAAAATATATGATATACATAAAATAACAAAAATATTAATATTTTATTAGATATAAAGTATTTTAAATTTTAATAAAGTTTTAACATGATCACTAAAAGATTAATAGAAACTTAAACTATGTTTACATATAAAACATACTCGCTCTCTTACCAAAATAATACATGTTTAAAGACTTTGATACTTATAATTAATACAATATATTAAAACTGAATTATTAATGCATAGTTTTTAACAATTTTATATTTCATATATTTCTAAACCAATACGATTTCAAGAAATATAATTAATCTTTTTGAATTTCACAGGTTTTCATTATTAGTTGAAAAAAATTTCTTTAAAAATATAAAATATACATCTTTTTGAAACAATTATTTTTCTTAGAAAATGCATCTTTTTGGAACAGATGGAGTATACTATATAGAAATTAGTATATTCCTAACAAAATGTTTATTATTTTTCAAAAACGTTTCACTATAATTTATCAAATATATATATATATATTGAAACAAATAAATGATGTAATTTATCAAATATATATTTAAGTTTTATAGACAAATAAACCGCGTGTAACGCGGTAAAATCCTTAGTATATTTAAAACTTGTTTTATCTGACACCATGTTGAAACCAAACTGAAATATATCTTATTATTATATAATTGCAAAAGAGGGAAAATATTACATAAATATTATTATTTTCTAGATATTGATAAATAGGTGTTTTGGTAATGCAGAACTGAGAGATGAATAACTTGTATAACTTTATAGAAGTTTATCTTCTTAGAAAGATTGTTATATTTTTTTTTTCAGAGTTTAATTTTTTATATTTCTTATTTTTACATGTATCAACACTGAATATCTTTGTTCTTTTAGGGTTAATACTTAATAACTATTGAATAATATCAATACTATGGTGGTTATTATAATTTCTTTCCTTTAAAAATTAGTAACTTAAGCCAAGCTACAAAAAAATTAGTAATTTTCTTATTTCTTGCATATCTTTTTAACTTATTTTAAAAAGATATTTTGGTACTTCAATTATATCAAATAATTTTCTTCCCTTTAATATTAGTAATTTACTGTATTATTGGACAAGTAACAGACTTCCTTTTTACCCTTTCTTTTAACATGTTTCCTTTTATAGCTATTAATTTTATCACTACTAATTTCATAGTAATTACTAAATTTGATATACCAAGTTTTATTTGGTCGAATTGATAAACCAAGTTAATATGATAAACATACATGTATTTTATGAAAATAAATTAAATAAAATGAATGTTATTTAATAAAATAAGAAAGATTTTTATAAAATAGAAGACTAAGTGTTGAGTTTTTTTTTTTGTGTGTGGCATCGATATGTGTTAAGTTAAAGTTTAAGTACTCTTTGTTCAAAAAAAAAAAGGTTTAAGTAGTCATCTAATGTTTTAGTGAATAAAATAAATACAAAACTTATATTACTGAAAAGGCTTAGGTCTTGCTTTCCTCTTGAACGGCGGTGATTGTGTGCATCATCTTTTAGTTTGTGTTCTCTGTGTGATTGGCTGATTGTCGATCTTGCCATGGTTTCCAAAACAAAGGCAGATGATGAGAAATCCTCAGAACCACCAGCACCTCTGATCCCCTCACTTCCTGAGGATATTGACATCTTAGCGCGTTTATCAAGATGGGGCTATATCCAAAACTCTCCCTTGTTTCTGAGCACTTTCGATCACTAGTTGCTTCGCTATCTATAGGCAAGAAGATCTTTGTTGGCCTGCACGGAGAACTGTCTCTATGCTGTCCTCTATGACCGTGCAAGCGCCTTGACTTGGATATGTGGTATATCCTCCGCCGGAAAGCCAACGGCGGTCGCTGCTTGGACCGTATCCCCTCGACGCTTCCCGTTTTGGAAATATATTCAACAACCTCTGTGGCAGTAGGTTCGAGAATATATGTGTTTGGTGGGATTGACCATGAAAATATGACCACAAATACGTTCAGAATGGATTGTCGATCCCAAACGGTGGAACCTCTGACCTCTCCCAAGCATACCTGTGCCTATGGATAGTAGATTATCTTGCATCATCGACAAGAAAATATATGTAATTGGAAATTGCAATCCTTACCCAGAGAAGGCTATGCTGGTGTTCAATATAGAAACACAAATGTGGGAGAATGTGATGACTAAGCCAGAGATGACTGCAGCACTCAGAATAAGCTATGCTAGTGTGGAAGGCTTGAAAGAATAGTTGGTGACAATATGTTCAAATTGGTCATATACTGTGAATTACGGTGGGAATATTGCTTTGCTTTTCGGTAGAGCAAGTACGATTCGGTGTGCGGAGATTTCACTGGAAAGACGTCAAGGAGGTGATATTTGGGGTAAAGTTGAGTGGTGCGATCATGTTTTGACTGGATATTTTGGAATTAGGAAATTTCTAGCTGTTGCGGTTTGATGCATGAACTCAACTTTATACATAACTTGCGTTTTTTTTAAAGTAAATTAATTATTATGTCCCAGCTTCACCTAAATGCCTTGGTGAGCTCTCTTTTTATCAATCTAATTGACCATCTGAATGTCCAGATGGTAACATATTGGTTTGGATTTAAGTTTGTAGTGCTACATTTTGTTCTCTGGTTCAGTTCGTTCAATATTCGTTTTATGTAAATAAATTCAGAGCATGAATTAAAAAAGAAATTATCTTATTTTTTCTATAGTTTCTGAAATCTTCTTTCATTGCCCGTGTCAGTTCGTTTGGTTCTGTGCAAGTCAGAACTACATGGTTTCATGTATATTTCAAATCGTTTCTCTTTAGTGAAAACATGAGGATTATATTGCGAGTTTCTGCACCGATGAATTCATTCAATGGGAAGGGGGAGGATATAGAAGCTCTGAAGCATCTAATGCTTTTTCCATTATCCATAACCAGTGAATTGTTCCTTTTCAGTCTCAGAAATATAATATATGTTACTAGATGTTAGACATGCTTCATAATACCAGCATTTTGGCACAAAAAACAGGTGTGTTGTTCGTCTCTACAAACTGAAAATTGCTTCGTACCTGCAGCTATGTGTAAACCGCATCATTTATATTTTGTTAATGTCTACTGACTTTAATCAGGGAATCAGTTATGTTATGGAGCTTTTGTTAGTATTTCACTCTTAACTGTTCACTGACGTCTCTTAGACAGCTTGACTTGATGTAGATAACATAAGTTGGCAAAACTATAATTTTCTTTGCAAAAAAAAACAATAAGTTGGCTAGTCTACCAAATGAATTCATGATAAATTGTTTTAAAATGATTACTAACCTTGTATATATGGTCTTGTTACGAGTTAAGACGTGTGTTTTAGAGTCTTTTATCGAGTATTTTTTGGATACTATGTTGTTTTGAGGATCTTCAATACAAACGAGCAAATAAAGATCTAGTACTAAGTACGGTAAAAAATCTATAAATCAATAATGTTGGGATTTCAAGAATTTATAGAGTTATTAATTTTTTTTAAAAAAATCTTTTTTTTTAATTTATGATTTTAACAAATATTTATAGTGTAGAAAAATGAAAATAATATTTCACTTATTATATTATATACTGGTTAAAGTTTGTAGAGATATATTTTACTATTTTTACTAGATTATTGATATATTTCATGTATGATGATTATATATTGTAGAATACAAATTATTTTATATGTAGTTGGATAAAATTAGAAATAAAATTAGAGATGTTTTTTTTAAAAAAAAAGATAAACAACAAAAAGTTTTGTGTATGTATATTAAATTTATATTATGATAATTATTAATTTATAATTTTAATGCAACCATATATTTACCTAATAGTTTTCAAAATATTATTATCTTGTCGAATTGCTTCATATTCTACACTGGCCTAATTTAGGACCGGATAAATTTATTAATTTATAGTGTTTATTTCTCTTTGTATTTTCTTTCCAACGAGAAGCTCCACAAACTTTGCATCTGCCTCCTAATACAACATGCAATCATTTGGGCATGTATGGATTGACTCATAAGTCATTCCTAATTTGCGAATAACTTTTTCATGTCATTAAACGAATCTGGTAATTTGGCATGTGTAAATGCTTCCTTCATCAAATGAAGCACCATAGACAATCCCTTGTCACTAATCTTACACATACACTTGATATGGTATAGCTTCAGTATAAAGGATAACTTCGTGAACTTACTGCATCCTGGATAAAGCTCTTGATTGTAATCAGCAAACAACTCATCACAACTTTCTCCTTTTCCAAAGGTTCCACTTGAAGTTGATGGTCTATCTGTGCCCATAGGTTGAGTGGTCATTTCATTTCCATGTTCACCAGGCATATTAATACTAATATCAGGAAAAATGTCATCCAAAAGATTCAAAGTTGAATCCAATAACCTCATCAACATCAGACGGTAATCTTGCATTTCCCGTGACACTCACTTCCTCTCTATGTAGTATCCAACTTGTGTAAGAACTCAAAAACCCATGGCACATCAAGTCACCTTCGATATCATCTCTTAACAAAGATTTGGTTAGAAGACAACGATTACATGGATATTTCATCATGTTTGCATTTAATCTAGTAAATGCAAAATCCTAAAACTGTTTCACCCCTAATCGGTAGTCTTGGGATAGCCGTGGTTTGTTTATCCATGATCTGTCCATTAGAACCTGAAAAGTTTATTTGCAAAATTTATGTTTTAGAATTTACAAATTTGACTTTAAATACCTAAATGTTTCAAATCAATCAGTTTATAAATAGAACAATGAAACCAATTATGATAATTGGTTTAGTTTTAAGAACCTTTTAACCATGAAAACAATTTGAACAATATTTTTGCTGGAAAATTTTCTTTGGATTGTAATTCTCTTAGCGTTTTGATTTTTTTGTATACTGAAAATATGATGCTTTATTACAAATTTGGGTAAGGTTTATTAGCTTTCTTTTTTAATTTTGTGTCTCTATTTATTGTTTCAGTGATAATGATGAAATGAAGCGAGTATCCTCACTAACCTCCGATAAAAAGAAGCGAGTCTTGGTTGTGAAAGCTTTTTTGAACTGAAGAAATGTTCGAACCTTGACCCTAAGCGAGTATCCTCACTACCCTTGACGTACAGTACTGCGTTTCCTTTGACGTACCAATTTCTTTTCCAAATCCAATTGTGATAATGGTCTAGAACTCTGACAAATAAATGAAAGCAACTCACAAAATCAATACTCTTGAAAATCTGGTAGATGACAAAACATTAAACATTAACCCTTATGAAACTTACCGAACCCTTCTTAATCTCTTTCTCTGGAATATCTCTGGAAAAGAGTTAGATTCCTTTGCATAAACAAGCTACACGTACGTATACGTTATTAAAGTATATCAAATTCTACCTAATTCTCTCCTTTCTAGGTCTCTCTCAATATCTCAGTTCTTATCAAATAAAAAGTTTGAATTTTGATCAAATAACTAATTGTATTCTAAAATTAAAAGTCCACATCAAACAATATACAAAACAGATTCCTTCTTTTTCGACATAAAAATCTGATACCAATCTAAACTAATTTTTCAGAAACGAGAACTACAGTTTTATTAAAAAAAATTATTTGGATTGTGAAATTAATGATTTTTGACATTAACAGTGACGTGGTCACCAATGACTTAGCGTTTAGAAAAGGAAATTTGTCATCGATATATTAATCAGCCAAAATACTGGATTATAAAAAATATGCAATCTATAATATAATGAGGCAGTTGTCTCACTCCTGAACTGTCACGTCAGCATCAAGTTGGACCTCACCTCTTTATTTTTTTATTTAAACGACAGATTTTGTGTGTTGTCAAGCAGCGTTTTATATCAAATGGACTTGGTATTAAGAGTTTTGCGATGCATGAAATGGACTTCGTAAAAGAATGGCCCAGTTGACCTCTTTGGTCTGTAACTATCTCTTCAATGGAAATTAGGGCTTCCATCATCAGTTCATGAATCACGGTGTGACTTTTTGTGTTTCCATGAAACAGTTTGTCTTCCATACATCTACAACTCCCTATTTTGACATCTCAGTTCTTCATTAACGGGTCATAATCGTAACACCTACAAAAATCCTCTTTATATATAGTTTATCATAAGCGGAGGAACCCGACATCTCAAATACACATTGATTCCTCTATTAGACACAACTTATTAGTTATTACATATGCGTCCTCCAATCGACCTTCAACTCTCTTTGCCTTGATTGTACTAATCAGTTTATAGTTGGTCGCCACCTCCGCTTCTGGGATTCCGCAACATCAAGAAAACAGTGAATTCATGAGAATCACGCTTATGTTCCTTGATGAAAAGGTAAAGACATCTTCGATTTATTACCACTTATCTATTAGAACTGTTTTTAATCTATTATCTAACTCTTGCTTAAATAATCTGATCCGTTTTAATCCACGAATTAAGTTGTTATCAGGTTTGCGTTGTTCATCCTGTACCATTTATAAAAACAGACCTTCATTTTAATAGGATAAGCTCTATTTTTAGATATCGAGTTGAGCTTGCTGGCGCAACGTTTGTAGTCTTGATAAGGCGATGACAAAGCTAAACAATCAAGAAGCTGCTATTCTTGCGCTTGAGGAGGTACTTTTAATCTCTAGGAATACATTATTAGTGCTTTAACATTGTTACGGTTACTCTCAACGCCCTTGAAACTGCTAACCTACTACAGATACCAAACGGTGGGGAGGAAGAGCTGCCAAGCTGCCTTGAAGAGCTTGCTTGAAGGGCCTTAAGATTTTAGACCTAAGCAGCCGCACCGGTGGAACTAATACCATCACTAACATCCTCTACAGAGAGGCTTTCAATGGCCTACCTCAAATAAAACGGTATGTTATCTCCCTTCGTTATTTACTCAACTACTATTATTAAAATTTAAAGAAATCACAACCACCACAGAATCGAAACACACATAACTTTAATTCCCTAAGTAAGAGTTCGTTTGGATTGTCATTGATTTCTTTTACAATATCATCCTACAAATGTACATGAATGATCAGAGAAGCTGAAACAATGCTTAAATGGGTTTGGACTAAGATGAAACCTGAAGAATTAATGAGAGTTAGTTTCTGCTTGAAAATAGTCTTCTGCAATTCCCTGGTTAATGAGAGTCAGTTTTTATCATTGAATAAGAAATTAGATTGAAATAAATATTTTAGGTATCAAAAAAATATTACGACTATTCAAATGCTATAATATGGGTGCTGATAATAACTACATAAGCACATAACTTGAAAGAGGCTACTATATATATACTTTAGGTTTAGAATCGGTGCCTCACAAATTAATATATGCGTAGATGAACTACACAAGGTAGTAGACAATCCGTTTTATAAACTTGATTAATAACCATAAAACTGAAACCAACAAAGTTTGATTCTTTTTAACTTGTAGCTGTCAAAACTCAATAACGATCATCATCAGTCCTTTAGCAGTTCGATTCTTTTCAAAGACATATCAATCAGCTCAACACAAGTAATGGGAAATTACAAGTAATGGGAAATTACAAGTAATGGGAAATTACATATTACCAAAATAAATAAAAAAATTACTTTATAATGAACAAATAACTAGAAAATTTGGGATAATGCAGCACTTTATTTTAAAATAAAGCAACATCAAATAAAGCACACAAAATCAACTACTCTGCTACAACAAAAAATGGTTCTTTTCAGCAGAGTAAGTCTCCCTCGGTTTCTCTGAAATGTTTCCGAGAGATCTTTAGACGTCAAAAGAGATGAAAAAACTGAAAAAGAAAAGGTATACAACTATAGGAGGTAACGAACAAGATTTGTGGGTTTGGTTGTGGTGCACATGAAATATAGATTTGTCTGAGTGTTGAATTGTCTTGGAGTATTTGTATGTTTTGATATTCTGAAAACAAAACAAATAACGTCTGTGACGCTTGAGCCAAACAAAGAAGAAAGTGTGGGTCACGATCAAGAGACAGAGAAGATGCATAGGCATGAAGAGAACCCACAAATAATAGGTAGAGGTATATAAACTATACGAACCACCAACGATCGTGGCTATCGAAGCAAATATTGTAACTTGACTTAAGCAAAACACTTAAGCTGCACAATAGATTAAGTGACTATTTATATTGAGTTAGTCGAGATCGTCTAAATTTTGAAACAAGTTTAGTGTTTCCACTGTTAAGTTTATGTGATTGCGGAAAAACTTTCTTCCTATATAAACCTCTTCAACTGTTAAAATTCACAATTACAAGGCAGTGAAATTTTTTTGCATAACAACTAACTTTACTAGACTTGCAAAACGAATAAAGAAATCAAAAGCCCAAAAGTCGGGTGATAAGACAAATGTATCAATAAGAAGTTTCAGTGTGCTAAAGGTTTTGCCACTAGGATCAACATAAGCACTTTATGAACATTAGTCGACTCTTGAGTTTAAGGGGCTGAAAAGAGAGACATGTCCTCTTCTTGAGCTATCCAAATACATTGAAGAAAAATAGACTATCCAGCATAATTTCAACTTGACACTCGAAAATAGAACCGAAAGCAGAGAAACCTTCTGTTTCTTTGGAAAAAAATGTGAAGAGTCTTTGAAGCAAGTTTATACGATTTGAATCATATTGAAGAAGTTGTTGTGCTCAGTACCTGCAACTGAAGAGAGATTTATGTACAGCCTCCATCTCACTGTGGAGTCTAAGAAGTAACTGATTGGATATGTAAAGTTCACCAATGACTAGAGCAAACCAAAAACTTCACAGACATTGCAACACATGCACACATTGAATTAGAGCAACAACTACGTCCACACGACAAGCGCGGTAGCTATGCTCCTAGTATTTATAATTGGAAACTAGTGATAAATTCAAGGGTCAAAGCAACATGCCTCCTAATTCTATATGTTATCTATATTATTAAAACTAAAGTATAAATTAGGTTTGTTTGGAAACATGAATATCAATTTTAAAAAATAGGTATGTTTGGAAACATATATAGCAGTATAAAAAGAGTATAATGTTATTTGGAAACATGAATAATAGTACATTAATACTCTAACTGGTAACCATTAAAGGAACATCTGAAATAAAAAGGAAATGAACGAAGAGGAATAAAATAAAAGGAAAATATATTCCTTATGTTCCTCTCCTAATTTGACAAGGAATAAATATAGTTTGTTATTTCTTAAATGTAAAGGAATGTTAAGGAATCATATGTATTAAATGTTCCTTTTAAATGGTGTAAATTGTAAGGATTGACAAGGAACAATTCTCATCCATTCCGCGGTCACCAGTTAGACCCTAAGAAGAAAAAAAAGTAATGGACTTATGTTATTAAAATAATTGGAAGTTTATTATATTAAGAAACTATCGATCTAAGCCACCTTTAAAATATATGAAAATGAGACAATCTAATTATCTAAAAACATCTTTTGTCTAAAATAATTATAGAACAAAATTTAAACTTTATATACATATTTCAAATCAAAATTATAGTTGAAAGTTGATATATATCAAAAATTGATTAAAATACACATATATTCAAAATTTGATTTTTACTAAAATATTTTCCAATAACCATTATTAAAAAATATTTTCAATATATAAGAAAAATACAATACAAAGACCAATTTCATATACCAGCTTAAATTACGGTTTTTATATTTCACATTAAGTTTTAAAATATGATGGTACTACTATTAATTATATGGTTACTTATATGATGGTACGTATAAAATATGATTAATTATATGATGGCATATATGATATATAATAGTGATTAGGGATGAGCATGCGGGTACCCATTCGGGTTCGGTTTGGATCTGTTTGGGTTTCGAGTTTCTGGGGTTAAAGATTTCGTCCCCACTCGGATGTTTCTAAATTTTGGTTCCGGTTTAATTCAGATCTTTGCGAGTTCGTTTCGGATTCAGATAACCCATTATTTTTAAAATTCATTATATACTTTAAATTTCTTCAAAATCTATAAACAAAATAATATATTACATATAAATTTGAATAACATATGCCAGAATAACTAAATTTAACATATAAATTGGGTTGGTTTAAATATTTGGATAGAAAATCAATAATTATTTTAAGTATTTTGTGTTTTGAGTATACTTTAACTATTTTAGATATTTACTTTTGACTATTTATATATATTTTCAAGTATTTAAACCAACTAAACGGTATCATATATATTCTGGATATTTTTATATATATTAAATCTAAAAATAATTAATATATATAAGTATATAAATCTATTTCACATACATTCGGGTACCCGAAACACTTCGGTTCGGATCGGATTCGGTTTTGGTTCTCTAAATACCAAAATTTTGAATAATTCGGATATTTAATCAATTTTGGTTCGGGTCTGGTATTACTTTTTCAGATCGCGATCGGTTTGGTTCTTCGGATTTGGGGTTTTTGCTATTAAAAAAACAAATAGCAACATATTTTTGAAAAATACACCCGCGCGGGTGCGCGGATCAAAGTCTAGTTTATATTATTAAAACTGAATTACTTTTTGTTACTGTTTGGAAACATGGATAACATGATAAATGAGAATTGTTTGGAAACATAGATAGCAGATTAAATACTTCATTTTATTTACATATTTAGCAATTGCATTTACGATAAATTAAGTATTTCCTTTTTGTATTTCTTTTTATTTACCGATTCTATCACTGCATTTAAAATCAATTTAAATTAATTAGTTATAATGGTTTTTGTTTCTTTGTGGTGAAAATAAAAATACAAAATGAAATATATAGTATATATTATATAAAAAAATAAATATTGTATTACTTTATTTAGTTTAGTCAAGTATAATAATTTTGAGAGTTCAATTTTCAAGAAAACAAAGTATCATAGAATTAATAATAATTCATAAAAAATAATGCAAAAAATTTTTAAAAAAATTAGTATGTTATTTAATTTTGAAATAAATTAACAAAAAGGTTAATATATGAATAGTACAATTATATAAAATTGCATTAAGTTATAAATTGTTAATATAATATTATGTACAAATAAAAAAATTATTATCAAACATCTATATTATAAAATAATATATTTACTCTATATGTAAATTATAAAACATAAAAAATACATGAATTTTTTTTTCTAAAATAGCAGTTTATAAGTTTATGTTGAACAAAATAACCTGCGCGGGGACGCAGATCAAGTTCTAGTTTAATTATTAAAAATATAATTATTGATCATTAAGCTACGTACCAGTTATGTGTGAATTTAAAAATAGAATTTTAGACAGAGAAATTCAATAATATAGTTTTTTGTTAGAATCAATTGTTACTGATGTAAAGTTTGTATTATTTTTGCAATAGATGTTAACTAAAATAAATAAATACATCAATTAGCTAATCGAATTAAATTTATAAAATTATAGCACTTTTGTTTAAACGATTCTAATTTATAGAAACTATATCACTTTATTCAATTGATGCCACATTAATAAATACTAGCATCATTTATTGTAACTGATGCTAAATTATGTATTTTTTTGCCTCATTTATAAATAAGTAATGTAAAATAAGATCACTTAGTTTTGTGATAGAAACTAAGTGATACAATTCAACACTTATTTTGTAGTGGGTACATGCATTAGAAGTTCAACCTAATTGGAAGAAAGATTTCACATGGGCGGATTGGACTCATTTTTGGATTTGGAATATGTAATCGACTCTCTTTTCTTTTTGACTAACCTTTCATATGGAAGGTCAGTCCCACACTAGGATTAAAAATTATGCTCTCTTTACGAAATTTGGTCTAATGACGAGATGAAAAAACTCAACAAATACAAGATCGACCGTTCCACATCTGGATCGGAATATATTCCATGTTCGAGACAAATCGTAAGTTTATTTTTTGTCCCAAAAATTATCATAACTTAACCTAATTCGACCATGTACTTGTGTATACATATTTTCAGGTACTTTTGAGACCCTGTGCATTCCTATTTTTAGATTTCTTTCACTTGTACGCTTGCGAGATGATCTCTAACCTTCGTCTGACTGACTTCTAACAATGCTCAAGATGTTTAAGCCAACAAGAAAATGCAAATTTAGCTGTACTCTATCTTCCTAAGACATTCAATGAACTGAAGGTACTCTATCTATTTGACGTGAAAAGGCCAGTACCTTTGTAGGATCTTGCTCAGAAACATCATTGTAAAAGCCAGCTCCGTCATATATCTATGTTTCTTTTCTGCCAAGCCATTTTTCTAAGAGGTATGCAGACATGACATACATTGTTGAATGCCTGATTGTCCAAGATGTGTTAAGAAGACATTATTTATAAATCCACAACCTCCATCACACGGAAACATACTGACTCCGCCAAGTCTCCGAAAGTGGAAACAAAATCCAATTTACGTTCAAAGGGAAAAACTAACTATATCTTGAGAATGTAAACCATTGAACATAGACTATGGTAGCTGGGCTCCAAAGATCACAATGAATGCGTTCTAGTAGGGCTGTCACTTGGGTTAGACCGCATCTAAATGGGTGTGCCCAATGGGCATTTGTTTTTCTTGGACTCAAGATTCCCACACTCATATTTAGCCCACACTCAATAACACCCAAACCCAACTTCACCCATCACCCAGCTGAACAACCCAAGTCCGCGTATTTATAAGCAAACTTTATTATTAGCCTAAATCTGTTAAACTCAATATAAGCCCAATTTAAATATCAAATAACATTTAAATGAGACAGAAATATCCAACATTGAATTGAGTAATAAAGTTTTGAAATCTTAAACAAAAATCTGAAAATAAATCTGATGTAAAATAATCTCAAAAGATTGAATTTTTGATAACTCTGTTTATGAATTCACTTTATTTTAGTTTTGTGACTTTATCTACACTCATTTGCAGCCTGCAACAACAAAGAAAAATAGAAGATTCAACCTCATATTCTTATACTGAATGCAACCACAATGAACAACAGCATAGCCAAGAGCACTAGTGAGAAAAGGAAGAACATTGTGTATTATGAATATCAAGTTGAAAGCAACGCAAGTTCAACACGTTCACTTACTATCGAAGTTTAAATGTAATGAATCATAAACAGAGCAGTCAATCACTTACTAATGATCACATCTACAAATCAAGATCAGATGCTACTTCAATAAGTAAACAATGACAAGATCAGGGTGAGGTAGTGAGTTCTCTAGTATGAACATTTCAATATTTTATGCAAAAGTACACTAGACTCACGCCAAGTACAAGATAATACCTCGCGTTAAGTCTCTAGATTCCACTCTCTTCTTTTTAATCTGCAGCCTGCAACAACAAAGAAAAAAGAAGATTTAACCTTAGATTCTTATACTTAATGCAACCACACAATGTTCTCTCATATCAAAAGTGCTCAATTCATGTGAACTAAACTGAACATACAACATAATGATGATGTTTCTTTTCTTTCCAAAGAAAGTTCCATAGTACAAAACTTCTCATCAACACTATAAACTCAAACGAGTTTTACTTGCAATATTGAACGAGTAAGGTATAGTGATCATACCTCAAGTCAAGTCTCTAGACTCTCCACTCTCTTCTTCTTTCTCCTTTTCTTTATCCTCTTCTTCTTTCTTCTCAACACTCATCACCTACAAAAAAAAATTTCATGAAGATTCTGAAGCAATTTATTATATGAACAGATTATAAGCAACACTAACCAATTTTTGGTAACCCTTTTAACCAGTTTCTTATACAGACCAAGGCTTGGACATTAGTAGGTAGAAGGCAACTCCTATACTTGTTAACCACTCTAGTGCTTATGCTAAACGAAGATTCCAAAGCCACTGTTGTTATGGGCATACTCAGAACCTCTCGTGCCATTGTTGCCAACTCTTTGAAACGAGCTGAGTTGTCTCTCCAGTAATGTAACACATTCAGTTCCTTGTGAGCAGCCATATCAAGCAAAGGCTCATCCAAATATATTTTTAGAGCAGACTTTCCACTACCAAGAGCTTTCTGAGAAAAAAAAGGCATTGAATCCCTAAAAAACAGATTAAACATCAGTTATCCAGTATCAGAAGTTCATAACACTTAACAGAAATAACTTCAAAACATAACTTAGATCATAACCGGCTGGAACATCTAATTGTGCTTCTCCTTGTGAAGTTGTTGCAGCTAACCTTCTCTCCTTGTTAGCTCCAAACAATCTATAGATCTTTGAATGAACGTCAGCTAACCTTCTCTTACAACTAGACTGATCCAAAACCGAGAAACAGTATTTTAAGAAGTGAAATTTCAGTCTTGGATCCAAAACTGCAGCAATTGCAAGGATGTCGCTGTACTCTTCCCAGTATTTGTCAAACTTGAGCTTCATACACTTTACCATTTCACAAATAACTTGATCAGAAGAATTTGCATGAGCTCTCAACCAACACTCAATCTTCCAAATTTCATTGAAATACAAATTTGCTCTTGGGTATGAGGAACCAGAAATCAAATCTGTAATCTGAGGAAATGGCTTCAAAAGCTCGGATAACATTTATGTTCTCCTCCATTCAGAATAAGAGGGAAAACTCACATAACTCCCTTCTACATCCGCCAAGTGACCTAGTGCATGTTTGAACTTTACAGCTCTAGAAAGCATATGGAAAGTAGAATTCCAGCATGTGTTACATCTAAGACCAGACCTTCACAACCCTCAGTTTTAACTCCCAATGTTTCAACACAGTTTTGAAACATTATTTCCCTACTTTCTGATGCTTTAACGAATTTGACACTCTCCCTGATCTTTTGCAAAGCTCCTCCAATCACTGCTAAAATTTAAAATGTGTGTTGAACATCTTACATGGAAAAACTCGCCATTGCAGATCAGATCTTTATGCAGCTGTCTCTTCATGATACTCTGCATGCTATCATTCGAAGAAGCGTTGTCTACAGTGAGACAGAAGACCTTCTTTTCCAGTCCCCACTCCTTCAACAGCTCAACCAGCTTCATAGCAATAGCTATTCCAGAATGAGGCAGAGGAAAAGCGGTGAAAGCCAATATTTTAGCTTGAAAATTCTAATCAGCATCGACGTAATGCACAGTCAAGCAGAGATATCCTTCGATGGTAATAGCCCTCCAGAGATCTGTTGTCAAACAAACCCTACCATGAAAATCATTTAAAATTTTCCTAAGTTTCTGTTTTTCACTTTCATAAATCTTCAACACATCAGAAGCTGTTGTGTTTATGCTCCAATACTCGATAGTAGAATTAGCATAAGTAAAAGTCATTCTAATCCTCTTATACTCAACAAACTTATAAGGAAGATCATGCTCTATAATGGCCATAGCTATCATCTCACGGAACACCATCATATCTACCATTTGAGAACTACTTCTAGGTGTTCTAACAGCTTTTGGACAAACCTTCATATGGCAAGTCAGTTGAAGTTCCATTTTTACGAAGATTTAAGAAGTAAAACCTTTTACAAAGGTTGCATCTAATCTTAGTTGTACCATCAGACTGTCTTCCTCCAATTATAGTAAACTTTTTCCAGCACCTAGAGACTCTACGGTGTGACTGACCTCGTTTTGGTTGTGTGCCTCTATTTGCAGCTGAGTCTGAAATCTCTTGAGCATTAGCTTCATGATCCTCTATTCTTCATCCATCACATCATTCTGACCATCATCATTCAAGTCTATAACTTCCATTTTCTGAAACAAAAAAATATTTAAATGAGAAAAGAGCAGTTATTATGGTGAGTGTGCGTGATTATTAACTAACCAGAGCATAGCCAAAGAAAAAGAAGAAAGTTTATAAGCTTTCCCTTATGTTTATAAGATAGACTACTCAGTTTATAAACGCAAGCTTCTTTAACAAAAATATACACACTTATGCCTCTTCTTTAATGGCTAGTTTCTAAATTGAAGTCAAAAGCAGGATGAGAAGAAGCTAAATTATGCAAACGAGATTCTAGAGATTCATCACCATACAAAGGAATGGTTCGAAACTTACCGTGATACACAGATCTAAGGGGAAGACGTAAGGGACGACTCGTGGGTATGAATACAAGAATCTTGCAGCAAGTGAAGAAAGGAGCAGCTTTTTTCGTATAGCAGCTTGTCACCTGAAATTGTTAATTATCATTTCATTTAGCCATGTTACAAGACTAACAGACAACCAGAACACCAAGGAAACATACTCTGAAAATGTATTAAGATGATGATAAGCATATTGATCGAACAGTGAGGAACAAGCTGTTACTAACCTGCAGTGAGGAATATCAGTTGACCATTTCGGCAGGCTTTTTGGAACAAGCAGCACAGAGATCAATATGCAGGCTGCCTGTGATTCACCAGAACAAAACGATCGCACAAAGAATAAAAACGATACATATGAAGTTTATAATCTAAACGATTCATCATCATCATCAGAGCAAGAGTACAAACGAGATTCATGACAGATTCACAAAATAAACCCTCATCTTCCTCTTCACTTAATCTTCTTATTATGTAGAAAAATGAAACCCAGAACCATAAAACACAAGAAAAAGATCTTATTACATGATCATAAGCCGTACAAAATGAGAGAGCAAATGAGTCGTGACGTTAAAGGAAGCAAAACAGCAGCCATACAAGATAAAAACTAAATCAGCAACTCTTTCAAAGCTACGCAAGAGAACAATCCCACAATCCAACGAAGATACGATCAAACACAGAATCCATAAAACCCTCATCTTCCTCTGCTCTTAATCTTCTTATTACGAAGAAAATGAAAATCAAGAAACATGAACGAAGCTAAACTCGATCAAACACAGAATCCATAAAACCCACAACACAGAACGAGATGGATGATGAGTCAAAGCTAAAACTCGAGATCAAAGCTAAAACTCGAGATCCAAGCAAAAGCTCGAGAATCATACCTGAAATCGCGAAGAGATAGAGCTAAACCTCCTTATAAGCATATGACGCCTCTACAAGAAAGAGAAACCTTCAATCAAAAACGAGATTTAGTTTAAAGGGTTTCAGTAAACCTTCAATCAAAAACAAAGGAATGTCTCGAAACTTACCTTGATTCATATATCTAAAGGGAAGACGTAAGGAATGACTCGTGGGTACGAAAATCTGGGAATGAAGAAGAGAAATCCGGGAGGGAAGAAGAGAATCGTGGAAGAGAAGAAGAGGAGCGCAGAAAAAAAAAATTGTGACTGAACTTTCCCCCAAATTGTCTAAACCCTAGAAATTAAGTGTTTTGGGCCAACCCAACACCCATTTAGTTTGGACCAGTTAGTCCATGGGTAAAGTTGGTTTTTAACCCAGTTGGACCAATAGTTATTTGGGTATGACCAACATCCACCCATGTTTGTTTGGAATGGGTTAGCCCATGGGTGA
Organism: Brassica carinata; assembly: GCA_016771965.1. NCBI lineage: Eukaryota > Viridiplantae > Streptophyta > Magnoliopsida > Brassicales > Brassicaceae > Brassica > Brassica carinata. The sequence continues at coordinate 27,303,267 of CM028688.1, read as the reverse complement.
CCCAACCATTTGACACCCCTACGCTCCAGAGGTCTTGAAGCAGCATAACTAGAAGTAGAGAAAGACGTCTAGTACTCTTTCCAAGACAGCATGATTCGCAGGTCTTGTTGGTATGCATATTTATGGTAATAGCTTGGATCTTAGATAGCTGCTGGGAGACTTGAGAGTTGGGATGTCCAAGTATTCAATGCTATTTCATCACTTGCAGAAAAGTTGTGGAATAGAAGAGCTGAAACATAGGATCTTCCAGAACGTAGAAATCATCAGTCTTTCTTCCAAAGGTCAGCAGCTTCATTGACTCCTTGTCCTTTATTCGCACACCATCACAATCAAATTTGAATGAATACGGATATCTGTGGTGATTTTTGACATAAAGAACAAAGATTTTCTAATTGCAGGACGTAAGAGGGCATCATTTAAAGGAACTTACACGAAGTAGAGTAATCAAAAGAAAGTTGTTGTCTCTAATCACTACTGAATCTGATCCCGAGATACAGCTAAGAGTGATGCAGATGGTGAGGATAGTTGGTTAAGTGGGATGAAGCACCAGAGTCAGCATCGCATTCATGACCATGATTTTCAGTAACATTACTGATGCACATTGCAGCAAGAGCAGATGGGAGATCTTCATACTGATATATGTTATCAAATCTGTGCTAGCACTTAAAGAGCCGAATGCCTAATATGACCACAAATTTGACAAACTGGTCTTTCACCTCTATTTGAATTGCTGGAAGAACTCTGATAATTTGATAAAGAAATAATTGTTAGAGGACCCACTTCCTCTAGTGGAATAAGAATCTTTGCCTCTAGATCCACCAAACCAATTTGAAGATTGTTCTCTATCGTTGTGGAAGTAGTTCCCATAGTTCTGATCAGCCCTAACAGTGTTGAATGCTAGGTGTGGTGTAATGTCGATGAGAGAGGAGTACCTTTGTATCCTATCATCATATCCTAAAATAAATATCTATGAATCATCTAAAAATTTAAATATAATAGTAAAAATATAAACCATGAATCATATAAAACAAATATTTATGTATATAAAAGCGAAAATAAACACTCGTATAGATGTGTGGATCAATGTCTAGTTTGGTTAAAATCTGAATAAAACAGAAACCATACATAAAAACATACACATTCACAAAACCAATATATTTTAAAATGAACCAATTATTAATTGTAAAGTAAACTGAACTTACAATATGAAATGAAAATTAACAAATATATGTAAATAATACACAACCAATTTTACTATACGTATTGATTGATATATATTATCATAGTATTTGAATTCATACAAATAAGTTAAAATTAATGATTTAATATCAAAAATATTTTATAGGAATACGTCAAATAAACCACATTAAAATAAGTATTACAAAACTGGAGAATATATAACACCAAAGTGTGTACAATTTATTTTAACATTTTGTTATATAAACTAAAATATTCTAATAAAAATGGAAAAAAATCGGTGAAAACACTTGGGTTAAGATCTAGTAATATCTTGTGTCTTTTACATGATGGTTAGTGTAAGAAAAGTCTCATTGGTTCAGATCTATATAAAAGTATCTAAATCTAAAATTATCAGTATTTTAATAAAGTATAATCATCTAATTAAAAATTTTCTTTAACAAAATTAAAACCAATTACGCATTAGCACATGTAAAGATAGTATTTAAAGGGTAAGTCTAAATATGTCTACAGAGATTTTATTGAAGGGTCTGGATTGGATTGTTGGTACTGGAACAAATATCAATGTTTGATCTAATCCTTGGCTCTCTACCAACCAACCACTTCGTCCTATTGGTCCCCCAATAGGAGCTAATAAGAATCTTAAAGTGTCTGATCTTTTAGAAGAGCGAACGAAGGAATGGAATTCTGGACGTGATCTGACTGCATTTGCCTCAGTATGAGGAACTGATTAAAAACTTGATCCCTAGTGAATTCAATATGACATATGAGCTTGTTTGGTTACCTGAGAGATCGGGTGTCTACTCAACCAAGTGTTGTTACGCTCTGAGTAAAGTTAATGGAGATCAGAGAGTAGCAAACTTCAATTGGAATGCGTGTGTCTCGCAAGTGAAAACATCCCCGAAACTAAAGCATCTCCTCTGGAAGGTGAAAGGCTATGCTCTACCAGTGGGCACAAACTTGTTGAGAAGGGGAGTGGATGTGGAAGGAAGGTGCAAGCATTGCAGAACGATTGAAACAAAAAGGCATGCTCTGCTCCAATGCCCTTTTGCAACCCGAGTATGAGACTTAGTCCCTGCATTGCATAAATCTGACCCAACAACCATCACTTCACCGGAATCTTTACTGCAGGCTTGCAGTCGGATGACAAACCTCCCACCAACAGGTCTTAATGATACTGCTCTATACCCATTCATCTTCTGGTACCTATCGGTTGGGAGAAACAAATTGGTTTTTGAGAATCAGGATGGTACAGAGCAGGAACTGGTCTCGACGGTACCGAAAGAAGCTCGGATTTAGAAGGCAGCACAGAAGGAGAAATCTAAGGTGATGCAGGGTAAAAGAGTGCAGGTACCATATGTGTGTGGATCCAATCTAGATGTTCAGTGCTTTGTAGATGCAGCGTGGAATGCTGGCACCAGTCACAGAGGATTTGATTGCATCTTTAAAGACAGAAACGATGAAACGATTCGTCAATGTTCAACAAACCGCAGAAATGTCGGCTCTGCTTTAGTTGCAGAAGCTCTTGCAGTTAAAACTGGCCTCAAACCAGCACAGCCTTTGGGTTTGAGCAAACTGATCGTCAGGTCAGATTCCAAGTCCCTTGTTATGGCCATTACTAATGAGGAGAAGATTGTCGAAGCTCAAGGAATCCTATTTGATATCTCTCATTTGTGTAACTCCTTTCTATCTATTTCCTTTTACCATGTTCCAGGACTAAGCAATGTAAATGCAGATGCCTCAAAGGCTGCGCTACTAAGACTTTCTGTTTTTTGAGTTTTAAGTTCTGAAATAAAGGTTTGTTCAAAAAAAAGATACTTTTGACATTTTTCTCCTATTTTTCGACTTTTTATTTTTCTAAATTTGAAGATGCAAGATGTCTGCCTTGAAGAAGTCGTTGATGTAGACGCTGAGGTAGTCGCTGAGGTAAATGGTGAAGACCATGTGGAGTCAAGATGCTGAGCTGGAGTCGTGTAGACTTGGAGATGAAGTGTGTATTCTTGAGAAAAGGAAAGAGTAATAAACTTGAGGAGCAAGTTTATGACTTAAGGAAAAGTAATAAGTTACATTCCAAGAAAAGGAAAGTTGCACTTATTGTTATAGAAGATGTCCATATTCATGTTGCCTTCGAGACTAGGTTTCAGGAACGTAGAGAATTGATACGTGCTCAAATTTTCCTAGAGCAACCTTACTCTCATCAAAAGAGGTCAAGTTGTAGTACTTAGGGATCGAATCCACAGGGAGTTGGGGAACACACTAGATCTTATGGTAACTAAGTTAGGTTGAAGATTTCAAAACAGTTAATTGCAAGTAAACTTAAAACTGGTGAGCAAGACAATTACTCAATTGATTGATTAGGTGGTTTACCAGATATGATGAAGGCGTTAGACTTAGGATTACTATTCAGGTTATCAGGATTATAATAGTATGAATGCTTATGTGAGATGCTTGCATGATATTATAGAACCCAACGGTAACAATAACCGTACCACTGTCGTTTTCTGGGTTATCTATTACTAGAACCATTGATTCACTACTTAACGCAGATCATAATCAGGAAGGCATCGATTGACCTGCTGTCGTACGTATCGATCGACATAGCCTCGCGTCAATCGGTCGATGTCTCTATAGGAGAATCGATCGATGCGCCTCTAGTAAGCTTTAAGCTCGGTTGATAACAGTTCACCAGAGATTTGCTAGACCATGATGTCGCTTGCGCCTAGCAAATTCTGACTCAAAGAAGATAGATCCAAGGATAATATCCATTGTCATCATGTATAGGTTAGCTACTCCTACACAAGAATTAAGAACAATCTTCTAAGATGAATATCACATGCTCAAGTTTTTATATTTGGGGCTAATCCCTCAAAATCTATTTGAATCCTAAAGCTAACAAGGATGTTTACTCAGACATAGCAAAGCAAAACATCATAACAATTAAATAAAACTGCATAAATAGAATAGATAGAAAATAAAGGTGTTCAAGAAAGCTCTCAATAGTAACTCTCTCTCACAAAACAATGGTATGAAAACTTTTAGGTAGGAACTAGGTCTAAAAAAACTTCTTTTTGCCAAAACATTTAGGCAAGATATAAATACTAAATAATTAGGTTAAAACTCGTCAGGGATATCTTGGTAAATTGATGGAGTCTTGGGCTTCAAGTTGGCTGTGACCAAACTGGGCTTCTGTGTGTTTAATATCGATTGATATCACTGAAGGTGTACCGATCGACGCGTCTCTCTCCGTGTCGACCTTGGATGGTCGATATGGTCATCTCCGGTGAAATCTCTAAAATGCTCCAAAATGCTCCAAAAACACCATCTTTTGCTCCAATTGCTCCTGAACTTGTAAATATGCCATCTAGACTCCAAAATGGATTAAATATATCCAAAAACTCTTATATACCATGACTAAAATTGGGTCAAATTCATGGTATATCAAGAATAACTATAAGATAGCTTTGATGTCGTCTGTAGAGAGATAGAGACACAAAGGCTGATCTTATATAGAGAGAGAAAGAGAGAGAGAGAGAGAGAGAGAGAGAGAGAGAGAGAGAGAGAGAGAGAGAGAGAGAGAGAGAGAGAGAGAGAGAGAAGCTCTTGGAAGTTTTCTGTACTGCCAAGCAAGCATTCGACTAGGAGAGACATAGCAGTTTAGAATCTTTCAGTAGTGTGTGTTAGGGTGATAACACTAGACGTGTAAAAGCTGAATTAAGCAGATCTTGCAACAGATTGTTTAAGGAGATTCTAATAAAGCATTAGTGTTTGCTTGTGTAATTTGTCTCTTGGTTTACCTTCTGCATTACCTTATTGTGGTGTCATTTTTACACAAACAATTGGTATCAGAGTGAGGTTACCTAAATTACTGGTGTGATCCTAGAGGTGAAGATGGACACGGTTGTTTCTGTGCAGAAGGCAATCATGTTGAATGTGGACCAGTAAGGTCATTGGAAAGCTCGCATGAAGCAGTTGATTCGAGGAATTAACGAAGATGTGTGGACGGCTATGAAGATTGGTTGGGAGGAGCCTACCATAGTCACAGGGAATGGGAAGAAACCTAAGCCAAAAGAGGATTGGTCAGAGGCAGAACGCAGTGAATCAAAGTTTAATGCAAAAGTGTTGTCGTTGATTTTTGGAGCTGTTGAAGTAGAGTAGTTCCAGCTGATTCAGAGGAGTACTTCGGCTAAAGAGGCGTGGGAGATCCTACTGAATTCATTTGAAGGAGATGACAGTGTTAAGAGGACACATTTGGATCATATTGGATCGCAGTTTGAGAATCTCAAGTGGTCAGATATTGATTTTGTGGCGAGCTTCAATGTCAAACTCAGTGTTATGGCGCATGAAGCATGTGTACCTGGAAAGAAGTACAAGGAGAAGAAGCTGGTAAAGAAGTTGATATGCTGTCTTCCAGCGAAGTTTGGAGCTTACAAGGCGGTCTTGAATATGACTGCAAACACGGATGAGCTCAAGTTTGATAAGCTTGTGGGTATGATGAAGGCATAAGAGATGGAGACAAACAGTAGATCGGTCTCAATATTAGGAGGTGCATCAAAGAGTATAACACTTGTAGCTGACAAAGATGGTGATAGATCTCTGAATTTTGAAGATGCCATGGGTATGTTGGCTAAAAATTTTGGTAAGATGATCAATCCTTCTGGTGGAAGGAATCAATATGGTCGCCAGGGAGGTGGTCGTGACAGTAGCAGAAGAAGAGAAGGTCTCAAGTACTACAAGTGTGAAGGAGTTGGTCATATGAGGGTTGACTGTCATGTTGCAAAAATGAAGGGAGCTCAAGTGCCCTGAATGTAGAGGTGTTGGACACACACGGCGTGAATGTCCAAACTCAAAGAAGGGAAAAGGCGTTCCACTGCAGTTGTCTGATGATTCAGAGTCTGAAGATGATGGAAAGGTGATGAAGAATCTTGTTGCATTTGGTGCACGCAAGGAGGAGTCTAGTGAATCCTCAGATTCAGATGTTGGTGCAGACGATGAGGTGTATCACATGCTGTTTAACAAGTGGTTGAATCTCAAGAATGAGAATCTGTTACTGCAACACGATCTGGTGCAGAGCTGTGAGCAATCTGAAGAACTTGCTGTAGAACTTGCAGCTGTGAATGAGAAGAATGAGTCTCTTGAGTAGGAAGTTAGCAGACTGAGAGAAGTTGCTACTAGTGAACAAGAGAGAGCAAGAATACTGGAACGTGATTTGGCTGACAATCGCAAACAGGTCAGGATGCTCAACAGTGGATCTAAGAAGTTGGATAAGATACTCTCGATGGGACAACCAGCCAAGGTGAATTGGGGTTTGTGATATTGAGCTGAGGATACTAAGGAAGTACAACAAAAGGGGCTGTCATACTTTGTGTGTGGGAGCACATCAAAAAGTGGAGGTAAAGAAGCTTTCCAGGAAGTACGTCGGGACATGCGACAAGGAGTACTGCAGCATGTAGCTGTGAGTAATAAGCTGAAGGTGGTACATCAGTGCAACAATATGAAGGTCAGACAGGAGGTTCTAAAGCATGGTTGTGCAGCTGGTACAAGGAAAGAGTCTGATCGGTATATCTATAACTGATCGGTATATCTATAATTGTGTATGGCGGAACAAGAAGCAACATCGGATGTGATGTTGGTTATGTGGAAAGGTTGGACACAATAATGTGGATTGTTTTGCTCGTGATAAAAGCAGAAGCATGGACAATGTGAACAAGACGTTCATGAAACCCAAGAGGATTGAAGAGGTGCTCTTAGCCAAGAGTGGCTTACTTGATGAGATCAAAGAAGAGACATCAGAAGAAGAGTGTGACTCTGTCAGGAGTGATCTTGAGGATGGTCAAAAGGCATCAATTTTGGAGCCAGGACTCGAGGTTGTTCATGGTATAAAGGGGAAGGAGATCAAAATGCGCCAGGAAGTGATGCGAGATGATCTTCAGAAGGGTGATAGTGAAATCATTACGAGTGCAACGTGCACTCAGTGTGGATGAGGAAGGGTTCATGGTCAAGAAGACGACATATGAAGGAAGCCAGGTTCTCAACAGAAGTGGGTCGAAAGGTAGTTCGACTGGTGCGTTAGAGCATGATGCAGTACTTGTAATCTATTCCGGTGCAGCAGAGGCTGTATCATGATTACGCATGGATAAGTAGACAAGTGTGTATGTAAGGCTTGACATCTAAGCATCTGTGATCTAGCTTAGTATGCAATTAATCAGGGGGAAAAGTGGTGACGTTCTGGTCCAATGAGTGTATATCTCGTGGGGGAGAAGAGCATGATGATGGACTTCCTGAAGTAGATGGTGCTTATCTCATGGGGGGAGAAAAGCATGTTGTGGTGCACATCTCGTGGGAGAGAAAAGTACAATTAGCGTGGAAGTTTCCAGGTGGGAATCGTGGTTGTTGAACCAGAAGAAAGTTGTACTTGATCGGCACACAAAGTTAAAAGGGAGAGATTGAGGATGCAAGATGTCTGCTCTGAAGAAGTCGTTGATGTAGACGTTGAGGTAGTCACTGAGGTAGGCTACGTGCTAAGTGGTGAAGACCATGTGGAGTTAAGATGCTGAGCTGGAGTTGTGTACACTTAGAGAGCAAGCATGTATCTTTGAGAAAAGGAAAGAGGAATAAACTTGAGGAACAAGTTTATGACTTAAGGGAAAGTAATAAGTGAGATTCCAAAAAAAAGAAAGTTGCACTTATTGTTATGGAAGATGTCCATATTCATGTTATCTTGGAGACTAGGGTTTTGGAAATATGGAGAATAATTATAAGATAGCTTTGGAGTCGTTTGTAGAGAGATAGAGACACAAAGACCAATCTTATTGAGAGAGCGAGAGAGAGAGAGAGAGAGAGAGAGAGAGAGAGAGAGAGAGAGAGAGAGAGAGAAGAGAGAGAGAGAGAGAGAGAGAGAGAGAAGAGAGAGTAGCTTAGGATTCTTTCAATAGTCTATGTTACGGTGATAACACTAGGCGTGTAAAAACTGAATTAAACAGATTTTGTAATAGATTGTTTAAAGAGATTCTAATAAAGCATTGGTATTTATTTATGTAACTTATCTTTTGGTTTACCTTCTGCATTACTTTACTGTGATGTTATTTTTACACTGACAAAATTGTCGAGATACTCCTAAAACTCCACCATTGAAAATGTCCTATGTGGCAATGTGTTAAAGAGAACGCATGCAATTTGGTTCATTCTCTGAAATTTCTCTCGAGTTTAGATTACACTTGGCCAACATTGTAAATACTAACATATTCTAATTACAATAAATTAGATTATGCGCAAAATTGTGAGTTTAAAATTGGTCGGGCCTCTTAGTGACCACGTATGGTATCATTTATTGTAAGTGGTTCCCTGGAGTTAACCACTGATCATGACAGCCAAATTAAAAGAACAAGATAATTTTCTATCTCCAAGTTATTTACACATGGTTTAATATTTTGAAAGTTTAACACATCTTGATTTCAAAATCTCTATTGGATATACTGACAAATACATAAAATCAAATAATTCGATATATATATCGTGTTACTACTATATTTAAATCTTAAAAGAGTTCAAATTTGCAAGTATAATATATTTCAACTGCCAAATGAAAACGAGCAAAAAAATCCTCATAAAAATGTAAATATTTGCTTAGTAAAAAGAATATATATGTGACCTCAATACTAATCTTTTCGCCTACAAATTTACACAATTCTCGAACTTGAACTAGAAACTTAGAGTTATACCACCATGATGATAGTCGTATAATTCCAACCTAAACGCCAAAATTAAAAAAAAAACATAAAACTAATATCATCCCCTATATATTATTTGCGAAGTAATTTGTCATTTGTCTTCTCTACAACCATTTTTACAAAAAATAAAAATGATATGGCTACTAAGATTGATGACATGGCTACTAAGATTGATGACATGACTTAAAGTTAAATATGACATAGACAATTATATTTATTGCTGATATATATTTTTGGTAAACTCTATAAAATATGACAATAACTCATAAATTTGATTTAATGTTGATTTATATTTTTGGTAAACATCTTAAAATATAGTAATAACTCATAAATCATCATTAAATTAAATATGTTCACATATGCATTACAAATTTTGAGATGTTATTTAATTTTACTTTTATAATTATACAATTTTTATTACTAAAATTTTCAAAATTAATAAATTTAATCATAATATCATTAGTTTTTTTTTAGATATCTACAAATTTTATAAATATTGTTTAGCTTAAATTTTTAATAACTACACAGTTTTTATATGAATTTTTTAGTAATTTTATACAAGTTGATCTAATACATTTAACCAAAACAAATAGATAAAAAATTTATCTTATATACATATTTATTCTTAAATATAATTTAAAATAAGAAAAATTATTTTTTTCTTAATTTTATGCTTAATTAAATCAAATTTATATTAAATATTAGTCAAAATAATAAAATATATAATATTAATAAATTTCATTTTAAATATAATTTAACTTTTAAAAAATTTATCACACACCTAGTTTTATTGAAACATTAATTAAAAAAAAAAATCCACGTAAAAACTGCAATACATTTTGAATAACTGTGAACAGATATGCTTTTAGGGCATATGTAGGTAAGAGCTCAAATCTTAAATTCTGCGAAAGTCATGTGGTTTAGGTTGGCATTCTTGCTGTTGAATACGTTCACGCCGTCTCAGTCTCACAAATGTTTAAACTACGTCTGAGAATATATTGGTTAGTGTTGAAATCTCATTAAAACATCGTTCACATCAGAATTACTCACTTAAATAACAGCCACATGATCAAGATTCTTGGACCCACGTTCGAACCAACAATTAATCATCAATTACGCACCAACAGAATGTTATGTTGGGTATATTAATGGGACTCACCCGAAAATTCATGAAGTCATTCTTCCCACTTATATTCAAACAAAGTCGTTTTAAATTCTTCAGCATTCATAAATGATCTTACACTAATCTAGCAAAAAAATTATACTATTGAATTTGCTATTATCCAGCGTATAAGAAAAATATCTGATTTTTAGATTAAAAAGTCGATCGCTAAGGGCATCAGCAATAGTGATACCCAATGCACAAATTCTTAGAAATAGTAGTTATGATTATTTTATTATTATTTTTTTTTATTTAAAAAAAATAACCAATCACGGATCACCATGTGTCAGTGGGCTCCGCGAATAGTTAAGAGGCTCAGCAAAATCGAATCCTTAGCTAAAAAGTTTAGACCACATGCAACGCAGGTCCTTAATGAATCCTTAGACTTAATCCTTAGCTTTTAGGGATTAAATAAAAATTAAAAAAATCAGACCGGCTAAGAATGAATCCTTAGTGAAGGGGTTTAAGGATTAAATCCTTAATGTGCTGGCAAGACGTGATTGGTTGGAGTTTAGGGTTGACTTTTGTTATGGGGAGAAAAAACTCATTCTCTCAACCACCCGAAAAAAAAACGAAAGAGGCAATAGGAGAAGCGATTTGCGATCGACATGTTGAAGGTAAATCGGAGCTTTTTGTTCATTTTTTTCATTTCGAGTTGATTCTAGTTGATTTCATCAGTGTTAAGGGTTCTATTGTGGGGATTAAATCGATAGCAGAAGCGATTTGCGAACAACAACGATTCGGATTCGGACGATGGAGACACGACGGTGATGGAGACTTCGAGGCTACCGTTATCATTTTCGATTAGAGGGAAGCTGATATCGTCCGGCTACACTTCTCTGTCGTTGATTTCATCCGTCTCTTCCACCGATCTCGCTCGAGGTACTTCTCTTCTTCACAGATAGTATTGAGGTTTAGGTCACCCTAGAATTGATAGAGAGATCGTGAATCCTTTCATGGTGTATAATTCTCTGTGTGTTTGTTGCGGATTAGATGTAAATATCAAAAAGGCTGAAGCATTTGAGATTTTGAAGATGGCAAATCAAATCACTAAATCAAGTTCTTGCAATGGAAAAAGCTCATCTCTCGTAAATGGTAAAGCTGTGATGAATCACATGGAGTAGCTCTTGGTGCGTTTGTTTCACACGAATGCTTAGCAATATGGCTTTGAAGTTTATGAAGCTTGCCAAAAAGTTCTCTCTTGCTGTAAGCATTTAACTTAACTCTCACTACTTACGAGGTCACAAGCCAGATCTCTATTTGCTAATCATCATCGTTTATTTGTTTATAATTCTTAATGTTTCAACTTGTGCTATTTCAGGTGATAGCTGGTCTCATTCGTGCACCAACCGAGTGATTCTGTATTGGAACGGTGATGAGCGTTACACGTACATCGATAAGTCCCCTTCACTTCCTTCAGCTTTCGCTTCATACTCTGTAACTAGTATAGGTCTAAGAAACTCTTACTCAAGCAGCAAGCGTGTCAAGATGATGAGGATCAAACATGAGACATTTGTTGTTTTAGCGTTTCAAGTAGGCTAGTGAATGGTGAATTCTTGTAGACAAATAATCACAATGTGTGAAAACTAATAATGGGTGTAAGAGAAAAAGAGACTCTAATATTAGAGAACACTATTGGAGAGAAGCCTTTTGATTAAATCCTTAACTATTAAAAAAAACAAAAAAATTTAATGTTTTAATAATGCTAAGGACTCTAATTAGAGTAACACCATTGCATATGATCTTATGAGCTTTTGTTGGCACAAAAACATAGATGAAATGAGACCCACATAATTTTATAATAATTTTTTTTTTTAGGATTTGTGCTAAGGATCACTGTTGCAGATGCTCTTACAACTTACATGCTTCTTTATATCTCTATCTATTTTTACTGCACGTCTATACTATACAAAATTTTTACTAATTACTGACCACCGGTTTAACAAACGGCAATAAGTATACAAAAAATTAGTTTGGTACTAAAAAACTTTTTCCCTTTGATGAAGTTAAAGCTTGCGTGAATAATAACCCACGAAAAACGCTGTTTTTCTTCTTCAAAATATGCTGTTCTTTTTCTACCGCTTATGCGAGAAGAACTTGCGGTTGCGTAGATATAAAATGGCGGCGAGAACGGCGGCGATCGAGCAAAGCGTTCCCCAAAATATGAAAGTGGTTCGAAAGCAATACATCCCATAACACTTTCCGTCAAAACGTCCGTCGAAGGCAGCTCCATCACGGTAAACTTTGGCGGCAAATAAACCGAAACCGAAAGAACCAATCGGAATGCTCCCAACAACAATGTTGTGGTTAACTCCAAAGTGTTTTGTCCCAAAAAGCTCGGCAGTCATTGTGACCGAGAGAGAAGTCAAAGCTCCTAAGAAGACACCGATCACCGCCGTGCTAATGTAGAGAGCGATGTCGGAGTCAATGAGGAGGAGTAGAAACGAAGCAACCATTGCTACCAATGATAACGCCATAGAAACCGGGCTCGATGGCATGTACTTGTTCCTGTAATGAGTAAATAATGAAGTTAGAATACATTCCGAGAAATAAGGGAAAATATTATAAAAATGGTGATCGATTTGTCGAAGGTTGTTCAATGAACTAGACCAACCACGTAGGTTCAAGGAATACAACACATGTTATAATTGTACGTGCTAGGTCAACGTAGTTGTATTATTATGGGATAATTGATTAGGTGTTTAATTTTTTAAAATTAATAAAAAGGGCAACGGCTAAAAGGTCAAAAGTGATTTTACCCAGAGAGGAAGTAATCAAGTAACGAAGGAAGCAAGCGGCCAAAAAAACCGAACGACGACGAGAGAGCGACTAAGGAAGTGGTCGCGGCACAGCCACGAGATTCAGCTATTTGACCCAGATTGTTCATAAACACTAGCCCCACCGTTGGACCGAACAAATAAAGACCGAAGTAAATCCAAAAATCGAGTTTCTTACATAGTTTTGTCCACTCAACCTCTTCTTTGACTCCAACTGTCACCTTCTCATCAAACTCTTCTTCTTCTTTATTTTGATCTTCTTCAATAGGAACTTCTAAGTCGTGTACCTTTTGTTGACTTCTTCTAGAGGACACAAGCTCTTTGACTCCAACTCCAACTGGTATAGCGAGAGGAGCAACAAGAAACAAAATAATGCCAACGAGTACTAAAACCGCGGGAGCAGCGAGGAGACTCGTAGCCACAGCGTAAATCCCCGTGGCTATAGTCACAACAAACAAAACGATAAACCCCACGTTAATATCCCATGACGAAGACGACGTCGCTTTTGCTTCTCTCATCAACATAGGAGCCGTCACGAGACAACCGACCAATGGGACGAGAGCGTTGAGCAAAAGATAACCAGAGGCAGCTTCGCGCTGAGACGAGTAGAAGAACGTCTGAACTATGTCGGTGTAGATTTTCCCGCTCAAACCTTGATAACTCGCCGTGATCCCCACGGCAACTTGACGGTGCACCGGAAAACTGTTGATGGCGACGATGTAACAAGCCGTGTTGATCCAGCAGATGCTGTTTCCCGCCAAGAAACTCAGGCCCCATATCTGGTAAAATGATAGCGTGAACATCTTTTTGACGATACAGAGGTACTGGAGACCGTAGCCGGCGAAACCTAAAGAACCACCGGCGAGAAGGACGAGTGGCAGAGGAAGATAAACGGCAGCGATCCCGGAGATGAAACCGAGGACTTTTCCGGCGTCGGAGGCGAAAGAGAGGTAGTTGAGTTTAAACTGAGAGATTGAGAGAAACTCTTTGAGCTGTGAAGAGTAAGCAGGGAAGCTCAAGTTGGTTCCATTGATAGACTGAAGCCAGAGGATAGCGACGAGGCTAAACCACCGGAGAACGTTTGGAGACATGTTTCTTGAGAGAGAGTGCTTAACTTGGTTTTGAAAAAATAGAAAATGTGAAGATGATTCGTTGAGTGGATTCGAAGTCGATTTTATATTCCTAAAGGGATTTAGCGTTGTGGTAATGAGAAGGAAGGTGTGGGTGTGGACCGTGTGGGTAGTTTCGTAATCATGAAAAAGGAAAGAGCTAAATTAATGCATAAATTAAATGCTGATGTTGCCTGTTTTCTTTTAACGTTTGGTTTCAGTATTTACTACCGTTTACGTACCTTTTCTAATAAATGATTCAGACTTCTATCTTGTTTAAACTTTTTTTTTTTGAAATCACACTATATTATTAAAAATTATAAGAAACATTATATAATGATTTCACAGTTGATTTACCCATCTAATGAAAATTCACGTATGGATTGAATACTGAAAATTTAATATAATTTTTTAAAAATAATTATATGTATAATTCATTTGTTATATGATTCGAAATCCAGATTTTCTAATAAAATAATATATCTACAATAGCAATAAATTCACAAACTCACAGAGGCCACTAATCTTTTATGGCATTCTTAAGTTACTTACACCGGTATATAATAGTATCTAATCAAGTGTTGACAACAGAACTACGTATACAAAGTTTTTATACGTACGTATAAATATTAGTGAAGGAGCGAGTTTCTTGACGTATAAGATTATGTGTTTTCATTAAAGTTAAATGTTTACAACTTTACATATAACGTTTCTATCATACGCAGTTTGATAACCTAGTTTAAAAAGAGAGGAAATATACATTCGGGAAAGATGTTAGAAGTACATGATCAAGTCAATATGTAAATTAACATTGTCGATGTCAAGAAAATATTAAAAAACTCGCATATTGTTTATTATAATTCTGAAGTGTAGTACATCAACAGGTTTATAACTATGTCCGAACATGAAGAAATTGTGAAGCCCCTTCTTTGAGAATGCAACCAACCAAACAATCTCGCAAACATCGAATACAAAACAATCTATTCGACCTTTGCAGAATTAGGTCTTGACATAAACATGATCTAGCTAGATTTCCAGGAAATCAATGAATATCCGAGAGAAACAGGCAGTAGCCCCTCATAAATACCTTCTAGCATCTAAACAAGAGACTCATAATAATCGCGTATGTAAAACCTGTGAGTTCTAGCTAGAGAAAAATGTACAAAATCTACTTTAGACGCTACTTTTCACATAATGTAACACTTTTAAGGCTTCTTGATATATATAGTGGATTGAACTGATGAGATTCATGAAAACTGGCTGAGCCATAGTAGTTAGATATGATCAATGAGAGGTGTCCACCACCTTTCCACATTCAGACTGGATTCTACAAGGATAGAGAAGACTTGCAAGTAAACTTGTTTCTTCTAATAATTTGATAACAGCAAACAATCTCCAAACCAAGTATATTCATTCTTTGATATCTCAAAGATCCAGCTTGTCTAAAATACTAACATATATGATTCATACATAACTATATCTAATTTAAATATGGATATTAATGACGATGATACTAGAAAAACTTATAAACTGCAACGTCTGGTACGTACTTGTTTTTCGTTAAAGTTGTAACTTCATGCAACTATATATTACTCCATACTGGAATAACATAACAATACATAAATGCACTATTTGAATTTCAAAACTCAACAATATTGGAAACACTTACAACAAAACACGTATTGTGACAAAAATATATATTTATTTGTAAGGGGATAAATATGACGTTCTTATTAACGCTAAATGTTTTCATTTATTTATATTTTTCACAATGATAAGTTACATTCAACTACTATTTAATTAAAGTCTAACCAATTAATGAGTACGGTCACGCAATAATTAAAATTCCTGATATATAATAAAACTCACTAATTCACAATTGGCATATAAATATATAATAAAAACTATATAATGTTCACAACTAAATTAAAAATCTTGATTGATACTTTCATTCTCTTTCACGTTTCATGATAAAAAGAAGAAGCGTTAATTAATGCCTTGTTTCCAGGAAACGCCCACGATGACAAAGGTTTAGGATCGAACCAGACTCCCGTCATTGACCTAATTTCTTGCCTAGTGTGCAATTTGTCTTTTGATTTCGACGTAGAACTTGTAGCTTGGTTAGGATCAAAACCTACTCGTCCGTCATTGACCTATATTCTTGCATAATGTCATCGAAACCGACTCGTACGTAATTGACCTATTTTCTTCTTACTTTCTTGCCTAAGATAATTCTCATTTTAAAAAGTTAACGTATAAAATAGGAATGTGACAAGACAGCGAATGAAAGAAGTCGTAGCTCGTTGGTTGATATCCAGCTGTGTGTTCTTCATCAGACGATTTCCAATAATTTCATACCGACACCAACTCCAGTGGTCCTCCAGTTGCCAATTCGGCTTACCATCAAGTTCAACCCTTTTTAAAGACGTCTAACACATTTATTTTAGTCAAATTAAACATTTTGAACACTAGAGATTCAGTGGCATCATACTTCTTTTTTTTTAATCAAACAACATTTTTTATAAATCATTAGTCTCCATCGCTGGAGAAATTGTTTACATCATGCAATAACAAAGCCAAACCGGCTAAAACAACTGCTGCTACCATAGTAAACAGAGCAATGAGATATAACACCATAGGATAGGAGCAACAATAACACATAAACAACACCTAATGTCACTGAGCAGTCCTGAAAACTCAACACCAATCGTGCTAAGAAGTGTAATGAGGCTTTGGGAATTAGAGAGCACAAGTACTAGTCTAACACCCGTGATTGAAACCGCAACAGAAGCAGATTTAACAATCAGAATTCGACATCACAAGCAGAAGCGACAAAGCACCAGATGGATGAGCCTTTTAACAGAACAAACATGGAAGCATACATAATCTTGGGCACATTACTCCCTGCAACACAACCACTCAAACCGAATGGAACATATGGGAGGCAATCATACTTCACAAAGGATAAACAATCCAGAAACACTGAAAAGATAGAAACAACAAGTGTTTCCTTACGAATCTGCCACAAGCGATGAAGAATCAACTTTAAACTATCATTTGCTGGAGTGAGACTAGAACATAAACTACATACTGCAGAGAGTCGCACAGTGGCGAGCGAGCCGTAACAAGGAACAAGAGAACACTCAAAGGACATCATCGAAGCAAGCAAGATAGAGACATAAAGTTTAAAATCTATAACCTGCAGGGATGTGTCCAGTAGAAGAATTAATGGTTCCAGTGATGGCAGTGAACGAGATCCGGTGGTGGTAGACATGGTGAAAGTGAGAGAAGGGTGAACTTCAGTAAGGGGTCGTATGAACACGACAATGAGAATCATCAAACCAAAATCCTTTGAGAGAAAAGTCTTTTTAAAGATCTGGCTGTTCAAATCTATCTTTCTAAAAGTTAGAGTTTTTAGATTTAGATTTTAAATGGTGAAAATAAGGACAGGGAAACAAACATAGGTGGAAGGGATGGTAAATGCTGAAGTTAGATCTGGTGGGTCTGGCGGTTCCGGTGAGGAAACTCTCGAAGCATCATACTTCAAACCATCTTCTTAGGAGAGAATCTAAAATTGTGTGGAGTATGATATAGACCATCAAAACTATTATGTTAAGTTCCGCCTTTTCTACAAGACGAATGAAATGTTTAACCGGGAACCCATCTGAGTCTATAGAGATATGATCTCCATATTTTCGGATATATCTATATTTCCTATTCTACCGACTTAACATTATTGTATTAGGTTTAGGAAGATATCTTGAGAGATGTATATATACTTTGTAATCGTGATCATGGAAATACAAGTTGATATTCAGCAATTCATAAGTTGTCAGATTCTATGTCACCTAGAATTCTCTCCCGTCACACATAATAGGTCGTTGCTTGGAACAAACATTTCAGAAGAACATGTTCTTGGCCAGGGTGTTTCTATGTTTGTATTGTGGTTTCTAAATATAAGTCTAATTGTTAAAGTGCTCATGTTTTGACATGATCACAGCGAAATATGCAAAAATTAATTGATGCTTTCCAGATACTTTACTCGGTAATATATCATCAATCATGTTATTCTCAAAATAATTTGGTCGTAAACACACACCTCTTCGTTTGTTTGTCAAGACAAATCAGCATTTCATATACAAAAATCAGAAACCGAAGCCCAAAATTCAAATTGAAAAACCAAAGATCATTTTCAAAAGCCACATTGTATATTAGTGTTAGTGGCCCATTCGGCCCTATATCACAAACCTTTTAGTTGTTTTTTTTTTTTTTCAAATGCAAGGAGAAAAAAACCCGAAGCGAAACAACAACCGATATTCGCAATTCGGTTCGGGTATCTCAAATAACCGAATCGGCTGGGTCCGGATGCTTAACCGAATATTTGCCTATCGGTTTAATTAAATTTTAGGGTTTAGTCTTGTTTCTGGTCTGTGCGAGTCTTTTATTGATTTCGAAGCATAGCTGCTTCGTCTCCGGCGAACATAACCCTGACTCTGCACATTTCCGGCAACTTGGTCTCCGGCTCCGTAAACTCCGCAGGCCTCGATTCGAAGGTAATCGACTTCTCTCTCTCTATTGTTCTTGATTTGAGAATCGAATGAACAAAACCTCAGAGTGTAGTGTGCTAAAGAATTCTGAAGGATTCACAATGGATGGTGGTGTGGGTGAAAGCTCTTCAATAGGAGAGAAGCCTGTGATTGTTAGGGTTAAGCGTAAAGTAGGACAATCTCCGCTCGATGCTTTCTGTAAGTTTCAGTAGAAGAAAAGAAACTCTCTTTGAATCTATGCATGTATCTCCTAAAATGTTATGGCAATTAGGGTTGGAGATAAATGAAAGACCTTTCAAACGACCCTTACTCAACTTCTCTAAGCTTTCTATATCCAATTCCGAAAAGAAAGGTACTTTTTATCATCATCTCAGGCTTTTGGTATGATGAAAATGGTTTTGGACTCGCTGAATCTTGAATGTTGTTCATGTTGTGGCAGAGGATGTGAAGCCCAAGAAGGTGCTCGTGCGGCATTTAGAGACACTCACCGACTCTGAAGCCACTGTTGATATCATCCACTCTTTATTTGTGAGTGAACATTTTCCTTCTTGATAAAAGTAAAAGCCTTTACATGTTATTGTTTTATATGTTCTGATTGTTGTTATTGTGTGTTCTGCAGGAGTCTGGTGACCGTGATGAGCAGAGTTGCAGTAAAGGAAAGTTTGAGGATCGAAAAGTTTCCTTCAAGAAAGACAGTGTATGTATTGTTTTAGACTACTGATTCTAGGTTCTCTGTATCTTCACCTGCTCCTCGAATGATAGCTTAAATTCCTTTCCTTTTTGGGTCTGCAGAGAAAGGAACAGCTCTTGACAAAAGCTGTACAGCAGCAACAGGTAACAGGCTCTTGGTCATGAACATTTTCATACAGTTTTACATTTTAGGTATCTAACTCAAGACTTGTGTAATCAATTTAATCAAAAGTTCAACTATTCTGTTAGACCGCTGCACAGAATGCTAGGTTTGAGCAAATATGGCGGAGTAGGAAGGGGAACATTGAAGGCATCCTTGATAAAGAACTTCATGAGAGGTGTAGTTTCTTTGATGTTATTCGTGTTGATGCTGAAGAAAGACCAGGCAATGCACCTACACCTGAGTAAGTTCTCTTGTAAGATGCATTTGTATTTTAAATCCCAAAACCAACAGTTTAGCTTTGGTTGAAGTATTTTCTGTATTGCTTTAGGGTTGCATCCTTTGAGGACCAGAAAATGTTGGCTAGTTTCTTGCCTCTCCTTAGAGAATGCATTCCAACAGCAGCTGAAGAGATTGAAGCTGATATCCATTCCAGTCATACCGAAGAATACGTTTATGATGTCTATGCGGTAAACGAAGAGATGGATACCAGTGAAGACAGTTCTAAGCACCAGTTTCCTCTGTGCGTAGTTTTTTCATACTGAACTCCTTCATTTATTTGTGTCACCTGCTAATTTCGGTTCTTGGGGTTATTTTAGTGTCATAGTCGAGGAGGAAGAAGAGTTCTGGGATGGACCTGATGAATCAGACTATGACTCTGATGATTCAAACGGTACACTTTTACCTGCTTAGTTCCCATTCTTGTTGAACTTCTTAGACCCTATTCGAGTAGGGGATTGTTTTCATTTGATAGAGCAATGATCTATTGTTGATCCATGGTTGTACTCTGTGTCCTAGAAACCGAAAGTCAAGAAAGAAGTGTTACTAAACTATATATCTTTGTATGACTCAGCTGAAGATCATCCAAGGAATGATTACCCAGACGAGATCTCTGAAGAGGACTCTGAAGAAGAAGAAAAGGAAGAAGATGAGGAAGAGGAAGATGAAGATGAAGAAGAGAAGAGTGAAGCATCAGATGAATCAAAAGACGAGGAGAGAAAGGTGAGAATGGTCCTTGATGACGATGAGGAGTTCTTTGATGGTTATGCAGAGGAGGATGTGAATGTTTATGGGGATAGCGATGAGGAGTTTGAGGACATTAAGTGGTCTTACCGGTGAGTTTCGTGTAGCAAATGAAGATGCTAATAAAAGACTTTAGTGTAAGGCTGTGAATCAAAATTGTTCATCTACTGTTAAAACGAAACTAACCAAGTTCGGGTAGTATCAGAGATCATTCATGATATTCACTTTCGTATACAGTGTTTATGCCAAGAGAAAAAAGAAGTGATCTTAATATAGTGCTTAAAATATTTAATTTTCTTGCTGTGAGCTCACTTTTTTTTTGTCATCTGTTAGATTATATATTGATAATCCAAGGATCCACAACATTACAACGTTCCAGCTAACTACAACCATACATTAGCCCAGTAAAGCAGGCAGCCTTCAACAAACCGCTGCCAAAACCAAAAGATTGGTAAAGAAAACCAATCGCTATACCATCTAAACCTCCAAAAAATAAGGCATTTCAAAGCCAGAAAACAGACACTTAAACAGAGGATGAAACTTCCTCATTCTCAAAGGATTCACGCAACCAAAACGGGCCTCTGGTCGCCACATACGAACACACATAACCCCTTTTAGTCACACTCTGAGCTATGAGGAAAACTCCTCTGTTGTTTCTCATGTCTTCTTTAACCAACCTCCACCATTCAATACCTTCTAGTTTGTTCAGAATACTAACACTTTCTCCTTTGAAGTTTGGCCATGCTTTTGGTTTTAGGATCATCTGCGCTAGATCCCCATCATCAATAGAAAATATAACCCGGTTGAAGTGATGCGCAGTGATGCTCTCAATGGACCATAATAAGGCTTCCAGCTTGGCTTCGTGGAGGGTCTTGATTTGTGAGAATGTTCTTCTACTATGAATGATGACCTTGCCATTGTGATCCCGAACCACCCAAGCACCTCCTCCCTTTTGCGTCGATCGTACCCAATCCACTCATATGTTGCACTTCAACCACCCTCTCGGAGGCGGAGACCATCGTTTACCCTGTTCCAACTTCTCAGCTTTTTCTTCTTCTTCTACCATCTGCTCATGGTTCTGAGCTAAAAACCAAAACTCCGCCTCTTCAAAAGTCTTAGCTACTATTTCCATTCTATTCGTCTGTTTTCCATCAAACAGAAGGCTATTTCTGTTTTTCCAAAGGAACCATACTATCTATGGCATCGCATTTGCCACCTTCTGTGAACACATCTTGTTTGATCCGAGAGAGAACAGGTAGTGGAAGTTGGAATAATGGGAAACCGAGTCAAAACCATTCAATGGAGATGGCACATTAGCTAGAGCCCATACCTGACGCGCAATAGGACATGTGAAGAGAATGTGATTTATTGATTCTCCTTGGAAACCACAGGCCTGACAGCATGGATCCATTTTAATACCTCTCTTCACCATAAGTTCCCCCGCCGAAATTGCATTACTTAAATCATGCCAAAAGAAAGTTTTAATCTTAGGGGGAGCTTTTAATTTCCAAGCCTCAGTCTTCAGCACATCCAGAGAAGGCAAGGCTTCAGCCTCTCTAATTTCATTATACCTTGTCAATCTGTTTTTCAACCAATATCCAGACTTGACAGAGTAACCTCCTTGCTTGTTGTGTTGCCACACCCAAAAATCTTCCTCCTCGATGATCGGTTTCATAGCTAAAATTCTTGCCACATCTTCTTCATAGAACAAATCATGGAGTGTATTCAGGTTCCAGCACTTGTTTTCCTGATCAATCAGTTTATCAACGCGAAGAAGGAGATCAACAAAAATATTTTTCATCAAAGGTCTTCTCATCACCTCCCCTTCAATCCAAGCATCCACCCACACTGAAATCATTTTACCATTACCAATCTTCTTTTTAATTCCCAGTAACAGCAGCTCCTTCCCGAATTGAATGCTTCGCCATGCATAGGAGGGTCTCGGTCCGTTTTTCGCTGGAAGAAAATCTCCTTGCGGAAAATACCGACTTTTGAAGACAGTAGCAAACAGTGAAGTCGGGTCATTGAGAATGCGCCATGCCTGCTTTGCTAGGAGAGCTTGATTAAAGCTCTGCAAATCCTTGAATCCCAAACCTCCATGTTCCTTCGCCATTGATAACTTGGACCAGCTCGACCAATGCATTTTCCGTTTGTGCTCCAGGGAATTCCACCAGAAGTCCGCCATGGCCCTCGTCAGATTCTCAACAGATTTCTTAGTTAGTTTGAAGCACGACATGGCGTAGATCGGCATAGCCATAGCCACCGCCTTGATCAGAATCTCCTTCCCTCCCAACGATAACTGTTTTAAGAACCAGCTAGACAACCTGTCTTTCAGTCTATCGTATATGTAGGCTAGCATCTCTGTCTTTGAACCAATAAAACACTCCGGTAATCCCAAGTAAGAACCTGTGCCGCTCATTATGGATTCCAGTTACCATTTTAATCGCACCTCTGGTGTTATCAGGTACTTTGGACCCAAATGTGATGGCTGATTTAGCAATGCTCACCATTTGGCCTGTAGCTCGTTCATAGACCTTTAAGATCCTCATGAGTTCCCTGGCTTGTTCCTCATCAGCTTTGCAAATCAGCAGACTGTCGTCAGCAAATAGCATATGATGAATCATAGGCCCCTCCTCTGTGAACTTAATCCCCTGAATTTTATCATTATGCACTGCCATCTCCAGCATATGAATCAGACCTTTCGTACATAAGATGAAGAGAAAGGGGGATAAGGGATCTCCCTGACGAAGCCCTCGCTGTGGTTGAATACATCTAAAAGCCTGGTTGTTGATCAAAGTCGAGAATGTCACCGTGGAGACACAGAACATCACTCTCTCGATCCATGTTTCTGCGAATCCCAAAGCCTTAAGAAGAGCTCGCAAATAGTTCCATTCCACTCTATCATACGCCTTGGACATGTCTGATTTTATGGCCATGAAGTCCTTAGATATCTTCTCGTTAGTGCGTAGAGCATGCACCATCTCGTGCGCTATCAAAATGTTATCCGTGATCAATCTCTCTTCCACAAAAGCTGATTGTGTTGGAGAGAATAAGTCTGGTAACATCGGTTTGAGTCTTTCCACCATTATCTTTGATATAATCTTGTAGAGGACCGAGCACAGACTGATGGGGTGCAGATCTGTCATAGACACCGGATCAACTATCTTAGGCAGGAGGCATAGGTGGGTGTAATTCCATTCTTTTGGGAAATTGCCTTGAACGAAAAACTTCTTAACTTCTTCAGTGATCTGATTACCAACTGTAGACCAGTATTTCTGAAAAAATAACCCCGACATTCCATCAGGACCTGGAGCGCTTGCAGGGTTTATCGAGAACACAGCGTCTCTGACTTCTTCATTGGTCACTTCCCTAAGCAAAATTTCATTCATAGTCCCATTCACTCTTGGTGTGAACCCCTGAAACAACAGATCAAAATTCCCATCGCTTTCAGATTTGAAGAGCCTGTTGAAATAATCTGTGGCAACTTGAGTCTTTGCTGCTTCAGAAAAATGCATCTGACCTTTCTCATCCAACAGTATCTCAATTCTCTTCTTTGCTCTTCTGGTTTTGACCGACGCGTGGTAATATCTCGTGTTAAGATCACCCTTGATAGCCCATTTTTCTTTACTTCTCTGCCTCCAGTATTTCTCTTCCTCCTTGTAGGCATTTATCAATTCTTGTTTGAGATAGTTGACCCTAACTCTTGAGGGAAAACTCGATGATTGTTCTGTCTCCAAGGCTATTTGAATTTGAGTAATCTTATCCCTTGAGTTGAGATTGATATTCTTCTTCCAGCGACTCAGAGATTTCCGGCATCGTTTAAGTTTATCTGAAACTGAGGAACCGAAAAATGTGTGGTTCGTAAGCCACGCTTTTTTGATCTCCTCCTTGACTCCTGGTTTATTCAGAAACCTTCCATCGAACTTGAAGCTCCCCCTATAAGAGTCCGCAGATGCAAGAAGCTTCACTAGGACCGGCCTATGGTCAGAACCTCTTTTATCTAGGGAAATCTGATTCGAGGCTGGGAAAAGAGATAACCATTTTTTGTTACCAAAACATCTATCCAGTCTTGATTGTATCCACTTCAAACACCTCAGACCTCCCCAAGTAAGATTATTCCCAGACGAGGGCAGTTCCACCATTTCACAAACGGAGAGCATATCATTGAAAGGCTGGAACATCTTTTCACTAAGCCTTGGTCCCCCGATTTTTTCTCCATTATTTCTGATGTCATTGAAGTCTCCCAACATACACCATGCTTCTTTCCTGTGTGCTCCAATACGAGAGAGCCTCTCCCACAATCTAGGTATGTTCTTCTTTACGGGTTCTCCGTAGACACACGACACAAAGAAAAACTCATCGCCCATCTGTACACCGAAGTCCAGCAAGTGATTATCTACATACTTAAAAGATATATTTACATTGTTCTTCCACAACAAAGCCAACCCACCGCTGTACCCGATTGGATTCACTGTCATTATCCTATCATACCCCAACCACTCCTGGAGATCCACCAATTCATCCCTTCCTTGTTTAGTTTCCATAAGAAATAAAATATCCGGGAAATGCTCTTTTCTCATCTCCCGCAACCTCGGAATCACCAGATCTTGTGCACTGCCCAAGCCCTGGCAATTCCAGCTCACAAACGCCATTAAATATTGGACGGTCCCTCATTTGGGACCACCAATGGTTTCTTAAACCTTGCAGAGCTTTTAGATGGCTCGACATCATCATCCGCTTTCCTTTTCGTGTCTGTGATCACACCTTCGCCTATCTTCGTCCCTGGTTTTGTAGAGCCTCTTGCAAGGCCTTTCCCGTTAGCTTTCCTTGTGAAGGTTCCAGGCCGTCTCCTTTTGTTGTTCTTTTTCAGGGTGGTCTCGGAAGCACTAGTCTCATTGAAACCAATGCTATAACCCGTTGAACCCTCCTGAAAGAAAACCGAGTGAGTAGAATCGGCACTTCCTTCCTTAGAAGCTGGCTGAGATAGAATCTTGCCTGATTGCAGAACTTTTAAACCCGCCATTATTGCTCCAGCCATCAATTTATCGGATACCGGAGCTCTGTCTTTCTTTGCCGTGAAGTCAAAAACCACTCCCTTACCCTTATCCAGGTCTTTGGACATTACTGGCGCCGGTTCCAGTCTAAGCAAAGTTTTCTGACCAATTGAGTCGTTCTCCAGATCACGAAGAGACTTCTTCACTCTTTCTTCCCGAGCAAGTTTCTCCTGCCCCTCTGCCGCTTTGATATAGATCCTCATATTCTCTAGGAGTTCTTCAGCAATCTTAGGTTTACCAGAAACCCTATCAACCCCCACAAGAGAAGACGGAGTTAAACCATAGAGAGGATCATCGGGATCCATTGTCTCCACTACCTCTGTTTTTCTGCTCTGCGCTGATTATGAGATCACTCCATCTTCAATGAGAATCGGAGCTTTAACAAAAGGACAGGCCGATTGTTCATGAGTTAACCTTTGGCAGGAGTAACATCTCTTTTGGATCCTCTCATAATCGTAGCGAATGTTAACTACTTCACCTCCAGGAATTGTCACTCTCTTTGCTCTTCTCAGAGGATTAGAGACATCAAACTTCACCAGAACTCGCACGTAGTCCTTCGTCTGAGCCTTCTCTGGATCAAACGGTACCTCCACCACTTCTCCCGCAAACCTTCCTAAATCATATAACGCTTCATAGGTATAGTGGTTCACTGGAATATTTCTCATCTGAACCCACACCAGAATGTGCTTAAGATAGTCCTCCGGCGGTTTCTCCACCCATCTATCTAGTACGATTGACCACATCCCACTGGTATGAGGACCCCAGTTGAGAACATCAATGAGATCCCTTTCGTACTTGAAGATGAACTGAAATTTATCTTTAGATAAGGCCACACCCTTGACTCGATCATACAGCTGCCATTTCTTTGGCATATCCAAGATCAGATCCGTCATTTTCTGACACTGAAGATTGAGAAGCCTACCAATGAGACTTAGAGAGTTCCTCTCCGTAGAAAAATACTCAGTGCGTCGGGAAGAACATACGGCTCATCTTCCTCTTCCAGAGACAAATCCATTAAGACTTTATCCAGATTCGACGCCATGATAACCAGAACCAGTATCCAAAATGCACAGCAACTATTTCTCTTGAAAATCTCTTCTAGAACAATACCCACGATTTCCAACCCGGACTCACGAAATTCACTTTTAGATGAGAAAGATAGAACCCTAAAAAAAACGACTCTGATTTAATACCCAAGAAAATATCTAAGAAATGAACGGATAAGATGCAAATGGGAAGAAAATCTCAGCCACTAGCCCAAACCTTGGGAATCTAAACGAGAGCATGTTTCTCTTTCTATCACTAGAGATAGGCCTGTGAGATGGGCCTGTGAGCTCACTATTCATTAAAAAAAAAGTTTAAATCTTCAATATAACCATCTTTATTATTTTATTAAAGAAATATATTTTAAAAAATGACAAAATTAAGTCGGCAATCCGAATCCCGGTTCAATCGGTTCAAATGTAATAACCATTGGGAATCGAACAACAAACGAGACGACATCGTTTAAAGGTCGTGAATAGCGAATTCCTAGGGCTTCCGCGTCTCTCTCTTTCAAATCACATTCATTAGGGTACTCTCAGACTTGGGTATCGTCATCGTCTTCGCCCCCGCGAAGCTCAGTCAGTCGAAGATGTTAACGGCGGATATACCACCGAATCAGTCAATTTACATCAAAAACCTCAATGAAAGAATCAAGAAAGAAGGTATTTTCTCTTCTCTCTATCTGATTTCCTCAATCAATTTCAGTACTCGTAACCTCCAATAATCTCCCATAAGATTCCGTAATCCAGCTTAGTGTTGTATCTTAGTTTGCCCTTTAGCTGCTACAGAGTGTCGTTTCTAGGGTTTCAAGGAGAGATGTAGTTTTGGCTCGAGGGGCAGTATAAGTCTCGTCTTGTTTAGATCTAACGTGGTTTTTGGCCAGAATTGAAGAGATCTCTTTACTGTTTGTTCTCACAGTTTGGGAGGATACTGGATGTGGTTGCTTTGAAGACACCTAAGCTCCGGGGTCAAGCTTGGGTTGCCTTTAGTGACGTCACCGCTGCTACTAATGCCGTTCGCCAGATGCAGAACTTCCCTTTCTATGATAAGCCTATGGTCAGTGTGTTTCTTTCTAGGCATTGTACACCACTGCTTCTTCTAGTCAGGTCGATATATAGTTTGAATTTTCTAATGTTTGAGTGCAGCGCATACAATTCGCTAAAGAAAAGTCAGATTGTATTGCTAAAGAGGAAGGGACTTTCGTTCCCAAAGATAAGAAGAGGAAGAAACAAGAGAAAGGTAACTGATCCCTGACTTATGGTTACATTAAGATGATGCTGTTTTTAATTCATTAGTTTTCGTGTTCTGTTTTTCTTATTTATTATGATCCATATGAGGAAGCTTAGCTTAAATCAGTAACTTGTTTTACACTCTGCATTTTGTCTTTGAGATGATGGATACAATGGTAAACTTGAAAAACTCTCTTGCAGCTGAAAGAAAGCGTGAAGAAACCCAACGACCAAACACAGCTAATGGCCCAATGCCTCCACCCAACGGAGCCCCTGCGGTAAGTGCCCTTCTTCAAAACTATCTCTAACAGTAATCTTCTTTCTAATTACATCCCTGAGACTTTGTCCATAACATGAACGTTCTTTTGTTTTTTATCTTAAAAAGCCATCATCGTTCAAGCCGAGCGGACAAGAAGCGATGCCACCAAACAACATACTCTTCATTCAGAATCTTCCGCACAATACAACAACCGATATGCTCGAGTATCTCTTCAGTCAGTACCCGGATTCAAAGAGATAAGAATGGTCGCCGCAAAACCAGGGATTGCATTTGCGGAGTTCAAGACGATGTTAAATCTTCCATGGCTATGCAAGGTCTTCAGGACTTCAAAATCACTCCCCAGTTTCCTATGCTCATCTCTTTTGCCAAGAAATGAAGAGAGAAATGCTTTTGTGTTTGTTTGTCTTTTTTAAGATGCTGACAATGAGAGACTTAGTGTGTATAACCGACGGTTTAATGTTCCGGTTCGATTGACTTCTGTTTGGTTTAGTCACGCGGTTTTACATAGTTTCGCAGACGACTCTACAAAATGTCATTGGCATTGGTCAACCATTTATATAAATACTAAATTAAGAAATGATATTTTAGCAAAAGGCAGAAAAAGACAAGATAGCAAACCTTGCTCGATACGCAACCGTTGTCTTCTTTATCCTCTCCCCGTATATCATTTTTCTGAGGAAAGTTTCTCTTTTTTAGGGAACTCATTTTGTTACTGTGAGCTTTGAAAGTTATCACCTTTTGTTAAACCCATGTCGTCGACTTCTTTCACCGACCTCCTTGCTTCCTCCGGCGTTGACAGCTACGGACAAGACGAAGACTTTCGTGTTTCCGGGTATCAAAATGATGGGTTTTATCCGGAGATAACCGGGTCGGGTTTACCCAAGTTCAAGACGGCTCAGCCACCTCCACTTCCGATTTCACAAGCTTCTCATGGTTTCGCCTTCTCGGAGTTACTTGACTCTCCTCTTTTCTCAGCTCCTCTCATGTAAAGCTTCCAACTTTCTTAATCATCTCATCGCTTTCACCTATCTATCAAATTTTTCGTTTTGAAATCCATGACAATCCGTAAACTAGTTTTACTTCAAATCACAAAACGAGTTTCCAGTTTTGTAATATATGATTCACTTGTGATGTTCTGTATTGTTCGTTTTGTTTACTTGCAGAGTTTGGTATCTCCGACGACTGGAGCGTTTCCGTATCAAGGCATCAATGGAACAAACAATCACTCAGATTTTCCCTGGCAGCTACAAACGCAACCGCAACCGCCAAACGCTTCTTCTGTAATATGTTTTCCCTTACCGTTTCTGAGACCATCAACACATCCCTTGTACTGAAACCAAAACTTGTTTCCTTTTACCCTTTCTTTTACAGGCTTTACCAGAAACATATGTTGTTCAAGATCTCCAGAAGAAGCAGGAGGATCCGGTTCCTTGTGAGTTTGCAGCACACGGTTTAAGATCAGATCGCCAGGTTAAGGTACCATCATCCATGGTGAGTAGGAACTCCAATGATGGTTATGGTTGGAGAAAATACGGCCAGAAACAAGTGAAGAAGAGCGAGAACCCTAGGAGTTACTTCAAGTGTACGTATCCTAATTGTGTTTCCAAGAAGATTGTTGAGACTGCTTCAGATGGACAGATCACCGAGATCATCTACAAAGGAGGTCACAACCATCCTAAACCTGAGTTCACCAAGAGACCATCAACATCGGCTAATGCGAGAAGAATGGTTGATCCTTCTTCTGTTGTTAGTGAAACTCGTGATCAGTCAGAGAACTCGTCGATTTCGTTTGATTGCAGTGATCTTGAGCAGAAAAGCTTTAAATCTGAGTATGGTGAGGTAGAAGAAGAGGAGGAGGATCAACCTGAGATTAAGAGACTGTAAGTAGTTTTTTTTTTCCAACTATTGGAACCAAAAGAAAGAAAGAAAGAAAATGACATGTTTTGAGTTTTTGTGTGTAACAGGAAAAGAGAAGGTGGAGATGAAGGAATGTCTGTTGAAGGAAGCAGAGGAGTGAAAGAACCAAGAGTTGTGGTTCAGACGATAAGTGAAATTGATGTTCTTGTAGATGGCTTTAGATGGAGGAAGTATGGTCAAAAAGTCGTCAAAGGAAATACTAATCCAAGGTTATTAATCTTTTAACTAGTTTCTTGTTTTAAGAAGTTGTTTTCATGTTGCTAATCGTTTTGTTATGTAACAGGAGCTACTACAAGTGCACATACCAAGGTTGTGGAGTGAGGAAGCAAGTAGAAAGATCCGCAGAAGATGAGAGAGCGGTTCTCACTACCTATGAAGGAAGACACAACCACGACGTCCCAACCTCGCTACGTCGCTCATGAAAACAATACATTCTTGGGACTTAAAGTCACTAGTGATAACATTATAGGATTTGGTAAAACACTTCTCTGGCTATCTTTTGTGCTCATTACAGTTTGTTTATTTGTTTGTTTGTTTGTCTGTAACACAGTAGTAAGTAGTAATACATTGTGTTGTACAGAGTGGTGGTTAGCATTTTATTTTTATATTCTTGGCCTTGGAGAACCTCACTATTCATCTATGTGACTTTAAACACCTGAGTCCCATTTTAGTTTTTGTTTCGTCTTTTTCTTGATTTTTTTTGTACATTCCACATTCAAGATTGATAAGCGCTAATAGTGATATGTAATCCATTTTTCATGTTATCGTCATGTTGTGCATTGTGACACTCCACTCTTTAATTTTCTTTTTTTTTTTTGTTACAAAAGTTCTAAATCCATAATATATTATTAGAGCTTACAAGTGTAATTATTAACCACTAACAAAAAAAAGTAGTTGAAAGAAACAATACATAGAAACAACAAAAATATATAGGCTCATATTTCTTCTCTTCGCTCATATACCTCACTCTTTCTATATCTTCTTTATTTGACATCACTAAAGTCTTGGAACTAATCTTAAGTCATCCTTTATCACCCCAAGTAACAACAGAGTCCTCTGTCCTCTACTCCTCTTCTCCATTTCCTTTACATTCACATTGCACTCTCATTCAATGCATTCTCCATTACGTTTTCTCCTCAAAATGAAAATATAACTTAATAGTTTAACCCGAACCGTGCTCTCTACTCTCTTTTTTGTTCATGTGGGTAAGAAAAAACAATAGATTTAGGCAGAGAAGAGACGAACTCATCACATTGAGGCGTAGGGCAGGGTCCTCATGATGGACTTATGTGCCATCTTACTCCTTCCCGTTGTCCCACGGAAATCTCACGGTTCTGTTCTCGAAAAACATCCAAAAGTAAACTGCAATCGCAACATAAACTATAGGAGTTGTTTGCCTTTGACGATTAGTTCACTTGGGAACCTACCATTTATAGACCTCCATGCAAACACAAACACTAGAAAGTGCAAAGTGCAAACGTAGAAGTGTAATTGTGTAAAGTAAACGATTGGGTTGGTTTTACATCTAGTGTTTATTATTTTTGAATTATTATTTTTTTCATTTCCCACAAAAACACCTTAAAAATCATCTTCAAATGAACCATTGATTCTAGGAAAACATAAATACTCAATTCCATTAGTTACTGTTAACCTATAATTCATTGACACATTTTTTCGTATACATTTAGTAACATCGTGAAACATTTAAAAGATATTACATGCATAATCACTTGTAGAAGTAGTCGGCATTTCTATTGTGATATTTTCATTAAACTGATCAAAACATTAGGGAACAACTCCACTAACTTGGCGACCTATGAAAGGCCATCACAATGATCATAATTCATAAAGACCAATATCTATAATAATTGGTTTGTTTTGGTTCGAATATGCTTAACACCATCAGAAGGCGTATTAACTTTAATCATCCAAAAATTGAATGGGAAGCGAAAAAAATGGATTACGTCCAATCTGATTTGATTGGGAACATATGTCCTCCCAATAATCTGGAAAGCAGAAAAAAAACAATCTTTGCAGTAAATTTTCATTCTCTTAGTTTTATAATTCTTTGATTAGGAACATATAAGGCACAAAATATAATGGTAGACAAATTTTGTATATAATGTTCGGAGTTATTTTTCTGCTATATTCTATGTTGATTATGTATCACCAATTCGACTTTCTGAATCAGGGTCTCTCATTAAAAAATTTAGATATTATTAGCAATAATTATGATAATTCTTTGATCGGGAAAAATAAATCTCAAAATTTTAGCTAGAGTAATCTGTTATGGATGATAGACATTAATGTATTTAAGTTATATATACAATTATTACTATTTTAGAGAGTTTATCTTATCTAATAAAACGAAGTCATAGCTTTTCATGTGTAATTTTTATTTGGACCACTCCTTAGAAAGTCATGATTTTTAATTAAACTATCATGTATATTTTAATAATATAACCTAAGAATCTCATCAATAAATCATCTTACATGAACTGAACTATAATATTTAACACAAAATATACAAGAAAAATTGCTTGAAATACACTAAGTTAGTTACTATTTTTGAAAAATAAACTCAATCAAAAATACCTTAACATTTGGATTAAGGATTTAATGATTAGTGTTTAAGGTATAGAATTTAGGAAGTAGAGTTGAGTTTAGTTTCTATAAAAATTTCTTATCATTTATAAATGATTTAAAAGAGTTAGTTTTTTTTTTCATTATAAACTTAAGGTATTTATGAAAATAATTATCATTTAAATATAAATTTAAAAGTGGTATCAAATTTGATGTAAAGTTAGAATTTCTTCTGTATTCAACTTGTTTTCAGTTAACATCAATACTTAGGAGTTAGGAGAAAGTCAATAGCATTTTTTTTTTCAAAACCATATACATTTTCAGTAATTTTGTTTTGCCAATTTCTTTTGGTAGGCAAGAAAATTAACGGAAAAGGTGCACA
Organism: Brassica carinata; assembly: GCA_016771965.1. Taxonomy (NCBI): domain Eukaryota; kingdom Viridiplantae; phylum Streptophyta; class Magnoliopsida; order Brassicales; family Brassicaceae; genus Brassica; species Brassica carinata. The sequence continues at coordinate 27,270,386 of CM028688.1, read as the reverse complement.
ATATATTGAAGTAGTACTAGTATACTCTTTTGTTTCTTTTATCCACTGTTATCGGTTCCTTCATGCATAATTATTGAGGCCTTTATTAATTTGTCCATATATAGTAAATAGTATTAACTTTCTTGAACGTTATATGAATGAAAATTTTATATTATTTGAACCATATGGTTTGTTTATCAGCTTCAAATTAATGCTTTACCATTGGTCCACCTACATGGCTACATCTACATGTGATAACCTGCATGATTGGTCCACTCTTTCTTTAAACCCTTAGTTTGCCGTCTTGAGTTCGTATTATTATCAATAAGTAATCAAAACAATATTTATATTTAACCACCGAAGCTTTAAAACAAAACAAACTGGTCTAAATACGTTGCATTACAGTTGAACATGCAGCTCTTCTAATGCTTTCATACATTATTTGGATATTATAATGAGTTAAGAACACAGTTTAAAGAAAGTCGTCATTTATAATTTAACTAGTTGGTCCAATACAATGATTCAGTTTCAGTTTAACTATTCAGTTTCATTATTACTTGACATTTAACTATTTAGTTACTTCATCTCAACCCAAATATATCTTCAATGAAATATTAAACAATATGATTGTTTCTTACCCACACACACACGATTTTACCTTTCGTAGTTCGAGTGAAAAAAAAAGAAGTTTTGTTTGGTATTTGGGAATTCTATCCTTAATTGTATTACAATTCGATTATTGTCCTAAGATCCAAGTACATATGCATAGTGTTTTAAAACTAAAGATCATATGATCTTGTCCTCATTGCCACGGACGACTAAAAATTAGATTATCGATTTAACATAGATCTTGTCCACATTAGTACATTACAAAAGTTTTTTTTTTTAACCATATACCAAAATAAACTTTAAAAATGAAAATATTCTCTCCGGGGATGTTAATAAGAATCTATTTCCGGATCTGAAAAGAAATTAAGAAAATAGAGACAGAATTAACGAAGAATGAAACATTAAAAAAAAACACTAGTTAAAATCCTCAGAGATGCTATCGAGGCGAGGCCGCCACATAGACACCGACGCCGACCGACTATGTCTTCGACGGTGACGATTCTCTTTACCGGCCGAACAGTTCTTCTCCGATGACGACAACATAACATCTTCCAAATATTTCTCACACAACGTCAAATCAAGATCCTTATTAGTACTTACCATGTGATTACTATTGATGTCGTTGGCGTTTCCAAGAGTCTTTCTCCGACGTCGGACATCCTTTTTCTTCTTTGTTTTCTTCTTCTCCGGCAAGGAAGTATCTGGTATAAGAAAATAGATGCTCCCACGCTTAAGCTCAGATTCAGCAGACAAGATCAAGATCTTACGTACAACTCCTTGAGAACATGGTTTGCTTAAGACATGGTTAGGGTTCGCCTGAAGGATTTCACCGGCGGTCATTGGACGAGTGATCTCATCGACGTGGCCGTTGAGATGTACGATTCGGATCATATCTAAAGCTCCGCATGGAAGCACACAAGCTAAACAGCACCGTAAACTGTTTCCCATATCTTTTTTTTTTTGCTAACAGATCTTTCAAGTTTTCTTAACAAAATAAAAGAGAAAGATTGAATAAGTTTTTGAAATGTTTTTGTTGTTAATGTTGTTGTGGGTGTATTGTTTTTGTGAGGGAAACGAGCTTACATATATAGAGATTAGAGAAAACAAAAGCTATTCATTCATTAAGGGAGCTTAACCATACGTATACAGATGTTTTATTTACTGGAATACCCTTGCTTCTTGTTGTGATTAACTTAAGCAGCCCACCTATTAGTGTTCATTTTTGTATCTTTTATTCCACTCAATTAATCTACCTATTAACCACAAAATTTATATAACACTTGTCCTTTTCAGTGGTCAATGCTTACTTTAAGTTTTGCTGTCTAATCTTTTGATAACTAAAAACTATTGAAAATTTATCGTTTGACAAATGACTGAAAATATTAATTGATTAAATATGATTATTTCCGGAACTAGTAATAAAGAAATGACATTTTAGTCAAATCATTCTGCACAGAAAAGACCAACACCAAACTACTAAGTGTTTCAATATATGCTTATCCAATAATGAATTTGTAACAGATAATTGCGGACCCTCATATTATTGCATCTTCAAACACTTTGGAGTTGTAATGAGTCCTTTTATATATATATACGCGAAACACAATTAGTCTACAATACAGGAAAAGAAAAACATATATACCTACCTAAACCTATGTATAATCTTCATTAGTTTACGAAAAAATGGTTAATACATTGTTAATCTGGATATTGGATCGTAATAAATATTATCAAGCAGGAAACTGAAATAGTGCTCGGAGTCCAGTATTGCAAAGCTCTAAGCTTTTGTTTGGAAAATTAAGGCTCTTCACAATATGCACTATCTTATATGGCAGTTGGTAACATGATAAAAGTTAAGGCTCTTCACAATGTGTATGTGTTACCATCATCATAGGCAATGTGATAATCACTGTTGTAAAATTAGGGAACCTGATGAATCAGTCACTCATGCCATTTTTGAATATTCCTTGGCTTTACAAGGATGAGCTTTATCGGCTATGTCTTTTAGTCTGAATATTTTTCTGATTTCGAGTATCTATACCAATATGATTACCTATTCTAGCGGAAAAATAATATTAAAGACCCAGAACTTAATAGAAATTCTCATCCGTAGATAATTTGGTATCTCTGAAAAGGTAGAAACGATAAACTATTCAGAAGAATTGATAGAGATCCACTGGAACTAATAAAATATATGAAATGGAAAATGTCATGTTTTGGTCTAAGCAAATACAATAGCTCTTTCAGTGACACAATCACTGGATATTATTGGTTCACAAGTTGTATACTTACAAAACAAATCCTTGGTGGATGGTTTTAACATTTATACCTTGTAATTAAGTAAGAGTGTATGGATCTGGAAAGACATGTCTGGATATATCTAAATAATGGGAACAAGGAACCAAAGCAGATGAAAGTCTTCTGATACGTGCTCAAATTAACCTCAAGCAAACTCTCTCAAATAAGAGATCATATATAGTACTAAAGGATCGAATCCACAGGGAGCGTGGGTACACAATAGAATAGCTAGATATATGATTAAGCTAGGCAAGCAATGTGATTAGGAATAGCAATTGTAAATAAACAAGTAATAAAGCATATAGTTGTGTTGCACGAAATAAGATAAAAGCTAGACTTTCAGGTTAGAGGTAATCTCAATTGTGATGTAGCTACTAAGTGTATGTGATAATCAATCATAGAACTCGAATACTAATGTAAGATTTCTGCTCTCACTGCGACTCTACAGGTCTGAACCCAAGTCTACGCGTTCGCGTATAACAAGGAATGAGTGTCAATCGATACACCTATAGGGTGCCAATCGATACGCTTCCAAACAGGTGTTATTGATCAGATCAATATGTTCACTAAGTCGGTTATCCTGAGCCAGCTACAGCTCATGTCTAACAACTTAGCTCAGCAAAGTTACTATCAGGGATGAGCCTACTCTCGCAGTTGTCAACTTCTAATTCATGATTCTAGTTAGCAACTCTAGAATACAAGCAATAAATTCTTAACTATGTGAAGGATTAGATTTATCACCTTAGCAGTTCTAACAATCAACAATTCATCAATACCATAATAAACCCTAAGTCTAACAAGGTTACTACTCAGACATGACAAACAAGACATAAAGATAAACTGAATGAATTGCATAATAGATTAGAGATAGATAAACCGGAGTTCTAATACAATACTCTGAAGGAGTTGTTGATCTTCTCTCCAGAACCTTTAGCTTAAAACCCTAAATAATTATGTGTCTTTTGCCTAAACAGCGGCGCAAAAAATATATAGCATCTAGGTAAAACTCGTCAGGAGCATCCTTGTAATTTGTGTGGTCTTTTGAGCTCAAGTCATGTTTCGGTCCATAGGGTCTTCACGCGTCGGGTGTCGATCACCACCAAGGATGAGTGTCGACCGACACTTCCCCTGTGTGTCGACTCTGTCTCCTCTGGTACGGACTTGCACTCCAAATAAGCTCCATTTAGCTTCATAAACTCCACAACGTATAGAATATACCTAAACCTGTAAATACACTAAAGTAGACTCCAAACACAACACAAAAGACTCTAAATAAGATATATACTATAGCATAAAAAGTGGTCAAATCCATAGTATAACATCTTCTTTACTCACGGAACTAGAAGCACTAATTTGGAAAATAGAGAGTACGCTACGATATTTTACCTGTCAAAACTTTGGAATAGACTACCAGAATTTGACCACCATGATTTTTGAACCATGTATGACCAAACTTCTCATCAAAGCTGAGGAGATAACAGTGCTACAAACACGATTTTACTCATTCAGGCTTTCATACATTCCCCGAGACCAGAAACAACTGCTAATTCTTTAGATAAAATTGCAATATCTCGCCATAGAGAAATTTTTATGTATGTTGTTCTATTCCGAACTGATTTTTCCGACCACCTCTTGTTTGACTAATAGAATAGTCGTTTGGTGTCAAGAAAACTTCCACTAATTTTTTCCAGTGCTATCAAATTGAGACTTACGCGACGGTCAGCCGTATAAAACTGTGAACCATAAGCATATTTGGATTGGGTGAATTAAAATCAAAATCTTTTTGTAATTTGTTATCAAAAATTAATATTGTTAATTAGTTTTGTTTTTTAAAATCATACGAACAAAAACTTGTTTATTTTTACTATATTTATTTATTTATAAAAATTCATAACTCACGGTGGTTAATATTTATAACCAAAATATTAATTTATATTTATATTTAAATTTAAATTAGTTTTGTATTTAATTTATCATGGTCTTCACTTAATTTTTCATAAATTTTTCTGGAGTGAGTTTCAATTTTAGAGAAGAACTAAAATTTTCATAATAAAAGGAGGATTTAACATTCGTGTTGTAATTCATGAACATCCTCGACAGACAATGGACAAGTCCAGCTAGAAATGTGACACTGCGATGAGAAAACTGACATTCGGCGATATTTACGATTAATTTTTAGACTACTTTTTTTCGAATTTCTTTTGTGTTTAAATATAATACAGTTAAGGTTTTGTTTCCGTCATGATCAATGAAATCGAATAACGATAATCATTTTAAAGCCGAGCATTTCGAGAGAAAATTAAAAATAGGAAGAAGAGCTGTCCTAAACTGCAAAACAATAATGCAGAATAACAATTTTAAATCTATTGATATCTAGAAGACTAAAACAGAAGACATTATACGCCGATATTCCTTTCTGTATCATGAGTATTCCACATAAGCTAAAGGCTCTAAATCAGCGCTACTATATAGTTTGTGAGTCCAGTCTAATACCTCTTGAAATGAAACATTATTCTAATATGTGGGTAGTATTATATTTGAGTGCCTGATTATATAGTGTTGCTTATGGTAGTTTTATGTTAATTGCCATTTATACTTTCTTTATTTTAATATGAAATTATTCTAAATCGAATTGTAAGTGTGAATTTTCATAAAACGGTTTATGATAGTATAGTTGGACATTAATTTTTATAAGACTTATAGAATTGTCAATTATAGAATCTTTATATCTCTAATAATTAGCGCTAATTTGTTTCTGAAATCTTTATGTTGTATGTTATTTGTATCTAGTTACCACTAACATCCTCGCATCAGTGACTTCATATTTTTTCTCTAAACAAATGCATCAGTGAACTAAAGAAAAATAAATCAAATGTATCAGTGAAATCATTACTATACACTATGGTGAAAGGACCCATTCTCGAAAAAGAAAACGAAGAAAATTCAGTTAAAAGATCCGTTAGGCTGACTGGTTACGAACTTACGATATCGAAAGGAAATACTACATATAGCGTCACTTCCAAATAAGATATAATGATGCTCCAAAATACGTTGAATTTAGCTGATTTTCCTATATAATTTTCCAGCAACTGATGGAGTGATGGGTAAGAGATCTTCATCATAGATAGATCGTAAGTTCATAGTTTTTTTATAGTGTTCAAATCCATCGTAAGTTTGGATTTGATGTGATGTTGTTAAGTCCAAAATATCTAGTTCAACAAGAAAAGAAAACAAAAAGATAAGCTCTGAATATCAAATCCAAACTTAGGATGGATTTGAACACTATATATCTCTGTTGTTAAATAATAGAGATGTTATATATAAGCTCTTAATTGTTTCGAAAAGAAAAGAAAAAGATAAGCTCTGAATAAAATGAAATTATCAATCTAAAGGTCAAAGTACGTATTAATCTAAAAGCTTAGAAATGCAGTTGGATTTTTTTTTTTTTTTGAAACACAAATTTTTATTCAATAAGCTAATATATCCATTGTTAGTTGAGGCCATTAATACAAGTTCAGCAGACAACATCTGCTATGCCCAAAAAAGAAAGAAAGAAAAACATCTGCTTTGCCAATACATGATATCTGCTTCCTTATTTCTCTCACGAGAGATCCAAGCGAGGTGTCCGTTGGATATATAGGTATATCCGAACGGGAGCGGAATCAAAATCCTATTCAACACTATTAAGCTACAATTGTTACCTACTATAACATCAATGTTGCAAGAAAAATACTATATATAACCAAACATTAAAGTCGAATTATTTGAAGAATCTTACGGAGAATAGTGCTTTGTCCTCATTTTCTAATAGGAGTATAATTTTTTTTTGTGCACTGGGGTATAAATTTATTTAGAAAGCTTTTTATCACATGTATCTTCTTGAAAAGACAAAAAAAAAAAAATTCAAGATTTGAACAACACTTATAATAGTATTACGTTTTATTCGATGTTAATTATGACGCTGTTGCAACGAGATAGAAAAGTCATGCATGTACCAAAATGTACGAGTAGGAATCTTGCTATTTTTTTTTAGGGTCAGGAATCTTGTATTATTTTCGTGATTCTCTCATTTTCAGAATTACATACTATTAATTACAGTTCTCGACGCGTTAACTTCACAAATAAAAATTGAACAAATCGAACTTTGATAAACCCATACTTCAAATGATTAACGCCCCCAATAAAAAAGGGACTAAGGAGGTATGAGGAAGCTTCGTAGCACGGAAGTTACGGGCACCGACTACGTAAGAGCGGCGCTGAAATTGTTTAATTACGAAAGTAATGTTTTTAATTATTTTATACTAGTATAAATGAATATAGTATGCTCCACAAATATTTTTGGGTGCTAACTTATGATTGAAGCTTAATTAATAAGAGCGTGAGCCAAGTCTGTCTTTAATATATAAAGGATTAGGAAATTACAATTTCCCATCTTACCATTTGTTATTGTTTATGAATATGTATAACGTACTGGTCTAAAAATCTTAGTTCTAATTGTCTACTTCTATAGTTGAAAAGAATCTACATAAGTGCTGTTCTTTTCCAGGACGCAAGCGTCAACGGCTGCGGCCAAAAATTAACAAACAAGAAAAGCAAATATAAGTGCAGCATCGTTATAGAACTCCAGCCGGCGATTGTCGCTACTTGTCCTTTCCGTGTTTTCATCGCCGCTATATTTATCGGCGTCAGCGGCTGTATTTAACAGCGTCTTCTACACCCATGTGACTTGTCGATCGCGTCAATTATTATTATTTGTTTTAACCTGTTGCTGATGTGTCATTATTAATTCCTTTATATTTTTGTGTCGCAGCCGCTGACGCAAAGCGTCAGGGAAAAGAACAGCCTCATAGTCGTTCTATAGTCAAAATTTCTTAACTATTAGCATTTCCCAAAGCATTATCGGATTAACAAAAAAACAAATCATGCATATATGTTAATTTGTGTAGCTTAGTGATGTACACATGGACTTCCAAAAATAAACGAGAATACTGTTTTAATATTCCAGTTTGTGGTATAAGACTTTATAAAAATTGATCTAACTATCTAGGTTACCAAAATATATTTATCTTTTCGGTCTCACGTCCAAAGAGAATTTTGAACGAAGTGTGCTTGAGCTGTAGTAGTGGAACAATCGGTAATCTATTAGGAAATTTTACGATATCGTGTGAATGAGGCCAAACATGGAAAAATGTCATGTGATGATTGCAAAATCATTAAATAAGACTAATGAATCTTAGGGAAATATGACATAAACATAAACCAGATTTTTTATTTTTATCTGAAACAAAACAAGACTTTGAGTTTGTGCAAGGATTTCAATCACATTTTGGATTTGATAATCTGGTTACCGTGGACCCAATTGGGAGGAGTGGTGGACTAGCTCTATTTTATAATAATGAATATCCGATTAAGATTCTATATTCAAGTAACCGAATGATAGACGTGGAAGCAGTGACTCTTGGTAAAAAGGTGTTTTTAACCTTTGTTTATGGTGATCCGGTACAAAAATTAAGGAACAAGTTTAGAAACGGTTAACTAGATATGGACTATCGAGATCCGAACCATAGTTTATCATTGGAGATCTGAATGAGATCACTGGCAATTATGAAAAAGAGAGAGGCTCTTTGAGGAGTGCAGACTCTTTTGTTCCTTTTAACAACATGATAAGAAATAGTGGTTTATTGGAGTTTCCGACTCGGAGAAACAAAATGTCTTGGCAAGGAAGAATAGGGAAAGAGAAATGGGCAGTGATGATTAGATGTCGTCTAGATCGCGCTCTAGGTAATGAAGACTGGCACACACTCTTTCCATGTTCTTATACATAATACCTAGGGATGGTAGGGTCTGATCATCGTCCGAGGCAAAGAGGACGATTTCGTTTTGACAATAGATGGATTGGAAAAGAAGGTCTTATGGAATCAATTGCTATAGGATGGTCTGAAAATCATGGAGGTCGCGTTAAGGATATTGTTACCAAAATTAGCAATTGTCGATTGCTAAATGGCGGAAAAACAATCCACCATATGGGAAAGAAAAAATTAATGAATTTAAAAAGCTCTTGAAGAAGTACAAACAGACAACAATAGGTCTCACGAGAAAATCTTAGAGATATCGAGAAAATTGCAGGATGCGTACAAGGATGAAGAGGATTACTGGTACCAGAAAAGTCGGAATATGTGGTACACGTCTGGGATCTCAATACAAAATTTTATCATGCCTTAACAAAGCAACGGCGTGTTCGTAATAGGATTGTAGAGCTACATGATGAACATGAAAATTGCATTACGGAGGATAAAGGTGTTGAGAAAATGGCAGTGAACTATTTCGAGGATTTATTTAGCACCACTTTCCCTTCAGAGTTTGATAGCTTCCTGGAAGAGATCACACCGTGTATTACCTCTCAGACGAATCAAAGGCTATTATTACAGATAGCGACTGAGGATGAGGTACGACAGGCTTTGTTTATGATGCATCCGGAAAAGGCTTCCGGACTGGATGGAATGACGGCTCTCTTCTTCCAACACTCCTGGCATATAATTAAGAATGATCTGGTGGAGATGGTGAATAATTTTCTGGTTTCAGGAGAAATGGACTCTAGGCTAAACATCACCAATATTTGTATGATTCCAAAGACGGAAAGGCCTACAAGGATGACAAAACTACGGCCAATAAGCCAATGTAATGTTGGGTATAAGATTATTTTGAAAGTATTATGCCAGAGATTGAAACTATGTCTCCCTACACTTATCTCGGAGACTCAATCGGCATTTGTGGCTGGTAGACTGATATCGAATAATATTCTTATAGCTCAGAAAATGTTCCATGGGTTGAGAACCAATAAAGCATGCCAGGAAAAGTTTATGGCAATCAAAACGGATATGAGTAAAGCGTATGATAGAGTGGAATGAGATTTTATTCAGGCATTCCTACACAAAAATGAGTTTTGATTCTCACTGGATTAAGTTAATGATGGAGTGTATATCATCGGTTCAATATCAGGTTTTACTTAATGGTCAGCCACACTGTCTTATAATTCCACAAAGGATTTTACGTCAAGGGGATCCATTATCGCCTTACTTATTTATTATGTGTACCGAGGCTCTAATTGCAAATATCAAAAAGACTGAGAGAGGAAAACAATTAACCAGATTGAAGGTAGCCAGAGCTTGTCCATCAATATCTCATTTGCTCTTTGCAGATGATAGTCTCTTCTTTTGCAAGGCACAAAAAGAAGAGTGTCAAACCATCCTCAGGATTTTAAAGGAAGGAGTATGAGGCTGTTTCAGGTCAACAAATAAATTTTCAAAAATCTTCGATTCAATTTGGACATAAGATTGAGGAAGCTAGCCGGCAGAAGTTGAGGGATATCTTGGAAATTCAGAACTTAGGAGGAATGGAATCTTATTTGGGACTGCCAGAGAATCTCGGAGGATCCAAGATAAAAGTTTTTGGATTCGTTCAGGAGCATTTGAATAGCAGGGTCAATGGCTGGACTTTTAAGTTCTTTACTAAAGGAGGGAAGGACGTGATCATTAAATCAGTGATTACGGCCTTATCAAATCATGTGATGTCTTGTTATCGTCTACCAAGGGCAACCGCAAAGAAACTAACGAGTGTGGTAGCACAATTCTGGTGGATTCCAGGTGGTAGTACAAAAGGTATCATGAGACAAATTATGTCTAAATAAGGATGAAGGTGGCTTGGGTTTTAAGGATCTAACTGATTTTAACACGGCGATGCTTGGTAAGCAGCTATGGCGTCTGATCGAGAAACCAAATACTTTATTCTCTCGAGTTTTTAAAGGACGGTACTACAGGAATGCTTCACCCCTGAAGCCGATTAGATCATATTCTCCGTCGTATTGTTGACGGAGTATTATTTCTGCTAGATCTCTGGTTAGCAAAGGACAAATTAAAAGGGATCAGGATCATCTATCTCTGTATGGAATGATCACTGGCTCCCAACCACTCGCCTGAGACCAGCAAATAAAAATCAGCATAACAGTTACCCAGATCTTACAGTTGACTCTCTCATTGATTCAGCTTCGTGAACTTGGAACTTACAGGCAATTCGGGCTTTAGTGGATCCACAGGATGTAAAATTTATAGAAAGTATACCACTGAGGAAGACTCATATGATGGATAGGGATGGATGGTATTTCATACAAAATGGAAAATACACGGTCAAATCAGGTTACCAAGTAGAGAGGGTTTACCCAGACAAGGAAAAACCTACAGTAGTGCTTGGACTCACAGTTGATTTACTGAAAGCGTTCTGCTGGAAAGCACGATGCCCACCAAAGGTTAAGCATTTTTTATGGCAATTGGTGTCAGGGTGTATAGCAGTTAAGAAAAATCTGCAAGCGAGAGGACTACAAGGGGATATATGTTGTGCCAGATGTGGAACTCCAGAGGAATCGATAAACCATGTGTTTTTTGAATGTCCTCCAGCGTGACAGGTTTGGGCACTCTCACATATACCATCAAATCCAGTTATTTTTCCTACTGGATCCCTCTTCACAAATATGGATCATCTATTTTGGAGAGTTCAACCAAAAATGGACGATCATCAATTTGCATGGATTTTATGGTACATTGGGAAAGGAAGGAATAATAAAGTTTTTAGTAATTTAGACATTGATCCCAGGAAAACGCTCAAACTTGCTCAAACAGAATAAATACTTTGGGCCGAAGCACAAGTGTTGACCACACAGAAAGAAACACAACATGTAGAGGTTTTAAATCTACCGTCAATCCCAGGGCGGTGGTGTTTCACAGATGGTTCTTGGAAAGATAATGAGTTTTTCTCAGGACAAGGTTGGTATAGCACTTTAGAAGGCTTTGATGGTTTGATGGGGGTGGAGGCGAGTCTCTCCCCTCTACACTCGGAGGTGGAGGCGCTACTTTGGAAAATAGAGTGTATGAGGAATTTGCGTCAGTTTCGGGTTACATTTACAACGGATTGTTCTCAATTGGTGAAGATGGTTTCGGAACCAAAAGAATGGCCCGTGTTTGCAAGTTATTTGGAAGACATCAAGACCCATGCAAGAAAGTTTCCTCGGCTCAGAGATCATTCATGTACCACGAACGCATAATTTGAAGGTAAATAGTCTAGCACGAAGTGTCAGGAATCAACCGTCTTTCATCGTTCACATGGATGTGGAGTTACCAGTGTGGTTTACAGAGTCTGTTTTTAAGTTGATGACAAAAAAAAAGACTAATGAACCTCCAAAAAATTAATATACTGTTCATCGCACGAAATAAACCCAGATGATTAATGAATAGATGTGAGAAATCTATTAGATGCGGATGATCAGGGTATTACACATGCTCTCTTAATTCGAATCCACTTGGGATGTATGTTCAAAAGAACTGTGCACCGATGATCCCGACTTACATTTATTATGGGCCATATTTTTTTAAAAAACAAATATATATATATATATATATATATATATATATATATATATATATATATATATATATATATATATATACTAGTATTGAGCCAATGCTATGCATAGGAATAATTTTACTTACAAACAAAACCACATTTTAATTATATATAGCTAAATTAACATGTATTTTTTTTTTTTGCCATCTAAAAGAATTTATTGATCACAAATTACAAGCTGTTTTATAAAGGAAGGACAAGAATGAAACAGACTCCAATCTTGACTACTTAAGATAACTTTGATTTTCAAAAGAATATGCATAAATATAAGAAAATATTAACATTCTTATTATTAATTAACCACAAAACATACTTTAGAAAATGACATTATATTTGTTTAACTATTCTCACACTGATCTTAATTAGCTTGTCTGATATAAATATTAGATTGAAGCTTTCCTGTTTCACTTATTTATGTTTTTTTTTGCTTTCAATTTTTCTCTAATTTTTGACCTGTAATTTTTGTTTTTGGCTAATTAAATTTAGTAATTCATTCAGTATTTCCATTTACAAACAAAACTAATATTATAAATCTAATGAAAACAATAAAAAATTAGCATGTAACAGATAATAGTTGATTTTTATCTCTTAGTGTATGTTACTATACCTTTTAAATCTATATGACATAAATGATAGGCTCATAGCAGACATAACTAACCATGAAAGCAGAGCAAATAATTATAATGACATGTTTATTAAAAAACATAGTAAAAGAATTATAGGTAAAATGGATAGCCACACACAACACACGAACAGAACAAAGAGAAACATTATAGAAAACAGTAACAAATACCTAGTATTTTGCTACTAAAGTAATTCAAAATTTAGAAGTTCAAAGGAGATGTACATGACACGAGGAGGAAGCACGCCTTGTAGCTCCAATCTATCTTATCTCAGTCTTTTTTTTTGTCATCATCTTATCTCAGTCAAAGAAAGGTTAAATTTTGATCTCTTCTTCTTATGCTCCAAAAGAAGGTTTTGTTTTTTGATAGATTGAGTTTTCTCTACTGTCTGTTTATTGAATAGATATAAGAGTATGAAAAATTTAAATGATTGTGGATAAATAAGAATGATCATGGAAAGTGTACGTTGTGACTTTTGAAGTAACTGTTATGTTGTTGCTTTTTACTTTTTAAAATTATTATAGTTTTAAATTTTTTAATTTGTGAATATTTATTACTTGGCAGGATATGATTCGTGACATGTGTTTTAATATATAAGGGATATATAAAGAAACGTCTATTTTTAAAAAAGCGGACATGAAAAACACGAAATAAATTATAAAATCTTTCACATCTAGTATTCTTTAAATTATTTATACTCTCTCTGTTTCATAAAAGTGTCATTCTACTATTTTCTTCATTTTCAAAAAGAATCATTTTATAATTTCAGTGCAACATTTCATTCATAATCTTTTTTATCATTTTAACTAACCACTATATATTTATTTAAATCATGTTCATTTAAATAAATATATATTAAATGAAGGTATATTAGTATATTTTATCACTTTCTTAATCCGTGTGAAATTTGTTTAAATGACACTTTTTATGAAACGGATGGAGTATCAAATATATTAACATTGCATTAAATAATGTTAAATATTTTATAATTAATTATATATTTTAAATCCAAACTAATTATAATTTTTACAATGATAAATCAATTTTCTGAAAAAGTAATTAAGAAATTTAATTCTATTGATATATCATCATTTTAAATATTTTGAAAATTTAAATCAATTGTTCTTTCATATCACTTAAGTTAGTAATTTAAAGGAAAATTATAAAAGAAAAGGTGTTACTGAACTCAAAAACAACAAAAATAAAAAAAAGATGACAAAAAAAAGAACACGATCTATTACAATTTTAAAAAATCATTTTACGTACTAGCAAAGTCAAAATGGAACAAATATGGACAATTATATGTATATTTAATGGTGAAATAAGTATATAATTTCAATAATAATAAAATAAATAGTAAAATTTTAGTAGTAACTAGTGAAAATTAATATTAATTTTAGTTGATAATAAACTACATATTTTAAATGTAATATATTATTTTGCTCATTTGATTACCTGTCTGTAGGGAATGTTGAACCCTAGTTTTACATATAGATAAGAAAAGTGATCAAACTAAAAATAAGATAAAACTATTGTGTTCTCGCATAGTCGTATTATTACCAAATATGTCAATTTATTGTTAACCTAATTTGTTAAGAGGTCTACCTGATTTGGGTGTGAGTTAATTAAGCTAGTGATTTTTCCTAATACTGTAATACACATGCAGATTTACTTAAATATTGATGATGATAATTATATAGTTTCTTGTAAGTAATGTACAATAACTAATTTTAGTTAGTATATGAAGTAGCTTGATTATCCTTCCTCCTCACTATTATAATCAACGTTGAACATAACCAATTTGATATGTACGCTTGTCCTTTTTTATTTTTATTTTTGGTCGAAATACGCTTTTGTCCTTTAAAAAACATGAAGCATGGGATCTAAATTTCTGAATTGACCTTAAAGTTTAACCTTATGTTTCTTTAAATTATAACGGAAGACAGAAGACATTGTTCAAACATTTAGTCTATTTTTATTTATAAACATATATAAAATATATAAGAGATAATTTAGCAAAAGAAAAATATAGAAGAGGTGCGATTTACTGCGAGCATAGGTGTCATGTCATGTATGTTAAACGACTGAAAAGGTCAACTAACAGTTTTGTTTAAAATTAATAAAATCGGTAAAGGTTAAGCTGCTTATACCAAATCCATACCATAAATTTCAACGCCCATCGAACTACTTCTTTCTTAGTTTGATCTTCACATTATTAGTTTCACTGGTTGATTATTGTCAATTTTAAGTGTTGTTAGGTATTTTCTTTTGCGTCCAAATCTTCCAGCTATCACTTAATTATTAGGTTTCTTCTATATTCGCTGGTAAGTTTCGTATTAGAATTAGTCAAAAAGCTTTCTGATATGTACAGAAATATTACATGGATTTTTTTATTACATGGAATTTAACAATTACCTATACATTATTTGAAAATGATTTTGCCATATGTATTCTCTGCAATCATTTTCACAAAAATAATATGACATGACTACTAAAATTATGACATGATTTATAGCTTAATATGACATGGATATTTACATTTAATGTTAATTTATATTTTGGTAAATTTTTAAATATGGTAATAACTCATATATTATGTTTAATGTTGATTTATTGGAATTTTTTTTTAGAATATGATAATAACTCATACATCATCATTAAAATAAATATATTCAAATATGACATTACAAATTTCGAAATATCATTTAATTCTATATTTTTTGATGAAAAATAATATTTAATTCTATATTTTTAAATTATACAATTTAATTACTAAATTTTCAAAAATATATACAATTTTTAGAAAATTATAAAATTTTAATCGTCAAATCATTAGTTTCTTATATATCTACAGATTTTATAAATACTATTTAATTTTAATTTTGATAATTATGCAATTTTATAAAAGTTTATTTAATATATTTAATTAAAATAAATAGATAGAAAATCTTATAAGACTATAATTTTAAATATATACATGCATATTCTTAAATATAATTTAAAATAAACAAAATTATTTTATCTTAATTTTTATGTTTAATTAAATAAAATTTATATTAGATAATGATAAGAAAAAGAAAATATATATTATTAATAAGGTTTTATTTTTAAATATAATTTAAATATATCTGTTAAAAATTAATTTAAATTTAAAAATTTTATTGCACATAGTGCAGAAAACACCTAGTTTATTTATTTATACTATTATTTATGAAGTGATTTTGCTGATTTGTCACATTCTCCATAATTTTAGATAATTTTGCTTATTTTTTCACATTCTTATTAGTTTTTAGATTAAATTGAATCATCAATTTATTAAAATTTTTCTGATTTGTCACATTCTCCATGATTTTAGCTAATTTTGCTTATTTGTAATATCCTTATTAGTTTTTAGATTAAATTAAATCATCAATTTATTAATTTAGATAATATAAATATTTTGAATTTTCTAATTAATTTATTAATTTAAATAATATAATTATCTCGAAATTTCTAATTGTAATTATGATTATAATTATTTTAACTTTCACAAGATTAATCTTATTAGTTTTTAGCTTAAATCATTAATTTATTAATTTAAATAATATAACTTTTTCAAACTATTTTAACTGGAATTACAATTATAATTATTTTAAACAAGTTAGTACCAATTCTTATTTTCATATGATGTAAGATGTTTTAAACTCTATAATTTCATTTTTTTCATTCATTCAAGGTTGTCTTGATTATAGTTTTTGACATTTGTATTTATGTACTTTTGATATTTGTTTTTTAGTTGGAGTTCCATGTTTTCTTCTTTCTTTGAGTTTGAAAGACTAGGAGCAAATTGGTTTTGTTACATGGAGTTTGGAATTATGAATTAGGTTTATGAATTACTTCGGTAGTTATTTCATGTGTATGTTTTATTGCTGTTTAATTTATAAGAAAAATATGCTTTGATATTAAGTTTATAGAGTTGCCTATGTAATCATGTTATGAACATGTATTTAACGGTTTAATTTCTAAAACGGCTAAAGTAGATATATTTTTAATGAATAATTAGATTTATCATTATATAATTAACCATAAATTAACTTTAATAATAAAACTATCATTATATATTTTTCTTTTATTAGAAGTAAACTTATGAAATATTAAGTTAAGTCGATGTATATATTGATCAAGTAAACCAATGAAATATTGTTGTCTTATCTCAGTTCGTTTTTTAAAAAAAAAATTCTAAATTATCATTCAACTTTAGTTTTTATTTATTTTGTTCTCATTTTGTGTGTTTTAATGTTTTTGGTAATTTAATACATTTTTCTGGTTCAAAAATACAAAGTACACTAAGAGAGACCAAAAATTCACATTCTTACTTTATTTTATTGAGTGAAATATTTTTGATGTGTAATTATGCTCTCATGGTCTCATAGTTTTATAGCATTCCTCTGTGTTAAGAAGACATAGAGTGAAATAAAAGTCAGAGAAAACTAAAAAGATTAATAATAAAAAAAATTAGTTATCATGATATTTAAATCATAATATATATATATATATATATATTAATAACTATTAGCAAAATGATTATGTCCGCATGTGCGGGCAAAACACCTAGTAACTATTATATGGGAAGTGTAAACCAAGTTTGGTTCCTTTACCACACATCATTTACAAATCCAAAAACGACAGACTCGTGAGTCAGTTAAGTGGCAAAATAATTAGATAGTTATGTTGATTAAATTGCAAATTTGGTTATTTTGCTATTTGTGATTTGTGCTGCATCCATTTGCCATTGGCAAAAAAAAATACCCACCATTACTACGAACAAATATTGCGATGTAGATATGGACTTTGCAAAGAACATTCATATATATGAGCTATCAACTCCACAATGTATATTTGTGTGTGTTTTATTTTAAATTGGACACATCCGAAAGTGAGAAGAATATTTACCTACATATCTTCCTTAGTTACCGTGCGTATAAAGTATTTAAGTCAACAATAACCCTAAAACTTACTGGAGTATATGTGACAACATAGATATTGCGTTTGCATTTACGTACTTCTGAATTGCTTTTACTGAGTCAAAGCGACCGATGCAAATTGCATGGCGATTCTCAACTTAATCCATTGTCATATATAATTTTTAAAAAGAACATATTAAAATGAATCTTTGATAATAATTATATTAATTAGAGGATCTTAGTAACAAGTCAGTCCAGTGGGTGCACCAAATCAACTAAAACACTTTGTGAATTTTCATATCATTTTCTCCCTCCTGCTGACTCTAAACCTAATAGTAGTACGATTTTAGGTTAAATATAATAAAATTTTGTCAAAATGCTAACGAATTCACATAAAGCTCTGTTGTTTCAGCTCTAATCTTTCCCGCTTAGAGTGTATATATACCACTCTTCCTTCCTCTAAACTCACACAACACAGAGCTTAACAATACAGCCTAAATGGAGTCTTTCCGACGGTTCTCCTCTCTAGCCTTCATCGCACTTCTTGCCTCCTTCGCTTTTCTCGCTTCAGCTGAACTTCACGTTCGTGAATTTGTGGTAAGCTAGCTTCTTTGCATGTTTTTTTGCATTAACGAATGTTCTTGATTTAAGTTTAATCTTGTGTCTGTTTTTCTCTTTGTGGATGACTTTAGATCCAGCCAAAACCAGTGAAGAGGCTGTGCAGAACTCACGAAAGCATCACCGTGAATGGCCAGTTCCCTGGTCCAACGCTTGAGGTCAGGAACGGTGACTCTCTCGCAATCACCGTCATCAACAGAGCCCGTTACAACATTAGCCTTCACTGGTAGTTAAATTGACTATATCAACAACAAACATATGTTCTGTTCTGCTCTGTTTTTATACTCTGTTTTGCTCTGTTTTTGGGACAGGCATGGAATCAGACAGCTGCGGAATCCGTGGGCTGATGGTCCCGAGTACATAACACAATGTCCTATCCGTCCGGGACAAAGCTACACTTACAGATTCACAATCGAAGACCAAGAAGGTACCCTTTGGTGGCACGCTCATAGCCGCTGGCTAAGAGCAACCGTCTACGGTGCTCTCATCATTTACCCTCGTCTCGGTTCTCCTTATCCATTCCATATGCCCAAACGCGACATCCCAATTCTTCTCGGTAAGAACTTACAACTTTTCTGATCACTTTAAATTGTATTTTCTTTCGTCAAAACCAAAAATGTGATCATATTTGTGGTGGGAACAGGGGAATGGCGGGATAGAAACCCAATGGACGTTCTGAGGCAAGCACAGTTCACAGGAGCAGCAGCTAATGTCTCGGACGCTTACACAATCAACGGCCAACCAGGTGATCTCTACCGCTGTTCTCGGTCCGAGACCGTTCGTTTCCCGATCTTCCCCGGTGAGACTGTCCAGCTCCGTGTCATCAACGCTGGATTGAACCAAGAGCTCTTCTTCTCTGTTGCCAACCACCAGCTCACAGTTGTTGAAACCGATTCTGCCTACACAAAACCATTCACCACAAGTGTCATCATGATCGGTCCGGGCCAAACCACTAACGTCCTTCTCACCGCAAACCAGAGACCTGGCCGTTACTACATGGCAGCTCGTGCCTACAACAGCGCAAACGCCCCATTCGACAACACCACCACAACCGCTATCTTAGAGTATGTCAACGCTCCAACTCGACGTGGTCGCGGCCGTGGTCAGATCGCTCCGGTATTCCCGGTTCTTCCGGGGTTCAACGACACTGCAACCGCAACCGCTTTCTCAAACCGTCTGCGGTACTGGAAACGAGCTCCAGTACCGCTTCAGGTCGACGAGAACCTCTTTTTCACCGTCGGTTTGGGACTAATCAACTGCTCCAACCCCAACAGTCCGCGTTGTCAAGGTCCTAACGGGACTCGTTTCGCGGCCAGCATAAACAACCAGTCCTTCGTGCTACCACGAAGAAACTCCATCATGCAAGCTTATTACCAAGGGATGCCCGGTATCTTCACGACCGATTTCCCACCTGTCCCACCGGTGCAGTTTGATTACACCGGTAACGTAAGCCGTGGGCTATGGCAGCCCGTGAAGGGAACTAAAACGTACAAGCTTAAGTACAAAGCTAATGTTCAGATTGTGCTACAAGACACGAGCATTGTCACTCCTGAGAATCATCCTATGCACTTACACGGGTACCAATTCTATGTCGTCGGATCTGGTTTCGGGAATTTTAACCCGAGAACTGACCCGGCTCGGTTTAATCTGTTTGACCCACCGGAGAGGAACACCATTGGTACACCTCCAGGTGGTTGGGTTGCAATTCGGTTCGTTGCTGACAATCCAGGTGATTAAATTTATTAATCTTGAATTAAACGAGTTATCCATATTAAAAACAAAAATTTTGACATAATTTTGTTATAATAATGCAGGAGCATGGATTATGCATTGTCACATTGATTCACATTTGGGATGGGGTTTAGCAATGGTTTTCTTGGTTGAGAACGGACGTGGACAATTGCAATCTGTGCAGGCTCCACCGTTGGATCTTCCAAGATGCTAATAAATGTTCTAACGTTGGTTCTATAAGGTCTTGTGGGATTGATTTAGTTTTGCTTTATTTTAATCAGAAAGGCTTTTTGGGTCTTTGAATCTGTTTTGTGTGTTGGAACTTGTTCATCATCTGGTTTCCATCTACTCTTTCTTGTTACTTTCCTCGTAATAGAGTGTCTTGATATAATCCGATTTAAAGATTATCAATGAAAAGCGTATGTTGCAACTTGATATAATCATCCTCTTCTAGCTTACTTTCCCAAATCTCATATAAAATTCTTCTCTGCAGAAAAGCGTATGTTGCATCTCTCGTTTCTGTCATTGTAATATGCCAGTCAAGAAAACTTTATGTTCTTCTAAACAAAAATAGTCAGCAGTACAAAGCTACAAAACTTTATAAAGCTTTGTTAGAGATTTAAGCTTTTTTTACAAGATGCGTTGTTAAATGAATTCGATCTTGAGGTACATTTAGTTGTGTCAACAAGTCTAAATCTCCAAATGACAAAAACATCCAGTTTTGTATTATATAAAAAAGTACTACAATATTGTATTAGTAGTCTAAGAGAGTCTGATGATTTAATATCAAAAACTTTAACATATTTATATGTAAATTCAGTTTAACATATTTACATAAATGAATTTTAACGAGAAAATTTTTCAACTAAAAATTTACATAATTGATGCAGATAGATTATTAAGCGGAATAAAACCGTACCCGTGAGCGGTTAAAGGCGATTGTGAAAGCGATCGTCTTCACCAGTTTTTCTTCTGCAATTCTCACTATCTGCCATTTTTTTTTCCATTTAATCTTCCTTTTTATTTCATGGTTTCTACAATCTAATCAATTTTATTCCATTTTTTAGAAAATTCGCAAAAGAGTTTGTCTCATGCAATTCCATTTCACCGCATGCATGTTCATTACGGTGAGTCCGTTTGTGTATTGCATATACATACACTCTACGTAATGACATTTCGGGTTCCTTTTTCAAAACAATTCCCATGTATTTTGTTCTTCATTCTAATGGGGAACAAATTCAGATTTACTCACAACAAATTGGGTGCTAATTACTTTTTCTCTCATTTTGTTGTTTCAATCTCCGGAATGGACTTCGTGGCTATGACCAACGACAAATTGAATTCATAATTAAGTGGTAAGGAACTTATCCTTACTGCTTTACTTTGGAAACAATTGCCATAGAAGCCACCATGGAAAGAATATACTAGAAATAGGGAATTAAAATTTTCTTTGTTGCATGGCAATGTTTTTGGAATCGTTGAAGATTGGTCGTTCCAACTTTTATTTCTTTCGATAGAATCATTATATTGGATTCAATATTGATTGACATCTATAGATCCAAGGTAGAAATTGACTAATGTTATCCAACAAAGAAAACACGAAAATGAAATTTGGAGTTTCATCGCATGGTGAATATCCCGAAGATTGTATTAAGAAGAATTAAAAGAAAACTTCTTCGGATTTTAATTCTATGTATTGCAATATTATATTTTATTTTAAATTTGTATTTGGTTGTATTTTTATTATTATATGTGTAATGTTACATTATATATAAATAAAATAGTTGTTAAAAAAACTTAACAAATTTTCGATCAAAAAACATTTTTGGGTCTGTCTGAGAGATTTTTTTTTCTGTTGTAAGAGGTAACTAGGTAAGAAAACAGAAACGGTTGGGTGGGGTTTGGTTCTGTCAACTTCCTCCATCTACCATCTTTCTTCGTTAGCTCCGCTTAAATCTTTTTTATTTTAAAAAGGATTCTACTAATTTGTCTGAATGTGCTCACTGCTTCACCGCACATCTATCCTACGCACTCCTCCTCCTCCGGCTCATTCTCTTATCCCGATGGCCACCGCCGCTTCTTCCTTGCTCCTCCCTTTCAACAACCTCTCCTCCTCCTCCAGAAATGGCTCCTCCCTCGGATTCTCCGTCAGCCGATCTAGGGTTTCTATGAGCGTCTCAGCTGCTGGATCTCAGACGACTACTGTCAACGACTCTCTGTTCGCCGATTACAAACCCACCTCTGCTTTTCTCTTTCCCGGTCAGGTAATGTATGTGCGATAAATTAACTGTATATTAAATTCGCCTCAATTTCGAAATGCCAAGACTTTAGATTCTGCTATGTGAAAGGTTCCACCTTTACAGATTTTTTTTCTGCTTTGGATTGTAATTGTTATGCAAAGTACTGTCCAAAGAGTTCAGACACTGTATCTGGAACATTGTAATCTAAAAGAATGAATTTTGGAAATATTAGGGAGCTCAAGCAATAGGGATGGGCAAAGAGGCTCAGAGTGTTGCTGCAGCTGCAGACTTGTATACCAAAGCTAACCATATCTTAGGGTATGTATCTATGTTCCCTTTTGCTTCTTCATACCTTTTTTGTTTCTTTGTTTGTTTTCTGAGTGAATCAACCCATATTCGGTGGGGCCTTTCAGGTACGATCTTCTTGACATTTGTGTTAATGGACCAAAAGAGAAGCTTGATTCCACTGTCATCAGCCAGGTTCATCTTCTTTCTGTTCCCTGTTTTCTTTTGAATCTCAAATTTGCAATCTTGTTTTGTGGGAAGATTCTAGCAGAACTGAATCCTTTTTTATGACGTTCATGTATGTATGGTCTCTTAATGGTTTTTCATTTTTCTCAGCCTGCTATTTATGTCACAAGTCTAGCAGCAGTTGAATTACTTCGTGTCCGTGAAGGCGGCGACCAAATAATTAACTCCGTTGATGTGACTTGTGGTCTCAGCTTAGGAGAGTACACTGCTCTCGCATTTGCTGGAGCCTTCAGGTTAGTTTAACCATACAGCATTGTCTCATCTCTATAGGATACTGACACTGTACTCACATAGTATTGCGTTTGTGTTTATTGTAAGAAAAACACATGTTACCTTTCTTTTGTTCCCTTTACCTGTCTTGTCTGCACAATTGACTTGTTTTCCTCTGTTATTTGCTTTTACCCTCAAGCTTCGAGGATGGGCTAAAGCTTGTAAAACTCAGAGGAGAAGCCATGCAGGTAAGATTTTATAAACTTCATTCTGTCTATCCTTCTTTGATTATGTCAAAGTTTAGGTTCATGTTGTTACCTGTCTGAACCTTATTTTACCATTTATTTGAACTTGGAACTGCGGTTTGATCACTTAGTTTTTGATATTAAAAAATCATCCTCTTTTAGGCTGCTGCAGATGCTGCTAAGAGTGCTATGGTTAGCATCATAGGATTGGACTCAGAAAAAGTTCAGCAGTTGTGTGACGCAGCAAATCAGGAAGTAGAAGAAGCTGACAAAGTTCAGATCGCTAATTACTTATGTCCGGTATATATAGACATATCCTCCATCAATCTTTTGCATTATACACTTGTATAAAAAACCATATCCACATAATCAATCACACGTTCTATTACAGGGTAACTACGCAGTATCTGGAGGTCTTAAGGGAATCGAGGTTGTCGAAGCCAAAGCTAAGTCATTCAAGGCTCGAATGACGGTATACTCGATTATCTTCTGTTATGAGGCGTCTTCCTCGAGGAAGCTATAATAAAACATGGTTGTTGGCTGTGTAGGTTCGTCTAGCTGTAGCAGGTGCTTTCCACACTAGTTTCATGGAGCCAGCAGTGTCGAGATTAGAAGTTGCATTGGCAGCAACGGAGATCAGAAGTCCAAGAATCCCAGTGATCTCCAACGTCGATGCACAGCCTCATGCAGATCCAGACACTATCAAGAAGATACTTGCACGCCAGGTAAACAAAATCAATACTTAGTAGTAACAAAGATAAAATAAAGACTCAAAAGAGTGTTGAAAACCGCAGGTGACATCTCCAGTCCAATGGGAGACAACGGTAAAGACTCTCTTATCCAAAGGGCTCAAAAGCAGCTATGAACTGGGACCTGGAAAGGTGATTTTCTCTAGCCGTGTGATCCAAGTTATAGCTTGAAGTTTCTTCTTCTTCTTCGTCTAAGTTATGTGTGTTTCTGTGTTTCAAACACTCAGGTGATTGCAGGGATATTCAAGAGAGTAGACAAAAGCGCCAGTGTTGAAAACATCAGTGCTTGAGACACTGTGGCTAGCTTTTTGTTCATGTATTTTGAGTTGAGAATCTCATCTCTCTGGTGCTTCGGAATTTAATGTTTTGTACCGAATATTTATGTAACACTTAGCTTGTTGAGTTGTCTTTTTAAAAAGAATTTCCAGTTGATGAAAGGGCAAACACTTCATAGACAACAAAAAGATTGTGTGTTATATTATCTAGTGGGTTTTGTTTTTTTACTAAATAAAGTAGTGTGTATTTCAACAATACTTGGATTCTGCTGTTTTGTTTCCAGAAGTAAATTTCTTGCTGGCTCTAGTCTCCGGGTGTAACGGGTTACTCGCCGGCTTAGGTTTTCATGTCTGTAATCCTCCCTTGTTAATTGTTATCAATCAATGCAAGCTTTTAGTGTTAAAATAAAATAAAAAATTGTTGGCCAAAAAATAACTGGAAAGGATGAGCTCAGGTTAAAGCGAGGTTTATATCACATCCGAAGATTCATCACCACAGCTCAAGATATTTTCATCATCGCTCATCCTAATATTGCACCAGCCGGGAATCGAACCCGGGTCTGTACCGTGGCAGGGTACTATTCTACCACTAGACCACTGGTGCTTGGATGACCAAAATAGTGCAACGTCTTAGTATTGAATTAATCTATGTAACACTAGAAGATTTAGAGAATCATTTCGGAAAAGGAATAAAAGGATTTAACGAAGGCCAACCAACAAGTATAATCAGAGTAAGAAGATAGATTTAACCGGCTAGGATAAATTTAAAAAAAAAAAAAAGAAAAAAAAAACGTACAAAAAAAAAGGGGGGAAGTTATCGACAAGAATAAAATGGAAGACCACATGGAAGAATTAAGAGAAATGTTAAAAAATATTACTCTAATAGATAACCCTCAACAACTTGAACAAAACGAAATAATAATTGATCACTCTTCTTCATCAGAAGACGAACCATCTATTCCTTTCCTAAACCCCGTAGAAGGAGAAGGAACAGGTAAACAAGAAATTATTGATCAAAAACCAACTATAAAATTTGACGACATTTACAAAAATAAACGAGGATATTTTAGATCTGAAACTGGAACGCTCGAAAAGTATCAACAATTTAAACCGAAACCAGTAAAATATAACGACTTCTTAGATCTTGATTGTGTTAATCACCAAGAAGGAAAAATAAGACTACACACTTGGGTCGCAGAACAAGAGATGCAGTTACAATTAAATGAAACAATTCAAAAAATGAATGCTGAAAATTATTTAAATCTTTTAATATATAATACAACTGGAATTGTGTTCACATACCTTGTTGGAATGAAAGATGCTAATAAAATTCAACTACAGAATTTTAGAGACCATCAAGAAATCCTTGTCACTGTAGTCGAGCAACTAAATAAACAATTTCTTGGTGGAATAAACCTATTAGGAAAAGAACAAACTAATGAAGATGAGGAACAAATAGCAAAAGTAAGACATATATTAAACAATATAGAAATATGCAATATGAAATATTTAGATGAATTTATATGTCAATATGAAAAGAATTATTATGAATTACCTCACGATGATTATGTTAAATATATGGAAGTATTTATACAAAAACTACCATCTCCGTTTAATATAACATTACCTAGATTATTTAAAGAAAATATAGATAAAAAAGTAGTATCTGATTCCTTTGGAGGAATGATACGAACACTAAGGGAATACGTAAGAACCTTATGTATTCAAAGCCAAGAAATCAAAAGAGTAACGAGAGCGTTTGAATTCAACTGTAACAACTATGATGATATACCTCAGAAATTTGGTTGCGAAGAACAAAGAAAACATAAAAAACGTAAATATAAAAGATATTATAAACATGAAAACAAAAAGTTTAGATTCAGGAATAAATACTTTAGACCAAGAAGAAGAAAATGGTATAAAAGAGAAAAAGGAAAAAATTACTATAAAGAAAAAGAAAAGAAAGCAATAAATAACGAAAAGTATTGTCCACAAGGCAAGAAAAATTGTAAATGCTGGCTATGCCATGAAATAGGGCATTATGCAAATGAATGTCCGAATAAAAAATCATATAAAAAAGAAATAAAGTATCTTAATCAGATTAATTCAATTGGACTAACACCAATAGAATCATTAAACTCATCAGACAATGAATCATCATATTGTTATGAAATATTATCTTCATCTGAATCTGAAAGTGGATATAGTAGTTCAAATGAATCCGAATAGTACATTCATTCAGATACAAATAATGGATAACAAAAGAACAACAACTTTAGCATTGTTATAAATCCATTGTGTGGATTGCCATTTAACCAAGTAGAAGTCCAAGGAGGTTTACATCCGATCTGACTATCCGGTCCATCTACACCCGTCTCCGATCCGTCTACATTCCGGTTCGAGATTAGAAGACTCAGTCAACCTCGTTATCATCACCTTGACCAAGTCTTCATGTATGACATCAATGTAGTCAATAGCAATTAATGTGTAGATTTACTTCCTTGTAAAGCATTTGTAAACCCTTGTATCAAACCACTATATAAAGTGGTGTTGGCTAATGAGAAAGATATACAACACATTCTCACAAACATTCTCTCAAATTATAACACGTTATCAGCACGATTGTTCTCTCCACCTGAGAAGTCTCTCTCCACCTGAGCTCTCTTTTCCGGCCATCTCTTTCGGCCAGAATTCAGGCGCAACTTTAAACCACCGTATCTCTCAAACCCTGTGGAGCCAGACGACGATCCACCTATCAATCTGAAGCCCAAGAAGAGAGGAATCCATTTTCGAAGACGGCTTGTCGATCTGATCTCAGACGCGTCGTAAATCGCATATAAAATCCACGCCGGCCATCTCCCTAGTTATATCCGCCGGCCATCCCTCTCTCTCATGGTGGTCCATTCAGATCAATGTGGTAAAAGGTAAACAAATAAAAACCTGAAAATCTAAGAACATTATATCTGAAACAAATCTAGGATCTATATGAATCCATGATATATAAACAATCTATGGATCCAAAATATTAATCTTGTTTCTATGATCAATATGATCCATATGAAACTTGATTCCAAAATTATTTGAGTCCATAAACTTATAATTTTCTAAAGGTTCTAAGTATCTCTAAATTATTAAAACATCTAAAGATCTATATGAATCTTGTTTCTAAGAATTCTTGAAAATCAGTCAACCAAAATAAAATCGAAATTAAATCCAATCAATGCATATCTTTTCCTATTAATATTTTTTTTGTAACTGTCAAAGTTTTAAAAATCTTTTATGATTTTTATAAATGTATATTCGATTTTATAAATGCTTGTTTGATTTTATTGAATACATATCTTTGACTGAAAATTATTTCTAAAGTTTTATAAGCCATAGTATCATTATATATTGATATGTCATAAGATAGAATAAAATCAATTGAGGCAAATGTCACAAAGACAAATGAGTTCAAAGAAGCCTTTAAACAATGGCATGAAAGGCTCGGCCATCCTGGTCTAACCATGATGCGCAAGATAATCTTGAACTCAACTGGCCATCCCTTGAAAGAAAGTAATATTATCCCTATGGGCATTACATGTATTCCATACTCACAAGGGAAATTAATAATAAGGCCATCACCTGTAAAGGTAGTTAAACATTGAACTTTCTGGAAAGAATACAAGGTGATATATGTGGACCAATACACCCACCTTGTGGAACATTTCGATATTTTATGGTCCTCATTGACGCATCGACCAGATGGTCGCATGTTTGTCTATTATCATCTCGGAACTTGGCATTGGCAAGATTATTGGCTCATATCATAAGACTGCGAGCCCACTTTCCAGATTTTCCATTAAAGACTATGTCTTGACAAAGCAAGTGAATTCAGTTCCCAAGCTTTTAATGATTACTGTATGTCCATGGGGGTAAGTGTGGAACACTCCGTGGCACATGTACATATACAGAACGGATTGGCCGAATCCTTCATTAAAAGAATCCAGTTGATTGCTCGACCATTACTCATGAGGTCGAAGCTACCAGTATCAGCTTGGGGACATGCGGTATTACATGCTTATTCAAATAAATTGCTTAGGTCCAATGCTCAGGACAGAACATACATCCGACTAGTTCTTGATCCATGCATTTACCCTTAGACCATTATGATTGATTTTCATCCATATTGCTTTATCTCAATTAAATGATGACTGATCCTTATTCAAATTCTAAAGGGCTTTAATACCCTATATATAATCAATCCAAATTTGAATTATGATTAAAAGGGATCACTAAATGCAATGATCAATTGATCATTGTCATACTAGAAATAATTAATGCAAATAGATTATATGATTTGGGGGGAGCATTATTGAAAATTTGTTTGTATAGATTCTTTATGCTTGAAAGCAATGATAAATATTCAGATGTTGAAAATCTAAATCTTGGTGATTGTATCTAAATATCTCACTTTTGAGATAGATACAAGGCGATTTCTCTTAATCATACGCCATTCCTAAGGTACCAACCAATGGGTCTCGGGACGCCGAGCCTCATGGTACTGATGATGAGATCTCCATCCGAAAGTCTCATAGATTGTCCAGACATGGCCGACATGGCCATTCCTAAGGTACCAACCAATGGATCTTGGGACGCCGAGCCTCATGGTACTGAGGGTTCAAATGATGAGATCTCCATTAATTATCTTATGTCTGGGACAAGATGGAGGAACCTAAAGATCCAAGACTATAAGTGCGTGGATGAGTTTAACTTCGGCTCTTTTCATGATAGTCTCAAAGTTGAAACGTGTGGAGAGACTATCACATATGCTGACATGTTAGAGAAGAAATTCTTTACATTCCACAAGCAATGTTTTGCTTCAGCAATAATACCGAGAAAAGGATTCCTCCACATATGTAAATTTAATCTCTTGTTTGTTGCTTGCTAAGCAAAACAATGAGTTAATCATGAAGAATAGTAAGATGAGGCCTCCTGGAGTTATGCATTGCCTAAGGCACATGCTGCCACAGAGCCATATGAAAGAGTCAAACCATGGCCATGTGAAAAGGCCATGGAGGATGGCAAGGATGTGCGTGGATATCACCCACAGTCACTCCATAGTCGAGACCAAGGCTAAGGTTATCAACCAAGCCATGGGTATAAGTCCGATATCAAAAACCATGCCTCGACCAAATCTGCTTGCCATCAGTGTGGAATGAACAACCATTGGTCCAACCAATGTAGAACTCCCAAACACCTTATTGAACTCTACCAGGAGAGCATAAAGGGATAGAACCCTATGGCCCATTAGGTTTATCACGATGGTGCGAATGATTTCGACCATGAGTATGATGATCATCTTGGATATGAGACTTCATATTGCCTTAAAGAGGCCAATTAGATTTCGACATCATTCTACTTTGTCTTTGCTCTCTATAGTGGATTAAGCCACACTATATTAAGAGACAAAAGATACTTTATTCAAGGCCACGGCCAGGCCAACCTCATGATGCCTAAAAGCACGCATCTAGAAATCTATGATGCATTATATTCCCATAAATCAAAGTGGAATTCGTTAGGTTTCAAAGACATTCGTATGAATGGTCTACATATTGAAACTATGGGCAAAGGAAAGAAAGAATTCCTTCTTATTTATGAAAATCCCCAAGGCCAAAGGAAAGTCCTAGAGACTATACCTACTATATCTATAGGCCTTCATTGGGCCAAGATAAATATGATTGAGGATTAATATCTCAACTCACTTTTCAAAGAGTTCAAAGAAGCCTTTAACAAATGGCACGACTTGCTCGGCCATCAAGGCTTAGTTATGATGCATAAAATACTCTTTACTCATTCCTTGAAAGAAAGGAAAAAGCTCGACCATGGCATTGCCTAAAAGGCATTATATTCACCTATAAGGTCCATTGAATTAAGAAGAAAATGGTTTCCAACAATGGACAAAAGGGAATAAGAGTACCTAAATTAAAATCGCCTTAATGGTCGTGACTACATTCTCTATTGATCTAGAGATCAATATGATATTAGGCATAAGCCGGGCAATCATGTTTGATTGACCCACGAAATTATCACTTAGATGGCATTACCATAAATAGCCATCCAGATTATGATGCAAAGATTTAAAAGGGCACAAAAGCTATCCCATAAGATCTCACGTTTGTGCAATATGTATCTATGCACAAGGGAATTTATTGTCCCAGCACCACGAATTAGAGTATGTTCATGAGAGGAAGTGGGGACAAATCCTATGATACATGACCATACTAAAATCCATGAAATATGGTCCACAACCATAATTACATATTGGTTGAATTATAAAGATTAACTTGCATCAGGCCATTGATATTATATCAGGCCATATAAGTGATCACAGATATTCCCACCTCAGACTAATACGGGTCATGAGTCCAGACATATATCATCTTAAGATATTGAGAATGAATCCACCACAAATATATGTGCCATCTAAGATCATATGACCTTAGAATCTCATAAGGAGGATTGGGAATATATGTTGGGTATATATATATATGAATATACTTTCTCCATAAGTTTAAAGAAACCTTGAGCTAAAATGGGTGATTTAATTATAGGCCAGGTACAAGGATTACATAAGGTTTATGAATCGAATATCCAACATTTGAAAGGAGAAAAGTAATAAGCTGGTAAAGAATGGTATCTACCATCTGGTATCAACCATCAATGTCTTGGCAAAGATCCTCAGACTAGAAAATAAGTTATAGACGTCCATATGCTACAATGATAGCTAAATAAAATGCCAGACACATTGATCCGAGAAAAGAATGACTAAGTCATCCCAGCTTAGCACCACACGGTTTTGATGTCTTAAAGACTCAACCAAGTTGCTACAGAGTCTAATATAAGACCAAATAAAGTTCCAAATAAAGTTCCATAATTCAAAGGAACCTCGGAAAGAAAGAAAGGTGCATGAGATAAATTCGAGTTTTATAAGGAAACCATTCCGACATTGAGATATAAGGCTGGCCAGCTGAGCGGCTAGGTACCATACCATATAACTTGGGGCCAAGTTATAAGGTTACAAAGGTCCTAGATAATGAGAATCTCAAAATCGATTTTATACCAAGTCTGGAATTAAAAGGAACCATATATATAAGTGTGTCGACACATACATTCATAGAAAAGCGCAAGTGTGTAGCACATGAATAATGAAACGAGGATCATGAACCCACGCAAGAGTACTCATAATTAATAATGAAAGAAACGTGGGGTTTCTAAAAGTGATATATAATAGGCGTGTTGTATTGGCCATAAATATGTAAACGCCATAAGATGTCCAGTGAATAGATAAATCCTGAAAGAAGGATAAAATCGTGAGACAGACCAAGAGAGGTCTATATAATCCAAAGTGGTGGATACTACTACATATGTCACTACATATAATGTCTGGAAGAAATTCAAAAGATGTAGTATGTTTTATATGACTCACTGGATGATGATAATATTATTGGTACCTAAAGGTTTACCAAAATGTGTTGAGCTCAGAATCATAAGATGAGAAAAGAAGTTCTCATGAACAGCATTTTTCTAAAGTTGTCCATGGACTGAATTAAATTGCTACATGTAAGCAAATGAAGAGTTCTATAAGAACAATCCAAATCAGTCCATAGAGGAATTTTTAATTCCTTGTGTTTTTATACTAACCAGCCTAAGATAGGTTAAATGGTTATTCATTAAACCTTATAAAGGTTATAGATCATCACCACAAATTAGCCAAATTTTGGTAATGCTTATGGTTGGTTAAATTCTCAGCATGAACCAACCAAGCTGTGGTATGAATGAATAAGCTATCATAAAGATAAGCTATAAGATCAAAGTTTATCTTTGAACAAAAGGTGTAGGACCGCATTATGCGTCCATATGCGACCCAACGGGTCCGACCATATTGTAAGATTTTGTCCATGATAAAACTGTAGATCATAGATGCCATTAGACATGAGTTTGATGATCTATTAGATCAGTTCTATGTCAAGGCCATGTCCGGCCTAAATCTGTCCAATCGTCCATATATATATGTGCACGAACTGCCGACATATTAAGACTGAAAATGTCTTAGATTGATCATAGATAAACTATGGACATATGTAAACAAGGATCATGATCTAACCGATATGACCTATGTATAAAAGTTGTCTATGACAAAGAATATTATACTCATAAAGCTAAGGCATGTCCATAAGTCCTAAAGAGCTAAAATATCTCATACTTGATACAATGATGATCCATATCATATAAAGGATCTAAAGTACTAGCCGACCAATATGTATGGAAAGGCATATAAGAATGATTTGGTCAAAGACCATAATCAGATGACCAGAGTATAAAATAGTACATTTTATTTAAAGTACTAAAAGTGGTCGATATCAAAGTGGTACATTTTCTAAGTACCATCAGGATTCTAAGAGACATGATATGTCCGAACATTACAAGATTGTTCAAGTAAGAATCCATGAACATCTATTCAGCAAGTGATGTTCAAATCAGGGGGAGTAATGTGTGTTGTACTCTTTTTCCTTAACTATGGTTTTGTCCCAATGGGTTTTCCTAGTAAGGTTTTAATGAGGCAACATTAGCACATTACAAACCCGATATGGTTATGGCATCCAAGGGGGAGTGTTATAAATCCATTGTGTGGATTGCCATTTAACCAAGTAGAAGTCCAAGGAGGTTTACATCCGATCCGACTATCCGGTCCATCTACACCAAGTCTCCGATCCGTCTACATTCCGGTTCGAGATTAGAAGACTCAGTCAACCTCGTTATCATCACCTTGACCAAGTCTTCATGTATGACATCAATGTAGTCAATAGCAATTAATGTGTAGATTTACTTCCTTGTAAAGCATTTGTAAACCCTTGTATCAAACCACTATATAAAGTGGTGTTGGCTAATGAGAAAGATATACAACACATTCTCACAAACATTCTCTCAAATTATAACAAGCATATATTGATACTGGTGCTACGTTATGTATTGCAAAAGAAAACGCTATAGATAAAGTACTATGGAAAAAACTAGAAAAACCTTTAACCATAAGAGTAGCAGATAAAAGTGAGCATAAAATTAATTATGGAGCCTTCATAATTCATATAAAAATAGCAGAAAAATATTCATAATACCAAGTGTATATAAACACGATACGGGAGTACCTTTTATCATTGGAAATAATTTCTTAAAATTATATAGACCTTTCTGTCAGTATCTAAAACATATATCATTAACGTGCCCAAAAATAGGAAAACAAAAGAAAGAAGTGGTAAATATACCCATATATAACACTAAAAAGGAAAAATTAAAAATTCAATTAGTAAATAAAATAGAATCAATGATGAGTTATGAAAAGGTTATGAAAAAACTAGAAGAAGTATGTAGTGAAGATCCATTAGATATCAAAAACACTAACAATATGCTAATAGAAATTAAGCTAAAAGATCCCAACAAAGAAATAAGAGTCAATTATAAGATGACTTATACCGAACAAGATGTAAAAGAATTTCAAGAAGAAACCAAAATATTACTAAAAAAGGGATTAATTCGAGAAAGTTTTAGTCAACATTCTTCACCGGCTTTCTACATTAATAATCATAACGAACAGAAAAGAGGCAAGAGAAGAATGGTAATAGACTACCGAAAAATAAATGAAGCAACAATAGGTAATGCCCAAAACCTGCCTAGGAAGGAATACTTAATTAAAAAATTAAAGAGGAGCTAAGTATTTCTCAGCGCTTGATGCAAAGTCGGGATATTGGCAAATCCGACTTCATGAGAATACTAAACCATTAACGGCTTTTACATGCCCACCTCAAAAACACTTTGAGTGGAATGTATTACCATTTGGCTTAAAACAAGCCCCAGGAATATTTCAGCAATTTATGGATAATAATTTAACCAGATACGAAGAATTTAGTTCAGTATATATAGATGATATAATAATATTTACTAAAAATAACGAAAAAGATCATCTTGAAAAAGTATATAAAATACTCGAAAGATGTAAAGAAAAAGGTTTAGTACTAAGTATAAAGAAAGCCCAAATACTTAAACAAAAAATAGAATTCTTAGGATTAGAAATAAATAGCGATGGAACAATTGTTGCACAAAAACACATACTTGAGAAAATAAATCAATTTCCTGATCATCTACAGGATAGAAAACAAATACAACGCTTTCTAGGAAATTTGAATTATTTAGCTGATCAAGGATTCTTTAAGAACCTTGCAAAACAAAAACAATCCTTACAACAAAAAATATCTGAAAAGGTTCCTTGGAAATGGACCAAAGAAGATAGCGATGTCGTTGTGAAATTAAAAGAAATGTGTAATAACTTACCTGAATTGTATAATCCAAGTGATGATGATATACTCATTGTCTCTACTGACGCATGCATAACACATTGGGGAGCCACTTTAACGGCATTATGCGGTAAAAAGTCAGAAACAACTGAAAGAATAAAGGAATTAATAACTCAAAAAACTTCTTTAAAACAAGAGAAACTAGTAAAATACAATAGTGGTACTTTTACTAATACTCAACAAAAATATCCGATACATGAATTAGAAACATTAGCAGCTATAAAAACGTTTAAAAAATGGCAGATTGATTTAAGACCAATAACATTTTATTTAAGAACTGATTCAAAGTACTTAATCGGATTCCAAAATTATAATATAAAAGCAAACTATAATCAAGGAAGACTGATAAGATGGCAAATGCAAATATCACAATACTCATATGTACCAGTATACATAAAAGGAGAATTAAATTCAATCGCTGATTCATTAACTAGGGAATTCAGAGATGAAAACCCAAAATAAACAATTATATTTATCAATAGTAGAATTGATAAACTATCATTAATAATCACCTATCAATGATAAATTTATCAATCACTATTTGATAAATACTCTTGATATAGAGATTATATCATATGAAATAATCAGCCGTAAGGCAGACAAATTATTTCAGTTTCAGGAAACCATGGAGACAGCGATAAAGACGTTAGAGAATCAACTTAAGCAGAAAAAGGAAAACCTAAAGAAACTCCAAGACGAAATAAATTCTCTCGAGTCAGTAATCCAAAGCCTAAAGCCAAAAAACCAAACCCAAAACAATGAAACCATAATCTTACCAGAAAGTCCACCTAAAAGCCCAGTTACTAAAAACCCCCATAAATTTTATGTCATATTCAACGGACCAATGAAGGGAATCTACGACGAATGGCATAAAGCAGCTCAATTCATAACAAACAGAAACGTTATTCATCAGAGTTATCCAACAATCGAGGAAGCCAAGCAAGCTCTCGAGGAATCAAGCAAAAAAAATAAATCAATTGAGAACTCATTCAGAGATCGCCTGCTTCTTGGCGGGGGAGGAAGTATGCAACCAACAATTAAGATGACACCCATCGGAAAAATCCCAACCATCGCAACAATTACTGGAACAAAGGAGGTACAAAACCAAATAAAACCTACCCTTGAAAAATTTCTCGATAATTTCGAAGAAATAAATACCTACCCAGAAAATACCAAATACAAACACATCTACCCTAAAAACCATCAAGGCCTAGGCCCAAAAGCTATTGTATTACCCGAAGCAAGCCCAATAACCACCATAAATTTACACAGTTTTGGACTCATCGAAACACTTTATATCCAAAACCCTGACCAACAACTTAAACATTTTCCCCAAGGCCTAAAAACAGCTGTCTCTCGGTATTTCACCAGATACGCAAAAAGCAAGGAAGTATTTATGCAGTACTACAGCAACTATCCGGAGTTCCAAATAACAAAGACAGGAGAATCAGGGGTTAGCTGTCAAGCATCAAAAATAATCATTATGGGAATAAGCAACAGACAGTATCCAACAAAAGACGATCCAGCAAATATAGAATACACCAGCGAAGACAGATTCGAGTAGATGCCGAAGCTAACAATCGAATGCTCAAAAATCTTGTACCTAAGCAGCAATCATCGCCTCAACTACAAAAGCAATTCGACGTTACTACTCACCAGAGTAACCGAAGAAACAACAATCAAAGAAGAAATAAGCCCATTTATCTTCAGAATATGGGACAATATCCTCGTCAAATGCCCAAGGTATCATCAACTAATGTGTGAATTACTTAGGAAAACACAATTTGAAGTCAAACTTGGAGAACCACATACATGCGCAATTTGCGGAACCAAAGACGAAGAACCAGAAGACGAAGTGATTGAAGAAA
The DNA here is from genome assembly GCA_016771965.1 of Brassica carinata. Lineage (NCBI taxonomy): Eukaryota > Viridiplantae > Streptophyta > Magnoliopsida > Brassicales > Brassicaceae > Brassica > Brassica carinata. The sequence goes on along the minus strand of CM028688.1, from coordinate 27,233,623 downwards.
CAGAGGAACCAATAAGTGAAGAAACAAACAACAAGATGTAACGTTCGACAAGACACCCGACAAAAACCATGTGAAAAAATGTAAGATAAAATTACAATAAAAAAAGTAAAATATAAATAAAGTGGAAAATAAGATTCCACACTATCTTTGTAAAAGAGTGGACAATAAAAGAGCCATGCGTCTGTTCTCGTTGTGTAGAAGAGTCTGTCCTTGTCCCATGCATGCTATAAATATGTGTAAACCTCATTGATGGAAGGCAGAGTGTAATAAAAATTGAACGAGTTTCGTTTAAGAGTTGAGAAAAACTTTCTCTGAAAACTCTAGCTGTTGAAGGTTCCAACCTTCTGAATAACAGTTTTTCACTTGACAAAATTTATAAACACAAACTAAAAACACCCAAAAATTAAAAAGGTCAATCAAGCCCAGGCGATCACCACAACCAACAAAGGTTCAAACTATAATTATTTCAGGTATGTCAGATAACGAAGAAACTCAAAACATAGCACAAAATAACCTGTTAGATTATATTAGTAGTATTGATACTAATAATTTCTTTGAAAATGATATATTATTAATCCAAGGATCAAAGATTAAAAACCTTGAAAAAGAAGCAAAAATAACATTAAAAGATGATCAAGATGTACATAGAAATAGACTATCAGAAATATTAAAAAGAAAAAATGTTTTATACTTTGGAAAATTTATACGAGAATTTCCCTTACCAATTGAATCAACTCGTGGTGAATTTACATTACCAGTAATTTCGTCCGAAGCTATAAATGAAAAAAATAGTAAAATGAAAGCAAGCCATCAGGAAAAAATATCCTATATACATATAGGAACAATCCAAATAATAGTAAGATCAACATTTAAGAAAAACACCGATTCTCCAATCAGGTTAGTGGTTAGTGACGATAGAATCCAAGATGAAAATGATAAAATTATTGGAATAGTAGATAGTAATTTAAAACATTCAGTTGTTAAATTTAATGTGGTCTGCCAGTATGGCATTCCATTAGCAACAAAAAACCTTAATAATTCAATCGGAATTATCTACGATTTCCAAAGACATGATCTTATGGAAGACGGCGATCATCCGCTATCAATTACTTATGCCGTTGGATACGCTCTATCCTCATCGGCTCATAGCATTGAATTTGCAAACAAGAATGATATATACCTTGAAAACCTGTTTAAATAAACAACCACGGTTAAGTTTATACCAAAGAAAAATATAAGCGATCAAATAAATAAAACATATACCCCACAGATAAAATTCTTAGAACCAAGCTCTAGCGGATCAAGAATAGCTAGAAGCAAAACCTACAACGAAAGAAGAAAATCGATTAGTGGCTTATATGAATTGCAGCAAATTAGTTATAAACTAAATAAATTAGATCGGACCATAACAAAGCTAGATAACAAACTATGAAAAAACAGAGCCAAAATCGGAGTCAAAACCGTAAGAAAAAATTGGTATCAGAGCCATCCAAGCCCAAAAAAGATAGCAATAAAATTGAGAAAATTAATGAACAAAAGCAAGAACAGATAAAATTATTATGCGCAGTCGTAAATAAAAATAAAGGACGAGCATTAGAATACTCAGAAGAGGAAGGAAAATTAATAAACGAAAAAATTCAAGAAATAAAAATAATAGAAAAATTGATAAATTTATAAAAATGGACGAATTTATAGATCAAACTATCGAATATCACCCAGAACTATATGCTATACCAGGAATACCATATAAAGAAAAAATTATACCTCTAGAAAGGAATATGATGGAAAATACAGAGTATACAATGGGAGCAAACATAAAGGAAGATCATAAAATGAGCCATTCGCTAAGAATAATATGCGGAATATTAAATAACCAAACCGAAATAATTAGTAGTATAGCAATAAACCAAATTAAAACAAACAGAATATTGCAAGAAAAACTAGATAATATTATAAATTCAGTTAAAGACATAAAATTTTTACAAAATGATATTTCTGAAATTAGAAAGAATATAGAAATGTTAGATGAACTAGACAAACTACAAGGATTAGATGACATATTAATAACAGTAAAAAATTTAAGGAAAACCACTGATAGATTAATTGAAAAACTATGACAGAAAAACTTGGAGATCAGATAAAACTAATATTGGAAAAAATACAAAAAATAGAAAAAAAACAGAATAATGATTTAGAACGTTTAAAACAACAAAATAAAGAACTTCAAGAAAACATAATAGATTACAAACAATTAAATAGTATCCAATTAGAAAAAATAAAAGAACTAGAAAATAACAAGTGTGTAACACTAGAAGATTTAGAGAATCATTTCGGAAAAAGAATAAAAGGATTTAACGAAGGCCAACCAACAAGTATAATCAGAGTAAGAAGATAGATTTAACCGGCTAGGATAAAAAAAAAAAAAATTACGTTTGATGGTTCTGTTTACAACATGTTAAAAATGTTTCATAAGAATTTTTTCATTAATCTGTATTATAAGCATTTTTTCATTAATATGTTTGATTTGTAGTAACTCTTCGTAAAAAAACAAAAATTAAAGAGCTCAGTCATATGGCATCACATCTGGATTAATCAGAAGAATGCAATGGACCCAACCATCGCTACAGCCTAATATCATCACAGCTATTTATTGCACCAGCCGGAATCGAACCGGTGCATGCGAGTGGCGGTACTATTCTACCACTAGACCACTGGTGCTGTTGTCTTTGCTATAAACCAATTTTGGACATTAACTCCATATACCCCATACCCTCCTAAACTCAACCTTAGTACCCCAACCCTATTCATCCTACCCCTTTATCCTTGCACTCCCTAAATTAGCCTTGCTTTATCTATTTATTCCCCAATTAAATAATCCAACCAGATCCCAACTACCTATATGGCCCACAGAGACAACCTTAACCAATCAAGATTTTTTGTCCCCACATGTCTTCATCTTCCTCGGCCTCTCTCCTCTCCCTCAACCTTCCATTGGCGAAAATTGAAGCTTCAAAAACAGGTAAATCTTGCTCGTTTTTGTTGATTTTTTTTGCAAAATAACTTGTAAATATCATATATATCTCGGCTATTGTGAAAAGAAGAAGATCCCTTGAAAATATGAGAGTTTTAAAAAACTTTAAAAAACTGTAAATAAAGATTTATATGCAATTTTATGTTTGTTTTGATGATTATACGGGTGTAATTTCGTTTACGGTGAATCATACATCATGTGGAATGTATAATCGAAACAATGTCGTCCTAAAAATCGGATTTGTAAGTGGAAGGATAATTTCTGGGTATTACAAAGATATGTGGTTTTACTAGGAAAAATAAATTACTGGGATTACTAGTTTTACTTGCGGTATTACTATGTATTCTTGTACTGAAAGAAAAAAGTATTAGTTACGGTGTGAATAATTTATAAGCGTCTTAATAAAGATAATACTAATGGTATTCTATTTTATCTCAGGAAAATGGAAAATCCGCAGTGCACATTCATTTGTTTTGATTATGGGGGATATTATATGAAAGAGGGGGCTGAAATAAAATGGATCTCGGGAGATGGTGAAGGAGAAGATGAAATTCACACGATTTTGTTTAGGAAGTCAATGGAGGAGATCACTTACTCTGGTTTGGTTGAGCGTATTTGCAGAAAGATAAAGGTAGATGAATCTAAGGTGAAAGTGAAGATTAGTTACTTTCCAATGGTATTGTATTCGTACAAGCCATCATACATCCGGAATGATGACGAAATCTTTGGTTATCTACTGCAAGTAAACCGTGAGAAATGTAGAAGTGTTCTACATGTGGAGGTCACCAATGAAGAAGTGCAGTTTTCAGAAGAGGATGATGAAACTGAGGGCTATGTCGTTCTATCTGATAGAGAGGCTACAGAGGCTGGTGATGAGGATGCTACTGAGAATGATGAAACTGATGTCTATGTTGGTATATCTGATAGAGAGACTATAGAGGCTGGCGATGAAGATGGTAATGGTGGTGTGCTCACTTATCACCAAGACATTGAGATGCATGATGGTGTCAATCAGACACGGGATGATGGTATGGATTTGGTTATAGGTCAAGAATTTTTAACCAAGGACGCAGCAAAAGTTCTTATTCAAACCGCGTCATATCAAAATTGTTTTGAGTTTGATATAATTAAGTCGGATACTAAGAGATTTGTGGTTAAATGCCGAGGAGCCAAAGATGGGTGCAAGTGGTTTGTGCGAGTTGCAATGGTGAAGAATTCAGATATTTGGTCGGTTAGAAGTTATTTCAAGCAGCATACATGTGTTGTCGTTACAAGAGAGGCTGGTGATGAAGATGGTACTGAGAATGATGCAAATGATAATGACGTTTTTGGTGGTGTGCTCACTTATCACCAAGACATTGAGATGCATGAGAATGGCAACGAAAGAGATGGCAATGATTTTGAAGATACAGAAGTAAGACCAGCAGCTAACTATGAGCCATGGGATGATGGTGTGGATATGGTTCTAGGTCAAGAATTTACCACCAAGGAGGCAGCAAAAGTTCATATTCAGAAAGCTTCACATCAGAAATGTTTTGAGTTTGATATAAAGAAGTCGGATACTAAGAGATTTGTGATTAAATGTCGAGGAGCCAAAGAAGGTTGCAAGTGGTTTGTGCGAGTTGCAAAGTTAGAGAATTTAGATCTCTGGACGGTTAGAAGTTATATCAAGCAGCATACATGTTCTATTGTTACTACTAGAACACTGTGTGATGCTAGTAAAACAAGAAGTTCAGTAATCCTAGTAATGAAAATACACACAAGAAGTCTTAGTAATGCTAGTAATTCTAGTAAAACAAGAAGTCTAGTAATCCTAGTAATACAAGAAGTCTATTAGTATGCGCAAGTATTAGGAGCTCCCACGTATTAGTACTACTAGTTACAAGACAACATTTCTCACTAACGAAACAATGATACAAAATATATACCTCACCGTCGGACCCTCCCTTCGGATTCATCGACATTGAGCGGTTGGTGACTTCGGTTCTCTCTCTTGCGTACTCTTCTTACTCCTCTCAGAATACATATATACATGTTAGTAATCCTAGTAATGCTAGTAATACAAATAGCCTAGCAGTACTACTAATTACAAATCACCATTTTTCCACTAACAAGAATAAGGATGCTACAAAATATATACCTCACTTTCGACCCATCCCTTTCGGACTCATCCACACCGAGAGCGATACGTAACTCGGTTCTCTCTCTTGCGTACTCTTCTTACTCTTCTTACTCTTCTTACTCCCTTCAAGAATCATCGGTGTTTTGCAATAGGGACGGTCTCGCCTAAGGGATGACGACGCCTTTCATTGGGGACTCTTCTTCTTTGCCACCTTTTGATTTCCTTCATAACTTTCCTGTACAAGACATTACAACACTCAATCACTCTAAATCCAAACCGCAAACAACAACACAACATCAATTAACTCTCATCACCAACTCGCTATCACTCCCATTTAAACCAAACATATCGATTCATATATATATTTTCACCCTAATTTATAGGAGTCATGTGTTTAATCAACTTATTAAGTAAAAAATATATCAAAATCGGACATTTTCATCTAAAATCAATCCCCAAATTAGTTTATATCATAACATATTCATAGCATAAAATCGCACAATTTCACCATGTATCCACCGAATTCATATCACAAACTAGCCAAATACAAATAATTGACAAGTTTTTCCCAATTTCCCAATTTTTTGACCTAAAATACAAATCAAACCGAAATCAATCACAATAAATCACTTACAAAAACGCAGGAACTCAATTCGAGATGGGTGAACTTCGATTGTCACAGAGAAATAAGAAGAAGCGAAGAAAATGGAGGAGGCGGGGATGTTAGGGTTTATCGCCGTCGAGCCGTTTCAATCGCAGGAGGAGGGACTCCTTTTTGTTTACCGTTGAAAAATTAAGTGTTGAAGAAGGAGCACAAAACGACGACGCTAGGCTATCCGGGTCGAATCTGTCCGGTTTGCTTGGTTTGGGTCGGATCTTGGTGGTTGGATCCTCGTAAATAACTCATGTTCCTATATTAAAACCGTAATTAGCCATTTTCTCGATTTAAATTTAAATAAAAAATATATAATATTATAATAAAAGGTTAAAGGGGAATTTTTGGGAGGGGTATGGGGTATATGGAGTTAAAGTCCACCAATTTTTTACTTATAGTATAATCTATACAAACTCATAGAGTAACAGCCACATGATGGATGGAAACAGAGTAGACAGTAGACGCAGAAAGAGAACAAGACGACGATTGTTGCAGGAAAATGGCGATTCCGATGACAAGAATAATGGTTCCTCAGGCAAGCTCTTCGCTGACTCTATCCAAATCCACTCGCGTTGATTTCCTCTGTCGCTGTGCTCCATCAGAACTCCAACCACTTCGGTCTGCTCTCTCTTTCCCCTCTCAAGTTGAACTTACTTTGTCGGAACCATTTTGTCAATTATGTCTCGCAATTTTCCTATAGGTCTGGACTCTCTCTGTCCGCAGGAGTTCACGCTATCCCGCATCCAGATAAGGTACTTGTGTATTCTTCTTCTTATGTTGTGTAATGATGCCAACAATAAAGAAAAGAGACCTTTTTATAGGTAGAGAAAGGTGGGGAAGATGCTCTCTTTGTAAGTAGCTATAGAGGAGGTGTCATAGCTGTTGCAGATGGTGTTTCAAGGTAACTTATTTTGCTTATGATAAAATTTTGATGTGTAGTTCTTCTGGGTTTATCCTGATTTTGATAAAGTTTGTATCTTTTATACTCAGCTGGGCTGAACAAGATGTTGATCCTTCCTTGTTCTCTAAAGAGCTCATGGCTAATGCTTCTCGTTTAGTTGATGACGAAGAGGTAGTTTTGTCATTTGTGGAAGTCTTATTCTATCTTTTGAGTGTTTTGTGATTACGTTTTGGACACAGGTGAGATATGATCCTGGTTTCCTCATTGACAAAGCTCATACCGCAACTACTTCCATAGGTTCTGCAACAATGTGAGATTTTTGAATTATAATCCTCAATGCTATTCTCTTCTAAGGTGTTGTTTAGCCATGTTTTAATAGCTTGTGGGGGTTGTTGGTGAAGCAGTATTGTAGCCATGCTTGAGGAAGTTGGTGTTTTGAAAATAGGCAATGTTGGAGACTGTGGACTTAAGCTTCTTCGACAAGGTTTTTTCTTATCCTTCTCTTGTTTCATTGTTCAGCCTTTGAGGAAGAGATTTTGATTCACCTCATTCTGCAGGTCAGATCATATTTTCGACTACTCCACAAGAGCATTACTTTGACTGTCCCTACCAACTAAGCTCTGAAGAGTCTGCTCAAACCTATCTAGATGCCTCGGTAAATAAATCTCTACCAGTCTTCATGATTTTCTTTAGTACTGTCCGTCTGTAACACTCTTCTTATTACTACAAGCAGTTTAACATAATGGAAGTAAAGAAAGGAGATGTGATCGTGATGGGTTCAGACGGGCTATTCGATAACGTATTTGATCATGAGATTGTTGATATAGTGACCAAACATACAGATGTGGCTGAATCATGTACGTGTATCATTTAAGTTAACTAATCTGCCTTCGTATATATAATCTGAAAGTTCAGAAGTAACATTGTTTTTTTGGTACAACTATGACAGCGAGATTATTAGCTGAAGTGGCGAGTAGCCATTCAAGAGATCCAGCCTTTGAGTCTCCATATGCATTGGAAGCAAGAGCCAAGGTAGGCTTTAATTAAATCAAGTATGGATTCTCCGGTTTGCCTTCTGACTGCGCTTTGACATGAAACAGGGGTTTGATGTTCCTCTCTGGAAGAAGGCATTGGGAATGAAGCTTACAGGTAAAAGAAATTGACAGTTCCATTATTACAGAAAGAGCAGGTTCTGAGTTTGATGTTTGGTAAATGCAGGAGGGAAGCTTGATGATGTGACTGTAATCGTTGCCCAAGTGGTGGACTCTTGAGAGTCTAATGTGATCTTTTCTCATTCTTCTCTTGTACAAAGAAACTTGTCATTGTATTGGAGGATCTTATCAGAGAAATTGAATCTCTTTAGAGCTCATCTATTCCTTTTAATATATCTCATAAAAAAACAAATTAAAATACAAAATTTTCTAACGACAACGCAATTCAGACAACATTATTGCATGAAAACAGATTAGTATACAAACAGAGATCTCTCTGACTCTAACGAGCTAGTGTGTTAACACTAAGAACCAGCAGCTCTATGAAGAAACAATTTACCTGAATCAGGCAGGCAAGCAAACATAGTAAGCATAACGCATGTTTGTGTATCCGTCTTCAAGCTGCGCCATTGACATCATGAAAGAATGATTTGACAGTTTCGTAAGTGGACCAGCAGATGGCAGCTGCTGGAGCATGGAAGAGCATCCTTGGTAGCCATCCTCTAGCAAGTCCTCTATACCCGTCTTTCTTAATTATTGTGCGAAACACATCGCTTATAGAGCTGCTCTTGAAACGGTCACAACCGCACACACCCTGAAACTCCACCAAAGATAAACTCTCAGAACAATCCAAGCAAGTAGATGAAATGGCTTGTAATTATCGAAACTGCTAGACATAGCATTAGTTTGATGTTTCCTTTATCTTTCCCCTCATTAGCCCCTAGATTCAGTAAACTCTATTCAAGAAATGATCAAAAGCCTACTACTGTTTAAACCTTGGACACTTAAAACTCTACACCTATAGTCACAATCTCATTATTTTGAACTCAAACCATAACTGGTCAAAGCTAAAGAGCTACATAACACTATACCATGAACTGTGCTCACTCGGACAAGCTTTATAGATACAAAACATAACCAGACAAATCTAAACAGACAAAATATGTAGCTTTTTCCCTCCGTAAAGTCCCAATCTTGGACGCAATAAATGAGTCTCATGATCACAAAGCTTAAAGCATTCTACACCACTGCACACACATTGGTTCTCGGACACACAGAGAGAGTTGCTTAAATATCGAATGTTCCAAACTTCACCTGACATTGCAGCTGCGTCTTGACAACATCAAGCGGAGTCGTCAGAACAGCAGCCAAGCCACCACCCGCAGCTCCAGCAGTAGCATAGACCAACAACCCTTCCTCCTCCTCTCCACCACCACCACCAACATACTCCGGCGAAATCTCCCTCAACCCCCTCTTAACCGCCTCATACGTCGCGAAATGAACAGCCGTAAACGGAGCATTCATAAGCACCGTCGTCCTATAAGAAGCGTAGAAAGCACCAAACCCTTCCTCTCTCATCACCCTCCTCACACAATCCCAAACCCCTTTATACATCCCCTTCCCAATCTGCAGCCTCTGCTTCACCATATCCATCGGAGTAAACACAGCGTCGCTCGCCACGGTGGCGAGCGCGCCGGAAGCCGCGTGAGCCGCGGAGTTGTTGGGATTCCCGCCGGAGAGATACTTCTTGGAGACTTCGTAGAAGGAGAAGTAGACGGCGTGAGCTGGGCCGGCGCCGAGCCCCATGGCCCATATGCCTCGGTACAGAGCGGATGGGCCCTCTGTTTTGATGATCGATCGGAACGCTTGGGCGATTCCGACGGGTTTGATGGGGCACGAGCGGATGGTTTGCATGTGGGTCTTGATCGTGTCGACTGGAAACATCGCCATGTGTTCGACGGAGCCGGCTATCGAACCGGCGACCATGAGGTGCCAGAAACGGAGTTTGTCGTTTTGAGATGGGATGAGAACCGTTGGATGGAAATCCGGTGGTTGGGGGATCGGACGGAGGTCAGGTGTTGTGGCGGCGGCGGCTTCTGTCGCCATTGCTTGGGAAAGGTTTGTGGGACGGAGAGTGTTGTGAAATTTAGGGTTCCAAGATAGTTGGAGAGAGCTATTCCCAAATTCACTCTGGAATCTCCGACAAGAGAGCGGCGGTTTTAACTCAACTTGGGCTTTATCATCTTTTCCCCTTAAGTATATGTATATTGTCTTAATTTGTTTGTTTTGTGAGAAACCATATTGTACAACAATTTAAAAAACCCACTCACTCCGTCACTCGCAGAAATAAAATTTTTAAAAAATTACTTTTAACATTTTTCACAGATATTAAAAAATTAACTAAATACATTTTATTTTTATTAATTATCATATTTAACCAAATAGTTTTTGACAAAATTATAATTTATTAGAAAAATACATAAATTATTTTATAACAAAAATGTTTTATATGAGCAAATAATGGATAATAACAAGTTGGATAACAAAAAAAAATTCATGAGTGTAACTTATTTTGTACTTGCAAATATATAAGTTATAATACTTTATACTCAGCTTGACAACAATGTACTTCAAAAACCAAGACGGATACATGGCTGAGTATTCATGCCCGGCTTTACATGGTTGCACACTTTTAAACCCCAGCATCACTGAGCATTAAGATCAACTACTCAGCTATATGCTACATCTGAGATTAGCATAAGAGTTTCTGTAACTTGTCATATTGTCACTGATGTAAATTGTAGAGTCCTCTTTACCGTCTTTTTACAAAAATAAAAATAAAACAAAGATATGACCAAAAGAGTCTAACAAATGATACATACAGATTTAATACATATCTCTACAGAGTTTGAGTCTTTACGAACACAGACATATTCTCTAATATCATAATCTAAAAACAACAGCAGAAAACTCACACAATCTTGGTAATATCTTTCAAGAAAGAGTCAATATTGACATCAGAAGAACCAGTTTTCACAACCGATCCACAACATATCTCACTAAGATCACAAGCCCTTAATCTCATCTCTTTCCCTTCTTCACTCTCTCCATCCATAAATCTCTTCACCAATTCCTTTATTTCGTCTCTCCTTATCAACTCCGTCTTCTTATTGCTCTTGATCCTCATCCCAACCCTCCAATCCTCAACAATCATCTTAGCATTCAAAACTGATCCCAAAACAACGGAAACGTCAGCATCGGTACTCCAGAATATATCCCTTCCAACGTCGAGTTAAACCCACAATGTGTCCAAAACCCTCCTACAGCTGCATGGCACAGCACACGCAGCTGATCACACCAGCTTACCACAACACCCGAACTACCTTCAAGAGCCTCCTTAAGCTTGGACTCTCCACCACGAGCCACCCAAAGGAACCGAACCCCGCTCTCTCTCACTCCTCCCACTATCTCCTCCATCTCAGCTTCCGAGACGGAAAGAAAACTCCCCTGAGATATGTAAAGCACAGAGCTTTCAGGCTGTTCATCAAGCCATTGAATGTATTCAGGTTTGCTGACGTCATTTCCAGCAGCGAGTTCCTCGAATGGTATCAACGGACCGGTGGTGTAAACCGGGAAATCAAACTTGGAAGCGAAAAAGTCAACGGCTTTTGGTTCCAGCTCGTATGCAGAAGGGAAAATAAGATACTTAGCTTTGGAGAGCTCATCGAAACAGGGCTTAAACTTGTTAAAAACTTGGTGGCTGAAGCCGTGGTAGATCTCCGGCAAGTCACGGAGTCGTGTCGGAGATAAACCGGGAATGTAGTCAACAACTTCGTCTTCTTTCGACTCTAGAAACAAAACCCATATTCAAGAATCAAGGATTATCGATAAAACACTAAGAAAGTTTGAAACTTTAAACTTTACTATCGATAAAACATTAATAAAGTTCCTTTCAAAAAAAAAAACATTAATAAAGTTTGGAACTTTACCTGATGGGTCGACGGGAAAATGGCCGTGAGCTGCGAGAAGATCGGAATGAGTGAAGAGGAGAGAATCGTGGCTGACTCAGTCCAGAAAGAAGCTACCGGGATATTCCTCCGTGTGCCGACACGCACTGCCCACACGACGAAAGTGTCGGAGATGATTACGGTAGGAGGCGGCGAGCTGAGGCGGTCGAGTAAGTGCTCGAACGGCTCCTCCAAATTTGTGTAGATGGCGTCGATGAAGCCGGTGAAGTTGTTGGCACGGACTAGCTCGGAAGGGATGAGGTTGGGGAGAGTGGCGAAGTGGATCCTATCGGGTTTCGGTTCGGACCCGATGAAGCCGAGCCATTCTTCGGTGACGACGAAGGTGACGATGAGGTTAGGGTCTCGGAAGAGGAGGCGTTTGCAGAAGTTCATCATGGGGTTGATGTGGCCTCTTCCAGGCCAAGGCATGGCCACCACGTGGCAGACTCCGAATGGTTGTGGTGTGATAGGATCCATACGGCGGGAAGTGAGTGGTTCTGATTACTGAGACTAATGGGTGGGAAGAGAGCAAGAAGACAACACGTTCGTGAGCTTGTAAGTAGGTATAGGCGTAAACGTTTTCAGATATGCAACAAAGTAATATCAATAAAAATATTTCTGATGTACATTTAGATGGCTTGTGTTTGTGATGTTGATTAGAAGTTTGCATTTTCCTAATATTGTTGTGATCTTTTTTTTTACTAAATAATACTTTTCCATTGAATAAACCAGTTACACCAGCATAATCTAGATGACAATGGCACTATTATATACTAAAAGGAGTATCAAGCTCAATCAAGGGCACCACCAAAAGATAAGACCCACAAGCCCTTACCCAAAAAGATCAGGGGAACCTGGTGGCCACAAAAGATTGAGCAAGATTCCAAGTAACCACATTGTTACACACCCTCCAGCTTGGCTATCTTTTAAATGGATATCTTCGTCCATTAGAGTTTCTCTTCTGCGTGTTCAAAAATAAAAGAGTTTCTCTTCGGTATATTATAGAGTGGAAATTGGAGAAAGGGAGTAGGCCTTTTGTTATTGGAGCTTTCCGTAACAAATGTTGTGGTCTATTCGATGTATTCATGAATTGTTATGTAAGGGATTTATATCAAATATATCTCTTACACAGACCTTTCCATTTTTAATGTTGAATTGATTGATGAAATAGTTTTTGATTCTAGGTTTATCAATTGAAATTAGTTGTTGAATTGTCTGAAAAGAATTAGATAAGCAAAAGATCATTAACCCATAAAATTTAAGGAGATTTGATATAAATCCAAAAATATCATAAATGGCTGAAATAATATACCATTTTTTGTGCACAAATAACATACCAATTTTTTTTAACAAAAAACACAAACTTTCAAGGGAATACTATTTTTGTCAGATTTCAAATTATATTTGGTAGATTTCAAAATCTACTGGATGGATTTTTTTATTAAAAAATCTGGAAACATGCAAAGCAGATTTGCGGTAAACTCATATATATCTTTTACAAACTTAAGAATTTTGTAAAGTAGAATGAGGTTTAACACTTTTCGATATCCTAAGCAAATTTTTAACAATATAGCCTTTTATGTTTTAAAAGTAATTTGTCTCTATTAGCGATTTGTGGAGATTATTCTATGAAGTTAAAGCTATATAAATGTTATTCAATGTTTTCATAAACATTGGTTCTCGTCGAGATCGCATGCACTAGGTCTGCTGTTGAGCTTTTTAAGGTCAAGCAAGCTTACCGAGCTCGTTACAAGAAATCACTCGAGGAAGATGTTGCTCAACGCATTTCTGGTGACCTTCGTAAGGTATATATTATAAGCCGAGTTTGCCTGTTTGTGTTTTTTTATTTTCTTGACGGAACTCTTGATAAACATCTTTTTGTGTGTGGTGTGTCCTCTTTTTTTTTTCCTTGTAGCTATTGCTTTCTCTGGTAAGCACTTTCAGGTACGAAAGAGACGACGTAGACACGACGCTAGCTACATCGGACGCCACCTTATTTCACGAGAAGGTCTCTGAGAAAGCTTTCAACGACGATGAATTCATCAGAATCTTGACTACAAGAAGCAAAGCGCAGCTCGGTGCTACTCTCAACCACTACAAAAGGGTACATAAAATCCATCAACAAGGTAAAAAAAAAAAACTAAAAACTTCCAACTGTTTTCTTGTAATGTTTTGTTCAGATAACTGATTGTGTGTTTGAATAATGTTACAGATCTTAAGGAAGGTTGAGATGATGAGTACATGAAACTACTGAGAGCTGCAAGCACGTGTTTGACACACCCTGAGAAGCATTTTGAGAAGGTTCTCCGTTTAGCAATCACCAATCAGACGAGTGGGGACTAACCAGAGTGGTGACTACAAGAACTGAAGTTGACATGGAACTCATCAAAGAGGAGTATCAGCGTAGGTTGTACCGTTCCGTCGCCAAAGCCACTTCTGGTGATTACAAGGACATGCTTGTTGCTCTTATCGGACATGGAGATGCTTGAAACTGATTTTCCGTTCCTTTTGATTTCTCCTGCTTAGTTAATTTGGTAAAATATTGAACCGAAACCAAATGTTACCCATCGGGTGTAATTATAGACGGTTATTATTGTGACAAAAAAGAAAAAAAAAGACGGTTATTATTATTTAAAAAAAAAAACAGATCCGACCCGAAACCAGTCAGAACAATCTGAATCCAAACCATAAGCTAACCAAATACTATTTGACAAAAACTATAATTTATTAGAAAAATACATAAATTACTTTATAACAAAAATGTTTTATATGAGCAAATAATGGATAATAACAAGTTGGATAACAAAAAAAATTCATGAGTGTTACTTATTTTGTACTTGCAAATATATAAGTTATAATATTTTATACTCAACTTGACAACAATGAGTACTTCAAAAACTAAGACAGATACATGGCTGAGCATTCATGCCCGGCTTTACATGGTTGCACACTTTTAAACCCCAGCATCACTGAGCATTAAGATCAACTACTCAGCTATATGCTACATCTGAGATTAGCATAAGAGTTTCTGTAACTTGTCATATTGTCACTGATGTAAATTGTAGAGTCCTCTTTACCGTCTTTTTACAAAAATAAAAATAAAACAAAGATATGACCAAAAGAGTCTAACAAATGATACATACAGATTTAATACATATCTCTACAGAGTTTGAGTCTTTACGAACACAGACATATTCTCTAATATCATAATCTAAAAACAACAGCAGAAAACTCACACAATCTTGGTAATATCTTTCAAGAAAGAGTCAATATTGACATCAGAAGAACCAGTTTTCACAACCGATCCACAACATATCTCACTAAGATCACAAGCCCTTAATCTCATCTCTTTCCCTTCTTCACTCTCTCCATCCATAAATCTCTTCACCAATTCCTTTATTTCGTCTCTCCTTATCAACTCCGTCTTCTTATTGCTCTTGATCCTCATCCCAACCCTCCAATCCTCAACAATCATCTTAGCATTCAAAAACTGATCCCAAAACAACGGAAACGTCAGCATCGGTACTCCAGAATATATCCCTTCCAACGTCGAGTTAAACCCACAATGTGTCCAAAACCCTCCTACAGCTGCATGGCACAGCACACGCAGCTGATCACACCAGCTTACCACAACACCCGAACTACCTTCAAGAGCCTCCTTAAGCTTGGACTCTCCACCACGAGCCACCCAAAGGAACCGAACCCCGCTCTCTCTCACTCCTCCCACTATCTCCTCCATCTCAGCTTCCGAGACGGAAAGAAAACTCCCCTGAGATATGTAAAGCACAGAGCTTTCAGGCTGTTCATCAAGCCATTGAATGTATTCAGGTTTGCTGACGTCATTTCCAGCAGCGAGTTCCTCGAATGGTATCAACGGACCGGTGGTGTAAACCGGGAAATCAAACTTGGAAGCGAAAAAGTCAACGGCTTTTGGTTCCAGCTCGTATGCAGAAGGGAAAATAAGATACTTAGCTTTGGAGAGCTCATCGAAACAGGGCTTAAACTTGTTAAAAACTTGGTGGCTGAAGCCGTGGTAGATCTCCGGCAAGTCACGGAGTCGTGTCGGAGATAAACCGGGAATGTAGTCAACAACTTCGTCTTCTTTCGACTCTAGAAACAAAACCCATATTCAAGAATCAAGGATTATCGATAAAACACTAAGAAAGTTTGAAACTTTAAACTTTACTATCGATAAAACATTAATAAAGTTCCTTTCAAAAAAAAAAACATTAATAAAGTTTGGAACTTTACCTGATGGGTCGACGGGAAAATGGCCGTGAGCTGCGAGAAGATCGGAATGAGTGAAGAGGGAGAGAATCGTGGCTGACTCAGTCCAGAAAGAAGCTACCGGGATATTCCTCCGTGTGCCGACACGCACTGCCCACACGACGAAAGTGTCGGAGATGATTACGGTAGGAGGCGGCGAGCTGAGGCGGTCGAGTAAGTGCTCGAACGGCTCCTCCAAATTTGTGTAGATGGCGTCGATGAAGCCGGTGAAGTTGTTGGCACGGACTAGCTCGGAAGGGATGAGGTTGGGGAGAGTGGCGAAGTGGATCCTATCGGGTTTCGGTTCGGACCCGATGAAGCCGAGCCATTCTTCGGTGACGACGAAGGTGACGATGAGGTTAGGGTCTCGGAAGAGGAGGCGTTTGCAGAAGTTCATCATGGGGTTGATGTGGCCTCTTCCAGGCCAAGGCATGGCCACCACGTGGCAGACTCCGAATGGTTGTGGTGTGATAGGATCCATACGGCGGGAAGTGAGTGGTTCTGATTACTGAGACTAATGGGTGGGAAGAGAGCAAGAAGACAACACGTTCGTGAGCTTGTAAGTAGGTATAGGCGTAAACGTTTTCAGATATGCAACAAAGTAATATCAATAAAAATATTTCTGATGTACATTTAGATGGCTTGTGTTTGTGATGTTGATTAGAAGTTTGCATTTTCCTAATATTGTTGTGATCTTTTTTTTTACTAAATAATACTTTTCCATTGAATAAACCAGTTACACCAGCATAATCTAGATGACAATGGCACTATTATATACTAAAAGGAGTATCAAGCTCAATCAAGGGCACCACCAAAAGATAAGACCCACAAGCCCTTACCCAAAAAGATCAGGGGAACCTGGTGGCCACAAAAGATTGAGCAAGATTCCAAATAACCACATTGTTACACACCCTCCAGCTTGGCTATCTTTTAAATGGATATCTTCGTCCATTAGAGTTTCTCTTCTGCGTGTTCAAAAATAAAAGAGTTTCTCTTCGGTATATTATAGAGTGGAAATTGGAGAAAGGGAGTAGGCCTTTTGTTATTGGAGCTTTCCGTAACAAATGTTGTGGTCTATTCGATGTATTCATGAATTGTTATGTAAGGGATTTATATCAAATATATCTCTTACACAGACCTTTCCATTTTTAATGTTGAATTGATTGATGAAATAGTAGGTTTATCAATTGAAAATAGTTGTTGAATTGTCTGAAAAGAATTAGATAAGCAAAAGATCATTAGCCCATAAAATTTAAGGAGATTTGGTATAAATCCAAAAATATCATAAATGGCTGAAATAATATACCATTTTTTGTGCACAAATAACATACCAATTTTTTTTTTAACAAAAAACACAAACTTTCAAGGGAATACTATTTTTGTCAGTTTTCAAATTATATTCAGTAGATTTCAAAATCTACTGGATGGATTTTTTAGATTTCCGGTAAACTCATATATATCTTTTACAAACTTAAGAATTTTGTAAAGTAGAATGAAGTTTAACACACTTCGATATCCTAAACAAATTTTTAACAATATAGCCTTTTATGTTTTAAAAGTAATTTGTTTCTATTAGCGATTTGTGGAGATTATTTTATGAAGTTAAAGCTATATGTTATTCGATATTTTCATAAACATTGGACTATAATAAATTAAAATTTTATTAAAATAACAAGGTAAAATAAAAAGAAATTATTAAAATTGCACCCATTACTCCATTGTAAAGATTTTATGCACCTTAAGTTTACATCTAGATTCACCACTGGATGAAGCGTTAATTGTTTTACCTCATGTATATGCGTCCAATCTGTGCGTTCGAATCGCTTTCCATTGTTGGCGTTCTTGTTAACCCAGAAAAACAGAGTATGAGGGGGTCGATTAATTAGATGCCCTGCATTTGGAGCTTAACTGATGAAATTATAGGTCGGATTATTGACAACATGAAATTTCAGTTTGTGTTTCAGATAGAGGACGCACTTAAAAAGTTTTGCGAAGAGGTCTATGGTCTTTTGCTGATTGGATGATCGTTAGGAGACATTGGGATGTCAGTGTCACTGAGGAAAACTTAAAGATAGTTCAATTCTGGGTTCAGAAAAGGGGAATCCCTCCCCATTATCTATCGAGGAATAATCAAGTTCATTGGAAACGCACTTGCACAAGTTCTTGACACTGAATAAGAAAATACCAAAAAATTATCTTAACAGAGACTAAAAAGATAGAAAAATTGACTAAGAATACTAAGAAAACCAAATATTCTTCGTAAAAAAAAAAGTCTGATGTAAAAAGTATCTTGAAAAGGTACATTGCTTGCTACTCTAGAAGGTATGTGTTATTTGATAAAGAATCTCTTCAGAGAGGAGTTGCGACAAGACAATAGAAATTTAAACCAATATAATTTAGGATCTTTAGATAACATATCAGACAATTATGACCTTGAATTTTAACTCTTTATTTTTTAAAAAATATATATTAAAATTATGAAAATGTATGTTTGTTTCTCTTAAAAGGATGTGTTGTTTAATAGATAATTGTTCAAGGAAGAGTTGCCAAATATAACTTCTTGATGACATCAACATTCATAGCAAGAGTATTTTATATTCCTCATATCATAAAAACAGAAAATCATGACCGTTGAATTGAAGTTTTATTTTTTTCTTCTAGAAAATGATTCAGCAATTTGGTTTTGCTATTATATATATATTTGTTAACAAAATTTCAAATTTAAAATAAATTCTTATTTAAAAATACACTTATTCAATATATTTATTAATAAAAGTTTCATAAACAATGTTACAAAATTTTACAAATATTACTATTATCAAAAAATTACTAATTTTGTTTACATATAAATAAAATAGGATCCAAATATAATCTAAAAATCAAATGAAAATATGCCTACTCAAATATATGCAATGATCGATTGTTTGAATTGCTTGTTTTCTGGACCACCCATGGATTAAGGTTTTACTCTGCGTATATTTATAAACTTGATTATCTTTGTGGTTTGTTAAACTTTTTGTCCAAGGCCTTGTTCGTTTATTAAATGCTGCATTGTGATCAACACTAGTGACTGAAATTTGTTGGAAATTTTCTCCTGCAGTGGTAGCTGGTGAAAGAAGAAAAGAAAACGCGCGTTAGAATAATCAACGAAATCCGGTAATGCTTATGTTTCTAAAATAACTAGCAACATTGTTCATCTTTTCTCTCTTCTCTGCGACTGAGAAACATGTATATTCTTCCATTCTTCTTTTCCCTTTTCTTTAAGTTTTCTAGTTTTCTTTTTAAATTTCAACCGTTAGTGTTGCTCCCAGTGTTTAATAAACGAACAAGGTCTAACTAATAGATTAAGATGTGGTGAATATTACTGCATCGTTACATGTTTTTGGTAGATTTCAAAAACTTAAATTTAAAATTCTATTTTAGAACATCATTACTAGAGAGTTTTCTGACAAGTACTTTCTCATAAGGGGAATTAGGCGACATGCCCGTAGTAGAATAGAAATTAAAGAAATACACATAACAATGCTTAGGCTACGATATTAATATATATTATCGTGAAACTGGACAATAATGCCTTTAACTGCGCGTGAAAAGAGATGAGATAACTTCATATCTTCTTCCATGAAACTGATAGAAAAGATTTTGAGCAGCAAATTGGAGAACGGAAAAGGGGTATATCAGAGAGGTAAAGTTGTGGAGTGTTCGCAGAAATAGGAGAACTACTTTCAGAATTACAACGGAGATTGAAAGTTTACGGCGGCGCGACTACCAAGAAACGAGTTGAATCTAAATAAGTTTGATATGATTAAATAGAATTAGGGGGTCAAGAAAAAATTTTGTTGCCAGTAAGGTAAACATGTGAATCAATACCTGTAAGAAGATGACGAATAATGCGATGGATTGAACTAGGGAAGATAAACAGTATCTTGTGTCATATATTCCATACTATTTTTACATTACAGTATAGCATAATACATTTTTCCATCTCTTTTGCAAATTGTATCTCCTTCTCGGCCTCCTGATTCTTCTCTTTCACTACTTCATTAGTTCCATTGTTTTGTCCTTCAAAATCGTCGCCACTCATCATCTCCTCTCCGTCTCTTCTTCTATTCTATTTGATAATCACAGTATATAGTACAATTTTTTCCTCCTCCTCGCCAAATTTTATCTCTTTTGCTTCTTGATTCTTCCCCTTCACTACTCCATCAGCTCCACCGTCTTTTCATTCAGCAACGTCACCACATATCACCACCCCAATCAGATGTTGGGTTGCACTGGAGAGCTGTTCTATTCAATAGTGTTATAACAAACAGAATATAATGCAGGTTCATGGTAACATTAAGTTATAATGAGGTTTCGTTCACTTAGAGATATACTTTTGAACGCATTTTCACCATTTCTTTTCACGAACAATACATTTAGATGAAGAATATACACAAATTCTCCAAAATTCTTGTTAATATTATAGTATACTATTCTATTTTATCTTAAAAGTATAGTATAGTATAATATTTCTTCTTCTCTTTTGTTTCTTATTTTTCATCCTCTTCCTCAACCTTCTCTTCTCTTAGCTTCTTCTTTTCTTCCTTTTTATCTGCAACATTTTCCTCTACAACAACAATGCAAATAAGTTTTTTTTTCTAACATAATATGTCTTATGTTTGTTGTTATAGTACTGGTATAAAGAGATTGTTCTTTTCTATTTATTTAATAACATAGTATAGTAGCGTGTTAATTGTGCACATCACAATCTAACTCGCTCATTTTTTCTGCTTTTTTTCTTTTTCTTCTTCATTCACCTCGAGCGTTCCATTGTAACCATCACTACTACTGATTGTTTCGGCGCCGTCGCCATCTTCTCTTCTTCCACCACCGCCACCACTCATCATCTCTTCTTCTTTATGTGTAGGTTTGTTTCCTATTCTTCTCTTTTGCTTTACATAGCAACAACAATATCCTTCATTTGTAGCTGTTATTTATACCTTCACTTCTACCCCTAACTAAAATGCTCTAAGAAGATGAACAAATTGTACTTTTGGTTCTATAATATTAGGATTGATTGAAAGGAATGATACCTAGGTTTATACCTTCCTCTCTCTCCCTATGTACAAAGTATGTGGTTGTATTGAGTATTTTATACTATGTCATAATCATGTATAGTATAGTTACGTAATTTATGAAACCCAATCTTGTAACTAGTTTACCTCTTTTGTGCGACTGACTATACTATATGATATGTAATATAGTAAGATGGTTTTAGTTTTGGAGTGTCAACAATATCACGCGCACATGCTTAGAGGGAGATTTTAGTCATATTTGTGTGCAAATTGTCCCATATGCCGAATACAGCTATAAAAGAGTTGTATTCTTAATTCTTTCCTCTATTATGTATATTGTGAAAATTCACCCTTCTCACAATATAAATTTATAAATAATTTGTACATCTTATAAATTTTTGAAAATTCATGCCAAAGTCTCAATTTTCTTTTGTCATCTAGGATAATTATCTATATCTATATATATATATATAATATAATAATAATAATAATATAATAATATAATATAATAATATATAATATTAGGCCCCGAGTAATCTCCGCTTAATCCCCGATTTTTACACTAGGCGCTAGGCCCAACCCGAGCGTATGTATAGCGCCTACCGAATTTTCGAACAAACTAGGCCCCGAGTAATCTCCGCTTAATCCCCGATTTTTACACTAGGCGCTAGGCCCAACCCGAGCGTATGTATAGCGCCTACCGAATTTTCGAACAAACTAGGCCCCGAGTAATCTCCGCTTAATCCCCGATTTTTACACTAGGCGCTAGGCCCAACCCGAGCGTATGTATAGCGCCTACCGAATTTTCGAACAGAGGCACTGATAATCAAACCTCCTCTTTACTCTCATCTTTAATGTCTTTCGTTTCAACTCCCTCTCAATCTATTTCTTATAAACCTCTTCACCATTTTTTTATTCCAATCAAAATCCTCTCAAGAAGTCGAACCTGCAATGAAACCCGATGGAAAATCCCCACCGATCAAAAACACCGGCAAAACCGGAGTCTCCTCCACCAACCCTGTCTCCGGCGATCCTATGTCGAAGAAACCAAACGGCAAGGTGGTTCTCTACTCCGACTCCTCCGCCAAAGCCGATGAAGTGTTGTTCTTCAGAGATGTCGAATTCGGACCACAAGAAGGCGAGTTAAGGTTTCGTCTGATCCTATGTCGATTAGCTTGGTCTATTAATTAACTTAAATATTTTTGTTTGTTTGTTTACCCTTAACCTTTCTCTTTGTGTTGTAATCAGTGAATTTGAAGTTGCCACGTCACCTCCGCTTGAGACAAGAAAAAAAAACAATGCGACAGAAAGGATCGAACCCGGGTTAGTATGACATAAATATTGGACAATTACCACTAAGCGATTGAAACTTTCTTGGACACATATACAAGAATCACTAATTATATATGTACGTATTTAAAAAATCCAAGATAAACCTAAAACTAGGCCCCGAGTAATCTCCGCTTAATCCCGATTTTTACACTAGCGCTAGGCCCAACCCGAAGCGTATGTATAGCTTCACCGAATTTTCGAACAAACTAGGCCCGAGTAATCTCCGCAATCCCGATTTTTACACTAGGCTAGGCCCAACCCGGCGTATGTATAGCGCTACCGAATTTTCGAACAGAGGCACCGATAATCAAACCTCCTCTTTACTCTCATCTTTAATGTCTTTCGTTTCAACTCCCTCTCAATCTATTTCTTATAAACCTCTTCACCATTTTTTTATTCCAATCAAAATCCTCTCAAGAAGTCGAACCTGCAATGAAACCCGATGGAAAATCCCCACCGATCAAAACACCGCAAAACCGAGTCTCTCCACCAATCCTGTCTCCGGCGATCCTATGTCGAAGAAACCAAACGGCAAGGTGGTTCTCTACTCCGACTCTCCGCCAAAGCCGATGAAGTGTTGTTCTTCGAGATGTCGAATTGACCACAAGAAGGCGAAGTTAAGGTTTCGTCGATCCTATGTCGATTAGCTTGGTCTATTAATTAACTTAAATATTTTTGTTTGTTTGTTTACCCTTAACCTTTCTTTGTGTTGTAATCAGTGAATTTGAAGTTGCCACGCCACCTCCGCTGAGACAAGAAAAACAATGCGACGAAAGGATCGAACCCGGTTAGTATGACATAAATATTGGACAATTACCACTAGCGATTGAAACTTTCTTGGACACATATACAAGAATCACTAATTATATATGTACGTATTTAAAAAATCCAAGATAAACCTAAAACTAGGCCCCGAGTAATCTCCGCTTAATCCCCGATTTTTACACTAGGCGCTAGGCCCAACCCGAGCGTATGTATAGCGCCTACCGAATTTTCGAACAGAGGCACTGATAATCAAACCTCCTCTTTACTCCCATCTTTAATGTCTTTCGTTTCAACTCCCTCTCAATCTATTTCTTATAAACCTCTTCACCATTTTTTTATTCCAATCAAAATCCTCTCAAGAAGTCGAACCTGCGATGAAACCCGATGGAAAATACCCACCGATCAAAAACACCGGCAAAACCGGAGTCTCCTCCACCAATCCTGTCTCCGGCGATCCTATGTCGAAGAAACCAAACGGCAAGGCGGTTCTCTACTCCGACTCCTCCGCCAAAGCCGATGAAGTGTTGTTCTTCAGAGATGTCGAATTCGGACCACAAGAAGGCGAGTTAAGGTTTCGTCTGATCCTATGTCGATTAGCTTGGTCTATTAATTAACTTAAATATTTTTGTTTGTTTGTTTACCCTTAACCTTTCTCTTTGTGTTGTAATCAGTGGATCAATAACTACGTTGAGAAAAGGAACTATACCACTTTCATATTCTAATGGTTTTCATCTTGCTTATGGTGTGTATTGTCTCTCTCTCTCTCTCTCAAATACTTGAAACATAAACCTTTAGCTCATTCAAGTCACGATATCAAGTTGCTCTCATAAAATCTGATGCAGCTTCTCTTTGCTTATGAAGTTTATAATGTTTTTTTTTCTTACAGGTTATGTATATCAACTCTGTGAAAGAAATACAAGCTTAATATAGAAAAAAATATTAAATACAGAAAAATCTAAAAATTAAAAAAAAAACTAATAAAAATTAAACTATGATATCACTTGAAAGCTTCTTAGACAATATTAATAAAATATTTAAGCGATAATTACACAAGTTTGATTTTTTTTTTTCCGGCCAAAAGTTTATTATTAATTAGCATCAGTTATTTCAAGATGTTTAAGAAAGGATGGACAAAAAAAGGATAGACATAAATAATATATCGAACTATGAGTAGTACTTTGTAAAGCTGACTTAGATAATAAATCTGCACATCTATTTCCAGTCTCTTTTTATGCATAAATTTAATTTCTTCAAAGCAGTTCTTCCACAAAGAGATCGTATGAGATATTGTTTTGATATTCAGATTTGTTTCTTGATTGTTAAGAAGATTGATAACTGTAAAAATGTTTCTTTGGAATATGATATGTCTATAACCGAGTCTCCAACATGAGACAAGTTTGTTTAAAAGTAAGTAATTTCAGTTTTCTTATATTATATAATAAATATATATTATTTACTGATAATAAAAATATAGTTATTCATCTATCACAAATATTTATGCAAATATGTGAATCAAGTACAACAATCAAACAAGATAATGATATCCACAAAGAAAAATTTAAAAATATATTAATGTTATGTAATCTTATCTTATATTCTTTAAATAATGTAATACAATATTATACATTATTCTTTTAGAACTGAAAAATACATATAATATCTTTTAAAAAATCTAGTTAATGGATAAACATCTATATATATATAATAGACTTTTCTCTCTTCATGTGACATGTGGAAATGGGGTTTGTTGACATGTGTCTTCTTTTATTTTTATTTTTATATTTTAGGTTCTTCTTTTTTTAAATTGTTGCAATTTGGTTCATCATTTTTTAATTGTGCACATCTAATCATTCTCACACTAACCATCATCTTTTGAATTTTTATAATCTATTTTATTAGTCATAAAAATGAAAGATAAATAATAATTAAAATAATATAAATATATTTTAAATATTTATTTTATTCACAATTAAAAATAACATAAACTTTTACTATTTTGTTATTTTTTTACTATTTTTATTATTTCATTATTATATATTTATTTATTATTAACCAAAACAAGAAAAATAAATTACAGCACAACACATAATCTAAACATAAAACCTCCGTAATCATAATAGAAAAGTAAAATCCAAAGTAACACTAATTCAATAAAAATCTATAACTGAAAAGAGATAAAAAAAAAACAAAGACTATACCTCACTTTATAGTAGAATTTATTGGCAATAAGAAAAAGAGGTTAGAAAATGGTAGAAAAGATAAACTTTGAGATAAAACAATCGTTCGAACATGAAGGAGCACGATTAAAGGTCAATGCAAAGAACCAAGAAAGCGGATTAGAGGAAGAATAATCATCAACTAAGAGGTAAAAAGTACCTCACAAACTAAACAAGCACAAACAAGACGCCTATGCATGTGAAGAGCCGCAAAGCTCTGGTTAAAAGAGACTAACTCACCACACTTATACTCGAGAAGTTGAGAAGAAGAGAAACAACCGAAGAGGAAGAATGAAGCCAACCACCAAAACCAAAGCACAAGCTTGAGACCAGAATTAACATTTCAAACCTATAGAACATACACGGAGGAAAACACTATCCAAACTTAGAGTGGCAAACATGGCGAAAGGCAGAGCCACCGTGAGACTCGAAAGCGATGATGAGAGCTGCAACGAGATGAGAGAGCAAAGATGGAAGGATAGACGAAAAGAAATCAGCAAACCGTAGAACCGTCCTCGAGCTATGGAAAAGAGCATAAAAGTCAGATCACCAAAAATCTGATTTTGAAAACTTAGACAAACATGGACTATCAACGGTAAGCCAACGACGAGAAAACACAGCATCAAAGACGACTAAACTCTGACCCAACTCAAGGAGATGCACTTCCTAACATCAGCCAAAATCTAAGGAAGAACATAAGCATCCAATATTGACAGGAACAGCCTACAATGCCGTAAGAAACAACCGAACAACTGGAAACTTAAAAACAGAGATCTATAACAAATACTAGATAATCTCACACGAGAAAAGATGAGGAATAACAAAGGTGAATCCTTTTCCCGTGATTGTGAGAAACACATCACCGCCGGAAAAGTAAACTAAATACATAAATTGTGACGGCTCAATGTCAAAACATAGGGAAAGGGTACAAAATATCTTAAAATAATAACGTTCCAATAATTGAAAAAAATAAAATACAATTTTAACGCAGAAACTCTAAATCTTAAATAAAAAATGTCTATATACAAAATTATTGAAATTTAATATGCTTTAAATCAGATACTTACTTCACCACTAATAAGTACTACTATGCACACAACAACACATTATTGACAAACAAAAAAAATCTACTGACATATCACCTATTACTATATAATACAACAAAAATACAAAATAATGCTCTTAATAAATAAAGATGACTACATAATTCAAAAATCATACTTAACAATAATAAAATAAAGTTCCGCGCGAAGCGCGGACACACCCCTAGGGGTTACAACTAAAGGCCCAGAGATGCAGACAAGTAATATACAAAGAGGCACATAGGGCTAGCTAGCTAGTCTCAAAATTTTATTTAACGTCCCATATAAAAATGTATGTTTCTCTGCAGATAGAATTGAGTGAACTGTTGTGTCAAGTTCTAGCTGCTCCAAGAAAGAGTGTTTTAAGAACATAGAGTATCAGTACTATATTATACTCTTTATCTTTGAATCTAAGAAACTTGAGAAAGATCCGAACAAAGAATAATTCCAACTAATAAAAGATATCTCACAAGAATGAATATTTTTGAACATGAAAAAGAAGAGAAATAGCAAATATAACAGATTAAGATAATCACAGCATCACAAACTTTTGTTATCAATTAAAATGTCGAATACTATTTCATGGAACTATTTAAACTCTTGAACATACACCGAACTTCAGTTAGATACATAGATCTCTAACCACTAACTGTAACAACAGTGTGCAAAACAACAACAACAACAACAACAACAAAGAACTTATTGAGACTTAAGTTGTATTGTTAATATCCCTTATGAAAGCGTCAATGTTAGCATCAGACGAACCCTTTTCCGCAACCGCTCCACGACATATCTCACTGAGGTCACAAGCCCTTCTTCTCATCTCCTTTCCTTCTTCACTCTCTCTATCCATTAACCTCTTCACTTCTTCCTTGATCTCCTCTCTTCCTATCAACAACTCCGTCTTCTTCCTCCTCTCAATCTTCATCCCCACCCTCCAATCCTCAACAATCATCTTACCATTCAGAATCTGATCCCAAAACAACGGAAACGCCAGCATCGGTACACCAGAATATATCCCTTCCAAAGTCGAGTTAAACCCACAATGAGTCCAAAACCCACCTACAGCTGCATGGCACAGCACACGCAGCTGATCGCACCAGCTCACCACTAAACCCGAGCTACCTTCAAGAGCCTCCTTCATCTTCGACTCTCTCCCACGAGCCACCCAAAGAAACAGAACTCCACTCTCTTTCACTCCTACTACTATCTCCTCCATCTGAGCCTCCGAGACTGAAAGGAAACTCCCTTGAGATATGTAAAGCACAGAGCTTTTCGCTTGCCCATCAAGCCACCTGATGTAATCAGGTTCATTTTCGACAGAGAGTTCTTGGAATGGTATCAAAGGACCGGTAGCGTAAACCGGGATATCGAGCATGGACGTGAAAACGTCAATGGCTTTAGGCTCGAGCTCATAGGCCGTAGTGAAGAGAAGGCACTTAGCTCTGAGAAGCTCATCGAAACACAACTTACTTTTCTTAAAGACTTGGAGGATGTTACTGCTGAATAATGGCGGAAGATCTCGGAGTTTGGTCGGAGATAAACCGGGTATATAATCTACAATCTCCTCTTCTTTTGCTTCTATATTCAGTAACAGTTTAAAGCATCAAATATTTTTGAGTTTCTATATAAAAATGAAAATATGCATTTAATTTTTAAAAATATTAAAAATATTTATTAATTTTTTTTTTATCAAAAACTTGGTTTGCTACCTGATGGCTCGAACAGAGCATGGTCGTGACGTATGAGAAGATCAGAGTGAAGGAAGAGGGAGAGAATCGTGGCCGACATAGTCCAGAAAGAAACCACCGGAATATTCCTCCGTTCCGCAACACGCACCGCCCATAAGACGTAAGTGTCGGCGATAATCACCGTCGGAGGAGGCGAGTTGAGGCTGTCAAGAAGCCGCTCGAACGGCTCCTCTAATATGTTGTGGACGGCGTCGACGAAGCCGGTGAAGTTGTTGGCACGGACGAGCTCGGAGGGGATGAGATTTGGGAGAGTAGCGAAATGGATCCGGTCCGGTTTCGGGTCAGACCCGATGAGGCCGAGCCATTCTTCGGTGATGACGAAGGTGACGATGAGGTTAGGGTCTCGGAGTAGGAGGCGTTTGCAGAGGTTCATCATGGGGTTGATGTGCCCTCTTCCGGGCCAGGGCATTGCCACCACCTGGCAGAGTCCTCGGACTGGCTGAGATTCAGTTGGATCCATAGGGTGAAAAGTGAGAGATTATGGTCACTGACTCACTGTCACCGAGGAGGTGGAGATAGTTTTATATATGCGACCGAGTGAGACCAGAGCTTACGTTAAGTGATTGGTTCATTGCAAAGTTTGAATTTGCTTTTTCTTTGGATAAGACAAACAAATCGTTTTGCGTGTGCCAGATCTGGCAACGTGGCAATGATTGGCCTTTTCTTGAATGTCATTATTACATATACAGTACAGACAAGGCAGGGCCCCCAAAAATAATGGAGTCTAAAGATTTGAAAAAATGTGACAGCTAGTAAGATCTTATGTAATATTTTAAGGCCCAATACTGCACTAATGGGCCTTCCTAAATATAAATATCTTCGTTGGACGGGTGTCCTATATACTTGCTGCAGTATTTTTGGTTATTAAATTCTGTATTTGGAATTTGGAAGAAAGTCGAGTCTGCGAGATGTATTTTTGAGTTGCTTATACAACTTTAGACTTGGTCAATATTCACTAGCACTCTTTTGATGTTGTTAAATTTTAAAAATATCTAATTTTCAACCATAATTTTTATAGGAAATTTTTGTAAATATTCTTGTGAATTGTTTTGTTGTAACATAACATACGCATGGGTATAAATAAAGCTATGTTTCAGAATGTTTGGAAATTATTCACCACCTTCAACCAATAATTTTGATAGAGAATTTCTGATTATTTTTCTCATGATTTTTTTGGTATATATGAAGTTATGTTTAGACATTTTGGAAAATTTCTTCCCCCCCCCTTTAACCAAGAACTAGAGTTTGATCCGCGCTTTCAAAGCGCAGAATAGTTTTTTTTTGTTATACTTTTATGTAATCATTATGACATTAGATATTTATAAGTTCATTGTTCGCTTCCATACGTTTTTTGTTATGTGGTATTAATGTTTTAAAGCCAGATTACGATACACGATTTATATTTATTCACTCGATCGTTAATATTTAAAATCGAGAGTTAGATAAAACAATGAATATTGCTAAAAGTTAAATTGTTGTATGTTTTGTATGAGTTAATATTGCTAAAAATTAAATTAAACTAATGCCGATGTATTATATCCGAACCTGATCCGTACTTACAAATTTATCATAATGAGACCTAGTAGATGATATAAATTAGAACCAAAATTCAAAATACCCAACCTGTATTCCAACAGGTACCTGAATGGTCAAACATAAATTAAAGTATATTTTATGTTTTCTTCAATTAGTTTTATATTTGATAAATATTTTACCTATTTATTGGAGTAACCCGTAAACTATACTCATAAAAATATCAATAATAACATAATAACATGTTCCATCATATCATTAAATATTAATAGTAACTAACTATTCATATTTATTTTATCTAATATATATATATATATCTAATTTTAATATTATATATATAAGAATTATAGTATTATGTATTTCATACATTTGTATTAAAGTACATTGTATATTTATGAATTAGTAAGTATATAATTTTTTATCACTAAATAAAAAATAATTGATTGTTTACTTCAATTTAGTGAGTATATAAATTTTATTCATTATTTTTAAAAATAATATATTAGTTATTTCGTTCCTTAATTTTAGGTTAGAGTATATATTTAATAATAATTAATCAAAGTATAAGTAGATAAATGTATTAAGTTATTTATATTTATTAACTGTTATAGTAATTTAATTATGAATATAAAATATGTATATATAAATATTATGGAGATGTTATTTCTTATTCTATAAATAAAAAAATGAACTAATATTCTTTTATTATTTTAGCTGATATTAATTACGAATTTTACTATTAAAAAGTAAATATTAAAAAGAGCTGTATATTTAAATTTTAAATAAAAAGATATTAAAATATATTATTAAAATGTAATCTTAAAAAAGATACTTGAGAATATCTTTTTAGAAATCTTGTAATGAAATATTAAAATAATAGGTTAGATATGGAATATATTTAATTATAACTAAGTATGAGAAATAATATGAAGTTAAATAAATGTTATGGTCCAATATAGACTATTTGTGAGTAGATAAAAAGT
The DNA here is from genome assembly GCA_016771965.1 of Brassica carinata. Taxonomy (NCBI): domain Eukaryota; kingdom Viridiplantae; phylum Streptophyta; class Magnoliopsida; order Brassicales; family Brassicaceae; genus Brassica; species Brassica carinata. Next base: position 27,202,930 of record CM028688.1, on the reverse strand, counting down.
TCTCATGTTTTAATAGTATAGATTTTCTGACTATTTTCTCATGAATTTACTAAACGTGACTGCGGAAAGTTGGTCGAATATTTTTTCAACCAAATTCTGGATGGAAAAAGTCGAACATGTTTTTTGTAGCGTATATACACATACTGATCGATTTTTCTTATGTATTTCATCTATTAAGAGCATGATTATCCATGGAGACTCAAAATGAGACTCTTACTAAATATTTAAATAATAAACTTAAGTTAAGAACTTTTGTTAAGAGATAATTAGTTTGAGTGCTCCAAAAGTAGAAGTAAGGGTATGACTGGTGTAACCGGCAATTCTTGATTCTTGGTTCTTGATTCTTGGGAGTTTGCGACGCGGTGGTTGCGGTTTTAAGCGTTTTCTAGAGATTTGTACGACTGGTACATCGGTTAGAAATTGGTGCGTTTGTGAGACTTTTATGACTGGTAAACTACCAAACGCAACAGCTGCTAAATAATAAATTTACATTATTTACATTTTATATACTTATAAAAGTATTAAAAATCATAATATTATAAGAAAATAAAAATTATATTTATAAAATCACAATATTATAATAATATAAAAATTATATTTATAAAATCATAATATTAAATTTTAAAAAATTATAGAAAATATTTTTGTTTTAAAGTTTTATAATATAAATTAAAATGTAATATATATATACATTTTACAATTTCTGTTATTTCAATTTAAAATTTTTATTGAATATTTTTTGTTTTATTTTTATTTTTTAAGAAAAAAAATTACCTTCCTGCAACCGCAAACGCTAGCTGGAAACAGCTTTTGATTTTAAGAGGTTCAGAGCGGTTTGAAGCGATTTGTAGTGTTTTCTGTAATTGTTTCAAAATGCAGCAACCGCTACCAACCGCAAAAGCTGCGTTTGCGGGTGGTAGCGGGAAAACCAGTCAAACCCTAAATTAAGGGTTCTTAAAAAAAAATAAAAAAGCTAGAGTACCATGAGAAGAGAACCAAAGTCAACACCAGTGGTAGGTTCAGAACAAGAAGTTTCTCATTTACCTTGAGTAAGGTCCTTGAAAAGAAACTTCCATAAGCTGTAAAGAAAACGCACACATTGAAATCGACATATTCAGCATCATAATGTATTCAATGTGTACATGAAGCCGACAAAGAAGGGATCAAAAAAGCATACCAGACAGCAAATTCTCCAGATTGCTCCCCAAGAAATGCCTCCAAATAGTCTTGTGACTGCCTCTGACTCTTTCCATTACAAACAATCACCGTAATATACTCCTGAAACAAGCTGATTCATCATCAGTGCACACCAAAAATACCTAAATCTCAGCACAAAATATAGATTCACAGACCTACAACTCTGCTCCCAATAGATCAGATGTACAACACAACAAGACCAAACGAGTCTCAAACAAAGCAATTACGCACGCACGGATAGATCCTAAAACTCGCTTTTGAAGTTTTTCTAAATCCAAACGCATTTGTAACCTTATACGATTCAGCCATATGCTACACTAATCTATCATCCAAGAATACGTACAAGAGCACAACGAAACCAAAGGATTCAAAAATTCAAAATCCTAGGAAATCGTCTACAGAGCTAGACGAAGATAAAGGAAGAAGAAAATGACGAACAGTAAGGATGTCATCATCGGAGTGCTGTTCAGAGAAGAGAGAAAGCATATCGGAGATGATTCGTTTCAGTCGAGAAGCGGACTCCGATTCTCTCCACTTCGGAAACGTTAATCCTTCCACCATTCTTCGTCTCGCTTCACTCGTAACTCTCGCCGCCTGCGATTCTCGGATTATCACTCGTAGCCAAAGAAGATTCGACGGGAAGCAAGAGAGAGCACTCCGACGCCACACCTATCTTACAAGAGGCGTATCTTGTATCCCTTAATTAAGAGACTGCTTAATTTAATTGCTATTTTTCTTTTTTTGTTTAATTTCTAATTAAACTTAAAGACCCAACTAAGAATCCCAATAATCATGGTCTAAGTACTTATGATAGCACAAAAAGTTAAAGTACATTGATACAGCACAGCATCTATATCATTGCGCCAACATAACAGCAACTTCAAATAATCCTTCCGCTTTCAACATTTACTTTAATTGGTTTTCTTATTTTTAAGCTGTTTAGATTTTCTTATTTTTTTAGTTTAAGCTGATATTATCCTTCTCTAGTTCTCCTAATGGGATTTTGTCCAACGGAATATGATTATACAAACAAAGGCCTCGATTGGTACAAAGATATGAAGAAGAAGAAGAAGAAGATACAATTTTAAAATTATCATAAAAGTTAGTATATAATATATTTATTTTGATATAAAAATAAGTTTGATATTATTAAATAAAATCAACTAATTATATATATATATAATTTACATATGAATTATCATTATTTATCTATTGGTAGAAGAAGAAGATACAATTTTAAAATTATCATAAAAGTTAGTATATAATATATTTATTTTAAAATAATATATATTAAATTATAATATATATTAATAATATATGTTTATTAAAAAATAACGAATCTTATTTAATTATAAAATTAAATTAAATTTTAAATATAAAATATTATTATTTAAAAAATAAATGTAAATATTATTTTACAATATATATTTATTTTTGGATATAAAAATAAGTTTGATATTATTAAATAAAATCAACTAATTATATATATATATAATTTACATATGAATTATCATTATTTATCTATTGGTAGAGCAGTAAATGATTCATATAATATTATCAGAAAAATTAATATATGACATATAATTTATTTTTTATAAATAATATAGATATGTTTAATTTCTAATATATTATATATAGATATATATTATTTTATTATATTTATTAAAAATAATGAATGATATGTGTAATTATATAAGTTATATTATATTTCAAATGTGAAATATTGTTCTTTTAAAATAGTTAATCACAACTTTTATTTTTTTAAATGTAATTTTTTTTTATTACGAACATAATTTTTTATATTATTAAATAAAATATATTAATTATATATAATTATTTTTAAATTTTTATATATTCTAACTCAAGAATGCTTCTACCAAAAGCTCCATATGAGAGCATTGAGTAAAGAGCATTTGGAGAGCATTAGCATCTTGTAAATGCTCTTGTAAATGCTTTTGTGATAAATGTTGATTGGATAATGACGAGCATAATGCTTATGCTAATGCTCTGCCAATCATACCCAAAGCCGAGGCTTTTGTGTTTTCAGTTAGTCTCGAAAAAGCTATATTCAAAAACTATTTGATTGATCCAAAAACATGTCTTTCATAATCTATGATTCTATGATGGACCGTTCAACCGAGTCGTACGCTGTGTCATAGATCCATTATCTTATTAAACTCCTATATAATAATTGAGAAGATATTTAAGTGGATTTTGCTTATGTGTTCATTTATAGGTGAAGTTTAATTTTTTTTTAAATTTGATTAGTTGCTAGTATTTAAATTTTCATCTATTTAATTAAATATTTTAAAAGAAAACTAATCATAGAATTTCCTAATCTAATCTATATTACCAAACAAACAATTCAAAATCTTAAATATAGATTAACTAACATACTTTGTTTATGGAAACAATTAAATATCTTAGATTACATTAAAGATATTTAGAATATATATATATATAAATACATATGATATTATAAAAATAATTATATAAATGATTTTAATCATATTTTTATTAATTATTTATTAATAGTGAATACAATAAATCTTATGTTTCATAAAACTAATTAATTTAAACCGAATAATATTTCTTATACTCACATACTCACTCACTATATATGTTTTTCTAACAATATGTCAAATGAATGCAAAACAGTCAAATATACAATTTAAAACAAATTCAATCATTTTTCAATGATAAATGTTGATGGTATAGTTGAGTTATCACTTTCAGAATGATTGAAGTATTTGTATATTTAAAAAACATAAAAATTATATGGTTAGTTGTTTAAAATAATATTAATAAATAAAAATTATAATATAAAATTGAAAAACCTGAACATTATACTAATGCGAGACTAGAGTTAATACTCTATTAATATAATTCGTATAGCGTTGATTATAGTAAAGTTATATGGTAAGTTGTTTAGAATAATATTAATATTAAAATAATTGTTATAATATAAAATAAAAAATTGGAAACATTATATTAATACGAGACTAGAGTTAATACCTATTCATATAATTTATATAGCTTTGATTATAATAAAATTGACATGCTTATTTTTAAATAGAAAAAGAGAAAGAAGACTTATAAACACGAGTGAAGAATAATTAAACTTGCTTATTGTTTTTTGGTTTTTTATATTTCACATACTTAATTTTTCATTTGTTTGTCAAAATACATGAGTTTTACGTATTATTATCAGTGTGAATTAATTAGTTTTGTGTATTTTTACAACATGAAGATATTGACTAAAGAAAATCAGTATAAATGATAAGTTCCAAAATTGATAAGGTCGAATATAGAAAATATAACTTAAATTGAATGTAAAAGAAAATTAATAACGATACGTATTTTTACGGTATAATAAATTTTTACAATGTACGATAACAAAGTTCTAAAAAAATTTTAAAATAAAAAGATGTTATTTTTATGTAATAAAACTATTGAATCTCACATTAATATTAAGTATATATATGTCTAAAATAATGATATTATGTTATTTAAATATATAGATATTATTTTCTGATATATAGTTAGTTAACCAGATTTAATTAAAATAGGATTTATTAAAGTATTTTTTTGAATGAAAATAATACTGTTTAAAATATCTAAATTATGAATACTTTTAATGAAAATATTGGTCAGGAATCAGTGTCTGATAAGATTAGGCCTGGGAATTTGACTCTTTACCCGCGGATCCCGCCTCATTTGACCCGTTGCGGGGCGGGCGCGGGTCAAAAAATTTGAAAAAATGCGGGGCGGGTTGTGTGCGGGTTGGATATATTTTCTGCGGGGCGGATGCGGATCAGTCAAATTTAAATCGCGGGTACCCGCCAACCCGCAATTTTTTTTTTTAATTATTAAAAAATATGATTTTATTTTCAAAAATAATTAAAAATTACGAATATAAATAAAATTTTAATTAAAATATATTATTTATATTTTTTTAAAAAAAAGAAAATTAATAAAAATATATAAAATAATTATTTTTGTAATTTTTAATATAATCTGCGGGTCCCGCGGGTTATCCGCTAATGTAAGCGGGGCGGGTGCGGGTAAATTTATTTCTATTCGCGGGTCAAGCGGTTTAAATTTTTGAATCAAAAAATGATTCAATCCTCAGCGGGGCGGGTTGGGGCGGGTCGACCCGCGAACCCAGGCCTAGATAAGATAGTATAGTGTGATGTTTAAAGAAAATTAAGGATGAATTTGTTTGGTTAACCAATTGTGAGCTTTATGTTAAACATTAAATCAAAAATGTGTGAGAGAGTGATTTGTGATTTGAAAAAAATTAAGAAAAATTTGTAATAAATTTGCATCTAAAGAAAATAAAGTGGTAGACAAGATAATGCGCAAAATAGAAAGTGTTTATTTGTTCATTAATCCTCGTAGTCAAAAAGACTTTTGGATACTTAAATTAAAATTTATATAATTATCACTGTATTTTTAAATTCTTCTAAAATTATATAACACCAAGACTTTTGATTTTTAAATATTTAAAATTTAAAATTTAAATTAATAATTACGGTTATTATTTAAAATCACAAAATTAAAAATATAATATATAATTTTCATACAATATTTATACCTGCATAATTGCGGGCAACCACCTAGTTTCAATTTAATTTCTCATTTATCAGTCCAATCTGCCATTTTATTAACATCCTTATATTATATATATAAGTAAATTTTAAAGATCGCTTATGTAGTTTTCCAAAAAAAAAAAAAAAAATCGCTTATGCAAAGCTATAAATATGGTTTCTACTTGTATATATTCTGTTAATTTAATGACCAGAGGTCGTTAGTCCTTCAACGGAAAGTTCGTTGAAGTCTGCATAAATTAATTTTGATTTATGTAAAGCTTAATTTTTCTGCCACTGTAATCAGACCATTCATCTGGCATGTATTTCTCGTTTTTAATTTAACTTAGCTCTGACAGATTAAGAAAGCACTAGAGAACACATGGCCAATGACTCAGTATAAAAGTTTACGTTATACCAAAACAAAAACAAGTTTACATAAAATGTTTTCTTCCTTCACAAATTTTTTCTTTCATAATTTTAGCACGTAGGCGAGAATTGCAAATGTTTACATTACTCATTAGTACGTTAGACGCATGTATACAACATCTAAGAGAATACTAATGATTAATGTATACATTTGCAATTCTAAGAAAGGGTTTCGGGCTAACGCACTAAAAAGAGTTTTGTTCCCTTATAAGAAAAAAGGAAAGGTGTTACGCGTAAAATGTCTAGATATATATCATCCCAATAATTAAAATATTTATTTAAACGTATGATGCGAATAAGACAGTTATGAGTTATCTGGCTTGGTACGATCATCAAAAACAAGTTAAGGGCATTAGAACAATTAAATAATAAATTCTGAAGGCTGATCGATTATTTTGAGTCATAAGATTCTTTTTTTCGTGTCGACAGGCAATATTATAAATTTTCATCTACTGATCACATGAACACTAGCAATGGAGATAACATAATCAAATTCAACCCACCACCTCATCTTTTCTAATCGAATTTATGAATTATAATTCATATGCTTAAAAAATGATAAGTACAAAAGCAACAGCACAGGCGACTTTACGTTCTGACGTGTTGCTTATGATTAATCAAATCGTTCGGTCGAATAAATCTATATAGTAAGTCAAACAAATTGTAAAGGTTGAATCATGTAGATTTGTTTTTAAATAAAATGTTGATTTCAATTTCAACTCCACTTTGTCGCAAGTAGAAACAAAATCTACATTTAGTATGTATGTATGTATATATATAATAAAAATTATTTGCTTGGTTTTCTAGGATAATTTTATTAAATAAACATCAAGTATCTTCTTCTTTAAACTAGTCCATTGAATCATGTAAATTTTCGTAATTTGAACGCTATAAAGTTTTGAGTCGTTTTTGGGAAAAATTAGTGTAGTTGGTTTATTGAAGACTTCTTTTAAAGTGATAAATCATAAAAAATCTTGAAGACGTGAAGAAAATTAAACTGGGGTTTGGAAAGAGATCTAATTTTCACCGTTTAAAGGATGTGAAGATGAAAAATAGAAATGGTGAACTAAATTAGGAGGGAAAAATAAAAACAGATCTCTAATTGTAAAGCTTCTAACGACATACATCTTATCACCATCACATGCATGCATTTAAGTTTTTGATGACTTATACAGTTAGACTATTACTTTCCTTACACGAAACTTGTTCCCATCTTCTCTTTTTCAACATAGCCAAGAAGCAAGTTTCAAAAAAAAAAAACATAGCCAAGAAGCAAACTTGTCGAGAGTCGAGACTTCACAGAGTTTTCCAAACAACAACGCTTAATATTATAATAATAGCTTGAGTCAAGTCCAAAGAGATTCTTGCTTCAGAGGGTCTTGCATTTGCATCTGCATTTGCATTATACTGCTCGGAGAAGCAAAGTTAGAGTTGAACTGCCCAGAAGACATGGCATAACCCAAGTTGTTATTATTGTTGTTGTTGCAGTTATCGATGTTGTTGTGTAGCAAGAGAGCTTTGTCGTCTTGGTCTAGTTCAAGTACTTGATGATGAGACTGTAACGTTGGCTCGTGTTGCATCTGGATGCAGAGAATCTCAGCTTGAGCTACTGCTAGTTGCATTTGAAGCTGTGAGACTTGATTTTGTAAGTAAGAGATTGCTCCTACGCAGCCATATACCGGATCTCTAACTCGTGCGTTTGCTTCGAAAACCAGACTATTCACCGCGTCAGCTCTTTGATGAACCAGCAGCTCCTGTAACAATTTATACCATGTAACCATTTTTGTATATAAACGAAGTTGCCATTTTTAATTCTTATGTCTTCATATAGTTTTTTTAACCATAATACGTCAACCAGTTCAACGTGAATAAATAATTAAAGAAGCATATGCAAAGAATGTTGAAAGCTTTCAACGGAATAATTTTCCATGGAAGAAAAAAAAAATATAATATAGTTACAGCTGGCTAATAGGAACGAAATGGAACCTGCAACATTTTGCTGACGTTGCTTGCGCCGAAGACCTTATGAACAATGGCGAATTTGTGAGGATCGTCAGGAGGGAAATAAGGTGCAAATATGCAATCTTTTGCACAGCGTCGTCGAAGAAGCTTACACGAAGCACATGGTGATGATCCAGGACCGCCCATCTCTACTTTTATCACGGTCACGCCGGTCTTAATTAGTTAACAAAGTAATGAAGTCGAATCGTTACAGCTTAAGGATAGAGTTCTCTTGAAGTTTGTGAATATTGAAGGAAGAAATGAAAGCTTAGAGTTAAAGGGAGATAGTCCGAGAGGCGTGTATTTATAATAGGTTTTTCAAGGCTTTGTAGGGAGCGAGCTAGGTTGGTGTTCACATGTGTTCATTTAATTTTAACTTTAAATGTTTGGCTTATAATAGTGTCTAAATTAGAAGTTTAGTACAATTATTAAATTTAAATATGAAAACAACCATCCTTAGTTATTTTTTGTTTTTTTGCGACAAGATTATTTGCTTTTGTTTTTCATTTATCTTTTTTTGTTTCTTTGTTTTATATTCTTTTGCTGGATCCATTTAGGATTTGGCCACAAAATGGCTCCAATATTTTATTCTTGTTGTAGCGGAATGTCCTTTTTAGTTTGTATTATAAATGATATGTTTAAAAAAATTGTACCTTAATCAATTATCAAAATTTTACATTATTCCTGTGAATTTTCTTTTTAATAATTTTCGTCTCTTTCATACATATTTTATTTTCAACTTTCATTCTCTTTGATTATATATAGTTATTGAGAGAAAAAAACCATTTGAGAGCAAAAATTTCTTATAAATATTTATTTTATTCAAACTAGTTTGTAACTTTGATGATATGAGTGGGGTTTACAACCTAGTGATGTATCTCATTCTACAATTAGTCGTAATTTTATTTGCTGATTTATACAGAGTTTAAAACTTTGATTGTTCTTCGTATTTTTTTCCTCAAGACAACCACGCGTATGTGGTCGGATGATCATGGCTTTCCGTGGATTCCTAAAAGATTCCGAATTTGAATCCGCATCACACCAGATTTCTACACGCGTGATCATTGGGGTTTTTCACATTCTTCCGGGGAATGGTTTACCATTTTTTTTTCCTCGAGACATCCATAATTTGGACTACGGGATGGGAATACATACACATTACATGTTAATAACCGATGGCGTTAAAAAGACGTGTTTAATGACGTTTTGACCCTGATTGAGAACAATATGGTGAATTAGGAAAACGGAGTGAGCACCGCAAAGGCGCGTGATAGGTTGGCGTCCAATGCATTTTGAGGAGAAGTATCCCCACGTTGTCATTTGACTCTTCTCTTTTCTTTAACACACGACAGTCGTATACTAATACTAACCTCTTATCTTTCTTTATTCGGTATTTATAAAAATATGTCAAAATATTAATAGCTTCTCGATGTCTCAATTTTCTCTGTTTTTTTTAAAGAAAAAAGTCGAGGAAGGTGAGATGGGTGGGTTACAAGAAAAGATATTTACTATATTGTGTAATAATATAAGGGCTTTTATTATCAAGCAACCCTGTATTCTTCTGTTTTATAAAAAAGTATGTATTATTTCGAAGTAAATTTCATATGTAAAAATCGTTAATACCTTAAATTATATACTATCATAGTCCAAATAGGTATAACTGATCTGAAACGAAAAAATATTAATGTTTTGTCAACTGACGAAAACAAGTTAGAGATCTTATATCAAAAGTGAAAAGAACCAATACTAAATAAAAACACATTCCTTACATAGATAATTTATCTGTGTAACATTAAAATGAAAATAAATTTCACCTTATACATAACCAAAAGGTCCAAAACAATTAACAATATATAATCCAAACCCTTTTTCAAAAAAAAGACAATATATAATCCATATATAGTATTTCATGGTTTGAAAATAAAATTATGGCGGCCTGTATTTGACTTTTTCTAACACAAAAGGAAACACGAACAGAAAAGTTGGTTAGGAAATTAATTAATAAATATAAGAATGGAATAAAATCAAGAGAGAGGAAGTGGTTAATGTTAGGATAATACACTATCTAAGTGAGAATGACGTGAAACCCTAATTAGGACCGAGACTCCTTAAGAAATGGCCTCCAATGTGAATGTTTGTTGGCTTGAAAGACATTCACATCAAAACTTCAACCAATCTCTCCTTCACACAACACTCCCTCTTTATACTATTAATTAATTCATCTCACACTATTTTAAACTTTGTGAAGTGATTATGAGAATAATAATATTGGGGAGGCCCGAGTTTTCATGGGAAGACACAGATTTAAATTAGAGTTATTCTTGGGTTCACCTCTAGGCAACCAATAGAATTGTGTTATTTCAAATTTGATATCTTTTAAAAAAGGAAACAAAATCTTGTTAAATTATATTATATTTTTAAAAATAAAAATACAAAATAAATAAATAATAATAATCATTAATAAAAACGAAAATAATTCTTTAAAAAAAATATTTTAACACTAAACCCTAAACTCTAATTCTAAACCCTAAACCTTTGGGTAAATCATAAACACTAAACCTTAAAATCTAATTCTAAACCCTAAACCCTTGGATAATCATAAACACTAAATTTTTAACACTAAAATACTAAACCCTAAACTCTAATCCTAAACCATAAAACAGTAAATCCTAAACTCTAATCCTAAACCCTAAACCCTTGGGTAAACCATAAAATAAAAATACAAAAAAATAAATAAAAAATAGTAATATTTACAAAAAACAAAAAAAATATATTTAAAAAAACACTAAACCCTAAGCCCTAATCCTAAACCCTAAATCCTAGGGTAAACCATAAACCCTTTGGATAAATATTAAACATTAAATCAAAAATTAAATATTAAACATTAAATCAAAAATATTTTGCAATTTTTACTTTATTTATTTATATTTATCTTTTTATTTTAAAACATAATATAATGTTACAATATTTTTTAAAAAGATTTTTTCGTTTTTTATAAATATTTTTTTTGTATTTTTATTTTAAAAATATAGTATAACTTAACAATAACAAGATTTTGTTTCCCTTTTTAAAAGATATCAAATATGAAATAACACTATCCTATTGATTGGGACAATTATAATTATTTCTCCTTGTACAGATTATATAGAAATACATGAGGACAGAATCTCTGCGAAGCATCTTAGGATAGCCTTCGATGCGTGAAAAGCAACATTTGTTTTTATCGGATTACGGAGAGCCATATAAAAAAATTCATAAACTCCATCGTCGGTGATAAACCTTTGTCTTATTTAACTATAACCAAAAGGAAGACAAAACCATGGTAAACGCCTCAACTATTTTATTCATTAAATGTTTTACAGAAGAAAAATAAAATTATACACTAGATTTAAGCCATCAGTATTGTTGGTGATATTTTTTTGTTGAATCTTTACAAAATAGAAAAACTAGAAGAGAAAGAGAGAAAATAGAATCACTCTTTAGTATAACATTTAAAGGCTTTAACAAATTATAATAAAATTATAATATGATTAAAAAAAGGCAAATCTCTTAGATAGCACAAAAGTTATGATAACGATAACATACAAAGGATAATATCCAAAAGAGTATTAATTAAATATTTAAATGACTATTGTAATATTAAATCTTAAATTTAAATGACTAAATTCAAATCCAAAAAATAAAATATTATTTTGATTTTTAGTTAATGATATTTTGAATAAAGAAAATTCTCTGTATGTTATTCTGGAACAAAAAAAAGTATTTTAATGTTACATATGATATTTTCTTATTATAGATGGTCAATATCAAATTCATTATAAACTTTAATACGTTTGTCATTTTGGAATGGCTAATACTTTAAGTACTGAAATATTTTCTCCATATTTTAGAAAAAAAAATTGTTTTAAAAAGATACCCTTTCAACGCAATTTTTAGAAGATAATAATGGTAAATTGAAAATTTCAAGAGAATTAATAGTATTCATTGAATTTTGATTGGTTAAAAGTTATTGAAAATAGTTATTACAAAAATTATGATTTTAATACTAAGATTTAATATGTTTTATTAATAAGTATGAAAAACCTATAACATTTACTCATTCTGTTTCATAAAGAGTGTTACTTTGACTCTTTTTACACAAATTAAGAAAATTAATAAAAAAATATTTTATCCATCATTAATACATTCAAAAAATTCTCTCTTCAATTAATACATTAGATTAATGAGGTTAAAACTGGAATATCATTAATATATTCAAAAAATTCTCTCTTCAATTAATACATTAGATTAATGAGGTTAAAATTGGAATATTATTAACAAATTTGTATTGAAAAGGTAAAGTGATACTTTTTATTAAATAAAATAAAAATGCTAAAATGACTTTTTTATTACGAAGGGAGGGAGTATATTTTAAGTAAGAGTTTATAATAGATACTCCCTCTGTTTCACAAAGTTACATATTTTAGAAAAAAATTTGTTTCAAAAAGATACATATTTTGTATTTTTAAAGCATATTTTATCAAGTTTTAATGATTAATTGCAAATTTCAAAAAAATTAATTGCACTTATTGAATTCTTATTGGTTAAAATTATGAAAAAAAAATCAGCACAAAAAAATATGTATTTATTATATGTTTTATTAATATGCGTGAAAAACCTAAAATATACTATCTTTGTGAAACGGAGGGAATAATAATGATGCCCATGTTTTTTCTTCGCACCAAAAATGAAATTAATGTCTATATAGCATTAACGAATGCGTGTGGTTGCACGATGGTAGTCAAAAGTGGTCTTGCTTTTACCCTTGGAACGAAATCAAGAATAACTTTTTGCACATAACATTGAAAGTCCTTATCGCCTTGTTAATAAAGATTTGATTATTCAACTCCGGGAAAGGTAAAAGATAATTTAAAGTTCTGTTTTTTTTGTGTAGTTAAATGGGTTGGGGCTGTAATTTCTGCCACCGGAGTTCGATTTATGCTGAAGAAACACTCTCGTTGTTTTATGATAATATATGTTTTAGGATTTTCACATTTATTAATTAAACATATTAAAACTTAATTATTAATGTATAGTTTTTATAATTTTAAATTTTCTATATTTTTTAAATCTATAAGATTTCAAAAAATACAATTACTGTTTTTAAAGTTTACAGTTTTTCATTATTTGACAAAAAATATAAAAATATATTATAATATTTTTTTAAAAAAATATTGAAAATATAAAAATATATTTTTTTAATATTTTTTTTCTTAGAATATATATTTTTCTAAAGCAGAGGAAGTATTCACAATATTTGGATTTCCAGTAAAAATTAAAAAAAAAAAACTTTCAAAGTTCTGTTTTAGACATTATAAATACATTTATCTGACTCTAACACCACAAAGGGCTTAAATGACATCGTTAATAATATGGATGTGAAGTTTGGAGGTGTGATTACTATTATTGGAGATGGGGATAATATTTAATCCATACAAATTCGCAACAAGACAGACCTTTAGCATCGTTTTGCGCAATCTAATTAATAACCTAATTAACGTCCAAATTGTAGATGTAGTCTCTATACACAGTATTCAAAAACCTAACCTTTTTGAATCCAAGAAGAACAAGTATTTGTGCACTTTTTCTTCGATTTGCTGGCTACATGACTAATAGCTTCTACATACCAAAAACACAAAGATCTTTGTCAATAAAAATATTTAATAAGACTGAGTTGAATGTTGAAATCTATTTTACAATTTTTTTTTGTTAAAAGCTCTTTATTAAATTCATTTTAAATATATCGGTTCACTTATCTAATTATAATTATCTGATATAATTAAAAAAGATAAATAAAAACAAAGACAAATCTTCTAAATAATACTTTTTAGCTTCTTTTTTCAAATAACCTCAAAAGTCAAAATGATAAAATTAGCTTTCATGAAAGTGATAAATACAAAACAATAGAATTGAAAATTACTTTTCAAAAACATCCTGACTTTTTTGGGAAACATTTTTTCTTTTAAAAAGTTTAAGAAAACACTTTTGGTATGTATGTATGTATGATATCTTCATGAATTTGTATAATCAAAATTCTCAAATTCAGAAATTCAGAAATGCATTCATAAACATTTAACTAGACTTTTTGTATATAACTTGTATTTATATTTAGGAAGCTGTTTCTAAATGTATGGCATCTTCCTGAATTTGACTTATATATTTATATAATACCTATATAAATTTTAGATATAAAATTCATTACAACTCTAGTATGCATATTCAAGAATATCTTACTAAACATATATAAAATTCAAATTCAATAAAATATTCTTAAATATATATATTCAAGAAGGTTTTCCTAAATTTAAATTTAAGAATGTAGTATTAGATACACATTTAGAAAAAAAAAATCTTAAATTTTATTAAAATGTTATACATATTTATCAATATTTTCTAAATTTTAAGAATAAATTATACTTACTCAGTATTTTCCTACACACACACATATATATATATATATATATATATATAACTCTAATGGGAAATTTTCATGTTTACCACATTGTGGATACCATTATTCATGTTTACCTTCACTAAATTAACACTTTCACAAATACCTTCTTCATTAAGTGGCAAAAGAATATTATACTTCTGTTATAGATATATATAATAAATAATTATTTAAATAAATAAAAATAATAAAAAATTTATAATTTTTGAATTATACATTTTCAAATCCAAACTTTTTAAAAAAGCTTTTTTGTTTTTTTCGATTTTTTTTTTTTAATTTTTTTTTGAAATTCAAAAATTCTTTTTGAAACTATTTTTAGATATTTATTTATATATTTATTAGATCCTATACTCTACATTTAAAAACCCTACGCCACCCCTCAACTCTAAACCTTAAGTTTATTTTAGTTAACCCTAGGACTCTAAGTATCTTTTTACCTCTTTAAAAGTGAGGATAAAAGTAGTTAAAGTAAACATGAAAAATAGTACTATTAAGAGTGTGGTATTTTTGGCAATTTTCCAACTCAAATTCAAGGATTATACATACATATTTAAGAAGATCTTCCTAATATTTTTCAAAATATAAATCATTTTAAAAGAATTTCTTGAAAAGAAAATTTAGAAAAAAGTTTGAAAAATTGAAAAAAAAATTGAACTTTTTTTCTTATAAAAAATTATCTTCATATTATTATTTGAATATTTATTTATTTAATATATATGTAGACAACATTATAATTATTATTTTCTACTTTAATAAAATATACTTTGTTCATTTTAATCTTTGTGAGCTAGTTTGGAAACAAACTAATGAAATATATTTTGGTCAACAGTCTAATGTTTTTGAATGTCCTAAACAAAATTTTAACAACATATATTTTATGCTTTTACCTAATATCACATATATAATATAAATTTTGCAAAAAAAAATTGTAAACTAATTCTATTTTACTAATAATTGATGAAGATAATTTCATTAAGTTAATTGTAAAGCAGTATTATTAAACTAGGTGTTTGCCTTCACTTGCGGGCTTAATAATTTTACAAAGATTTGTAAATAGATATATTATCAATTCAATTAGATAATGATGATAATCAAAATAATAAAATTCATTTATAATTTATCAGTAATTATATATTAAAAATATAATCTAATTATTTATTAAGATTAATAAGACTTTCAAAGCTCTAACTTTTAATGTGAGATCGAAAAAATCACATCGCAAATAATAGTATAAATTTTTTTGAAGTCTTTGTCAATTTTTAAAAAATTATCACTATGAGTGATTTTAGAAATTTATCTTAAAATCGATTCATTCTTATGTGATATATATATAGATTAAAATAGAGCTGGTTTAATATTACGAAATCAAATATAAGATAAACACATATATAATATTCTAACTAAATTAAATATAATAGTATAAATTTAATTTTAATATTATCATTATATTTTTTAATTATTCTCAAGATAACGATAAATTATTTGTTATATTACTAAAATTATTTATTAAGATTAATAATTGAGCATGAAATATAACTAAAACTAAAATTACAGAAGCATGACAGATCAGCAAAATCACTTCATAAATAATAGTATAGATGAATTTTATTATAAATATCTGATTATAGTCAATCATAATTTTACTAAAATAATTTGTTAATACAAAATTTTTATTTTAAAATTTTTTTATTGTTTTACAATACACTTACTCCATAAATTTATTAGTGAAAGTTCCATAAATATTGCTAAGGTATCTTTAAAATATTACTCTTATCAAACGTTATAAATTTTATTTACATATTAGTACCAACAACAATTCTTAATATGATAAATTTAAACGAAAAATGCCTCTTTAAATATCGTTTGGGTCTACTACTCCCTCTGTTTCTAAAAGATCTATATTCTAGAGAAAATTTTTGTTTCTAAAAGATCTATTTTTTGCATTTTCAATGCATGTTTTATTAAATAATTACAAATTTCAAAAAACTTAATTGCACTTATTGGATTTTTATTGGTTTAAAATTGTGGGAAAAAGATAATAACAAAAAACTATGCAAATTTAATGTGTTTTCTTAATATATATGAAAATCTTAGAATATGGATCTTTTAAAAACAGAGAGAGTATTACTTTGTAGACCGACCATGGCTTTCGAACTGATCTGGAAAGTTAACTAAGGAGTACATGACTCCAAAGGAAATTAATGCAAGACCCACAAAACGAGAAAACCCTAATTAATGTCTGAAGAGATTCTTAAAATAAACGGGTTTTTGATAAAAGCCTCAAGAGAAGTTTCAACCACCACATTAAGTGAAAACCACGTGAGTCCAAGCTTCTAATCCTTGTTTCCGAAATGAAACTCTTCTCTTTTACTCTAATAGATTTTATTGGGCTCCTTCCACCCTTCCCCCCCATTTAAATTCATTTACTATATTTAATTTATCTCATTTACAGGATTTATTATCGTTTCATAAGAAGAAAAAGATGATCAGCCTGAACTAAGTTCCAAATATTCCAGTTGTTACATATAGAAAATCCTCAATAGGGTAAAGTATATATATGTACAACAAAAAATCGATTTGGTACGTGAACTTAATCCAAAATTTTAAGAAAATTCTTAGTTTTAAAATAAAATATCATCTACCAAGAAAAACATGCTCCATGCCATAACCCCACAAACCATAGTGCTAGAAAGTGGTTATGATTCTTAATAAAATATCAGTACATGTGGTGCATCTAAGGAATGTTTTTTAACCCCAAAATGCCGGGGACATGCATGAAAAACCATTTGACTAGTTTGTGACCATCGCCCACAATAATCTCTACAAAGTTGTTCGCTTGATAGCAAGATTTCATATATATATATATATATTACGATTTTATATATTTCATGTATATGTTAATTAATGATTAGTTTTTATCCACGAAAATCTATCAACTTGGATGTGTTAGGCACCCACAGGTAATGAATGTATCATGCATCAGATTTATCCAAAATTTTCTCTTTGCCCCTCCAAACTCATATCAACTTCTATTCAAAATAGCATGCACCTAAAGATTTGCCTAACATATCTAATTAATCTAGAAGTAGTTCAAATTATGTGAACAAATCACAACTAACCCATAACGTAGGCTACAAAACCTCTGTCATTTTCTACTACACCAGTGAATGAACAGATCTTTTCTACCGAGTTTCCAATTAGTTGAATAACACACTTTTGATCTGATTGCCAACATTAGTTTGTCCATGGATTTTTTTTTTTTTTTTGGTTTGAATTTTCAGGGTCTGGTTTTTGACTACTAGTTTTAGTTCTTACAGTAGATACCAAGTGTTAACGCCATATATAGCTGTTGAACTTTTATTAAATATAGTAAAGATAAAGAGGTTTTAAGGAAAACTAACAAGCCTAATTGGGTATACAATCTTCTATATTTTTACAGTCATGAGATTACAAAAGCTCTTTCTAATCAAAGTTTATGTAAGATAAAATCCTTCAATACTTGATGGAAGAGTTTGTCACCTTATTTTGGTCAAGAAGAGTTTGTCACCTTTTCTTGCATTATTGCATTCTAAAAAGAGATATCTCTTTCACATACTAGTAAAATCAAAGGACCCAGTTTATACTTTATAGTAAGTACTACCCTAGAGGATGAACAAATAGTTTAGGTGCTAATGGATGCATATATTTTAGAATTAGAAACTGTCGCATTGGGAAGTGGTTCTTGTTAATGTAATTTTAGATTCATTCATAAGAAAACCTAAAATTTGAAACTTAAAAGAGAACGAAAGAAAGAAGAGAAAACAGACATCTTTGGGCACCTCGGAGAAAAATAAGCATGTGAGACTCGATGCACATCATTAAATGCTTTACGAATGAATGACATGGAAGATTCGGTCCTCGGTATTTGCTCTTTTGTTTTTCTTTCTCTTTTCTAATCAAAGGAAAAATTATAATCTCTTTGGAAACGATGGGGAGACAAGAAGCAAGGTTTGACGAGTGAGTGAAAATGAGTTTCTGTTTTTGTCGGAATTCCAGACTAAAGACCATTTCATATCAATTTTTTAAAAAAGTCTGTAACTGTGAGATTCTGTAAGAAACAAAAAGAAGCAATCTGAAACACCAGGGCTTCGTGCTAATCCGTAGACTCGGACTCTAGCAGTTGCTGCCTCATCTTAGTTATTTTATTATTTTAACTTTAGTTTTCAATTTAAAAATTACCATTTCATTTCAGTCGTTCTATACCTTTTTCGATATAATTGACTAAATAATTTCTCTGACTATTTTAGAGGTTGAAATTGTTAAAATAAAAACGAATTTTTTTTAAATTTTAAATTCAAGACAATAATGTTGAGCAAAAAAATAAAATACAAAACAACAATATATATATATATCAAACTATTATAACAACAGTACTATAAACGAAAAAGTACAATGGAAATAAAAGTAAATTAGCAACTAAAGGGTATAATACTATAATGTTATACCTCTTATCGGTTTTAAAATGTTTGAAAGTTTAAAGCATTCGTTTTTCTATCTAGGGTCTGACTAGTTTTCTCACTACCATCCGCAAACGCAATTTTTGTGATTGCTAGTGTTTGACAGCGTGTCGAAATAATTATACAAACCACTACAAATCGCTTCAAACTCCGAACCTCTTAAAATCAAAAACTGGTTCCAGCTAGCGTTTTCAGTTGCGGGCGGTTACGGGTGGACAAATAAATATAAATTTATGTTTTAAATTTTTTTAAGAATTTTAAAATTAAAATTTTAAAACTGAAATATTATAAACAAAAATATATACATATTTTATATATTAATTTAAATTCACAAACTTTATCATAATTTGTTTTATAAAAACTTTAAACTAACTATTCATTAGATTTTTTTTTTAAATTAATATACATACATATATAAAGAAATACACTTATATAAAATGAAATTAAATATTATTTTAAAAGTTTTAATATAAATCTTAAAAACAAATTTTATTAAAATTATAACTTTCAACTAATTAAAAAATTAAATAAATAAGCATAATATTTTTATTGATCATATTATATTGATACTTATTATATTTTATTAAAATAGTTTTTTTTAATATTTTTATGATGTTATAATGTTAATATTGGTAATTTATTATTAAACTGCTGCAATATCTTATAATCAACCAATCACAAATATCCTACAAATGCAATAACTTTCAAACGTTGTACCAGTCATACAAAACGCTTAATAACGCTTGAAACCGAAACCACCCACATATGCAAACTTCCACACCCGCAACCGCTGCGTTAAACCAGTCGGGCTCTTAGTTGTGCCAACTATACTGTATATTTGAACTAATTAATATATGTAGATTTGTATTAAAAGCCTAGTTTTCTAATTGTTGTACCTTTTTACTTTTAAGTATCATGTGTGAATAATTTTATAACAATATTTATAGCTGATTATGGGAAAAACTTACAAGTACTATTCAGACAACTGCAAAATAATATTTCATCAATGATATAGTACAGGATTACTATACCGCGCAGCTATGGATATAATACTGATTTAAAAGCAGATTTGCCAATTACCTTAGTACTACTATATCACACAACCATGATCTTAGTCAACCCTTCTAAATTTCATGTGGTAGCTTTAGTTAAGGGACCAGTTACAAAAAAATAAAGCTATAGTTAAGGGAATCAGCAGATGAGCATATTCATGATCTGGTTATATATGGTCATATATATAACAGAGCTATTGATAGTGTGGTTCAATATTAGAATAAATTAGATTGGTGATAAAAATTAATTAAATCTAAAGCTAGCATACATCGTAAACTTCATTAATACATAAGGTTACATAATATCGCATTATCCAGCAAAAGAAAAATCACATTTTTAGCCTCATAGCTTCAAATATGGATGTTGCAGAGATCATGGAATATTCTTGTATAATTCCTTCTCATAATTAGATCTCAATCCGCTCAACCGTGAGGATATTAATTTTTATTCTATTTACATAAATATATGGTTTTTACTTCAAGAATGGTATATTATATATATATATATATATGTATATATATTAATGCATTATACAAACATAAGTATGTTATTCAATTGTCTTGTTTTCCATCAAATCAATTATTTCAAAATGTAACATGTTTTGTATCTTATTTTATATGTTCTTGTTTGTTGAATAAGTGTTTTATTTTTAAATTCATCAACATACGAAAAAATTGGTAAAATAGAGAATAATTTTCATTACCAAATACATCGTAACATTTCACAAAATTATAAAGTTTAACAAAAATTATACTTATATGTTCTTTGATTATAATTAAAAAGTAGGTAATTAAACAATTAGTATTTGTTTTTGTTATTTTTAAAAGTGAACTATCAAATATCAAACAAATAACATTGCATTTAAATTATTTTTAGCCCAATATACAATTATTGTAAGCCTAAATTAATAATCTAACTGATTCCGGTTTTGTAGGGGTTGTGGTTATATTAGAAATGATATATTATAAAGCTATATTATTAGTAATAAATGAATGAAAACTGATTTCTAGTGAGATTCATTTAAAAAAAAAAATCTCACATGAATCAATGTTTTGACTTCTATTTTAATATATAAGACTAGGGTCGGCGGGATATATTTTACTCTTGATTTAGATTATTATTATTTTTTTTATGATTTTGGGATCTGTGTTTTTGGTTTGCATTTGCAAGAAATGTGTATGATAATGATTTTTAGCTTTTAGAAAGTTTTAGGTGAAAATGGATTATATGTGATAAGATATATTTTGCTTGTTTGCAATAGTTGTATCTTTATTAGAGAGTTGTGGCATTGGTATGCTGTGAAGGCTTCAAATGGCCTTCATGTTGTTTCCTTTTACAAAAATTTGATTTTGTATATGGTGCGTTATTCGTGGTTTGTAATATTTAGGTTCGGACAGATTTGGTTGTGGGTAAAATTCTTTTGTGTATATCATAAAAAGTATTTACATTTTATGTTGAAATCATAGTCTTTTGGCATGCTTCTAGAGTGGAAGTGGTGATTATTTGAGGTTGCATTTCTTATTTGAAGTGGTGTTGTAGTATAAGTTATCTTATTTCATTTATGTTAGTTTTTGTTTGTTATCATGATTTTATGTTATGTCTTTTGTTGGACTATGCAAGTCTATATATATTTAGTTGCATATCAATATTAAAATTATGGTGGAGCTTTTTATTTTAGAATTTTTTTTATAAAACAATTCACATTTACTTCAATCACCTTACATTTTGTATTCAAAATACCTATAAAACATATACTTATTTTTCCCTAAAACCCAATTTAATGTAGTCTTCTTAAAAAGTTTAGTTTATTTTCAATTATTTGTAACATGAATTTTCACTATTTTATAACAAATTTCATAAATAAAAAAACTTTTAAGATGGTTGTATTAGTTAAATACACTAAAACTTCTATGAAAAATATTAGTATTTACCATATTATGTGTTAAACTATAAACAGAAACAATATATTATATTCTAATTATAGTTAAATATAATTTTGGATTAAAGCTAAGTGTAAAAAGAGAATCAAAATATTCTCAATATATATGCACAATTTATTTAATTTTTATTATTAAATATTATTTTGTTGCAGACAAAGAAAAAATATTATTTTGTTTTATAATTGCTACCTTTTCTAAGTACCAATCATGGTATTACATCAAACAAGTAATAAAAGGAGAATATGAAGCCTTGTGAGACTGTCCACGTAGGACAAAAAAATCGTCCAATCAGGTTTTAACGTTTTGCCACGTACTCAAGTGATTTCAGATGTTGGGCTTACATTTTTTTTCTAGCTGGTATGTTGATCTGAATGGCCCAGAAAGCCCATTTCTATGAAAGCATGGTGACCTTATTCTTCACCGACGCTTAATCTTTTGCAACCTATCTCTTCGGTTTCTTCCTGAAGTCAATTTTTCCCTTCAACATTCATCTTCTCAACTCCTTCCCTCTAAATCCGTAGCGGTTTCTCCCACAATTACTTCCATTAGTTAATTTACCAAGTGTTATGATTCTTTCAACTTTTTCGATTCATTAACGATTGATTTATATAAGATTGAACGATGGCCAACTCAGATTCTCACTTTCTCTCCCCTTTAGATTTCTGGCTTATTGGTATGATCTTATTGGTTTCAACCCGTAAAATCAATGCGTGGAGGGATTCAGATTTGTTATCCTCATGTAATTTTAAGTTAGTACTCTCATTGTCTTATCTTTTCGAATGAACATTGTAATCGAGTTGTTTGTGTGTCTAAAGTTTGCAGATTGTGGATCACTGGATCAACATGGGTTTGCAAGGGACAAATGTAATCGATGACAATCTACCTCCTCTTTAGTTGATCTTCATCAGCATGGGTTCTTAAAGCCATCGTTAGTTGATGTTCATCTCATACCATCAGAAGAGGCCTTAAAGCAATGGCCTGACAGGTAAAAGTAAAACCATCATCATGCCTTTTATGTTCTTTATCTTTATCGATCCTGAATTCTGTATGTGTTTCCTTTTTGAGGTTCCGGGTTTCACTTGCTATAGATGGCATGATTTATTTAGAAACATCAATGGCAAGCCCTTCAGATTCTCATTTGCATATCATACTTACCTCGCTGTCTCAGATATAAGGTAATTGTCCTCTTTAAAAAAATATATCATCAGCAAAATATTCTGTGTTTGATGAATCATTCAACGATTGAAGGGTTAGAAACATTTGACAACTTGGAGAACCTCAGCAAAAAGGATCTTTTGACAGAACAATACGACAGCAACAACCTTTGGATCTTAGGTAAGGATGTAAACATTGATAGTGAAGAACAAATATCGTTGGTTAATGCAGATCAGAATGTTGCTTCTTTATATTTAAGATGGACAGGACTTACCTTGGATAGCCCAAAGTGGTAGCAGACCATGAACGGAAAAGAACATATGTTATTGGAAAAGGACTTCTAGACACGGTAAAGAATCATATAAAGTTTTGGTTTTTTTTTCATTACTAGCGTTTTGCACGATATGGGTTTTATTAGTTATGATAGCGATGATGCAGTTGTATGAAAACCATGGGGAAACTCGAAAACTGTGGTGAATTTAGGGGACAATGAGTACAAAAACATACTTTGTCTGGATGGTTATTACTTTGAAGCCATGAGAAGAATAGACCAGCCGGGTTATATTAGCTGTTAAGTCCAGTCTCTGCTTTGATCAACTTGAACTACAGGCAAAGGATTCTGATTCTGTCTGTTTTAGAATCCCATCCTAAAAATATCATCCACTACAGAGATCATGCAGAGGAATAAGCTTGATTATGTGTTTAACTAAAATCTTATTGCAGGTGCTGGATTTTGCTTACCAGTCTGACAAGACATCCAAGCAGCTCAAAGAGGCATTTGCAAGTTGAGAACTACCACAAATTATTACAGCCATTTATTCCACGGTACTCATCACGACTTGAGGAAAAATGTTTCAGAAGGTTAGTTTTGATGAGCTGGTTTTTTTTGTTAGTTTAGAGTGTATAATAGATTTTCGGTGAGGGTTTATGACTTTTTCTTTTTGAATGTGATCCGTATAGTACAGAACTGGATAAAGTAGGGCATGTGGTGGAGCACTCAAGGCACACCAAGTTGAGAAAAGAAAAGTAGGACGAAGTTTTACTTACGTTTGTTTGTCTAATGTGTTTAAAATTTTAGTGATGCACGTTTCTGTAGTTTGAATATGTCAAAATCGTGGATATTTTTTTAATGTGTGCAGCTGCTAATTAATATGTTAAACCGTGAAATAATGTGTGATATATACTCAAGCGTTTTGTTGCCATATATATTACAAAACGTTTAGTTGCTGTAAAATATGTTTAATACTAACCATTCTGAGTCCTTATACTAAAGTATATCTAAAAATTATAATCATTTTTCAAGTTTAAAACTTACTGAATGGAGTGCATCAGTATACCAAAATTGGGTTATGGGTTTAGTATTGTCTTATGAAATCAAAGCAATCTGATTACTCAATTAAAAAAAAAAGAAAATTATATTCGAACAACCATCCCGTTTTATATACAAATATATTGTAGATCAAGTGGTTAAGTAATCTCTATGGGACAATTAAGTATCGAAATCCAAAGAATAAAAAAGTCTTTTCAAAAGATAAAAAATACATAGAATAAGTATTTTAAGAAAAAAAGAAAAATGAAGTTGTGACAATCACAAGCATTATCTAAAACATATTAAGGCAACATAAACACACATTTTAAAATGTAATGCATTATAAGAAACTGATTCAAATTTACAGAGAAACTGTTACTGGCCTCATCATCAACTACACAATTTTCCGTTTTACTTTGACAACATAATGAAAAACTTAATAGTGGACTTACAAACAAGAGCTAAAGCTAAACACTTTCACCTACAACTAAAAAGAAGAGCATCAAGAAAACCCTTTCTCTTTTGATTGTTTAAAATTTTTAAAGTCCGTATTTATGTTTTTTGCCAGAACTAATAAAAATATCATAATTTCTTATATATTTAGAAAAAGATTGTAATACAATTTTCCGCGCGTAGCGCGGACACGGATCTAGTTGTTATTAAATATACAATTTTATATACTTTCTAACTTAAACTTTGACTTTTTATTTTTTGTTTACAGTATTAAGTATTAATGAATCTGTTTAATAGTTTTGAATATATTAAGTCCAACATTATGATCCAAAAACATTATTTTCATATTTTTATTTCCAGTAAAAACATTCTACAATCTAACAAATACATAGATATTCTTTGGGCCTAATATTCTTATCCTATTTAATGTAAAATACTTTTCTCCTAATTCTGATAAACATAGTTTTAAAAATTTGAATTGGACAATCTAGTAAACAATAAAAATGGTAGGTTCAGTTCTAGTTTCCAATAGATTAATTACAATTTTGAATGATATTGTGGCTGAAAAGTTGGCGAAATCACATTTTTAAACTATGACAGTTTGATAAAATTCTAAAGTATTTACCACCTGTGTTTTCAAGTAACATTTGCTTTTTTTACACTTCCAATAATTCTAAAGACTAAAACAGAGTTTCCTACAAAATTGCTAAATCAACCAAAAAGACAAAACAGGAGAACTAACAGAGTCGACCGTCTGTATAAAAAGACATTGATTAAAACTACTGCGCTCTTGCATCAAGCATTTCTGCTTTCTTGAGCAAGCATCGACTGCAACCATATTGGACCAGCCACAGCAATGTAGGACTGATGCCTATTCTCGCACGTGACACTCTGTGCGATAGCATCTGCTGGTATATCCTCCTTGGAATAACATGTTCAATAATCCAAGACTCCAACCATATAAGAAAATTTAGATTATGATAATATGGTAGATAGTAACTTATTTCTCGACGTTTTTAGTTTTTATAACTTATTTTGGCCGTAAAGTAAATGTGAGCAATAATAAAATTGCTTTAGCATCTAAAATTATTGCTTTACAACAAAAAAGAATTTCTAAGTGGAAAATCATCAACACACATACTACTTTTGCGCTTCTCTCTCTCATCACCTGCAACACATTTAGTATATTCTTATTCTATGTCACCTCACGTACAAACCATCTATTTAATCAAATTTTCAATACGACCATGATAAAGTATTCTCTTTATCATGTGTTGTGTGATATAAGAAGAGTGTGTTTACCACTTTGCAGATGTTTTTTTTCCTTTCAATGTCTTTGAAGCTTCTTAGGCATAAACTCGAGCAGGTTCTGCTGCATCTGCTTCCTTTGCAGCTTCTTCAGCCGCTGTCATGGCAGCTTCTACCTTTGAAACTGCCTGTTCTGCAGCTGCTTCTGCCTCATGTGCGTTCTTCTGGCTAACTCTGTATTAATCTGGACATTTTTCTGAACACTCCTATCATATCTCTGTTTTAGGCGAAGGTAAAGAAAGAATTCTATGATTTCCAGACGATGTTCCCAAATTTCTTCTCATGTGGGAAGCCAAAAAGATGGGAATGTGCAACTCTATACTTGTGTTTAACTTGTAAAGAGAGAATTCTGATCAATAAATGTCCCAAGTAGCTGTGACCTGTGAGTGAAGCATGCCTCAGTTCTACTAACAGCCAACGAAGCAAATTGATTGCACAAAGATTACATGCACATGATACCTGTCTTAAATACGTTCAAATGGCTGTACCAACTGATTAATTCTTAACTTGATAAGTCTATCACAAGCAATCAAGTACTTTAACCTGGTCGACTGCAACCGTTTTCAAGTCTGGCCGAGTGTTGTTGTTCCTACACGAACAAAAAAAAAGCAATACATATACAGTCAATCCACTAAGATTTTAAGAACGGTTGCACAGTTACTTAAGGCATAATCACTTATATATATATATATTTAAAAACTATGCTGTTTACCAAAGCTTTTAGAATGTAGTGACAACGTTTGTAGTAACCAGAGAATTACTGTAACGGAGAAAAAAAGAAAAGAAAAGCAAACCATTAACCCTTGGATCATGGATAGTAATGGTGTGGTTGCAACTCAGGGGATGTTCTCTTTCTTTTTTTTTTGTTTGTTCAGATGTAGGAATTGAGTCAAATTCCATGAAAATTTCCCTGTTTAAACAAAGTTTATGCACTTTAAAATTTGGCTCATAAGAAGATCATGTTACAAAAAAACGCATTGGTCATAGTTACCAGGATGATTGTCTTTTGAAAAGAATGTATTTCCAGGATAGTTCCAAAAGAACACCAGAGAGACTTAATAACTATGAAATTTTCATGCAAGAACAAATAAGAGTATTTATAATACTCAAATAGCATCTCCCAGACTAAGCAAAAATAATCAGTAAAGATATATCATCACGTACTTGTTATCATGGGCATGAACTCCCCATTCTTCATCATGGAAAGCAATGCAAGATTGGTCTTTAACATGAAACAACCCAAAAAAAAAAACCATCAGGTCAAGGTATAGCAGAGGAAAAGATTCAAGGTGAGATAGTTAAGGAGGACTAAGCCCATCAATGTAACGAACAAAGCACATGAGTTGGTACGACAAAGAAACGAATCATGTTTATGTGGTCACTGTACAATAGATATCAAGTGATCACAATTCAATACTCAAGATATGAGCTCTAGCTCATAATCATAAGAAAGACAGTGAATCTTACCAGATTTAGGAATGATCCAAGCGCATTTTTTACGACCATAAGAGAAGCAATCACCGGCCTTTTCATCTCTCTCCTCTCCCAGAACCGCAGCAGCCTAGCCTCGACGATGGAGGAGCACCTGCCGGACTTCAGATCGGAGAAGAAAACTCTCGAATTAGCCATAACAATTCAAATCGGTAATATAGAGAAGTTATAAACTCTAGAACTCCCCAAGTGGTGAACCCTAATCTTGACAGATACGTACATAATATGATCACAATTAGAATTCCCCTCAATTAGCATGCTTTTACTTTCTCGATATCTCCAATGCTACTGCCAAGTGTTCTTTCACTCTCATGCTATATAAATGGGCCTTACCGGTTCTAATTTGGGCTTAGTATGGGCCAAGCATCTCTTAAGTCAGCGCTAAGTCAATAGCCCAGAATCATATATAAACATAACAAACACGTGGCTACTCTTAGTGCGCATTTTAGCTTTTGATTACAATGCTTACATTAGCAACGAGCGTAGAACGATAAGACGATTAGCGAGCGAGTAGGGCACTTCCGCCGCAACGGGAGAAGACAATCGGAGATCGGAGACTGGCCGTTTAGAATGGCCGGAAGAGACCGTTATCTTCCATCTTCTTCCTCTCTGAGAGTACCGGAATCTCAGCTTACCGAATCCGATATGAACCGTACCCGATCCGCCCTCCTCGAGGAGAAAATCGCGACTCAGCACCGCGAGATCCAATCCATCCTGACGGACAACCAGAAGCTAGCGTTGGCACACCTCGGAGTCAAGGATCAGCTCGGTTTAGCCAAGCGCGAGCTCGCTCGGCTGCTCGAGACCGCGGCGGCTGTCAAGTCCGACACCGAAGCTAAGGTCCGCGAGGTTTACCAGAACTCGCTGAGGATGGAGGCGGAGGCTCGCGTGGTCAACGGGATCGGAGCCGAGCTCGATCAGGTTAGGTCGGACGTAGAGAGGCTAGCTGAGGATAGGGGGAAGCTAACGGCGGAGCTGGCGATGCTTAACGGCGAGATCGCTAAGGCTAAACCTAATTCGGATCGAGCTGTGGAGGTTAAGGCGGAGATTGAGAGTCTTAGAGAGGAAGTTAGTAAAGGAAGGTGAATAATTGAATTGAATAATCCCTTTCTTGTTGTTTTTGGGATTAGTGATGAGTTTGGGGGTTGATGCAGAGCTGCTCTTGATCTGGAGAAGAAGACACGAGCGAGTAATCTTCACCATGAGCGTGGTATGGAGAAGACTATTGATCATTTGAATCGTGAGATTGTGAAACTTGAGGAAGAGTTGGCTGAGTTGGAGACCAAAGCTAAAGCAGCTGCTGAGGAGGCAGCTCAAAGCCCAAGTAACCTTCGTGTTTACTCATTAAGTTTGAAGCTTTTAGATTGATACCTTTACTTGAAAAACTAGCTTATTATAACTTTGTGTAACTTGTTGTTGTAAGGCCCTGGATTGGTTGCAAGTTATGGAAACTCAGATGATATTTATGGAAGCCAAGGTCTCCAGTACCCTGAAGCTAACGGTTCTCACCAGGTACACTTATGAGATCTTGCTTGTTAAATAGTAGCTTAACATTATCATAGTATTATTGTCTGGAGTTGATGGAAATACAAAGATATTGGTCTAATCGTCTGTAATGATTGACACTACCGAGCTCTGATTGTCATGGAGATCTATCACTTCTCTCGCCCAACAATCTAGTTCTTGAGAAGAGAGTTGCGTCCATAAGTATAGTAGATATTGGAATAAGTATATCCATAGGTCCGTGAGAGTTGTTGCAAACTCATAATGGACTGAATACAATGCCCTTTTTCTTTCCTTTTCTGTAACACTCCTCTGTTCTGCTAGCCGGTTAACATCGCTCAAAACACACTATTCAGGTACATGGAGCCTTGGACTGTCTTGCTCAACAACCGCCTAACAATACACAACACTCTAGTGTACCATAGTGTACCGTGATAGAGCTAGCTGGCGGGTTTGTGTTGTACAATAGTTAAGCAGGTCTTAGGTTGTTCTTTCAATAACATGTGATCTTTTTTCACAGTTCTGTAGGATTAGTATTAAAACATTCTTTTTCTAAAACTATAATATAATTCATGAGCTCTCCATCTACAGACCAATTGTTAAACCAAGTCATAACAACATTGTTCAGAGGAATAGTGATTTAAACTGTGGCCATATGATGTAACCATATGATATTACATTGCTAAACGGCTTTTTCGTATATTTAGAAAAGATGCAACTGCAAGTTTAACAGATGGAACATTTTGTACAGTACAAAATCTTCTTAGACCATATATAGAATGCTACCATTTCCAAGCATTTGATATATCCATTCTTAAAGCACTTCGAGATGCATTTTGATATATCCCCTTTAAAAGCACCTCGAGCTATATTATAATGTTGGTTATAACTTTGACCAAAAGGACATAAAAAGTACATGCAAATGTTGCTAAAGAAGTAAATGAAAAACTGATGACATATTAACATCGCCCCATATCATAATTAATTATTTGTGTAATAGGATAGTATTATATCACGAAATTGATTTAAGAATTTATAATGGAACCCAATTTGGGGATAGAGACAAAATATTTTAGATGAAAATCAAAATGATATGTGATGAATGAAAGCTGCTCTTCAACTAAATAACAATCAAATCAATCCAAAACAGACATCAACCTTTATATGGATTTATATACTAACAAACTCGTGTATACACATATAACTCCTTCGTTCATCTTCGGTTATCCCTCACCACTTTCACAAATTTGAATAGACGTAAGTAATTTCTCATAGAACCAAAAAAGGAAAAAAAAGAATATAAATTAGGAACAAATTCAAAATACTAGAATGACGCAACTGAATAAACTCCGTACAGTTGACTTTTCACGATCAAATAAGAGCATGGCCATTAGAGATCTTTCACATAGTTTCTCACAATTAAATAAATAAAATAGTGAACAAATAAGAAAAAAATGGTAGAGTGTTTCATTCAGAGATTCCCATATATTTTTGAGAAATTCATCTCTTATATGTCACTTATGTAGTGATTCATTTATTTTTAAAATAAATAAAATAATTGTAGAAAAAATATTGGTTTTTTAATTTTTCAGACTCATAAATTTTTACGCTCTAAGAAAATAAATACACTCTTGCTACTTCAGTGAAATAGTATATGTTACTTTAATAAAGAGAAATATGATTTTTATACAACAAATATAGGGAAATATAAGCAAAATATGTATGATTATTATATGAACCTATGGAGGTAAGGTTCCGGAAGCAGCCGGATAATCAACCATTACTCCCGTCTCCGACGACGATTCCACACGTTTAATCCACATCTAGTCTGACGGTAGTAACGGTGGGGTTCCGTCTCCTTTTCTGATAAGTAATTCCTCGAGCCTTAGCTTGACTCCCTTTGACTTCCCTAAGGTAAATCCTAATGGCGCGTGCAGCAAAGGGGTTCGTATCCGGCCTTCCACCGTTTTCATCGTAAGCGGCTCTAAGTCGTCCGATCAACGAGTCGAGAGATCCCCAAGCTTGTTTGTTCGGACAAGCGCAAGGAGATGTTGGGTCTGAGTGGCCGAAGAAAAAACACGTTGTCACGTGGACTTTAGTTTTTCCGAATTGGTCTAGGTACTTGAGGAACTCGAGCACGTGCGCGCCGCTGCACAGCGGTAGCGTTAGAGGGGGTTTGTGGTTTCTTAGGTATTGTAGAAACGTGTTCCAGTCGCGGCGCTTCTGTGACTCGTAACGGCTTGGTGGTGGTGCTGACGCGATTGAGGGTTTTGGGTCGGGGCAGCATGACCCAGAAGTGGCTGGTTCCATGGAGTTTTACTACTTATTTAGTACGTTTTTGTGAGTATTTTTAGATCTAAAGTAAAGAGAGAAAGAGTGTAGAGTTTTTTTTTATTTAGAATCTGGATGGTGTGTAGGAGAGTTATTTAATAAGAGAAGATACAGAACTCAGAAGAGTAGCAACTTAGGTGCTGACAAAACAAAAAGAGTAGAAATTTAGGAACGTTGAATTCACGTGGCTAATGTCCCTACCTAAAGTTCACCTGACTAGTTTTGTTGAACCGTAGATTTCTTTTTAATAATTAGTTTACACCTGAAATGGAATCTATCTTGTCTTACCATTTCGAACTGATTAGACTCTACCACCCTTATATGGGAAATGAGAGAAACAACTAAACGTCTCAACTAATCCATATATGCATAATAAATCAAGCACACAATTTGGTCATTTATTCTCCAAAAGTAGTAAACTGGTCTAAGAAACTTAATTATCCCCTATATATTATTTTAGAAGCACTCAAAATAAATAACCTTCACTTGATGTGTGATTTACATGAGTGCCATTTCCTACGCTAAAACCTCACAAAGACTCTCACACCTATTTTAAAACAAGCCTTAGCCTACTAGAATTATTACATAATGTGCCATTGATCATTATGATATCAATGTCTACGATTTATGTGGTATTATAAAGTGGACGATATATTTAGAAGGCTTACAAAATTATTTATTACACATACCACTAATTCTTATCAGTATTATGCAATAGTTCTATGGACGATTTGTTATAAAACTAATATTCATAAGAAATATATTAGTTTGTACGCTTAGAAGAATTTTATAACATTAGGAGATTTGATAGTGAAATATTTATATTGTAAATATAATTCAAAATCTAAATATATTAGGAGATTTGATAGTGTAATGTTCCAATATTTTATGTAATATATTCGCTTAGAACGCAGCTTCAACAATATTTAGATTTTATGTATGAAAAATAAACATGGTGTCGATATGGTTGACATGTCGTAAATTAATATTCAAGAACAAGAATTTTGTTTTAGTCCGTCATAACACATTTTCTAATAAATATATCGACCTACAGAATCCAAAGTTCACAACAGCCATAGATGAGTTTTGTGTTGGTCCATTATATTAACTCAGAATAAGCGAAGTTCAACCTATAATTAATGTTCTGTAGGTCGATATATTTCAACCTATAATTAAAATCATTACAATAAGATGACGTGCTAATTTGTTCAAAAACAAAAAATTGTAAAGGTGCTAATTTAGGCAACACATGATTAGAAACGCATAATGATTTATTATATCCATTTATTACATACCTTTTTCCCGAGAATGGATTTTTGATATGGACTTATTTACGTGATTACACAAGATTTACGTGATTACACAAGATTTTTTATATGGACTGATTTACGTGATTACGCAAGATTTTTGATATGGACAGATTTATGCAAGTATTACCACCTAGACTGATTTACGTAATCTTCATATATTTATTATGTACCAATTAATACCGAATAAGGTATTATGGCTTTGATTGTATACGTTTAACTTTACAAACAAATGGAAACGGATTCAAATTATAATGAATCATATTTCTAAATATACATGTGACTGCCATCGATTGCTTGCATAGATTAATTGAGAATCTATTTCTGTAGGTTTTTTTTCCTATAATTGATACAACCTTGCAACAGATATGTCATGATCAATATTTCGAATAACTATAAACATTTGTAATTGGATTTTGTCACCACAATTCAGGTGACCACCTAAGTCTAATATATATAAAAATATATCTCGATTTTGTCATCACAATTCACTTTCTATTTTTAAAATTGTACTACCAGTCAATATTTATTTTTCTGTACTACCAGTCAACAATTGACAGACGAATAATATATCTGTATTGATAGATGATTAATAAATATAGATATAATAACAAATGACGATCTAATAATTATTGACTGGTAGTGCAGAAAAAAAAAGAATTTTATAGTAAGTTCATGCAGTCCCTTAACTTAACCAATCCTTTGTAATTAAAACAGAAAATATAGTTTTTATGTACATAAAATGATATGTTTGTATTTTTACTCTGTTTTATATTTTTGCAAACACAAAATATCAATGCTAATAGACGAAAATTATTGACTGATAGTACAAAAATTTCTAAAAGGAAGTCCATAGTACGTTCATGCAAACCCTTAACTTAAGGACCAATGATTTGTAATTAAGAAATCTTCATAAATGTTAATGAAAAATGATTAGATCAGTTAATGAATTTTCGAATGAACCAAAAATAACACAATTCATGTCTTGATTAAGCTATATTTCCTTTCTAATACACTGGTATGCCATTAGTTTTGTGTTATTTTGAAAAGAATATATGAGTCTTAA
The DNA here is from genome assembly GCA_016771965.1 of Brassica carinata. Classification (NCBI taxonomy): domain Eukaryota; kingdom Viridiplantae; phylum Streptophyta; class Magnoliopsida; order Brassicales; family Brassicaceae; genus Brassica; species Brassica carinata. The sequence goes on along the minus strand of CM028688.1, from coordinate 27,168,812 downwards.
TATCAGATCACCTTAATGCTGATTGTATCAATTACGAAATATAAATACGGAAGTCAATATATGATTGTCGCCAATTAATCTCTAAATTTATTATCGTTTGGTTGTAAAATCGCTTGAGTACTAATGATTCACGTCGAGGTATAGTATATATTTAACAGATAGACATCAACTTGGTAAAACGATTTCATTGTTCTTACATTGCTTTGCTATGGGTAGTCATACATTATTGGGAGAATTGAGTTTTTAAACCTTTACTTCCAGTCCGGGTTAAGGTTATCTGCAAGGGAAAGACAGAAGTTGGATCAAGGTTCTAGAAAACCAAACTTATAGTAGGAGATGAGAAAGTGAGCTTTTTTATTGTTAAAACTTACATGGATTCGTTGTGTTAATTTTTAAGTTTTTACTAATGCATTTTTACGTGTCTAAAAAAATACCATACAAACCACATTTTTTCTTATGTTGTGTTTTTTTTCAGTTTTTTATAGACTTTTCCTTATAAGTTATATATTTCATATTTTATTGTTATATTGCATATGTTTGGTTTTATCTTAAGAAATCAATAATTCGATTGTCTATTTTTTACATTTTATCTGAAATTCATAACTAAGTTTATATAAGTTTTTGCTTACTCTATAGATTTACTTCCACAGATTAAACTTTGATTACACCTAATCAATAACACAATTTTGTAAAAAAATATATAATTTACCTTATATAAATATAATTAATTTAGTTCAATTTGTCATTATATAACATGTAATATATGTGACCCACACTTTTACCTTTCGAATATCTATAAATTAAAAATCATAATTTTTTTTAGTTCATTCATCATGCGCAAGGCGCAGGTAATCACCTAGTGTAAATATAAAGTTAGAGAAGTATTTATCCTTATCATGGTATGCTACACAAATGATACATTGGTTTCGTAATGAAAAGTATCACAAATGCTAGCAGATACATTTTGACCAGAAGTATTGTTTGTGATCTACCATTTTTACAAATTACCAACTGAATTCACAATATCATTATATATAGTTTATGTAGAACTTACGATATTTTCTTAGCCTAGACATGCACGCTACAGTTTTTGTACCTTCATAACATTTGTCACAATATAACACTTATTAAAATCTATTAACTAAATTACAAAAATCTCAGTTTTAATATTCGCTTTACACCCGTAAGAAAATCCGGTAATTGAGCTAGTCAACGGTTACATTCAGTCGGATGCTAGTTCTGATCAGTCTCTAATTATTATGTTTAAACGATAGTTTCCGTTAGGCCTGGGCATCCGGGTTCTAGGGTCGGGTTCAGGTCGGATCTTGTTGGGTCCGGATTTTTCGGGTCCTAAAAATTTAGATCCATATAGGTACCTATAATTTTTCGGGTTGGTTCCGGGTCGGGTCTTGTCGGGTCCGGATCGGTTCGGATCTATAATTAAAATACCCATAATTTTTGGATACGGGTCGGGTCTGGGTCGGGTTCGGATATTTAGGATTTAAAAAGAAAATAAAATACTCAAATTCCATCAAATTTAATCAAAATTTGTCATATATATATCTAAAATTTTACAAAATAACTTAAAATAAACTATTAATAATTAAGATGAAACATTTTTAACTCTATATTTTAGATTTAAAACTTCATGTTACTTAAAAATATTACAAAAATAATAACAAAGATTGTTAATAAAAATATATGTTAAAGTTTTTAAGTCGGGTTTGAATCCGTTCTTATCGAGTCGGATCTATTCGGGTTCGGTTCTTTTTGGGTCCGGGTCTATTCGGGTAGAAAATTTTTGGATCCAATAGGTACTTGTAAATTTTCGGTTCGGTCTCCGATCGGGTATTTTAGGATCAGTTCCGGTTCGGATTTTCGGGTCCAGGTTAAAATGCTCAGGCCTAGTTTCCGTGTTGTGTAGACTTTATTCTATATAGTTATATGTGTAATACTTAATTTTAGTAAATACTATATGAATTTTGATGTTTTAATTTCATGAACACAAGAAAGAATAAAAATCTTTTTCAAATTAGTTCTTGGATTTTTCATTATATACAGGTGACTTATTTTAATAATAATAATAATCTATTTTCTTCCATAAAATTTGATTAGTATTTTTGTTCAATAATCACAGTGTTTTAAATAGTATATTAGTTTTTTTTAACAAATACTTCAATTTTAATTATTTTTCAAAATAATATTAGTTGTAGTTAATTAAAACATATAGAACTGTAAACTCTCTATATTGTTTATTGCTTAAGACAAATTAAAAATAGCACAATCCAAAATATTATTGTTACACAACACCAATCAATATGTATTATTGATAGTCAGCTAAATATCAAATATATTGCTAGATAAAACATCAAATTTGATTACTTTAGCATCCATAGTGTGATTTTAACCTCTTTTTCTATAAACTTCTTGATATATAATATTTTATAGAAAATCATTGTCGTTATGTTTTAAAACTCTAAAGCTCTGTAGTTATAGTGATTTTTTATAGTGCGGTGTATAATTGTAAAATTGGACTTGGCAAATATAGATAAACTTTTTTAAGTTTCGACCTTAACTCTTGTTGACAATCATTAGATAGAAAACTCATATAGGGAATAGATCTTTTCAGTTTGAAATGCCATCTTGCATATGTTGGTCAAGGAATAAAAATTCATTTTTCCATATAACTTTCGATTAGGATTTCTGCTTCAGTAATCATGTTGCATAGATCTTCTCTTTGATTTAAATTCTTTAGCAGTATGACCTACAATAGCATAAACAATTTTCTTAGTAGCATGGAGAAATCCATCTTTCTACATAACTTTCGGTTAGGATTTATACTTCAATAATTAGTAATCTTGTTCCATTGCAAAGTCTTTCACTTTGATTTAACTTCCTTAGTAGCATGACCTACAATAGCATAAGCAATTTCATATGTTGATAAGAACAAACACACATAAACATAATCATAAATAAGCATAATAGTCACATTAACTTTCCTCATTAACTTACGTACACCAGCATAACATCTATATGTACAAATGCCTAAGTATAACTGTGGCAATAACTAAAGTACAACATGACAATTATAATTTTTTTTTAAATCAACATCAGTTTAATGTGAAGATCGCGATATATATATAGTTATTTCTTCAACATGTGACACCCTTAAAAAAAAGAATATATGAAGATGTGAAAAAACATGCAAAAATATTCACCTAATATTTTCTAGTATCTCTTATTATGTTTGATATCAAAATATGAGAAGTGATAATATATGAGAGAGCTTAATCATATATATAGATGTGAATAGTTGTAGTTTCTTTTGGTTTATGATTTTTAAAAAGGAAATTAACTATTTAAATAAGAAAGTTGATTATTTATAAAAAACTATTTGAAATAATTATTCTACAAATACTTTTTGATTAGGATTTGAAGAAAGAAAACCTACTATTAAACACTCTTTTATAATTTTCTTCTGCTCAAGATTATAGAGAAGGACAATTACTATCAAATATTTTTTACAATTATATTTTATTTAGAAGTTAAGAAAAGGAAAATTAGTATTAAATAAATTATTTGACAAATTTTTTACTTAAAATTTTAAAAATAAAAAGTGGAAAATACTATTAAATAATTTTAAACTACTTAAAAAAAATTCCTCTCTTATCAAATACAATTTTTTCTTATTGAAATTATATGGTAATTTTCATTTTTAAAAGAATCTGGTGATAAACATGATATTATAAATTATTTATTTAACAAATACGAAATTTTCCTTAGTTTTTGTCAGCTATTTTCCTTATATATTTTTTGTTGATTATGAACATGATATTATAACTTATTTACTTAAAAAGGTCTCAATATAAATAATATTAAGAAAAAATAAATTTATTATAGTTATATAAAATAAATGATTGCATAGTACCTTTTTATAATATAACCAAAACATATTTGTAAAAGTTAAAATAAATTATGCCATAGTAATTTTCCTTTTTATATTATAACCAAAATACTTATATAAAAAAGTACGTGGTAGTTTTCATTTTTCAAAAAAAATTTTCATTATCTAAGTATATATATTTTTAATCATTATATATTTAAACACATCTAAAATTATTTGAAGAAAAATTATTATCAAATAATCTTTTGTTTACGAATTGAAAAATGGAAAAATTTCTATTGATAATATTTATAGTTACTTTTTTAATAAAATTTGTTTTTGTTATTATCTTAATATATATGGTTTTAATTATGAGATAGATTAACACATGTCACAATCTTAAATATTAATTGTCATGTGTCGCGATCATATTAATTAGTAACTTCGAGAAACCAAACTTTATATAATAAGAAATTATAATTTTTAATTTTAATATTTTTATTTATTTATTATTATATTTTATATATTTACCTTGAATAACTAAAACTATTTTTATATATCATGAGAATATTTCACCATAAATAGAATAATATGTGATACTATCAGTTTTATGACTAAAAAAGCGTTGAAAAGATATTTCCATTAGTACTTTTATTATTCTATCTGAATTCAAATTCAATTATAGGAAAATTTTTTTTGCTTAAAATTGGAAATAAATAAATCAATTATTTTATTCCTAATATGAAATACTGGTTTAGTAAAGTTATTTAATAAGGATAAGTTGTGTTGTACTATAACAAAGTTATAATATACATATTTAAAATTAGAATGAAAATTAAATATTTTGTAGCTTTTTTAGTTGCGACATGAACATCAATTTTTCTGAACATATTTTGGTTGAAATATTAAAATCTTTTCTTGTAGAAATTAAAACACAAGTATTTTCAATAAATTAGAGCGAAGTAAATAATATTTTTACAATAAAATACAAATTTTTGGAAATGGTAAAATTATTGAGGATACTGAAAGCATATGGTTGTAGAATTTTTTTTTATCATATAAAAAACTAATATTCTTTAACTATCTTGGTTCGATTATTCAGATTGGATACTAGATAGAGCATAAAACACAAGTATAAACAGCAAAATAGGCAGATAAATAAAATTTTAACGACAAAATGAAGAGAATTGATTTTAACTTTTCTAACATTTCTTCCACGTCTTGGGATTCACATAACGTGTGCGGGGTGGATTCACTAGACCGCTCCAGTAGAGTTGACCAACCTGAACCGGATCGGTTATTTAAATAATGAAACCCCGCGTGCCCGGTCAGAAAATTGCCGTCACAAGTACGCAATTAAGAAGGAAAAATCAAAGCTTAGTCATAAAACGACATCACTTAGGCATTTCCATATTCCAAATCCAACCGAACCCCTTTTCCTTCGTCAATAAATCTCTGTGAAAAAAAGGATCAGATCTCATCACTCTCGTCGATTCCAATCTTCCCTCGACTGTCTTCCTCAAAGGTACGTTTTGCGTGTTGCTTCTCTTCGTCTCTGAAGAATCAATTCCAAAATTTAGGGTTTAGCTATTTCACTTTCCATCGCTTTCGATTTTCGTTACGAATCTCTTTCCTCTATGCCTGAACCTCCTCTCGTTTTGATCTCTATGGCGTTTTCTTACGTTTTCCTCAGGTTCCTCCATCACTTTATGCTTCACAAGCGAGCTAGTGAAGCATCTGTTGCTAGCGAGATCATCAGTTCCGATTTAGCATCGTCTTCGCCGATCAAGAGACGCCGCATCGAGATCACTGATTCCGCGTCTGAGAACTCTTCGATCGTAGCTTCTGGTAGTAGTAGCAGCGTCGTACAGCAGCAGCGCGACATGGCTTTTGGTAATTCGAATCGTCAGGAGATTGATGAAGATCTGCACAGCAGGCAGCTCGCTGTGTACGGGCGTGAGACGATGAGGCGTCTCTTTGCTTCCAACGTCCTCATCTCGGGGATGCACGGCCTTGGCGCTGAGATTGGTATGTATTTATTTTGATGTTATCACGAGATGGTGTTCTTCAAACTTGTGTAGTTATTATTATTATTATTATTATTATTATTATTATTATTATTATTATTATTATTTGGGTTGTTTCAGCCAAGAATCTGATTCTTGCTGGTGTGAAGTCTGTGACACTTCATGATGAAAGAGTGGTAGAGCTATGGGACTTATCTAGCAACTTTGTTTTCTCTGAGGATGATGTTGGCAAGAATAGGGCCGATGCTTCTGTTCACAAGTTGCAGGATCTTAACAATGCTGTGGTCGTCTCTAGCTTGACCACTAGCTTAACCAAAGAGCATCTTTCAGGTTTCCAGGTTTGTATACTAACTCGTTTTGTTTTATATCGGTTCTATCTGGTTTGAATCTCTGTATTAACTGTATTGACAAAGTACGTTGCTTATTCCGAAGATATATATACCATCTTGTTAGACGTTTCTCAGGTTCTATTGTTTATACGTATTGATATGGAAGATTGATGTATACCTTTGTGTGGGTGGTTCTTGTTGGTTGGTTTCACGCTTATTCTTCTACTTTCTTTTGAAACAGGTTGTTGTTTTCTCTGATATAAGCTTGGAAAAAGCAATTGAGTTTAATGACTATTGCCACAGCCATCAGCCTCCTATCGCCTTTGTCAAGGCTGATGTCAGGGGTCTTTTTGGCTCCGTCTTTTGTGATTTTGGGCCTGAATTTGAAGTTCTCGATGTTGATGGAGAGGAGCCACACACAGGCATCATTGCCTCCATCTCTAATGAGAACCAGGCATTTATCTCCTGTGTCGACGATGAGAGACTTGAATTTCAAGAGGGTGACCTTGTCGTTTTCTCTGAAGTTGAGGGTATGACGGAACTGAATGATGGGAAACCAAGGAAGATAAAAAGTGCGCGGCCTTATTCGTTCACCCTTGAAGAGGACACGACAGGCTATGGAACATATGTGAAGGGTGGTATTGTCACTCAGGTGAAACAGCCAAAGCTGCTGAATTTCAAACCGTTGAGGGAAGCTCTTAGTGATCCAGGGGAATTTCTGTTTAGTGATTTCTCTAAGTTTGATCGGCCCCCGCTTCTTCACTTAGCATTCCAGGCACTTGATCGGTTTACATCTGAAGCTGGTAGATTTCCTGTTGCTGGCTCGGAAGAGGACGCTCAGCAGCTTATATCTATTGCCACAGCCATCAATACGGGGCAGGGTGATTTGAAGGTGGATAATGTCGACCACAAGCTTCTAAGACACTTTGCCTTTGGAGCTAAGGCTGTCCTGAATCCCATGGCTGCAATGTTTGGCGGTATTGTTGGACAGGAGGTTGTCAAAGCTTGCTCTGGAAAATTCCATCCCCTCTTTCAGGTGATATTTCTTTTTCATATTCTTGGTTAGGGGAACACATATTTAGTCTGTATGCCTAGTTAGGAACTGTGGATACGACAAATAAAACTCAAAGCTCTCTTATTAAAACCTTATCAAGAGCCGAAATTAAACAAAACTCAGGAGATCTATGTTCCTCTCCTTGCCTAACCCGAAAAAGCATCAAAGCACTCTCTTGCTTGGTTGACTCTTACATCCAAGTGTTCTATCCGTAAAGAGAATTAGGAATCCTCAGTAGTTTCTTAAAGCTAGAGATAGAAATCCAATGACAAAGGAACATTAACTAATACGCATCATTACTTCTTTTTTGACGCATTTTGTTTCTAGTTTCCTGCTGGCACCTGATGTTGAACTTCTTATTTTCTTTATCAGTTTTTCTACTTTGATTCAGTGGAATCACTCCCCTCTGAACCACTGGATTCTAGTGACGTTGCACCAAGGAACAGCAGGTACGATGCCCAAATATCTGTATTTGGGGCCAAGTTCCAGCAGAAACTCGAAGATGCTAAAGTTTTCACAGTAGGGTCTGGTGCTCTTGGCTGCGAGTTCTTGAAAAATATGGCTCTGATGGGGGTTTCATGTGGAGACCAAGGGAAGCTAACGGTTACTGATGATGATATAATTGAGAAGAGTAACCTCAGTCGTCAATTTCTTTTCCGTGACTGGAACATTGGACAAGCTAAATCCACAGTTGCTGCTTCCGCTGCTGCAGCTATAAACCCCAAGTTCAACATTGAAGCCCTGCAAAACCGTGTTGGCGCTGAGACAGAGAATGTTTTTGATGATGCCTTCTGGGAGAACTTAACTGTTGTCGTCAATGCACTGGATAATGTCAATGCGAGGCTCTATGTTGATTCTAGGTGCTTGTATTTCCAGAAGCCTCTCCTTGAGTCTGGGACTCTTGGTGCAAAGTGTAACACGCAGATGGTTATTCCACATCTAACTGAAAATTACGGTGCTTCAAGAGACCCACCAGAGAAACAGGCCCCCATGTGTACAGTGCACTCATTTCCACATAACATTGATCATTGTTTAACTTGGGCTCGCTCTGAGTTTGAGGGTCTGCTTGAGAAGACTCCCGCTGAAGTGAATGCCTATCTTTCCAGCCCTGTTGAGTACACTAACTCAATGATGAGTGCTGGCGATGCTCAGGCAAGAGACACATTGGAGAGGATTGTTGAGTGTCTTGACAAGGAGAAGTGTGAGAACTTCGAAGACTGTTTAACCTGGGCTCGACTTAGGTACTGACACACTCTTAATTAGTACAAGTCGTATGTAGGTTCATAGTAGCGTAGTGGTAATGATGGAATGAAAGATTTTAACCTGTGCTTCTAAGGTTATTTAGTTCTTTTACGTCGACAGCATTTCAGGATTCAGAGTTGTTTAATCAGAAAATAAGTAGGAAGCTAAATAAAGCTTAAATAACGTTGTCAGGAGGTAAGAAGTCCTTTGTGGAGTACTAATTAATGTGTTTCTATTTCACGTGACCAGGTTTGAGGATTACTTTGTTAACCGCGTCAAGCAATTGATATACACATTTCCTGAAGATGCTGCTACAAGTACTGGAGCTCCATTCTGGTCTGCTCCAAAAAGATTCCCACGTCCCCTCCAGTACTCCTCTTCTGATCCAAGCCTCCTTAACTTCATCACAGCGACTGCTATTTTAAGAGCAGAGACATTTGGGATCCCTGTGCCTGAGTGGACCAAAGACCCAAAGGCAGCAGCTGAAGCTATTGACAATGTGATAGTCCCAGACTTTGAGCCAAGGAAAGATGCAAAGATTGTGACAGACGAGAAAGCCACCACTTTAACCACTGCTTCGGTGGACGACGCTGCAGTCATCAACGACCTCATTGCTAAGCTCGAGAACTGTAGGCATAACTTGTCTCCAGATTTCAGGATGAAACCAATTCAGTTTGAGAAGGTAAACATTTTCCGATGCTATTCTCACTAATTCGTCTCTTAAATGAAATCTAATCGTTATCAAAGGTAACGAAGGAGTGTTGTTATTTTGAATCCTGATGTGTGTTTGTAGGATGATGATACAAACTATCACATGGATGTGATAGCGGGTCTTGCCAACATGAGGGCGAGGAACTACAGCATACCTGAAGTCGACAAGCTGAAGGCAAAGTTCATTGCAGGGCGAATCATCCCAGCCATTGCGACCTCAACAGCCATGGCCACTGGTCTGGTCTGCCTCGAGCTGTACAAGGTCCTTGATGGAGAACACAAAGTGGAAGCCTACAGAAACACATTTGCCAACCTGGCGCTTCCACTCTTCTCCATGGCTGAACCGGTTCCGCCAAAGGTGGTGAAGCACCGCGACATGGCTTGGACCGTATGGGACAGATGGGTTCTAAAAGGAAACCCGACACTGCGTGAGGTGTTGGAGTGGCTGGAGGACAAGGAACTTAACGCGTACAGCATCTCTTGTGGAAGCTGTCTCCTGTTCAACAGTATGTTCCCGAGGCACAAGGAGAGGATGGACAAGAAAGTGGTGGATCTTGCTCGGGATATCGCTAAAGTGGAGCTGCCGCCTTACCGTCGCCATCTTGATGTAGTGGTGGCTTGTGAGGACGAAGATGACAACGATGTCGATATTCCTCTCGTCTCCATCTATTTCAGGTGAGAGTTTATCAAATAAACCAAAAACAGAAGAGAAGAAGGATGAAACTCTTTTGAAAAAGACAAATGCGGGTTCTGTTTCTTTAAAATGTTTTTTTTCATGTACTATTTGCTGGTGTGGGTAAATCCACACGTCACCATCTGATGAACATGCGTCTTATCAATACTTGAGTTTTCGTTTATCGCTGAACACATCTAGCTTCATGGGGGTTATAAACATCATGGCATCATCATCATCGACTATGTTCATTTACATCAACGTAATCAGCAAATGCTTGCTTATTTAGATTGATCCTACTTGTAAAAAAAAAAAACGAAAGAAACACACTTGTAAAAACGTAATCACCAGGTTAAACAGTCTTCGAAGTTCTCACACTTCTCCTTGTCAAGACACTCAACAATCCTCTCCACTGTGTGTCCATCTTATCTCAGCCAACAACTCATCCAAACCTTTAACCACTCCCCAGCGCGTCTCCTTTGGATCATACCTGTTTAAACAGATCTCAATATAATCGTAGTAGTAGAGAACGTCATCAAGGACGCACACACTTTGATCCCACTCCTTTGAATTAAGCACCTCATCTGTTTCCCATTTATTTTCCTTTGGCACATAAACAAAGTTATTCAGAACATGCCTCGTGTTCGTGTATATTTTATTAGCCATCACCGCCATATAACCATATGATGAAACGTCTCAGCTGGTGAAGTGTCTGGCTTTATGAGACCAGGCTCCCACATTTGTGTTTCTGTATTGAACACCACCATCACGTCTGACATCATACTACAGTATCCAAATACGTAAAACTTTCCCGTCAAGGAAGCCAGCACCCGTATCAGCCATGGGTATAGGCATGTCTGGGAGTGGTTTCACTTTCACCGTGTGCGATCTGCAGTCGATGCTAGACGCACTCGATGACAGTGGCCAATCATCATCATCCTCCGGCCCACCAAACCCATATATCATCGAACCCGCTGCGACAAAGCTTTCACCGCTAGGCAAATCCAAAAGAGAAGAGATATGGACCAAGCAGCGGTGGCCGTTGGCTTTCCGGCGAAGAATATACAAACCAGCCTTGTGTATTAAATTGAGGTCTATGTATGCATTGGAATAACTAATATTGAGAAGATCAACAAGTTACTGTCTCGAATCCAAGCAGCCTTGTGTATTAAATTAGATGGAGTTTTGAAGCCAAGAGATGGATGGAAAAGAAAGTGGTGGATCTATTCACTAAAGTTCATTGTCCGCCTAAAGTAGTAGTACTTGGTGGCTTCCAAGGATGAAGATGACAATTATGTTGACATTCATCTCGTATCTATAAACTCCTCAACTATATTACTTAAGAAAACACCAGGCCGACGTATTTTTCCAATGAAGTCTTTGTAATTGCAGGTGTTTCTCCTTTGAAGAACAAAAAAAAACGGTTTTTAACAATATGGATAGGATAATGAAAAGAAAAACTCATTTAGTTATCTGGACAACACAATAAAAAAAAAAAAAAAACACAAATTATATGAGTAAGAGTTCCTGCATCAGACCAAAACAGCTAGAAATTTCTTCACGTATAAATTATCAGCAGTCCCACCACTCAACTTTACCCCAAATCTCTCCTCCTTTACGTTTTCCAGAGAAATCTCCGCACACCAAATCTTCATTGTTCTGCACCACACTCTTCCTTTAAGATAACACAAATTACCACTTCCTACAGAAAAACACAAAGCCAGTTTAGTACTCTAGTACCTATACAATTTGGACTTCTAGTCATATGCAACACATCTCCCATACCTTTGACCACTCCCCAACGCCTCTGCTTTGAATCATATGCTCTTAACTCTCTCTTATCATTATCGTAATAGTACAATACATCATCTACGACACACGCATCCCGCCACGCCTTAGAACCCAGCATCGCTTCCCTTTCCCATTTACCCTCCTTTGGCTTGAAACAAAGCTTTTACAATGATCTGTTGTTTACAACTTATCAGCCATCGCGACACAACCATACCACGTCTTACTTAGATCTATGTCTGGTCTTAATATCATCCCAGGCTCCCACATTTGTGCTTTTGTATCGAACACCACCATCGCCTTCTTCTTCTTCATCGAGTCGTAGCTGTTTCCTATCACGTAGATTCTCCCACCGATGATGCCAGCAAATTTATGAGACATGTGCAAAGGCATGTTGGGGAGGTGTTCCACAGTGTGACATCCACAGTCAATTCTTGAAAAGCCATCTCTCCCACCACCAAGCGCATAAATTCTCGAGCCTACGGAGAGAATGCTTGCATCAGGCTTCACAGCTGGAAGCGAGTGGATAAGGAACAAGCGGAGAACATAGAGGCAAGGTTAATCACTTGATTTGTCGTCGTAGAGGAGAACATAGAGGCAAGGTTCGGTGAAGCCGAAAGAGGATCGTCTTACGTATAGACCAGGTGAAGCAACAAGTGATCGGAAATGCCTCGAAACGAGGGAAAGCGTTGGATACGTGCTAAGATGTCAAAGATGACGTCTTCCGGAAGTGACGTAATCAGAGATGGTGCTTGCGGCTCATTCTCTCTATTAATTTTGGATGTCATCTCCGGAAGATAGCACACAACCCTGATTTTAACAATAGGGAGAAAGAGAGTGGATGTCTATGGTTTTCCCTTGAACGTTTCTATTGTCTTCACATGTACAGTATGATAGGATCTACAATTCCGGGATCTTCTCTTAAGTTACGTAACAACTTTTAACAAACTAAAGAATATTCACATAAATTATGTTATGCTTTTTATTTGCATTATATCTATTATTGTTTAGTTTGACGGAAATCTATTGAGTGATCCTGAGTCTTGTGGATCTGACCTTTAAATACTACACTGCACCTCTGAATTTTAGAGTAGCTTGTTGACGACTCTTTGATTCACCATTAGATTTGGTGTAGAGTTTAGACTAAACTTTTTTTTTGTTTACTTGCAATTATCTCTCTCTTTCTAGTGTGTTTCAAGTGTATACATCACAGTACTGAAGTAAGAAGGAAACTCAGCTTTTGAATCTTTCGAATCAGGAGTTGATGAGAGAGTTAGAACGTACCAACCAGAAGGCAGAAAGATCTGCAGAGATAATTGATCCAGTGATTCTAATCGCTGATGCTGAAGGGGTCTTACAAGACTAAGAGGGTCTCATGCCAGGAACATAACAGTCATAAGATTGATGCACATGAAGATATGATTCTCGGTTGGCAATGCTGGAGCTGTTCGTGAGAGAACATTTGGAGACTACAACATAACTGATCAGTTATATGCTAACAAGTCTGTTTATTGACCTCTTGCATTCCAAATGAATGATTTTGAGCTAAAATTGCATACTTAGATGGTTTACATATCAGCTAAAGAAAATTCAACAATTTGTTTGTCTAAATATCTCCTTAGATTTTTTTTTTCTGTAAAAGCATTTATCTACTTAGATGGTTAGTTAATATTTTATAATTATACATTTTATCTTTTATACAACAAAAATAGATAAAATATAGTTTTTATACAGATATCAAAAACATGAAAACACTTTTGTAATCTAAAATCAAATATTGAACATAGAAAATATACTTCTGTATATTTAACATTTCTATGTTTTAGTTTGTATTAATTTTTTAAAAAATTACAATACAAAAGTAAGTTGATTTGTATTAAAATGACAAATCCAATGTTATTCAAATATGAATTTTAAAAACTCATTTAAAATCCAGTGTTATTGGACTTACATTTCATTAGGTGGAGTTTTAAAATTTTCAGGTGATTTTAGGGTATTTGGGTGGAATTTCTTGGTTTAAAAAATTAAAACTCAAATCTCATAGTTTTAGGTGATATTCTAGAGTAGTTTAACAAAAATGACCTAAATCTCTGCAGCTTATTGAAATCATCTAAAATTTCATTAAAAGTCAAATCACGTCAAATGTTAGATTGAATACCCCTGATAAATCAGTTCAATACACAATATACAACTAGTCTTCGATTAATTGGCTAAAATAAGACTTTTTGAATTCCCTTTTTTTAATACCCGATTAACGCCTTTTAATTGTCTTATAACAATTACAGAGAATTGGTGAAGCATAATACATTAAACACTTGTCAAACAATTTTATGACCATAATGTATATGGTTTGAATTAATTGGTAAACTTATAATTCTGGTCGCATGTAATTTGTGGTAACTAAACGATTAATAGCAAAGCTAAGTCATAGCCACACAGTTCTTATACAAGGACACATTAATTTGATAAACGTGAAGTTGCCCCCCTAATAAAAGTTGAATCTGAAGTTTTCAACCTCTATAATATCCTCGATATATCAGATTGGCAGATGGGTCTTCTCCTTGTTTGAACTGTGTATACCTGTGTCATTTCATTTTCGATATATATAGAGAGAGGGAGAGAGTGTGAAAATGGTGGGGGCAATGGTGGAAAGAAGACGATGAAAAGGTGGTGATCAGATGCTACAATGATCATAGGGATAGAACTGAAATGGAATTTGTAGAGAAAAGTTGTGAGATCGGTAACGACCAAACCTTTCTCTTCACAGACACATTAGGCGATCCCATCTGCAGAATCCGCAACACTCCTCTCTTCACTATGCTGGTTAGTTTCTCTCTGAATCGCTCTTATTAAATTCTTCTTCTTCTCTTAGTTATTCCTTGTTTTATATAAATTTAAATGAGAAAATATATATGGAGGCGGTTCTCTTTTTTTTTAATCTCAAAATAGTAAACTTAATAAAAAAAGGATGAATTTGAACTTCAATAAATTTGCGCATACTATTTTATATTTTACTTCCGGCTTTAAAAAGTTTTTTTTATATTATAATTTTAATATCCCTTGTTTTGATATTATACCTTTTTACTTTTAGAAATTATTGTTTTAAAGTTCGTATGTTTAGACAATTTTATAGTTTTTACTAATTATATTAAATAGATAGATCAAAAAATATAGTGTTCTTTGGAGTAATTAAGGTTGTACTAGACATTTAAAACCATCTTATAATTTTTAATAATGCTAGAAGAACATCGGTGCCAATCATATATATGTGAACACAAAGTAAAAATAATAACTGAAGTATTGGATTGATATTATAAAATTATGTACGTTATTTAATAGGTGGCAGAAGTTAGGAACAAGCTGGTTGGTTCCATACAAGGGTCAGTAAAGCCAGTCAAGTTTCAAAATAAGTCAGTGAATGTGGGTTACGTTCTTGCTCTCAGAGTCGTGCCGCGGTATCGACGCCATGGCATTGGTTCGATTCTCGTGAGAAAGCTTGAGGAATGGCTCATGTCTCACAATGCTGACTATGCTTACATGGCCACCCAAAAGGACAATGAGGCCTCTCTCAGTCTCTTCGTCGGAACACTAGGCTATGTCATCTTCAGAAACCCGGTAATTCTGGTCAATCCGGTAAACCCCAGAGGTTTGAAAATACCTTCTGATATCGGAATAAGGAAGCTAAAGGTGATTTTACTACACATTCATTAGTTATAAAATCTTAAAATGTTCAAACTACGGCCCATATTCATATAAAAGTTAGAACGTTTATTATTGGAGATTGAGTTCCTTTTTGTAGGAATAGTCTTCATGAAAAAACAAATCCACTACATATAAACACCATAAGCTAGAAAATTTAGTTTATGGTGTCGTTTACATTTATATTTTCGAAATTGATTTAGGAATATAATAATAATTTTATCACTCAAATGTGAGCTCACGCAGCCACAAGACATAATTATATAGCATAAAGTTTACTAAACTAAAGTAGGCTAACAAGGAAAAATTTAACATTTAATATCAATTCTGTAAGTGACAGGTCAAAGAAGCTGCGTCATGGTACCGGAAACACGTAGTATCAAAGACAGATTTCTTCCCGGACGACATAGTCAAAATCTTGCGGAACAAGTTAAGTATAGGGACATGGGTATCTTATTACAAGAACAACGACAAGATCAGAAGTTGGGCAATTCTTAGTGTATGGAACAGTAGCAAAGTATTCAAACTTAGGATTGGCAAAGCTCCTTTTAGCTTTGTGTTTCTCACCAAAGTTTGCAACTTTGTCGGTAGATTCTTGACTTTCTTGGGATTAACGGCCTTGCCTGATCTTTTTACTCCGTTTGGGTTCTATTTCCTTTACGGTATGCACGCGGAAGGTCCGTTACGTGGGAAACTCGTTAGGGCTTTGTGTGAGCACGTTAGTAACATGGCTGCTTTAGATGACGGTGGCGCGTGTAAGGTCGTGGTGGTAGAGGTCGACGGAGAAAGTAACGGCAGTGATGATTCTCTGAGGAGATGTGTTCCGCATTGGAAAATGCTTTCGTGTGATGATGACACATGGTGCATCAAACCGTTAAAACGTGAAGAGAATGCGACTAGTTTGAGTGACTTTACGAATATGTCTTGAGTTCAAAGTCGCGCTGTCTCTTTGTGGATCCAAGAGATGTGTAGTTAAGCTAGCTAGGAAAATTGATTGCATGGTTGGCTGATAACTTACCGAATAGAAAAATATATGAAATTATTTCGCTACCCCGTAGATTATAATGTCATAATATTAACTAGATTTTGATCCGTGCACCCGCACGGGTGTTTACTTTCTTTTTTAAACAAATATATATTTGTTGTAAGCAATGTTTTGAAACCCGACTCAAATCCGCGGTTGAACCGATAAACCTGGTGACTCAAGATAAATTTGGTTTGGATTTTGTGAAAAAACCCAAAATTTAAAAACCTAATAAAATCCGCAAAACACCACTAAAACCCGGAACCCGATACCGATTAAACCACTGGTTGAACCAATATATAACTTTATTATTTAGTTTTTAATTATATTTTAGTATTTATTTTATATATATTCTAAATTTTTGTAAACATTGGTTGTAAGACAGTGTTATATTATTATTTTGTATTAAATGTTGTTTTGTGTTTTTCTTATAAGTATAATATAAGATTACACATATTATTTTTTTTAAAAAAATATGTTACTATTTATTTTTCATGTCACTATTATATATCATATATGTGTCATCATATAATTAATCGTATTTTATACGTACCATCGTAGAAGTAATCATATAACTAATAGTATTATAATGTACCATCATATAAATAATCATATATATTATATTTTAAAAACTTAATGTGAAATATAAAACCATAATTTAAGTTTTTGTTTGAAATTGGGTTTTGAATTGCATTTTTCTATATATATTTAAAACATTTTAATAATGGTTATTGGAAAATATTTTAGTAAAAATCAAAATTTTAATATGTATATTTTTGATTGATTTTTTGATATAAATCAATTTTAAATTAATATTTTAATTTGAAATATGTATAGAAAATTTAAATTTTGTTTTATGATTATTTTAGATAAATCATGTTTTTAGGTAATTAGATTGAATCATTTTCATATATTTTAAACCTGGCGAGATATATAGTCTCTCATAATATAATGGACTTCCAATTTTTCTTAAACATAAACCCATTACTTTTTACTGCTATTCATGTTTCCAAACAAAGTTATATTCCTTTTTACTACTATTCATGTTTGCAAACAAAATTATATTCCCTTTTTACTGTTATTCATGTTTCCAAACAAATCTAAAAAGTAATTCTAATTTAATAAGATAGATGATGCAACTTCATGACTGTTTACTTGTTTAGCGACATTATGGCCTTTAATCAGATACTAAACGCTCTTGGATGTCAACCGCCAAATGCCCAACTGTCGAAACCGTACAAAATTAACGGTCATCAATCAACAAAACACAATCAAACCCCATCGACTCACAAAACGTTAAGATCATTAATCTATGAATCCAAGACATCTTGTGGGGTTTGAGTTTTTCTCTGCATTTTGTTTGGCGCATGACATAGCGAGAGAAATGGACCCTAGTTCATTATTATTTTTGTCTTGGTTCGAGAACAAAGGTGTGATAGTTTAGGTAAATCATCGTTCTCCATATAAAATCTGAAAAAGATTTCCTCAAGTAGGTGCCACCATTTGTTGTCCTTGGCATTCTTATTATCTTAGTTGGAGAGCTGTAAAGTATAGTTAAAGAATAGTCCTTTTCCATATGTATTTTATTTAATGAATACATTTGTTTTGTTTCAAAAAAAAAGAAAAAGAAAAGAATACATTTTGTTTTGAATCAGATTGTAATCATAAATTTTGTAATGTAGATATATCAATATTGTATGAAATCAATACGAAGGAAGAGATTGGTCGTGCCGGTTATGTGGTCCTTTTTATGTTCCCTTTTTATTAGGTTTAGAACCAGATTTTTATTGATGGGCCGTACTTTAATTTAAAGATAGATATAACTCATTCCCTGATTAGTCGAATTACTCCATGTGATACATATGAATTTCATATGGCTCCCACATTTTATAGACATTTACCTTTTTATGTATTTACTCTTACTGGCTTAAGTATGATGAATTCATTGATACTATTAAAAGGTGAGGAATCTTAAAAAAATCTACCTATGAAATTGTTTGAACTCTTTCATTTAGTTGTTTGAACCATTTCATTTAATTAATAGTATAAATGTTACACCTTATATTTCGCTTAATGATATTACCATAAATTACTAATTATATGTGGATGCTTTTTTAAAATAATCCCACATCTTTTGGTACCTAATAATATTAGGCCCAATCCAAAATCTATAATTTTTCAAAGTAGCTCTAAACTAACACGATCAAAGCTATAACAAATACACATATATTAATCTATGCTTTATAGTACACCTTATATTACACGATTATATGACACATTATGCACCATACTTTATTCAGTTGACCTCATACTAGACGACAAATATTTAAATCCTCCTGCAATGTAACAGGTTACATTATTAATTATATTATAAGATTAAATAAGACCTTATACACAATGCTTTACTTGGCTGACCTTATACTATAAGGTCAATATTTAAATCCTCCTTCAATGTATCAGTTTACATTATAGTTTCATTTAGATCTGTTCAACAATGGAGAATGGAGAATGCATCCATATATTTACCATTACATGTCTTCTTCTCCTTTATCAAAAAAAAAAGATGTCAATTACTCAAAACCATTACATCTATCTAAACATTATTTACTAGACATTATTTAATTTATACTATTAAAAGAAAAGGAATCTTTAAAAAACTACATACGAAAAGTCATTGGACCTATTAGTTAGACTAACAACACATAATTCAACCTATATTTAAGCTAAAGTAATATTCCATACATTAACTCATAATTTCCTTAATGTACGAGAAGAGATATCGTAACAAACTTAACAATATTCTACATATATATTTTATTATTATTCACTTAATACAGAAAAAATACTTAAGGAAATAGTCATAACAAACAGATCAATATCAATGATATTTTTTGGACGCTACATAGATAATCGAACATAATACATACCATTTTGATGTATACCTTTGTAATACAAACTTAACAATATTCATTGTACTTATTAAGTGATATGTTATTCATGTATTTTTTGAATCTATTTATGAAATATTATCACAACTTTAATATCTGAAATTGAAAACTATATCAATAATAAAAATAATTGGTTTTATAATAATGTAAATTGATAGTTATAACTATGATATAAATATATGTGAGGAAAATTTATTTTTAATTTAAAATTGACAGCTCGTATGTTAATATCAATATTTGGAAAACCGGACGGGATATTGACTCAGCATTGTAGCTGGGTCAATGGTCGGACCGGATCAGTAGTCGGACCGGTTTAATCTGTTTAACCATTTAATTTAATTTAATTTTAAATTAAGTAACTATATATAAGTATAAATATAAAATAGTTTTGATATAATTTTATATCAATGTTATATTCTAAAACTGATATGAGAATAAAATGAAAAATTCAAAAAATATGATAAAAGCTTCTTTATTTAGATAATATGAACTTTTGATAAAATCTTAAAAATTTGTTTTTTTTTTAAACTTGAATTTTAGAAACCCGGGGTTTAATATCGAACTAGGTCACATGTTTTAACGACTTTGACTGGTTTTTGACTGGATTTGCCGGTCTAACTCAAATTCGGTTTTAGCACAACCTGGAACCGGTTAGAAGAGCGAATCACAGTCCAATCGGTCCGGTTGTATGGTCCGGTCCAGTTTTCAAAACATTAGTTAAAACATTTCAATAATTAAAATATCTATTTTTAATATTGAAGATCTTTACTATTAAAAACATACATATCATCTTTAAATTTAATTTGAATAAATATCACACTCTGAAAATAATGAATAATAAAAACATTAAAATGAATAGTTATAATGCGAAACAAAAAATAATAGTAGTTTTAAAGTCAATTAAAGATTTTTTGAAAAAAAATTGAATCCGCGCTTTTAAGTGCGGGTCAAAATCTAGTTATATATTAATTAAGAAACATTATAACATATGACAATGGTATGTGTCATCATTATAATAATTATTAGAGTTTTATAAAAATCGATTGGTGCATTTAAATATATAGTATATTTTTCATTAAAGTAATGATAAAGTTAATTAGTAATCTACTTTAAAAATTCATTATTTTCTTAAATAAAGGTTACAAATTTATCTAATGTGATTAAATATATATATATATATACATTAATGATTCGGAATAAGAAAGATTTCATATCAATTTATGTATCATTTATCACTTTTTTTTGGTCAACATATCATTTATCACTTTTATTAACTTTATATTATTAAAAACTAACAAAGGCAATTCTCCATAATAGCACCTCTCAAGTTTTTTTCTCAAAAATGACACCAGGGAGAGAAAGTCACAAAAATGATATTTTTTAAAGGGTAAAAAGTCCTTAGTACCCATATGTTATAATGAATAAAACAAATTAAAAAAAACAAAGTCTATCTTCATCCCGACGAATCTCTGCTCCATAGTCTCCGGCGAATCTCTGCTCCATTGTCTCCGGCGAACAGGTCTATCTTCATCCCGACGAATCAGACGAAGATTCGAGACAAAACGGACAGGTCTATCTTAGACGCCATTTCAATTTGATTCAATTTGAATCGTTGACCTCCTCTCTCGACACCGAGGTCTCCATTGAGACGCCGCCGGAGAAAAATCGAGCTGAACCACCACCGTCACACTCTTTACTCTCAAAATCGGACACAAATCACATGTAAGTTTTAAATTAGGGTTTCTGATTTAAAATTTGGGGATTTTTAAATTAGTGTTTCTGTTTTTGATTTCTACATTACATTTTCATTGGTTGTTTGTTCAACTCTATTGAAAATGTTGAATTTGAACTGTTTAGTTTAGCTTTCCTAATTGAAAAGTTGATTTTGATTTGTTTGATTTGTCATCATCGTAGCCATCATCTTTGGTAACACAGCTTCTTTGACATCATCTTCGAGGTAATGTTTTCTGTCCTTTTCAACTTAAAGTCGATTGTGTTGATTATCTGTGATTGCTTATGTTCGTGAGTGTTTGGCTTGTGAAAACTTGTTGTATTTTTTTTCTTTCATCTTCTGGAAGACGTTTCGAAGGTTCAGGATGGCTTTCGAGAAAATACAATTTATGAAAAATCTGCTATTTGAGCGCCTTCTCTTCAACTTAAAGTAGATTCTGTTGATTATGTGCGATTTGATTATGTTAGGTGAGTGTTTTGCTTGTGAAAACTTGTTAGTTTTTTTTCATATTTCATCTTCTGGAAGGCATTACGAAGTTTCAGGATAGCTTTCGAGAAAATCCGATTATAATTGAAATTTTTCTCTTTTATTTTCGGAAGTTGTTTCATGGTTTCGGGATAGATTTCTGAACATCGATTCTAATTCAATTTTTTGTTTGGTTTCTCATGACAGGAACAATGGGAGATTCAATACCATAGCTGCAGTGCGCCAGCACTCAAGTATCCACTTGGATCAGAGCCAACGCCAAGATTGACAATAAACCAACCTTGGACACCTATTTACGTCAAGACAGACGAAAACACTACAGTTCTCAGGGCAAAAGAGATTGAAAGAATGAGAAATATGTTTATGGGACCTTTGATAAAGCTCGCTGAGAGGAGTTTACAAGGACATGTGGAGTTTCAGCAAAGATGGTACAAGCTGTTCTCAGTAGAAGCATCAAGACAGTGAAGAAAAACGAATCCTGGTTTCATTTTGGTGCTCAGCCAATGCGTTTCTCGATGAGGAGTTCCACATGGTCACTGGATTGAAGTGCAGTGAGGAAGAAGAAGGACCAGAAGAGGAAGAAGAAGACCAGGGATATGAGTGGGAATTTCTAAGCAAACCTAATAATACACTGATTGACGTGGAAGAGCAGCACAGAAGAACGGAGTCACGTGATGAGAGATTCTGCCTCGGGATGCTACTGTTGATCGAAAGTATATTGCTGCAGAGGAACTCAAAATCGACTTTCCCCTCGACTTATGCACAAAAAGCACGGAACGTTCATAGCTTGATGACATATCCATGGGGGAGAGAAGCATACATCCTGCTGAAGAACTCGATTATCAATGCTGTTGACAACCGCATGGAGAAACGTAGATTGGAATTGCAGGGATTCCCGTTGGCCTTCCAAATATGGATTTTGGAGTCAATCCCGCTTCTACAGTCTCGGTTCAGTGACGTGATTCCCATCGAGCGGCCTCGGCATCCTTTAGTAACATACCTGTGTGAGAAATACATCAGCCGAGACTCTCGATGCTGATCAAATTACGATTGTTCAAAAGATGCAAATGTAAGCTTTCTTGTTTCAGTTTCTCTGTTTCTTATGGTTATCTTTTTTAACATCTAATTGCTTGGATCTTCTTTTTAAATTGTTTCAGTTGAAGGTTGCATGTATTCTACCTGCTATTCCTAACGATCCAGAAGGTGAAGTTTCATTGGAGGGCGAATATAGTGAAGAACTGGAAAACATGGCAGATATATCAAAAAGAGGATACAAGTTCAAGATTACTGATGGGCAAGCAGGACCGTGAGCATTACCACGCTCTTTTGAGATGACGGGAGCTGCAGGAGCTCCTCTTCAGTTCGAACATGTGGAGGTTGGCGAATCTTCGACTCCAAATGGCGAATCAGTGATTGGGAAGATTAACAAAATAGTCGAGACGATGGAAAAGAAATTCAAGCTCATGAAGGACCGAGTTTGTTTTCTCGAAGAAGAGAACAGGGAGCTTAAAGAACGTGTCTCGGAGCTGGAGGGAAAGCAGAATCTTGGTACAGATTTCTCCACTGACATGAGGCAACAGGTAAAAAAATCAGAAAAATCTCTTTACATTTCGACCCTTCTTACTTTTAGACCCTTCATGTTTTTTTTGTAAACTTTTGAACATGTTCGGAATGGGTTCCTATTTTTTTCGAGGCCGCTGTGGATTACACATCTCCATTGTCTCAAATTAATGAGACTCAAGATTTTTCACCTAATTTAACAAGACACGTATGTGCTAAAAACATATTGTTTTTACAATTTGTGTGTGTTTGAGGCAAATGTTTGGAAGATCATGTACATATTAATGATAGCTTTCATGATTTTCTTGCAGAAAGAGTCATTTTCAAATGAGACACCTACTGGCCAGACTCCTAATGTGACACAACAGGTATATGCTCAAATGGCTACATTTGGATTTCACAATTACTTTTGGAAGCCTTTGAACATATATATGCCTTTCTGATCTTTAGCAGGAAGAAACACAGCCATCATCCGATGAGACGCCATCCAATCCTAATCAAGCAGAACAAAATCTTGGAGATGAGGTAATATTCATTGTGGAAATTATAGTTGAATGATTTTTGTAAAAGAAACAATTCATGATGGCCTTCCTGATAATTTTTTTTTTCAGATTGAGAAAGAGATATTATCGAATGAGACACCAACTCCTCGGACTCAGGTTTTGTCACTTAATGTAACACAACAGCTATATGCCAAAGACAATCTTTTTGGAAGCACTTCTACATGTTCATGATTGCCTTGCTGATGATATTTTCCAGATTGAGAAAAAGCCAATATCGAATGACACACCTGCTGCTCAGACTCAAGTTTTGACACCTAATGTGACTCAACAGGTTGCTCAAATTTTCTTTTATTGATTTGGAGTAAACATTTCTACATATAAAAGCCATCTCTGATTTTTGCAGAAAGAAATAGAGCAAACATTTGATGAGACGCCATCAAATCCTAATGGAGCAGATGAAAACCTTGACGATGAGGTAATATTTATTCTGGATTTGAATTTTGGAAGAGAAACTATTGGTATTGATATCATTATGAACATGTTTTTGCAGCATACTACTGATCCTTTGACTGAGGTCATTTCATCAATTGCTGCTCAATATAAAATTCGATGTAAGAAAATATTTTTAGCGTAAAAAGATTTATTTTTCAACATAGATCTCTTACAGTTTTTTTTTGGTTTTAAAGGATGAGACACAGACTGGAACACAAGTTCTTACACCTAATATGACACAAACAGTATGCTTATTTGTTTTACAATTTTTATTTTTTGGAGTTTTAAATTCTTTTAGGAAGTTATAGTACATATTCAGGATCGTCTTCCTGATTGTTGCAGCAAGCATGTTTTGGTATTTGTTGCAATTGTTGAAAACTCTCGATATATTTCCCTTTTTATAATTATTACATGTTAATACACGGGATCGTCTGACACACTTGCCACTCAAGCGCTTCACTAATTTTTGATGAAAATCAGAATGTTGCTGTGGTAAAAAGATATATTGAAAATGTTTGTATAATACTTTTCTATTTAACTAACTCTTATGATTTCCTTTTGTCTTTTAGGCTGAGACTCGGTGAGACACAATTTTTCTCCTTGATTGAAACAACGGTATATGCTAGTTCTTCTTTTCAAGTAGTGTAGGAAGGTTTTTAACATACACATGACTGTCTTACTGATTTTTGCAGAATGAGGCATAACCATCATCGAATGAGACGCCATCCAAGCCGAATCCAGAAGAAGGAAATCCAGAAGATGAGGTAAGATTTATTCTGAAAGTTATAGTTGAATCAATTTTTTGAAGAGAAACAAACTATTGGAACTTTTATAATTGTGAAAATGTATTTCCAGGATACGACAGAACCTATGACCGAGATAATTTCCACAAACATTTTGGAAACAACTCCACTTAGTCAACAAACAGAGGCTCTGAGTAAGACAAGTCCAATAGATTTTTCAGAAACAGAAAAGGTATTCCTCGAGTTTAGTTAATCTTTAATTAATAATCTACTTTTTAGCTACTGAATCTACTTTTTCATAGGCTGAAGAAAGCAGCCTTCCAGCCCTCTTTGAAATAGGTGCAGATGTGGAGATTGCTTCTAATGATGACACTACTTGTCGAATATGGTATCAAGGAAAGGTGGTTGATCAGAATCTGTGTGATGGGGTAGAGAAGTTGACAGTTGAGTACTCTACACTGTTTGCAGACCAAAAGAGAGTTCAGGATACTGTAACCACTGACAGAATCCGTCCTCCACCGCCAACTACTGAGCAAAAAGCTTATCAGTTATATGAAAAGGTAGAGGGGCTTTACAATAATGGATGGTGCAGCGGACAAGTTAGCATGACATTTCGGGATAACACATATTCTATCTATCTCAATAACTCTATGGAAACAATTAATTTCGAACCATTCCATTTGCGAATCCATAGAGAATGGACAGATGGAGTCTGGAAGACGCCAGATGAGGTATCAAATAACATATGACATAGATAAAATTGAATCATAACTCATATGAATTGTTGTTTGACATACGTTTTATTTTTATTTTTCGGATGGGACCAGATTACTTCAAAAGATTATCGAGACGCAGAGCCAGAAGCTTAGTCAACAAGATCATGTAATGGAGGTAAGAAATCAAACACTGTCTAATACTTGAGGATTAATTTAGGAATGCTTTCCTGAAAAAAGAGAAATGTTTCCTAACTTTTAACATTTTTGTATTTTTATTTGTTTGACTAAAGGAGAAGCCCGATAAAAAAAGAAAAGCTAATTCAACTTACCTAAGAAGGAGCGAGAGGGTGCCTAAGCGATCAAGAGACACAAAAACTCCATTCAAGTCGAGAGGAACCACCTTTAAGCGTAACACGTGAGATGATACACGAAGTTGATCCGTTCTCAACTCTTGCTGTTCATAAGGTTAAACGATTTCAAGATTGGTTGATGTCAAAGGGAGGTATTCATGGAGTGTAAGTATCTTTCTGTCATTGGTCTTAATTTGCTTAAAAAATTCTAATTGATACTTTACGTTTGTTATCAACTACAGGACCTTATCAATAAATGACACTAAAACAGGGAAATCCTTCTTCCGATCCATTGAAAACGAAAAAATAGATCTTAAAAAATCGGTAATTCGTTGAGAACATACTTTCTTACCCCCTGTGCTTAATAATTATTTAACAGATTGTATTTGGCTTTTTCTGACAGCACATAGAAGGAGCGTTTGCGATGCTAAATTGCAGAATAGTTGACAATCCTGCTTGGTTTCACAATTACAAGATTCCAAAAGCATGCTTTCTACCAATGACATTCTTGTCGACGTTGGGGTACTATGTTGATCTTATCGAAAAACGTAAAGCAGAAGGTAAAAAAATATTTGCGGATGGTCAAAGAGAACTTGTGAGAGGCGAAATCTATCCACACACGAAATGGGGGGAAGATGTTGAAGTCCTTTATGGTGCTATTACT
The DNA here is from genome assembly GCA_016771965.1 of Brassica carinata. Lineage (NCBI taxonomy): Eukaryota > Viridiplantae > Streptophyta > Magnoliopsida > Brassicales > Brassicaceae > Brassica > Brassica carinata. The sequence goes on along the minus strand of CM028688.1, from coordinate 27,142,188 downwards.
GGACGATATGGAAACCATTGGATTGGTATGGCCGTAGACTTGAAAAAAGAACAATAACTCTCTTTCATTGTGGTCTTCCAACGGAAGACAGAGACAATGATATTGCTCAAATTCAAGGGTTGGCAGGTAAAAATATTTGTATTTGATTAAATATCTTTGTCTAATGTATGCATTTGATTAATATTTGTTGTTCTGTTTTTGTATTTCACAGTGTTACTTCCTGCACTGATGATGGAAGCTTTTGGTAAAGAGGTTGACAAAGTGGTTCCATATAAGATTGAGAAAGCTGAAGGTATACCAAAAACACATTCTAGTTACAACTGTGGGCTATTTGTTCTCAAGATGCTCGAATGCCACTCATTGAAGATTGAGAACATGTCAAAGATAAACGATGCCAATGCACTGGAGTTAAGGAGAAGCCTGTCTTGTGAGATCTTCAACCAGTTTGTGGATGAAAAATAAGGGCGATAAGAAATATGCAGATGTTTGAAACATTTTTTGTTCAGTTAAGAATGTTAACTTGCTCATGTCCATGTAGTTTCATATGAAGATTGAATGAGTGAATCAATTATAACTTCTTTTTCATTTATTTTGCTTTCAGATATTTTTTCTTCTTTGTCAACTTTCAGATATATAGAAGGCTTTCCAAAATAGTAGATTATAGGGAAAGAATCAAACTTAGAAAATTTTGGAAGGCCTTCCAGAATCGTAGACTATGAACTAGGGAGAGAATCAAACTTACAAAAATCTGGAAACCATTTTGCTGATTCTGGAAGGCTTTCCAGAATACTAGCCAAGGTCAATTTAAAAATAAATAAAAAACTACTCACCAACAGAGTATCGAACCCAGGATCTCAGTGATATTCTTAAAGTCTCGGAGAACCATTGGGCTGCGGTGAACCATTGGTAATGCTTAACGGATAAAAATACATAACAGTTTTAAATTGTCAAAAAAAAAAAAATTGGGCTTTATCAGGGATCGAACCAGGGAACCCAATGATAAACTTAAAGTGTCGGAGAGTGTTAGTTTAGCCACTAGGCTAAGGTGAACCACTGGGAACGTGTAATGAACAAATAATAATAACCATCTATTAGATTCTGGAAACCATTTTGCTGATTATGGAAGGCCTTCCATAATCGTAGCCAATGTCAATTTAAAAAAAAAACTACTCACCAACAGAGCATTGAACCCAGGATCTCAGTGATATTCTTAAAGTCTCGGAGAACCATTGGGCTGGGGTGAACCATTGGTAATGCGTAACGGATAAAAATACATAACAGTTTTAAATTGTCAAAAAATTAAAAAAAATTGGGGTTTATCAGGGATCGAACCCGGGAACCCAATGATAAACTTAAAGTGTCGGAGAGTGTTAGTTTAGCCACTAGGCTAAGGTGAACCACTGGGAACGTGTAATGAACAAATAATAATAACCATCTATTAGATTCGGGAAACTATTTTGCTCCTTCCAGAATCGTAGCCAATGTCAATTTAAAAAAAAAACTACTCACCAACAGTATCAAACCCAGGATCTCATGATATTCTTAAAGTCTCGGAGAACCATTGGGCTGGGGTGAACCATTGGTATCGTAGCGGATAAAAATACATAACAGTTTTAAATTGTCAAAAATTAAAAAATTGGGGTTTATCAGGGATCGAACCCGGGAACCCAATGATAAACTTAAAGTGTCGGAGAGTGTTAGTTTAGCCACTAGGCTAAGGTGAACCACTGGGAACGTGTAATGAACAAATAATAATAACCATCTATTAGATTGGAAACCATTTTGCTGATTAGGAAGGCCTTCGAGAATCGTAGCCAATGTCAATTTAAAAAACTACTCACCAACAGTATCAAACCCGGGATCTCAGTGATATTCTTAAAGTCTCGGAGAACCATTGGGCTGGGGTGAACCATTGGTATCGTAGCGGATAAAAATACATAACAGTTTTAAATTGTCAAAAATTAAAAAATTGGGGTTTATCGGGGATCGAACCAGGGAACCCAATGATAAACTTAAAGTGTCGGAGAGTGTTAGTTTAGCCACTAGGCTAAGGTGAACCACTGGGAACGTGTAATGAACAAATAATAATAACCATCTATTAGATTCGGGAAACTATTTTGCTCCTTCCAGAATCGTAGCCAATGTCAATTTAAAAAAAAAACTACTCACCAACAGAGTATCAAACCCAGGATCTCAGTGATATTCTTAAAGTCTCGGAGAACCATTGGGCTGGGGTGAACCATTGGTAATGCGTAACGGATAAAAATACATAACAGTTTTAAATTGTCAAAAAAAAAAAAAAATTGGGGTTTATCAGGGATCGAACCCGGGAACCCAATGATAAACTTAAAGTGTCGGAGAGTGTTAGTTTAGCCACTAGACTAAGGTGAACCACTGGGAACGTGTAATGAACAAATAATAATAACCATCTATTAGATTCTGGAAACCATTTTGCTGATTCTGGAAGGCCTTCCAGATTCGTAGCTAATGTCAATTTAAAAAACTACTCACCAACAGAGTATCGAACCCAGGATCTCAGTGATATCTTAAAGTCTCGGTGAACCATTGGGCTGTGGTGAACCATTGGTAATGCGTAACGGATAAAAATACATAACAGTTTTAAATTGTCAAAAAAAAAAATTGGGGTTTATCAGGGATCGAACTCGGGAACCCAATGATAAACTTAAAGTGTCGGAGAGTGTTAGTTTAGCCACTAGGCTAAGGTGAACCACTGGGAACGTGTAATGAACAAATAATAATAACCATCTATTAGATTCTGGAAACCATTTTGCTGATTCTGGAAGGCCTTCCAGAATCGTAGCCAATGTCAATTTAAAAAACTACTCACCAACAGAGTATCGAACCCAGGATCTCAGTGATATTCTTAAAGTCTCGGAGAACCATTGGGCTGGGGTGAACCATTGGTAATCGTAGCGGATAAAAATACATAGGTTTTAAATTGTCAAAAAAAAAAAATTGGGGTTTATCAGGGATCGAACCCGGGAACCCAATGATAAACTTAAAGTGTCGGAGAGTGTTAGTTTAACCACTAGGCTAAGGTGAACCACTGGGAACGTGTAATGAACAAATAATAATAACCATCTATTAGATTCTGGAAACCATTTTGCTGATTCTGGAAGGCCTTCCAGAATCGTAGCCAATGTCAATTTAAAAAAAACTACTCACCAACTGAGTATCGAACCCAGGATCTCAGTGATATTCTTAAAGTCTCGGAGAACCATTGGGCTGGGGTGAACCATTGGTAATGTGTAACGAATTAAAATACATAACAATATACTTTTAAATATCAAGGAAATCATTTAATGGAACAATAAGTTCAATTTAAAAAAAAAAAAGACAACGACATTCTCGTCTTCTCCGTCTACACCTCTCGACATCTCCTTCTCTCTACTCCGCCATCGCCTTCTTCTCTCGACGACACCGAAGATAAATCTTGGCGAATCTCTCAACGGCCGAACTCCGTATCTGCCGAAAATCAAACTAAGACAGGTTAGTACTAAACCTTTCTGAAAATTGAAAACTAAAATTAGGGTTTTTCAATCTAAAATTTGGGGTTTTCACAAATCAAATGTATATTCATTTCTCGATTACTTTGGGTTTCGATACCATCTTGTTGTTTATCTGATTCTATTGTAATTGTGAATAAATAAGTCACAATTTACTACACACTAGGGTTCTCTCAAACTGTTTTCAGTATAGGCTTCCGAGATTTTCTGAAACTGAATTAGACAAGAGAGATGGCAGAATCGTCAGCTCTTAGACTAGCTCTGCCTGAGTTAAAATATCCTTTAGGATCAGAGCCATTCCAGATAATGACGATAAACAAATATACAACGATTGGTTATATCGAAATTGTGAAGAAACTTCTCAAGCCGGAAGAGTTTGACAGAATCCGAGCGTCGTTTATGGGACCGTTGCTAAAGTTCAGTGAGAGGAATTTGCATTTATCAGCGAAAACAGTCCAAGCCATTCTCACTAGAAGCATGAAGACAGTGAAGAAAAACGAGTCCTGGTTTCATTTTGGTGCTCAGCCGATGCGTTTCTCGATAAGGGAGTTCCATATGGTGACGGGTTGAAGTGCAGTGCTGAAGAAGAAGGATCAGAAGAGGAAGAAGAAGACCAGGGATATGAGTGGGACTTCCTAGAGGGAACTCATATTTGGAAGACGTTAAAGAGCAGCTCGAAAAGACAGACTCAGAGTCGTATGATGAGAGATTTTGCCTCTCAATGCTCCTCTTGATCGAGAGCATACTTCTACAGAAGAACGTAGATACAAATTTCCCTTCGTCTTACGCCAGGAGAGCACGGAATATCAATTCATTAATGGAATACCCATGGGGAAGAGATTCGTACAAATTGCTGAAAGATTCTGCTAGCAAGGTTGTGGAGAATCACCTGGAGAAAAACAAAATCGAACTTCATGGATATCCTATGGCTTTACATCTTTGGATTCTCGAGTCAGTTCCTCTTCTTCAGTCTGAGTTAAGTACTGTGGTTCCTGTTCTAGATGTTCAACCGTCTAAACCCATCTTTTTGTGTGAGAAATATATTGTATTAAGTTCTCCAACGCTTAGACAGGTTCGAGAGATTGAAGGTAAACATCATGTAAGTTTTCTTTGTTTCTATATCTATTAATTTAATTTCGTTTTCTAAAAACTATTGGTCTAAACCCATCTTTTTGTGTGATTGATTTTTCAGTTGAAGGTAATATGCATCTTACCTCCGATTCCACATGATCCAGAAAACGAAGTTTCCATGGAAGACGAACCTAGTGAAGTTCTGAATAAGATGGCATTGTTTTCAAAAAGAGGATACAGTTTTACAACAGACGACTGGAAGAATAGGTCTATAAACCTACATGATGTTAATGAAGAAATAGGAAGAAGATCTTTACTGTTTGGAAATGTTGAGATGGGTCAAACTTCTTCGAATGAAGAGTTTGTTTTATCAAAGATTAACAGCATCAACAAGATGATGGAAGACGAATTCAGGAGCATGAACTGTCGTTTATCGTTGGTTGAAAAGGAGAACAAGGAGCTTAAAGATCGAGTGTCAAAACTAGAGAACCGACATGGAGTTACTTCAGATGAAAATCTTCACAATGAGGTTATTTTGAGCTTAATGTTTTTCTCAAAGTGTATTACTTAAGAGGATTCGTTTATAGGATGATCCACAAACTTGTATATAATTATTTAGGAAACCTTTGTGAATATTCAATAATGTGTTCCTGATTTTTTTTGAACTTGCGCAGAGTAACAAAGAGCCAGTGATTAACACAGAGCCGATGGTTGGGACTGGTTCCAAATCTAATGAAGCTGATCAAGCAAATGATCATTTTATCAATGAGGTAAGTGTAAGTTTTGGAAAATTAAGTTCAAAGTCTTCCTCAATGTGTAACCCATAAAGTTTCCTGTTGTCTTATAGGATGATCCAAACACTTGGACTGATATCCCTCCTCCAAATTTGACAAAAAGAGTATGTTCTCGTTCTTGTTTAATTTTTTTTTTGGTTTTAGGAAGACATTATAGATATTCAGGAATGTCTTCCTGAATATTGATTTTTGTTTGCCTGAGACCAACGAGCAAATGGGCGAGACGATTACTAAACACGATGAAGCGGATCATGTTAAAGCATCCAAACTGTTGAAAAAGTGGTAAGTTTTAGTTTTGAAAATTGAAGTTGAATATTCGTTTGCTAATATCAAAATAGACTGATATCATTAATCTAAATCATTACAGACAGAAGAAAGCATAGTTCAAACTACCTTTGAGGCTGATGAGGTCGTGGAGATTGCATCTTGTCGAAAATGGTTTCAAGCAATAGTGTTGAAGACAGATATACGAAATGGAGTTGAGATGGTACTGGTTGAGTACTCAACACTGTTTCAGGAACAAAAGAACAAGACAAAAAGAATTCAGGAAACTGTATCCAGTGACAGAATCCGTCCTCTACCACCAACTGGGGAACCTGAAGAGATGAAAAGTTTGGAATTGATGGATAGCGTGGAGGCATACCACAATGAAAGCTGGTGTAGTGGAAGAGTTCGAGCTATTCATAGTGATGACACATATTCTGTGAGTTTGGACAGATCTACTAACTTCCTTCAATTTAGCCTTTCTGATCTACGCATACCTAAAACATGGATCAATGGTGATTGGAAGACGACAAAAGAGGTAAAACAAATGTCTTAGATCATTTGATTTAAATATTCAGGTCAGATTGTTTGTAACCATTAATATAAAGGTACTGGTTTTTTTTTCAGATTGAAAAACAGCAGGCAAAGAGTGTGAAGCCAAGTACACAGAGTGTGAAGCCAAGTACACAGAGTGTGAAGACAAGTACACAGAGTGAGAAGTCAAGCCAAGCCAAGGTATGAAAATATTTGTGAATCATATTTTGAATACTTCCATGAATATAGATAAAATTATCATTGATTTCTCCTTTTTCTTTCAAAAATTATATATTTTGTATTTGTTTTCCATTAAAGGGGAAGACTATTGTTGGTAAGAAAAGGAAAGCAACTGGTCCGCCGGTAGATTATCTTCCTTTTCTTCAGCCAGAAGAAAAGAGACCAATAGGACCTAGAAACCCTCCTATGCCAGTAACACCTGAGGTTATCCTTCCAATTGATCCATTTGTGACACTGAATTTCCTCGGTTTTCAAGGCTTCAAAGTGGATGGACCTCTGGCATATATCGTGTGTAAGCAAGTTTCGTCTTTGTATAAGTATTCTAAGTTTGTTTGGTAAGAGTGTTGATTGATACTTGTAAATTTTATCTACTTCAGGCCGTTAAATATCAATGGAAGAAGAATAGAGAAAGAATTCTTTGAATACATTGACAATAATGAAAATAATCTCAGAGAAGAGGTAATTTACTATAATTATGCTTCTTATTCCCACAACTATTCTTTGATAAAGTGGTGACTGAGTGGTAATAATGATTATGTATATTTGATTCTGTCATGGGTTTAGGAAGATGCTAGGTTGATATATACTAGATGTTCTTGTTATTGCAATTCTCTATGATAAAGCTTCTAACTATATTGTTACATTGGCAGCACATAGATGCTGCGTTTTCAATGCTAAATCTTAAGCGAATTGATCAATCTACTTGGTTCCACGAAAAAAGTCTCCCAAAAGCTTGCTTTGTACCAGTCCACTTCTTAGAAATGGTTGGGTACACTTTTGAATCTCTCAAGACGACACCTAAGAAAGGAATACAGATATTAAAGGGTTATGTAAACGACATTGTTAGAGGTTTAGAAACTCCAAACAAGATTTGGATGGAAGATGTTGACGTTGTGTATGGTGTCGTTCATGAAAGATTGAAAGGTCACTATATTGGGGTGGAGATACACTTGTTGGACAACACTATCACACTCTTCCATTGTGGACTTCACAAAAGAGGAACCAGAATTGAAAATATTCCTCTTGTCAAGAAACTGGCAGGTAAAGAAAACAAACTCTATGTGGTTCATTGATTTAATTTTATCATTTGGTGTAGAAAAATAAGTTGACTTATTTTTTGTTTGTATTTGACAGTTTTGAATCCTGCGATAAAGTTGGAAATTATGAATGAAGAGGTTAACTTCAAAGATATTGTTCCGTTTCAAGTTAAGAAGGCAGAAAAGCTTCCAAAAACAAGATTCCCTTTCAATTGTGGTATCTTTGTTCTCAAGATGCTGGAATGCAAGTCATTGGGGTTGAAGAAAATGTTGGATATAAATGATGATACGACGATTGACTTACGGAGCAAGCTATGTTGTGATATCTTCAACCATTTTATGGCAAGTGATTTCGAGTAAGGTTTCAGAAAAGTGATCATGTAACACTCGTGTTTTAGCTTTGGATATGCTTTTGAACTTTGTTGTGACTTGGACAAGTAACAAGTTTGTAAAAGAAGAATGACATCGTGTGTTTCAATTAGGTTGTGTTATTGAAGAAATTCCATGATTTGTTGAAAGCATTGTCTGTATATTTTATCTTGGATATCATCTGTCATATGTAGGATGGACTTACAGAAAATGTAAAATGTTAAAAAAAATGGTTTTCTCAAGGAATCGAACCCGAGAACCCAATGATATACTTAAAGCTTCGGAGAATGTTAATTTAGCCACTGGGCTACGGTGAACCATTGGTAATGGGCAATGAGCAAATAGTTATAAACAATCTTATAGATTCTGGAAACCATTAGTCTGGTTCTGGAAGGCCTTACAGAATACTAACCCATGTCAGTTTAAAAAAAAAAAAAAAATATATATATATATATATATATATATATCACAACTAACAGAGTTTCGAACCCAGGATCTCAGTTATAATCAAGTTTCGAAGATATTAGTTTAGCCATTAGGCTAAGGTGAACAATTGGGAATGTGTAACGGAAAATCTAGATAACAATTATAAATTGTCAAAAATAAAAAAAAAAAATTGGTTTTCTCAAGGAATCGAACCCGGGAACCCAATGATATACTTAAAGCTTCGGAGAATGTTAGTTTAGCCACTGGGCTATGGTGAACCATTGGTAATGGGCAATGAGCAAATAGTTATAAACAATCTTATAGATTCTGGAAACCATTAGTCTGGTTCTGGAAGGCCTTAAAGAATACTAACCCATGTCAATTTTTTAAAAAATTATATATATATATATATATATATATATATCACAACTAACAGAGTTTCGAACCCAGGATCTCAGTTATAATCAAGTTTCGAAGATATTAGTTTAGCCATTACGCTAAGGTGAACAATTGGGAATGTGTAACGGAAAATCTAGATAACAATTATAAATTGTCAAAAAATAAAAAATATTGGTTTTTCAGGGATCGAACCCGGAAACCCAATGATATACTTAAAGCTTCGGAGAATGTTAGTTTAGCCACTGGGCTACGGTGAACCATTGGGAATGTGTAATGAACAAATGATTATATACAATCTTATAGATTCTGGAAACCATTTGTCTGGTTCTGGAAGGCCTTCCAGAATATTGCATTTGGAACATAAATATCTTTAAACGTCAAATTTATAGTCGTGTGTTTCTTTCTAACAAAGAAGTATAAACTAAGAATTGAAATAAGATCCAAAACTAAAGGATTGATATCTGCATATTTGGATCATTTCAAATTGTGATTTGGAATTTAATAGAAAAATGCATTTAAACATAGGTTGTAAAGTTGCAAAAAATCGGAAAACATCATACTTATTCAGGATAGGGTTCCAAAAGGCAAGTTTATTTTTGGACTGGTCCTTATCTGGTAATTATCAAATAACCAACATCAAAGGGAATGATCATTAATAATGTAAATCATCAACAAATCGTTGAAATGAGAAAGAATAGAGCACAGATGCTGTCATGCATATTGTCTTATTGTGTAAGGGACTTCATCCAATAGGCCTTTTGCATGTTGTCTTGTTGTGTCCTCCTGTTCCACATCTGATGCACTTGTGGGACTGTACTTTAGAACCAGGAACACCAAACTCGCCGACGGATCTGATTCTCTTTGTAGCAGGACGTCCACTGCTCTTTTTGGTAGCTGGAGGTGGGAAAGAAAGTTCATCGATATTCACTGGATAAATTGCCGTTGTTAACTCTCCACCAGGATGGATGCTTTCGGCATATGCTTTTGCCCAAGTTTCTGTCAAGTGACAAGTATCAACGTAACGGTTTTCATCCCTCTTAGAACGCTTGGCAGCTGCAATTGCATGAATGCATGGGATCTTGTCGATGTCGAAGACATTGCAAGTGCAATGCCTCTTATCCAGATCAACAACAAACTTCATAGTCTCATCCTTTACCTCAAATTCGCTTCTATTAACCTGGTACACATTCAATACCATTGCAGCGAAAATCTGGATATCAATTTCTTCACAACCTTTGGCGTAACCAGATGCTTGTGTTTAGCAGCTGCTTGGCGTCGCTCAAAACCATGTGGTGAGAGTCAATCTGATGGTCTCAAGGAGATATCAGTGGCAACTTCATGGCGTCCTCAACATAGAGTTGAGAGACTCGAAATGTTGGTAGTCATCATGTTGTACCTGTTCGCAGGAGCAAAGCAACGTGCCCACTTCACGAAATCGAATCTTCAAGATACTTAGCAAGTTCAGGGCATTTATCTTTATGTCCTTGAAGATTATCCAAAACTCATGAGGTGTGTAAGCATCTGCCGCGCTTTCCACCAGAGGTAGCAATCCTGTCTTGGAATATGTAGGAGTGATATTACGAAGCAGATGGACTCGGCAGCAACCATGGTGAGCCAACGGATAAACATCCTCCAACGCTGAAGCAATGGAGTTAGCCCTATCTGATATAAAAACTAAATCTGAAGCGTTTGGGATCATCATGGTCAATGATCTGAAGAACCAGTTCCAGGAAGCTGCATTCTCTGGATCGACGACGGCAAAGGCGAGAGGATAAAGATGGTAATCGCCATCTTGAGCACAAGCAGCCAATAGAGTTCCACTGAATTTTCCTTTCAAAAAGGTACCATCAACTGAAACAACTCTCCTCATCAAGGAGAATCCTCTTATTGATGGACCAAAAGCCAAGAATGCGTACTTGAACTTTCCAGCAGCATCCTTCTCTTGATATGTTAACGATCCAGGGTTTGCCACTGAGACTTTGTACAACCACTTCGACAGATTGTAATAACTGTCTTCAGGAGTCCCTCTAACCAAAAACCGAGCTTCTTCTCTCACTCTCCAAGCTTGTTTATAATTTATGTGAACGCCATGCTGCATCCTGACCTGTTCAATGATCTGTTTCGGTTTGAGCCCTTCTTTCTTTTCTCCAAAATTGCTGCATATCAAAGATCCCAACAACTTTGCAGATGCTTGCCTGTGGTTGGCATTTCTGTGTGTTGTATCGCATGTATGCTCATGAACATATTTCTTAACAGCGAATATATCTGAACAAGGTAGCTTCGTAGCACGCATCCTCCACGTGCAATTGTCACCAACACACCTCAGTATCAATCTTGACTTGTTAGAAGAGACAGTCATGTACTCAAACTTCCACTCTAGAGCCCATTTCTTCATCCTCAACATCAACTCGCCTTGTTCTTAAAATAGAATTCACCTTAATATCACCAGCTCCACTAGTGGTTGGTGAAAATCCAATATGGACAGGACTAAAATCCGGAATAGCATTCAGAGGAACTCGAGAAACACCTTCATATAGAGGAGTCTGCAAATGTCAAGTCGATCTGGAAGGCTTAGTAAATGATTAGGATAGCTATCCTGAAATGTATAAGAAAGCAACACAACAACAAAAAGACGAAACTTGAATCGATATACCTGATTTTCTCTCTCAAAGTAGAGCGAAAGACTGGATTTGTATTCAATGGAACAGGAGAAGAAAATGTATCAGAAGCTTGAGTGTTACAGCTAGCTGAATCAGTATTAACCTGCAAAAGCCATGTAGATCAGGAAAGCTCAAGAAGTGATTAGGATAGCTATCCGAATAATAAGTTGAAAACATCAAACAAACCGTAGCATAAGCGACAAGTTCCAACAAATCCTCTAATCTTGCCGATAAATCCTTGCAGCTGACGAGAATTGCATATAGAAATTGGTGGCAAATCTTCCACAGTAGTCTTCATGTTCAAAGAGATATCATAGCTAAGACTGATCTCTTCTTCTTTAAGACTGAAATCTTCAGTCACAATCTTCATCAAACCTTTAAACTGAAGATCTTCTTCAATGAATATCAATGATGCATTCTTCTTAACATCAACATGAAACTCCCCTTGTCTCTCTTTTGAGATCAATTTCCACAGACGAACAGAACTTCCATAGTGCTATAATGAAATAGATCACATTATGTGAGGTAGAGGAAGGAAGACCGTAATCAAGCAATGAATATGAAATGTTTACCTTCAAAATCAGCGACGACACAGAATCAGCGACGATCGAGAAATCACAGAGAATGATCGAGAACGCAGAGGCGCAAGGAAACGTCGGCCGGCGAAGAGCAGAAGGACGGCGAAGAACGATGGATATCGAGGATCCTCTTCTCCCACATTTCAATTTCAAACAAATACCTTATTTTCTAGTTAATAAAAGAAAAGTGTAATATGGTAAATGACACCCTTTAATGAAACCTTTTTTTGTGAACTTAGACCTTGGATGCTAGATTGGGAAGAAAAACTTGGATAAGAGCTATCGAAGGCCATTTCTCAACTAACAATCATGTTAACCGTATAATAAAACTATAGATATTTTCGTTATATTATATTTTGAGTTTTTAAAAGCAACTGTAAATTACTATAATCCTCTCCGCGCAAAAGTATATATTTAATTTTTATGTCAATATGTGGTGGTTTTTAAAACATGTCTATACAGCCACACTTCGCTTAGCAGCTTAGCTAACCCAGTTTCGACCTTAAGATTTTGAGGTTCATAAATAATTTAACAAAAGTTTGGGGAATTATATATAGTTTAGATATATTAACTTTTAAAAATTTGAGAATATAAATTCAATGTTTCATCTGGTTAGGATTGTATCCAACTAAATCATTTATACACTTTCTCAAAATTGTTGTATCCCGATATTTAAGATTGTTTCTAATTTATATGTAAAATTTTCACTGTTTAATTTACTCTCTTCATTATCATTTATGATTTTACATACTATACATTCATTGATGACGGTGGGTACTCAATTATATATTATTTGGACTATGTGTTTAATTCACAGTATAGTATAATTACTCACTTCAATTTTCATTTTCTAGCGACCCAATAACTTGTGCATGACGACAACGACAATATAAGAAGTGCTACGAAAATGTCAATATTTTGTAATGAAATTATGAATTTATTGGGTCTAAAACAAAATAAAAGAGTTGTTGAAACAGAATTCATTTCAATGAGATTGATATTGAATTACATGTCCTGATGTCCCTCAATTAACCGTCGATGTGATGGAAACTCAGTAGGTTTATTCTCTTTTGAAATTGCAGACTTGACAAAACGTGCAGATGCTCTACCACTCGAGCTTAATACAGATAGAAGGTCCTGCCAGTTCAAATATTTTTTTTTATCTAAGCTACAGGGTTAAGACTTAACAGTCACTGGTATGTTCTTTATAAAGCATTCCGATCATATATATCCAACTATACTTGTGGACGTAATTGAGTAGTTGGTTTTGGTTCTTCTAACCTAAATATATCAAACCAGTTTCCTTCATCTTTTCATAGGATAAATCTCGATTTGTTTTTATGTTATAAATTAGTTATTATAACTTTATGGTCCATTTCATTTAATCATGTACTTTACATGTTAGGACGTGTCAATTTTATTACCTAGCCATCTGATACAATGTTTCTGTTTTGATAACATAAATATAAGGAGATTCTGATCAACCGATAGACATCAATCAATAATTTTCTACGGCGAGGAAATATTAATCACCTAATCACGCTTCCTTTTGTGTGGTGTGGGAGGCTTCAAATCAATCGTCATAATCTGAATACCCTAGAAGGATAAAACAGACCACAGTTAGGTGTTGATGTCATCTTGCCGAACAAGGAAGCTGAGTGTACTTTGCATGCCCCCTTTTTTATAAAAAAACTAACATGCCCCTTTTTCTGCGCAACTCGAACCAATTATTGGTTCATAATTTATCAAATTATTTATCAAAATTGTTTTGGACTTGAACAAATAAAAAAGTGCGTTCTTTACATAACTAAATGAAAAATTATGTATGATGTGAACATAGGTATACGAGAATGGACTGTAAAAATACCAAATTCACATATGCTACATAGTACATACAATAATTTGACATATTAGGTTGAACACGTTTTTTACAGTGTCAATCATGTATCAGATAATTAGTCTCACAATTTTGTGTTTACATTCACTACAAGAAAACACAACATTAGCGACGAAGATTAACGAGGAAAAATAAACCTCGTAAAATAACGTCGTCTTTACGAGTTACTTACGACGAAAATAAAAAGCAACGTCATTTCGTCGTAAATTAACGAGGAAATAATTTCCACGTAAAAAGGACGTAAGGTAACGTGGTTCTTACGAGGAAAATTATCTTCCACGTAAATTCCACGTAAAACTAGCGTGTCCTTTACGAGGAAAACTTTTGCGTGTAAATAATGACGAAATTTCGAGTCTACCAACTTTGTAGGTGAAACACGTTTTTTTTTCGGCTACCTAACAAAATTTCGTGGTTATTTCGTAGTAAAATCTCAACTACCAGATTCGAAAATTTTCTATAAATATGAACCTTTGAAGATCATTTTAAACACACCAAGAAGAAAAAAAAATATAAACGTGAAAGAAAAAAAATGTCGGGCTCCGGGAATATTTTCGAAGGCGGAGGTGGATTTATATGCATAGAGATGCTAACGGAGAGTGACGAAAAGAATACCTTGCGGGGTTGGAGACATTTATGCATCGGCGATTCCACACCGCTGGCCCAAGAAAGCAAGTAAGATGTTCTGTCCTTGTCGGAAATGCAACAATTCGAAATTGGCAAATCGTGAAAATGTTTGGAAGCATTTAATAAATAGAGGTTTCACGCCAAATTACTATATCTGGTTTCAACATGGAGAAGGTTATAATTATGATGAGAATCATGAAGCTAGTAGTAGTAATAGCAATTTTCAGGAAGAACAACCGGTTGATCATCATCATTTGCATAATGAACATAGTTACCATCAAGAAGAGCAGATGGTAGATTTTGATAGGGTTCATGATATGGTAGCTGATGCATTAAGTAGCTCATGATGAAGATGAAGAACCTAATATAGATGCAAAAAGTTTTATGAAATGTTAGATCTTTGCGAATCAGCCACTTTACAGTGGTTGTAGAGAAGGTCTCTCTAAATTATCGTTGGCAGCTAGAATGATGAATATTAAAACTGATCACAATCTATCTGAAAGTTGCATGAATGAATGGGCAGACTTGTTTAAAGAGTATTTGCCGGAAGACAATGTGTCTGCTGATTCTTATTATGAGATTCAGAAACTGGTTTATAGTCTTGGCTTGCCTTCGGAGATAATAGATGTTTGCATTGACAATTGCATGATCTACTGGGGAGATGATGAGAAGTTAGAAGAATGTCGATTCTGCAAGAAGCCACGATTCAAGCCGCAAGGACGGGGACGTAATAGGGTACCGTACCAAAGGATGTGGTACCTACCAATTACAGACAGATTGAAAAGATTGTACCAATCAGAGCGCATCGGGAAGATGAGGAGGCATGCCGAGCACACTCAGACGGATGGTGAGATGACTCATCCATCAGATGCAAGAGCCTGGAAACATTTCAACAAAGTACATCCAGAATTCGCTAGCAATAGCCGGAATGTGTATCTCGGATTATGCACAGATGGATTTAGTCCATTCGGAATGTCAGGGAGACAATATTCATTGTGGCCAGTCTTTCTTACGCCATACAACCTGCCACCGGAGATGTGCATGCAACGGGAGTTGCTGTTCTTGACCATATTAATACCTGGTCCGAACCATCCAAAAAGGTCTCTGGATGTTTTCCTACAACCACTGATAAAAGAGTTGAAGGATTTGTGGTCAACAGGGAAGAGGACGTATGACTGCTCAACGAAGACAAATTTTACGATGCGAGCGATGCTTTTGTGGACCATAAGTGACTTTCCTGCCTATGGGATGTTGTCTGGATGGACTACACATGGGAGATTAGCTTGTCCATATTGTAATGGAACGACAGATGCTTTTCAACTGAAGAATGGTAGGAAGACAAGTTGGTTCGATTGTCACCGTCGATTTCTTCCCATTGGTCATCCGTACCGAAGAAACAAGAAATTGTTTAGGCACAAAAGAGTTGTGAGAGACACTCATCCTCCATATTTAACTGGACAACAAATTGAAGCGCAACTCGATTACTATGGAGCTCTGGAAACAGTTCCCCGTGGTGGTAATTGGCATGTCCCCGGTAATATGCCTGATTTTTACGGTGTTCAGCACAATTGGCACAAGAAGAGTATATTTTGGGAGTTGCCATATTGGAAGGATCTTCTTTTGCGCCACAACCTCGATGTGATGCATATAGAGAAGAATTTCTTTGAGAACATCATGAATACAATATTGAATGTCCTGTGGAAGACAAAAGACAACATAAAATCGAGGATGGACTTGCGGATATTTGCACAAGAAGTGAGTTACATATAAAACAATGGTCAAGTTCCGTTCGATATTCAGATTGTCTTGAGAAAAAAGTCGGTGTTGTTCAACCGGGTGGCATCGAAGTGAAGTTCCCGATGGGTATGTTTCAAATCTCTAGATGTGTTGAAAAGGATCAAAATTTCTCTGGGATGAAGAGTCATGATTGTCATGTATTTATGCAACGACTACTTCCCTTTGCATTTGCGGAGCTACTTCCAACAAACGTACATGAAGCACTTTCAGGTAATAAATTATAGCCCATTAATTTTATAATGGTTTAGTTTGCAATAATGTATGACTAATGTGTTTATTTTGTTTTGGAATTAGGCATCGGAGCATTTTTCAGGATCTGAGCACACGACTCTTAAAGAAGAAGTTGTGGAACAGCTTCAGGAGAACATTCCCATCTTATTGTGCAACTTGGAGAAAATATTTCCTCCGGGATTTTTTGATGTCATGGAGCATCTAGCTATCCACCTCCCATATGAGGCATTGCTTCGTGGACCTGTACATTACGGATGGATGTATCAGTATGAGCGAGCCATGAAATATTTGAAGGGAAAAGCCAAAAACCTCGCAAAAGTTGAAGGTTCTATAATTGCTGGAAGTTTGACGGAAGAAACTTCTCACTTTACATCGTACTACTTTGGGTCAAAAGTACGTACCCGGAAAAGAGCTCCTAGAAGATATGATGATGGTGGTGTCGCGCCAACATATGCAGTTGCTGGTGTTCCAGACATCTTTAGCCAGATTGGACGACTCGGTGGGAAATCAAAAGAAGTTTGGTGGTCGAGTGAAGAAGACGCCCATAGTGCACACACCTATATTCTACTCAATTGCGAGGATCCATTGATGCGTTATTTTGAAAGGTACATATATATGGACACTTCTAAAAACACATAATAAATATAAATTATATAATTGTGAAATTAAGATTAATTGATGTAAAATGTGATTTTACAGCTTATTTGTTTCTCAAGTCGAAGAAACATTCCCAGGTATATCCACAAGTGACGTAGACAAAAGGAAAGATCAACACTTTATTAAATGGTTGAAGAATCAGGTATTAATTTTTACACCTAGCTCGATCAACTTATTTTTCCATACATTATATTTACTAATATTTCAATGTTCTATTTTTTTTAAGGTTGATTATGACGACGATGCAGATTATCCTAAGTGGTTACACGAAGTAATTCAATCTCCACATGTAAAGGTCACCACATCACAGATGTATTTCACACGAGTCTATACTTTTCACACATATGAGTATGGTAGACAGCGGGCGACCAGTAACTATGGAATATGTGTGAAAGGGGAAACAGATTTCTACGGGATCTTGGCGGAGATTATTGAAGTCAATTCGTGGATATTGAAGCTGAAATGCGTCATCTTCAAATGTGAATGGTTCGACCCTGTCGTCAACAGAGGTGTTCGGTTTAACAAATTTGGTGTAGTTGATGTCAATGGTGGACGAAGGTACAACAAATTTGAGCCTTTCATCTTAGCTTCACAAGCAGACCAAGTTTGCTTCCTTCCATACCCTCGGATGAGAGAATCAGGAATAAATTGGTTATCCGTGATCAAAGTTACACCTCGTGGACGAATCATAAGTGGAGAAGAACCACCATTGCAAGAAGAACAGGTAAATGTAGTCGAGGAACCTGAAGCTGCCACAGACGACATACTTCTCATTGATCCGCATAATCATGAGTACGAAGATCTTACCGACGATGCGACGGACGAAGGTGTTGAAGACGAGTTTAATGAAAATGATGATGTTTCTAGTGATGACGAGAATGTCGATGTATCCGATTGATGTATTAGTATTGATGTATGATTGATTTTCAGACTTAAGGAATTGTGGTTTTTGAATTTTGGAATGGAATAAAAAGATTGAGGTTAAAGGGAAGATGGTTGGGGTTTGGAATATATGAAGTAGAAGATAAGGAAGATGGGGTTTGGGGTTTAGGTTTTGGATTATAGGGATTTAAACATAAATCTCGTTATTTCCACGTTATATAACTTGGTTTTTACGACGAAAGTGAGAATTAAAAACACGGGCCTCGCGATTTCCACGTAAGCACAATTCGTCGTAAAGACCACGTTGGCTTACGTGGAAATAACGAGGAACATTTAATTATTAAAAGTCGTTAATTCCACGTAAGATCATTTCGTCGTAAAGACCTCGTTAGCTTACGTGGAAATAACGTGGTTTATATTTAAATACCTAAAATCCAATATCCAAAACCCTAAACCCTATCTTCCTTATCTTATCTTTTACTTTATATATTCCAAACCCCAAATTCTAAACCAAAATCCAAAACCCTAAACCCTATCTTCCTTATCTTATCTTTTACTTCATATATTCCAAACCTGAAATTCTAAACCAAAATCCAAAACCCTAAACCCTATCTTCCTTATCTTATCTTTTACTTCATATATTCCAAACCCCAAATTCTAAACCAAAATCCAAAACCCTAAGCCCTATCTTCCTTAGAGATTGATGGGTTGTATAGGTTATAAGATTGAAGTTATAAAATTATAAAAAGAAGGGGTTTGGGGTTTTGGGTTGTAAGGAATTAGAACAAAGCGTCGTTATTTCCTCGTGGAAATAAGCACGGGCCTCGCGATTTCCACGTGAGTTCACGTGGAACTAACGACGAATTCGGGAAACGAAGAGACCTCCCTAGTTATTTCCTCGTTAACTCACGAGGAATTAACGAGGAAATCTACATCTATATATACCAAGACCATTTTGTCACAATTCATAATTCCAAAAGAGGAGAAAGGTCTGGAATCACGAGTGCGAAGAAAGATTCTTTAAAAAAAGAGGAGAAAGGTCTGGAATCACGAGTGCGAAGACACGGTCTCTTCCCACTTGTGATTCCAGTATCTTTCTTCTCTTTCTTTGAAGAATTCTTTAAAAATAGAAGAAATATCTAGAATCACGAGTGTGAAGACACAGACTCTTCCCACTTACGATTCCAACAATTACCTAAATCTTAAAATTATAATTTGGGGTTTAGGGTTTTGGATTTTACGAATTTAAGAAATATCCTCGTTATTTCCTCGTTACTGGGAAACATGGGACTCGCGAATTCCTCGTAAAGGAAAACACGGGCCTCGCGATTTCCTCGTAAAGAAAAAGACGGGCCTCGCGATTTCCTCGTAAAGAAAAAGACGGGCCTCGCGATTTCCTCGTTAATTTACGAGGTTTTTACGTGGTAATGTATCCTATATATATACCCACGAACCCTCTCACTTTCTCATTTCCTCTCTACTTCCTCTCTAAAATCATGGTAAGTCCTCTCTCCTCCCTTTGATTAGTTTAGGGTAGTTTAGGTGGTTAGTGTAGGGAATTTAGATAGGTTTACGGATTTTAGGTTAATTAGTGTTGATTAGGTGATTAATTAGGAATTTAATATATAAAAATTTGAAGTTTGAGTGCTAATTTTGAATTTTTTTTAATAGGTACGAAAGAACAAACTTACTGCCCACTACGCATGTGATGTTCGTGTGCCGGTAGTCGTTACACCCGGTTCTTCTTCTACAGCACCTAGTTCTTGGTCGGATAGCGTCCCGAGACTCAGTCTTCTCGGAGAGTCTCTCCTACAGCACCTGGTGTACAATCGGTTGCACCACCGGCTCATCATGATCATCATGTCCCAGAGGTGCCACCTCAAGTGCCTCCACCGATGGCTGCGGAGATGCAGGCGGAGATGCCGGCTCCCATTCATCCCGATCTGATGGTGCCGCCGAGTGCTCCTTACTCGCAGTACACTGTCGAGGACATTCTCGCTCAGCCGGGCAGAGAAGGTTTACCGGTCATAGACCCCGACCGACCGGACGGAACTTTGTGGTATGTTATATTTTTTTAGATTCTTTTAAATTTTTTTAATAACATTAGTATCTAATTTATACTTTAAATTTGTTTTTTTTTAGGTTTGGGGTTGACGGATGTCTCGCATCAGATGTAACCGACACGATGAAGGGTTACTTCTCCATGCCACATCCGAACTGGAAGAAGACGCCCGTCTACATCAGAAAGACGTGGTTCAAGATTTTCGCTGTAAGTTACTATTAATTTATATATATATATATATACTATTATTTTTAATTTAAATTTCAAATTTTTAAAAATACTAATTATTAACTTTTTTTTTTCTGTTACAGCAAAAGTATCATTGGTCTTTGGGGGTCAATGAGAAGGTGAGGAAAGCGTTCAACAGTAAGGTGAAAGCTCGCCTGTTGGACACGGTCTCCAACTGGAAGGGGGACTGGATCGTGAAGGGATATGAGCGTGGTAAACCCGCTGAGCTCACCACTGAGGTGTGGGATGGCCTCATCCGTTATTGGGAAACTCCTGATGCCATAAGAATCGCCCAGTCTTGCTCTGCCTCCCGTAACACGGTAGATGAGCACGGTCACGGGCCGATGCTTCACTCTACGGGCCAAAAACCCCACGCCGCTATCCGTTTGGAGATGGTATGTAATTAAATATTGAATTTAATTAATTTCTTTTATATAATATATTTATATATACTAACTCTCTAAAATGTTTTGTAGGCCAAAGAGACGGGACAGCTCCGACTCTTATGCAACTTTACGAAGACCCACAAGAACAAGTCGGGTCGATTCAGATCCTAGGTCCGAGCAAATCTTCAATGAAGTTGCTGACCGGGTTCAAGCGTCGGACCAGTGACACAGCAGTCTCCGACGGACTACCGTCAACTTATCCACAGTTGAAGTGGATAAGATTTACGAGGAGGTAAATTTAAAATATTTTAAATTTTAAATTATTCATTTAATTTAAATTTAAATTTTTACTAACAATAATTTTTTTTGGGTTTTTAAGGTTGTCCCTAAGAAAAAGGGACGTACGTTGGGGATTGGTTCCGTCAACGATGTTCCGAGAGCGACATCTTCTTATGGTCATAGACGGGAAGACGAGGTCACCGAGCTGCGTAACGAGTTGGCCTCGACAAAACTGCGTTCACAGCTCGGCTGTGGTGTAGTCGAGGGCTTCTTGGGCGTCATAGCGCCACAACCGAATGGGAGACCTTGTTGAGGAACTTGCGACGCCAAAATCCAATTCCAGGCGAGTCGACTAGCGAGGCCCATAACGAGGCGGATGTAGAGAGGAGGAGTGAGGAGTTCTACCCGGCGATGAACGAGCCATAGTTTTTTTTCCCTTTTTATTCGTTGTAAATATGAATTCTAATTATTTATGAATAAATATATTTTTTTTTATTGTTTCTGTATTTTTTAATTCAAATTTTATAATCATAATTAAAATTATAAATATTTTTCTAATTATTTTTTATTTTAATTCTGTATATAAAAATCGAAGTAAATTCCTCGTTAATTCACGAGGAAATAACTTCGTAAGCTTTACGTGGTCTTTACGAGGATTTTTTTCGACTTCATTACGTGTTTTTCACGTGGAAAATTAACGTGGAAATGACGAGGAAAGTTAACGTCGAACTTACGAGGAAATGCTTTCGTGACATTTACGTGTAATTAACGTGAAAATCTTTACGTGATATTTACGAGGAATATTTTCGTGGTCTTTACGAGGAAACTTAGCGAGTTCCTTACGTGGAAACCTTACGTGGGCTTTACGACGAAATATTGTACTTGGTCTTTACGACGAAATATTTTCCTCGCTAAGTAACGTGGAATTGGCGAGGAAATACGCGTTACGACGAACGATTAACGACCAAACCATTTTCCTCGCTATTTCCTCGTAATACCTCATTAACGACGAACTCACGAGGAACTCAGCCGTCGTTAATCTTGTGTTTTCTTGTAGTGATTGTACAAAGTTAAAAACTTAACGGTCTATGATGATATATGTGAATATATCAAACAAATATATCAACCATCAACTAAGGCCTTGATTGGTAGAGCATTAGCATTAGCATTATGCTCTACATTATCCAATCAACATTTGTTAGAAAATCATTTAAAAGAGCATTGACTACATGCTAATGCTCTCTGGCAAATGCTCTCATATGAAGCTTTTGGAAGAGCATTTGCATTTATAATTTATAAATTTAAGAATAATATATAATTAGTTCATTTATTTGATTTTTAATAATATCATAAAATTATTTTTATACCCAGAAAATGAAATTTTGATTTCTAAAATAAATTTACCATATAAATATTTTTTAAATATTATTTCACATTTAAAATATAATTTTATTATATTAAATTAATTTTATAAATTATATTTTAAATTAATCAAATTATAAATTATATTTTAAATTACATTATCCAATCAACATTTGTTAGAAAATCATTTAAAAGAGCATTGACTACATGCTAATGCTCTCGGCAAATGCTCTCATATGAAGCTTTTGGAAGAGCATTTGCATTTATAATTTATAAATTTAAGAATAATATATAATTAGTTCATTTATTTGATTTTTAATAATATCATAAAATTATTTTTATACCAGAAAATGAAATTTTGATTTCTAAAATAAATTTACCATATAAATATTTTTAAATATTATTTCACATTTAAAATATAATTTTATTATATTAAATTAATTTTATAAATTATATTTTAAATTAATCAAATTATAAATTATATTTTAAATTACATTATCCAATCAACATTTGTTAGAAAATCATTTAAAAGAGCATTGACTACATGCTAATGCTCTCTGGCAAATGCTCTCATATGAAGCTTTTGGAAGAGCATTTGCATTTATAATTTATAAATTTAAGAATAATATATAATTAGTTCATTTATTTGATTTTTAATAATATCATAAAATTATTTTTATACCCAGAAAATGAAATTTTGATTTCTAAAATAAATTTACCATATAAATATTTTTTAAATATTATTTCACATTTAAAATATAATTTTATTATATTAAATTAATTTTATAAATTATATTTTAAATTAATTATATAAATTAAATTATATAAATTTATTAAATAAATTATATAAAATAATTATATAAACTATATTTTAAATTAATTATATAAATTAAATTTTAAAATATAATATAATTAAATTAATCACATAAATTATATTATATTTTAAATGCGAAATATTATTTTTAACATAGATATTTTAATTATAAAATTTATTTTTCAAAATAACATTTTCGATATAAACATAATTTTTGAAATTAGTAAATAAAATAAAATAATTATATATCTTTTATATATTAATATAATATATATATATATTAATATATAAAATAATATATATATATATATATTAGAAATATATTTATTATAAATAAATATATTATATATTATATACTAATTTTAATAATAATTTTAAATAGCATGTCTATACTGCTCTACCAATCAATCTATTAAACAGCTTTAAAGAAAACACAAAATTTCTTAAAGATATCTTTTATAAAGATACCATCGCTTTCATCTCGCTTACTAATCAGCCCTAAGAACATGTAATGTTTAGTAAAATGGGTGGAGTACCTGCCATGTGGGTTTGACCATGGAGCAACAAGTTTCACCATTTGTGAAATCTGTTGTGGTCTCTTTTAACCATTGTACACATTTTACATCAAATAGTAATATACCCAGCTTTAAACATACATCTGGATTTGCCAGAGCTTTGGTCCATGATCAACCTTGTATATCTCTAGGCTTTTTTTTATAATCAGACAAAAAAATAAAAAAATAAGAATCCCAAATGGGTTTCATGGGATAAAGATGCTCTAAGATGCGTGAAATGTCATGATTTGAAAAGTGCATTTAGTAGTTAAGAATTTTTTTAAGACAATATTATTCTTTCAAATTTCACAATAAGAAGTAAGGACATTAGTTTTTAACTTGGGCCAAAAGCGTTGACAAAGTAGGTTTTTTTGGCACACAACTTGATGATCTCCAGTAGACTAACTTAAAACCAATTGAATTGATTGGGAAGATGAGGCCCATAGGAGCCGGAAACGAAAAAGAAGACGGCGTAATCAAACTTCTCAAAGCATAAATGATGGGCTCAGCCACAATGAGCTTTTAAAGGCCCATGATAAACTAGAACTTAGTGCAGATTACAAGTAATCTCAAATGTCATCGTCATCTTCCTCTTCTTCGTTGTTTCCAAGTTCGTTTTCTTCTACTCAGAAAGCAAAAGAGAAAACACGATGGAAACAAAAGGTAATACAAAATATACAATAAAAACAAGAAAGAACAAAAAAAGATAATTTAATTTCCTTTTTAGTATTTTTTTCCAATTTGGAAAAGGGTGGAAGTCTTACACAACAACGCACCTTCTTTAATAACAGTTTTGACGTGGTAAGTGGGTCCTACAAAAAAGACTTCTTACCATTACAATCGTGGTCCGAGCACTAGCCCTGTTCTAACTTCTAACCCTTCTCTCTCTATCTCTCCCTCGTCTTCGTCTTCTTCTTCCATAATCATGGCCTCTTGCGCTACCGGAACAGAGGCGGCGATCAGAGCAGCGGCATGTAGAGACGGAGACGCAGCTTCCCATCTAAAGCTGATCTCCGTCCTCGTCATCTTCCTCACTAGCGTTTTCGGAATCTCTGGACCTGTTCTTCTCGCTCGTTACTTCCACGGGAAGCCTCTCTACGATAAAGCCGTCCTCGTTATAAAATGTTTTGCCGCCGGCGTGATTCTCTCGACGTCTCTAGTCCACGTGTTGCCTGAGGCGTTCGAGTCTCTCGCCGACTGCCAGGTGTCATCTCGGCATCCGTGGAAAGATTTTCCGTTTGCTGGTTTGGTGACGTTGATCGGAGTGATCACGGCGTTGTTAGTTGATTTAACGGCGAGTGAGCATATGGGACACGGCGGTAGTGGTGGAGGGATGGAGTATATACCAGTGGGTGAGGCGGTTGGGGGTTTGGAAATGAAGGAAGGAAAGTTTGGGGCTGATTTGGAAATACAAGAAAGAAACGAGGAGGAAATTGTGAAGATGAAGCAGAGATTAGTGTCTCAAGTGCTTGAAATAGGGATTATATTTCACTCAGTGATAATTGGCGTGACCATGGGAATGTCACAGAATCAGTGTACCATTAGACCTTTAATCGCTGCTCTTTCGTTTCATCAGATTTTCGAAGGCTTGGGCCTTGGCGGTTGCATCGCTCAGGTCAGTTTCTTTCTTTAACTAATTAATGCAAAATTCTACTTACTGTATTAGAGTTGAAATTATTAGGAGTACATTTATGATACAGAGAAAATGGATGTGTGCTAGTACTGAGTCTGCTGGCTTCTAAAATATAAAGTACTATTTAAAAATAAATAAAAACCCTTGAAGAAGTATATTGTTAGATAGTTATATATAGATGTTGACATTTTTTTTGCATTTCATATAATGTCAACATTCTAAACTAAGAGGTATTCATTCATTCCCGTTTATTTAACGACTAAAATATGATGGGTTAGTATAGGCTTTTGTATATTCCTTAGGGCCAGATGCAATACATTGTAATTTAATTTTCTTTGGAGGATACAGTCCTTCTCCAAAAGAGCTTGAATATATTATATGTGACCACTAAAATCTTTTTTTTTTTGCTAAAAGTGACCACTAAAATCTTAATCCAGGATTTTAGCTACTAGAGCAACTTGTCATGTTCCAAACTCAAACTGTACCAAAAAACTCGATCTAAAATCCGAACCAAAGAGAAAGTAAACGAGTTAAATACTTAAATCCTCTGTTTTCGTGACATTTTACAATGATTCGTAAGAAGTTACATGGTCAGCGTTAGTTACCACCACTATATACTTATGGTTTGTTCTTATGTACTTTTATCATAAGGCATCTACCGATGTTTTTATCCTTATGTACTCTGTTTTGAACTCATTTGTTTTTCCATCACAAGTCGGTTGGCTTGAACACTTTAATAAAAGTACTCAGCGACAAAAAAAAAAAAAATACTTATGGTTTGTTGATGCCAATGAAACAAATGTTATGGGTTGGTTTTGATTATTTATTATTATTATTTTAATGCAGGCGGGGTTTAGGGCAGGGACAGTGGTCTATATGTGCTTGATGTTCGCAGTAACAACACCTCTCGGGATAGTACTTGGGATGATGATTTTCGCAGCGACCGGTTACGATGACCAGAACCCAAACGCATTGATAATGGAGGGTTTACTAGGATCACTATCCTCAGGGATTCTAATATACATGGCCTTAGTTGACCTAATCGCACTAGATTTCTTCCATAACAAGATGCTGACAACGGCCGGTGATTCGGGTTCTAAGCTGAAGAAGCTTTGTTTTGTGGCCTTGGTCTTGGGTTCTGCTTCTATGTCACTTCTTGCTCTCTGGGCTTAAGAGACAAACTAAACTTGTTACATACCAAAAAAAGACCATAGCAAAATGTTATGTGATTATATATTAACCTGTTTTTTACTTTATAATATAATCTATTCCACATCTTTAAGTATTTACACATTAAACGTCTATGTTAAACAAGTTAGATCTCTCTACTACTACTATCTTATGTACTGTATTGATCTTATTTTAACATCTTTATCTCTTCTTTAGACGTAATAAACCATTCCAACTTCAAGCAGAGACGTATGAGGAACATTAAGCACAACATCTGTTCCTCTGCAGTTCGTGCTCATGAACGCAAACACAACATTCACCGCTAACTTCTTCAACACCGAAGAAGACTGCTTCGCCTTTGCATAAGACTGTCCCAGTATATACGCTACACCTGCTTCTTTCGCCTCCATTATCTCCATAGTCTCTTCCTTTCTCATCCTCAAGTTATTACACCCTTCTTCAGTTCCTGGTTCGGTTTCAACAAACTCCACAATAGCAGACACTAACCGGCTTTCGAAGTCATACATCTCTCTTGGAACATCTCTGTACCCATACCTAACCACACTCCTAAACATTCCATACTCTTTAGGACCAACTCTGCTTATCACAAACCTCTCTTCTTCTCCAATGTAAGGAACTTGAACTGATTTAACACATACAAAGACGAGAATCCGGTGAAAGGCAGGCAGGTTGGTTACAAAATGTCCGAAGACAGCAGGAACTCCTGTCACTAAGTTTGTGTAGACCAGTCCTATCCCTGGAACTCTCACCATTCCAATACTCGGTCCTAACGCGACTATTCTGTCTATTGAGACCTTGTTCTCAACGTCGAACTCATGTTTCTTCGTAGTTCCGTAGTTCCAGATGTACATCACAGCCATGAATGTCAAGGAGAGGAGGATAGGGATCCAACCACCTTCAGGTATCTTGTAAACGCATGAGGAGAAGTAGAGAAGCTCTATGGAACCGAAACAGATCAAGAAAGCGAGAACTGTGATGGTTCTCTGCTTCCAGACGATAGTCATTACTAAACTCATCAAACATGTGGTCACAAGCATCACAGATGTCACAGCAAGTCCGTATGCGTGGCCGATCATGTTAGTGTCTCTTAACCCTATCGTGACCGCCAAGCAAAGACACATTAACATCCAGTTAACTTCAGGGATATAGATCTGTCCGTGGATTTTGCTTGAAGTGTGAATGATTTTGACACGAGGGAAGCAATCAAGCGCACAACATTGGCTTATGATTGAAAACGTTGCGGAGATGACAGCTTGGCTTCCAATCACAGCTGCAAATGTAGCTATGATGAACACTGGCCAGAACACAGGCTCTGCAAAACAAAACTTGTAGTTAGAATATAAGATCACACACTAAAACCGTTGAAGAAGCTTGTGTACCTGGTATTGCTTTGTAGAAGCTTCTCTGAATGTCTTCATGGTGTTTAGATAGAAACGCAGCTTCACCCATGTATGCAAGAATCAAACACGGGTATACAAAGAACGAGAAAGCCACCTGATTTCAATTTTACACTGGCATTTGTGTTACTGATTCATTTGAATCAACTCTTATAAAGTTAAAGGGCTTTTACCTTAATGGACAGAGAAGAGAAGTGACCTAAGTCAGCAAACATAGTCTCAACACCTAAGGAGAATAAACACAGTAGAAGAGTGAAGAACATAATCTTTGATGATGTTATCAAAATGAATAGATGATATTGGTTTCGAGTAACTTTACCAGTGATTGAAAGAACAACACCTCCAAGTGAAACCCACCCTTCTAAACCGGTGTTTCTGAGGAACTTGTACATGTAAACCGGTGAAAGCGCAGAGACTATATGAGGGTTCCATTTGATAGTGTTGTAAACTCCAATGCTGCTTATTGACAGAAGCCAAGCAGTGGAGATAGGAGCGAAGATGAAAGCGACTCTATGCGTACCAAAACGCTGGACTGAGAATATCGCCACCAAGATGATACAAGAGATGATCACAACATAATCTGTAAAAGAAGATGTTAGCGCTTATGGTATATGTGTATGTTGTAAAAGTAAGCAAACAGATTCAGACATACTCTCGTGAAGTTCAGGAATCTTGAGCTTCACTCCAGAAACAGCTGAAAGAACTGCAACAAACAAAATGCTTAGCAATTGAATCTAAAGAAGGAGACTCTGCCTTAAAGATTTAATGAACGCACCTGAGATTGTTGGAGTGAGAACACTATCACCAATGGCCATACATGTCCCTAAAAGCACAAAGATCAACAAACCCTTTTGAGATTTAGGGTGTTTCTCAAAGAATGATTTAACCGCTGCGCTCTGCCTTGTCTCTCCAGGGCTTCCCGTTGCATATGTTGACAGTTTCTCATCCATCTCTTGATGATTTGGTAACACACTTAGCTTGGCATACCTGCAGAGAAGCGAGTACAACGCAAACGTCCCACCTTCAAGAGAATGCAACTAATCAATAAAGATAAACATAATAAGGTGACATTTTAATATATGGTTAGACTTTTGGGTACCTTCTCCATTGTCATCTGCAGATAGAACAATGAAAACGTATTTGAAGAGAGCTATGAATGTGAAGGTCCAGAAGATGAAAGAGAACACTCCAAAGATCTCTTCATCGTCTTCATGGAGACTTAGCTTCCCAGAGAAAGTGGTTTTGTAGACATAGAGAGGCGATGTGCTGAGATCACCATAGATCACTCCAAGGCTTTGGTAGGCCAAAGTCAGAACATTGGCACATGAAACAGCCTTCAGGTGCTGAAACATTTAACAAACAAAGACTGAATTCTAATCACAAGGCTTATGTATATATACAGAAAACATTAAATTTCTCAAAAAGCAATAACCCCCATCCAAGTTAGACACTTTTTATGTTCACATGAGAGTGTTCTGTTTTATCAGGAACTCATCTTTTTTTTTGCATAAAAACACTGACTTTTTATTACAAACTAATGTATCCTGCTTAATTATATTAACATTCATAATTAGAAGTTTCAATTTCACAACCTATCTAATTTCAACAAAGCGTCCACGTCTAAATTTATTTAAATTTTGGGGTAAATAATATCAAAGTCGCGATATGGTTGAGCAAGAGGACCTACCTACCAGTCCTACTTGGGAAACAATCCAAAACAACTCATAAATATGGAAGAAGAAAGAATATTTAAAACCCTTTTGCTTTCACTTGTTCTTCTTCTTCTTCTTCCAGATATGAAACCAAATTTCGACCACATACGTTCTTTCTTACTGAAACTTGCATTGTCTCCAAAACAGAAAACCCAGAACAAAAGTTTGGATCTTTTTAAAAAAAGATATAGAAACCATTGCGAGAGACAGAAGTGATTGTCTTAAATCTTAATGAACAGAGGACTCAAAACTAATAGACAGGGAACATGAAAACAGAGCAAACTGAGAGAAACAAAACAGACCTTTCGAGAGATACCCTGTTCGATTAGAGTGGGTGATTGGTTCATTGTCGTAAGCAAAGTGTTGTTTTCAGTTTAGTTTTTCTGGAGAAAGATTTGGAGAAACAGAGAGAATATAATGATGTGAAGAGAGAGAGGGAGAAGTAGAGATGTGAATAAAGAGAAGCAAGCGAGTCTCTGAAGAAAGAGAGGAAGAAGAGTGGTGTGTGATTTGGTGCAAAGAAGAAACTTTGCAGGTTTTTCATTTAATGCTTTTTTGCTCTTTCTCCTTTTTTCTATTTCCAAATAAAAAGCTATGCTATAATTTATTTATTTTTTATTTAAAATTTATAAATTATTTTGTGTTGACAAACTTTTTTTTTGTTTTGTCATTTCTCTAAATAATCATTCCTAGCATTGTCTTAAAATAGTATATTTTAACTTATTAAATGATTTTATTATTTCAGGATATACATAATAATTAATACATGATTTATGTATATCATTATTTTAAGATATATCATTAGAATAATATAAGTACATTACTACAGAGGCCAAACATCTAATTGGAACAGTAATTCTGTTCAATAGAATAACTAGCAACTACATCACCTACCTCTGTAACAAGACAGCTAATGATGGGTTGTAATATTAATTACTATTAGCAATATTTAACCTTGATATTTATTTACAATTAATGGCCTATTTATTGCAAAATTACGTATGATAGAGGGCTACTGTTATAATTAACAATAGGGGGATCGCACGATACACATGGTAATGGTGAAAACTGAAAAGTGCAGAATTTATTGATGAATAAAGTGTTGGAGTGAAATAAGTTTTTGAGAGTGATGCATTTTTTTTTCATTTTTTGAACACCTCTTTTTCAATTTAATAAGCAAACATACATTTTTAAATCACTATTCTATAAGAGTGAAGACTCGGGTAAGAAAAAATGTTAGTCCATACCTTTAAGGCTTTAACGATAACTAATTAGTACAATCAGTCAATCATTATTAACTATATATCTTTTTTTGTGCACAAAAAAAAGTCTATCTTTTTTTAGCTAACTACAATCTATATCTCGTATGGAACACAGACGTAAGTTCATTAAAAATACGTATTTAACTTTATACATTTTTAAATAGTCATTTGGGTCATATAATATTCATTTTAATACTTCAACAAAATTGGGAATTTGAAATTTTATGTGTACATCGTCAGTAAATACTGTTAAGTTTAATATTTTATGTTTTACTGTTAATGTTTTAGGCATGATAATTTACAATTTGTTATGACTGATTCGGTTTTGGTTCAAGTTTTTTTTTTTCAAATTTTACTATTAAGATATATGAAAACATATGTCATGATGATTTTTTTTTTTTGGAATGAGTTTTTGGTTAATTTGTACATGCTTCTCATCGTTTATATAATATAAGGCTGTTCTTAGGTTTGTCACAAGAGAAGTATTGTGTTTCACACTATATCTTACCTAAAATCAATGAGAAAATGTGAGAAAAGATGATTAATACTGAAAATTACAATTTTGTCTCAAACAAACAAAAATATATTAAGACAGAGTAGTCTTCTTAAATATCTAATAAATATAAACTCCGAAATATGTAATCAATATGAGCATACTGAATCAATTTATCTGATAAAATACTATATACATTCTCAAGTTAAGAACTCTGTATTAGTCTGAATAGTTAACTGGTTTAGCAATAAAATTCCAAGATGGCCAACAAAATTGACCGAGTTTGAATAGTCAGTCAATTGAGAAACCAAATGCTGAGAACAAGGAAAGCGATGGATTGGGATTCCGGTCCAGTTCTTTTATGTTCGGCGATAACTTCTTATCTATTCCTCCTCTGCCATTTTCTAACCAAACTAATAAATTATCATCAAAGATTCAAAGGATTTGATTGGAAGGAACATTAGCATTAGTATTATACTCGTGATTATCTAATCAATATTTATCACAAGAACATTTACAAGATGCTAATGTTCTCCAGATGCTCTTTACTCAATTCTCTCGTATAGAGTTTTTGGTAGAACATTTGTAGTTAGAATATTTAAAAATTTAAAAATAATTACATATAATTAATTTATTTTATTTAATAATATAAAAAATTATATTCATAATCAAAAAAAATAAATCTTATATTTTTAAAAAACTATGTTCGTATTTTGCAGCATACTACTTCTATAGCATACTGCGTATACTGCTACTTCTTCTTCATCAGCTGTACCAATCGAGGTCAAAGTGTTGATATTTGCATAACCATTATAATTAAGTGTGAAAATTGTCTAAGTTAGTTTTTGTTCCTACAGATTAAGAAAGTGGTAGAATTAAATGTAAGTTGTTATTTCCTCTGTTATTTAATAAGTGTCATTCTAGAATTTTTTTCTTGTTTCAAAATAAATGTTACTCTACATTTTCAATGATATTTTCACATATAATCTCTTTATTGTTCTTTCAACTAACCAATAAATATTTTTTTAATCATTTTTATTTAAATAATTAAACATTTAATAAGGGTACATTAGTATATTTTATCACTTTGTTAATCTGCGTGAAATGTGTCTAAGTGACACTCTTTATAAAATGGAGGGATTATTAATTACACCTCTTTAACTAATAGTATTTCAGATAAATAAAATTATTTATAAAATTAATGCAGTTTGTAATTAATTTTCAACTAAAAGCAAATATAATTTGTATTGGAATTGCAAAGTGACACTTTTTGTATAACAAAAAAATGATTAGAATGACACTTATTATAAAACAGATGGAGTATGAAATACTCATTATCTTGTTTTTTTTTTGAATAAGGTGAAATACTCGTTATGTAAGTTTATCTAAATAGAATTTTTGGTATTGATGCTGTGCAGTAGTGCACCTTTATTAGCTACTACTTCACCCTTTGCTTTAATCGTGAGTGGCATCGATGCCTCCAGATACAGCCATCTGATGCGCCAAATCTTGGGACCATGATGATAAGAACGAAAGAAGTTGAATACTACACCGAAGTTGTAATTACTTAAACATATCTTTATCAATACTTTAATGGCAACGCCAATAATTCTCTTCTTTCGGGTTCTCATCCAGCTGACAGAAATGTCTGATCAAAATACATGTATTTTTCTTTAACTTTGTGTATACAAGTCAAGATATTGTCAGCACAGTACATTAATGACACACTCTTAGTTATTTGCATACCACACGTTGCCAAGAAAAATATTTCTAAACAAAAATCTCTGATTCAAACAACTATTAGATCTTTATTTAATAACGAGAATTTGTTTATCATAGGTAGGAAGGATGCTTAAATAGAACAAAAATCTTCCTTTTTTTGTTTGGCTGTTTTCATTAAAAAAAAGGAAAAGATCTCACATCAAAAATAAAAAGAGATTTAGTTAATATATAATAGATTTGGATCACTCTTCTTGTCCTCGCTTGGTTTTAAACTATGTTATATAGAATCGGAAACGAATACACGGAAATGGGTATGCGGAAACAGAATCGAATGGAAGCACATATTCAAAAGTTTTAAAAAATTAACAAGCGAATACGTATTAGAAGCGTATATATCTATCTATAGATATATATATTAAAATATAAAAAAAATTTGTAAATTTATGACTAGAGATTATATAATTCAAATAAAATAAAATAAATTATTCATTTTTACTAATTTTAAATGATTTCATATTAAAACTGTGAAAATACATAAAAATTAAGTTTATAAGAAATAATTATATTAATTATTTAAAATATTTCATAAATAATTGACAAAATATATATGAATATATATGCTATATCTCTAATAAAAATCTCAATGAATAAATATAATTTATAGTATTAATATTAATATTTGTATATTTCTATTCTCTCTATTTCGTTATTATTGAATTTAGACTTTAGGTAAAAAAACATGATTTTATATTTTATTTTTGTCTATGACAATGTGTTTAAAAAAAAAACAGAAGTGTGATTCCAAAATGGAATCATAAGCTTTCAACATGATTTTAAATAGGATATTTAAGAAGCGTTTTAAAAGCGAAATTGCGCAAATTTCCACAAAGTTCTGATTCCGAAGCGGGAAGCGAACATCGGATGAAGATTCCATGCAACATAGATTTTAAGTTAGAAGTTCAAAAAACTTAATATGGTATCAGAGAAAAACCACACTTTAACCATTAATCTAGTCCGGAAGATGGTCCGACCATTTTACTAATTAATGGGCAAAAAAACCATAATTTCTGCAAAATAGATAGAAAAAAAAAGTTTAATGAATTCTGTCGAGATCAATTAATTTTAAGTTGAAATTCTAAAAAAAAAACTTTAACACTTTTTTTCTACCATTTTCTCACCAAAACTCGACATGCACGCATAACGTGTGTAAATTGTTTAGTCTAAATTTAAATCTCACGCGAAGTCTGTGTGAAATCGGAAAGCAGACCTAACTCTGTCTTAATCCTAGCAATCGTAGCTTGGTTCTAAAGCTCGAAGCTCTAAAAATGTGGGTAAACATGTATATTAACAGCAGTGATGGACCTAATTAATCCACGTCACTTTATAACTAGGCCATTATTAATTACAGAACTTCGATTCATTCATTTGGTTCAATTGTCTGTCGTTGATACAAGAAACCGAAATAGTATATTGTTACAAGAAGAACTAATAGAAAGAAGAAAAAAAAAACAAGTCCAATTTATTTCAAGCAAAGAATAGTATAAAGTTTCAGCTTTGGTTTATAATTAACATTCTCATATTATTTGATGTATAAATTTTATACTTTATACTCGGTCATATTATGTAAGCGTGGAAACAAGAATACTCTTGGACAATTAATTTTTGAAATGTGACGTAAATGACAAAATAACAGAAAAATCTTTCGATATTTTACTTTCCTTAAAATGTGATATTTCCTTTGTTGGAGCATGAATATATACGAATCCTCTTGTCGACAAAAAAGAAAAGAAATTGACATTAAAAATATGGAAATTATCTATCAAAATGATTAGTCTAAATTTGCATGGAATCGGAAACAGATACATAAAAACACGAAATATTTTGAAAACGTGATTATTAAGAAATTTTGGAGTGGAAATGTTTTGGAAGGATGTTGGATTTGATTAAACAACACTACTGTGGGAATGAAATAAAATAAATGTAACTAATGAAATTAATATTAAAATGAAATTAATATTAAAATGAAATTAATATTAAAATGAAATTAATAAAAAATATCATAGACTTAAAACACTTATAAACTAGGAGCACACCAATGAAACACACTAATAAAATGATAAATAAAGAACAAAAGATGAAAGAGATACTGATAAACAATATATGTTTTTCAAATCATGATATATTATTTATACTATGATATATCTAGGGACAGGTAATTGTGATGGAATGCAGAAAAGCAAAAATCATGTATGTAAAACGTTTTAAAAAAGTCATCGTAGGCAATGAAATGTTGTCGGAAAAATTGATGTTGATGGTTGAGTAAAAGAAAATAAGATACTTGAGAGTGAAAACATAATTAACTTTTAATGTGTAAGAGAAAAAAGATACTTGAGAGTGAAATGTAAGAAATGAATAAGCAGAAGAGTTAGCAGTAGCACAAAAAAAAAAAAGAATAAGCAGCAGAGTGAGAGGTCTTTATGGGGGATCCACCTCCTTGTCGACCAGTTCTAAAGTTGGGAGGGTTCCCCTCCGGTTTAATTGAATTTACTGTTTTTCTCACTTATCAATTACCACTCACTTCCTTCGTTTCTCTTGTTATTTATAATACGTCTATTTCATGTCTTATTAGTTATCAATCACTTATCACTCAGTAACCTATATTAGATGGTTGGTCCATCGGACCATCTCTGACTTTGAAGGGTACTACATTTGATACCTAGACGTCGATGTTTTAGAATAATTTGTAACTGGATTATTAATCTTATTTTCGAATAACAAATAAGACGGATTCATGTTTTTTTTTTAACTTTCAGGATATATGGGCCAAAAGAACTCCGAGGAAACAATATCAATGACTAATCTAATTCCGGATATTTACATAAGATCTAAAGTAAGGTCCATCTTTATCTAGCTAAACAGTAATAAGTTAGTTTATAAAAAGTTATATTTCGAACCAATGGGTTTATGCTTTACCCTACCTCCTTTCTCTTATCATTATATAAGAATAACTTAATGAAATTATATACATAGTCACAAACCTCTAAAATTATGCAAAAGATTATTAGAATTTTTCTTAAATGATTATTGTCCGTCCCTGATCATTAGACTGATTGGTTGATTCATGTTATTTCAAGTGATAAATTAAGTCCCAGTTCGGCTGTTCTTCCATACAGCTAGTCGAAGACTGATCATAGTGACTTTCGCTATAAGAATTTCACTGCATATCTACAAGATCATTAGACAAAATGAACCTCATAAGTCAAGCCTGAAACGATCAACTTTTATGACACACATAATGTATATAACACAAGATTATGATTGCGGAAAGAGTGAGTAGTAACCGAGTAGTAGTTTATCTAGTTGGTAAATATTTGTGATTGACTTGCCTATCGAGTTAGCACTTAGATACTGTCGTGTTCACAATCAATTATTGTATAGAAGGTAACTGAATAGTACTCCGATCACGTTAGTAAAATTTGCGATTGATTCAACGTTGATTGTACATTTTGCTTCGGTAGTATTCAGAAAGCAAGTGGATAGTAATCACATGGTTCTTACAGGTTCTTATCACGTTGGTAAAAATTTTGAGATTGATTCCTGTTGAGTGAACATTATATTTATGTCGTATTTTCATCGCTGCTACAAACTTCAATAATGTAGATTTCACATCAAAGAGACGTAAGGACATATGCATGCACACGGTTGGGACGAATTTAAGAAATGTTTTTAAGAATTGTAATATCAGACGCTCGTCTTTCTCAACAAACAAATCTCTTAAAGTGTCTTGTCATTTTGTGGGGTCCATCGGTACCATCCTTTAAAGTATAAATCTCAAAGTACATGCATGTAAAGTGGATCGGAATAATTACACCCTCAAAAATAAACAAAGGCTAAAATAAAAGAAGAGAATGAAAAAGTAAGATTGCGTGAGTAAAAAGGAACAGAAAATTTTAAAATTTTAAAAGTAAGTAGAAAGCAAAAAAGAAAAAGTGCAAACGCGTCCCTTTGATTGATGTTAATTGTGTTGAAAGTTGTGCATGATGTTTCTGTGAAGCTTCTAGTTTAGATACCTTATTAATGGCTTAATCAGTACACTCGGATCCTATAAACCTCATAGGAACGTTCTCTGAATACTTTAACAACTAAAGAATTCGAACTCTTTTACCAGGAAAAAAAAATTCGAACTCAATACAATATATTTTCTAGTCATTGGTATAGATTGATAAAGGTAGCTTCATACCATACTTGTAATTAATCATCTTCCTGATTACGATCTAAAGTGGCGAATTGCTATAGATTATACTAACCATCCTATCTTTTGTTATAAGTATAATCGTAGCAAACTTCCTCACATGAGTAATTATATAGGAGTAGTTCAGACTTTGTAAATTGCAAACAACATGAAAGATTGAAACTAACGTTTGTTAATTTTGGTAGGTTTGATATGAATAATAGATTTTCTTTATACGAGTTCTTTTGCAATTATACTAGATATACTGGAAAACTTGATAGATATATGTTTTTCAAATCATGATATATTATTTATACTATGATATATCTAGGGACAGGTAATTGTGATGGAATGCAGAAAAGCAAAAATCATGTATGTAAAACGTTTTAAAAAGTCATCGTAGGCAATGAAATGTTGTCGGAAAAATTGATGTTGATGGTTGAGTAAAAGAAAATAAGATACTTGAGAGTGAAAACATAATTAACTTTTAATGTGTAAGAGAAAAAGATACTTGAGAGTGAAAACATAATTAACTTTTAATGTGTAAGAGAAAAAGATACTTGAGAGTGAAAACATAATTAACTTTTAATGTGTAAGAGAAAAAGATACTTGAGAGTGAAAACATAATTAACTTTTAATGTGTAAGAGAAAAAGATACTTGAGAGTGAAAACATAATTAACTTTTAATGTGTAAGAGAAAAAGATACTTGAGAGTGAAAACATAATTAACTTTTAATGTGTAAGAGAAAAAGATACTTGAGAGTGAAAACATAATTAACTTTTAATGTGTAAGAGAAAAAGATACTTGAGAGTGAAAACATAATTAACTTTTAATGTGTAAGAGAAAAAGATACTTGAGAGTGAAAACATAATTAACTTTTAATGTGTAAGAGAAAAAGATACTTGAGAGTGAAAACATAATTAACTTTTAATGTGTAAGAGAAAAAGATACTTGAGAGTGAAAACATAATTAACTTTTAATGTGTAAGAGAAAAAGATACTTGAGAGTGAAAACATAATTAACTTTTAATGTGTAAGAGAAAAAGATACTTGAGAGTGAAAACATAATTAACTTTTAATGTGTAAGAGAAAAAGATACTTCGAACCAATGGGTTTATGCTTTACCCTACCTCCTTTCTCTTATCATTATATAAGAATAACTTAATGAAATTATATACATAGTCACAAACCTCTAAAATTATGCAAAAGATTATTAGAATTTTTCTTAAATGATTATTGTCCGTCCCTGATCATTAGACTGATTGGTTGATTCATGTTATTTCAAGTGATAAATTAAGTCCCAGTTCGGCTGTTCTTCCATACAGCTAGTCGAAGACTGATCATAGTGACTTTCGCTATAAGAATTTCACTGCATATCTACAAGATCATTAGACAAAATGAACCTCATAAGTCAAGCCTGAAACGATCAACTTTTATGACACACATAATGTATATAACACAAGATTATGATTGCGGAAAGAGTGAGTAGTAACCGAGTAGTAGTTTATCTAGTTGGTAAATATTTGTGATTGACTTGCCTATCGAGTTAGCACTTAGATACTGTCGTGTTCACAATCAATTATTGTATAGAAGGTAACTGAATAGTACTCCGATCACGTTAGTAAAATTTGCGATTGATTCAACGTTGATTGTACATTTTGCTTCGGTAGTATTCAGAAAGCAAGTGGATAGTAATCACATGGTTCTTACAGGTTCTTATCACGTTGGTAAAAATTTTGAGATTGATTCCTGTTGAGTGAACATTATATTTATGTCGTATTTTCATCGCTGCTACAAACTTCAATAATGTAGATTTCACATCAAAGAGACGTAAGGACATATGCATGCACACGGTTGGGACGAATTTAAGAAATGTTTTTAAGAATTGTAATATCAGACGCTCGTCTTTCTCAACAAACAAATCTCTTAAAGTGTCTTGTCATTTTGTGGGGTCCATCGGTACCATCCTTTAAAGTATAAATCTCAAAGTACATGCATGTAAAGTGGATCGGAATAATTACACCCTCAAAAATAAACAAAGGCTAAAATAAAAGAAGAGAATGAAAAAGTAAGATTGCGTGAGTAAAAAGGAACAGAAAATTTTAAAATTTTAAAAGTAAGTAGAAAGCAAAAAAGAAAAAGTGCAAACGCGTCCCTTTGATTGATGTTAATTGTGTTGAAAGTTGTGCATGATGTTTCTGTGAAGCTTCTAGTTTAGATACCTTATTAATGGCTTAATCAGTACACTCGGATCCTATAAACCTCATAGGAACGTTCTCTGAATACTTTAACAACTAAAGAATTCGAACTCTTTTTACCAGGAAAAAAAAAAAATTCGAACTCAATACAATATATTTTCTAGTCATTGGTATAGATTGATAAAGGTAGCTTCATACCATACTTGTAATTAATCATCTTCCTGATTACGATCTAAAGTGGCGAATTGCTATAGATTATACTAACCATCCTATCTTTTTGTTATAAGTATAATCGTAGCAAACTTCCTCACATGAGTAATTATATAGGAGTAGTTCAGACTTTGTAAATTGCAAACAACATGAAAGATTGAAACTAACGTTTGTTAATTTTGGTAGGTTTGATATGAATAATAGATTTTTCTTTATACGAGTTCTTTTGCAATTATACTAGATATACTGGAAAACTTGATAGATATATCGTATAATTTGGTAAATCACTGGAGCAAAATTTACAATACAATAGAGTTATTCTATTTTTGTGGGAATTGTAGAAGAAAAAACAAATTTGGATTGGAGATGCCCTTACATACGCAAAATGTTTTTTATTTTACAACTTCTAGATAATAATATTCTTCTTAAATCACTAAAGATACCTATTTAAGAAGATATCATTTAAAAAAATCACATGATATTTTTCTTAATGCATACTACCAAAATTCCTAGATATTTTGTTGTATTCGAAATGGAAGAATATTTTTGAAACAAGAATTTACACACACACAGTTAGGAGTTGGCACAGATCGGATAGTACCATATTTTTTGGTATTTTCGATTTGCTTTGTATCTTCTGAATATCGATTTTCGATTTGCTTTGTATCTTCTGAATATCGATTTTCGATTTGCTTTGTATCTTCTGAATATCGATTTTCGATTTGCTTTGTATCTTCTGAATATCGATTTTCGATTTGCTTTGTATCTTCTGAATATCGATTTTCGATTTGCTTTGTATCTTCTGAATATCGATTTTCGATTTGCTTTGTATCTTCTGAATATCGATTTTCGATTTGCTTTGTATCTTCTGAATATCGATTTTCGATTTGCTTTGTATCTTCTGAATATCGATTTTCGATTTGCTTTGTATCTTCTGAATATCGATTTTCGATTTGCTTTGTATCTTCTGAATATCGATTTTCGATTTGCTTTGTATCTTCTGAATATCGATTTTCGATTTGCTTTGTATCTTCTGAATATCGATTTTCGATTTGCTTTGTATCTTCTGAATATCGATTTTCGATTTGCTTTGTATCTTCTGAATATCGATTTTCGATTTGCTTTGTATCTTCTGAATATCGATTTTCGATTTGCTTTGTATCTTCTGAATATCGATTTTCGATTTGCTTTGTATCTTCTGAATATCGATTTTCGATTTGCTTTGTATCTTCTGAATATCGATTTTCGATTTGCTTTGTATCTTCTGAATATCGATTTTCGATTTGCTTTGTATCTTCTGAATATCGATTTTCGATTTGCTTTGTATCTTCTGAATATCGATTTTCGATTTGCTTTGTATCTTCTGAATATCGATTTTCGATTTGCTTTGTATCTTCTGAATATCGATTTTCGATTTGCTTTGTATCTTCTGAATATCGATTTTCGATTTGCTTTGTATCTTCAATAATGTAGATTTCACATCAAAGAGACGTAAGGACATATGCATGCACACGGTTGGGACGAATTTAAGAAATGTTTTTAAGAATTGTAATATCAGACGCTCGTCTTTCTCAACAAACAAATCTCTTAAAGTGTCTTGTCATTTTGTGGGGTCCATCGGTACCATCCTTTAAAGTATAAATCTCAAAGTACATGCATGTAAAGTGGATCGGAATAATTACACCCTCAAAAATAAACAAAGGCTAAAATAAAAGAAGAGAATGAAAAAGTAAGATTGCGTGAGTAAAAGGAACAGAAAATTTTAAAATTTTAAAAGTAAGTAGAAAGCAAAAAGAAAAAGTGCAAACGCGTCCCTTTGATTGATGTTAATTGTGTTGAAAGTTGTGCATGATGTTTCTGTGAAGCTTCTAGTTTAGATACCTTATTAATGGCTTAATCAGTACACTCGGATCCTATAAACCTCATAGGAACGTTCTCTGAATACTTTAACAACTAAAGAATTCGAACTCTTTTTACCAGGAAAAAAAAAAAATTCGAACTCAATACAATATATTTTCTAGTCATTGGTATAGATTGATAAAGGTAGCTTCATACCATACTTGTAATTAATCATCTTCCTGATTACGATCTAAAGTGGCGAATTGCTATAGATTATACTAACCATCCTATCTTTTGTTATAAGTATAATCGTAGCAAACTTCCTCACATGAGTAATTATATAGGAGTAGTTCAGACTTTGTAAATTGCAAACAACATGAAAGATTGAAACTAACGTTTGTTAATTTTGGTAGGTTTGATATGAATAATAGATTTTTCTTTATACGAGTTCTTTTGCAATTATACTAGATATACTGGAAAACTTGATAGATATATCGTATAATTTGGTAAATCACTGAGCAAAATTTACAATACAATAGAGTTATTCTATTTTTGTGGGAATTGTAGAAGAAAAACAAATTTGGATTGGAGATGCCCTTACATACATAAAATGTTTTTATTTTACAACTTCTAGATAATAATATTCTTCTTAAATCACTAAAGATACCTATTTAAGAAGATATCATTTAAAAAAATCACATGATATTTTTCTTAATGCATACTACCAAAATTCCTAGATATTTTGTTGTATTCGAAATGGAAGAATATTTTTGAAACAAGAATTTACACACACAGTTAGGAGTTGGCACAGATCGGATAGTACCATATTTTTGGTATTTTCGATTTGCTTTGTATCTTCTGAATATCGATTTTCGATTTGCTTTGTATCTTCTGAATATCGATTTTCGATTTGCTTTGTATCTTCTGAATATCGATTTTCGATTTGCTTTGTATCTTCTGAATATCGATTTTCGATTTGCTTTGTATCTTCTGAATATCGATTTTCGATTTGCTTTGTATCTTCTGAATATCGATTTTCGATTTGCTTTGTATCTTCTGAATATCGATTTTCGATTTGCTTTGTATCTTCTGAATATCGATTTTCGATTTGCTTTGTATCTTCTGAATATCGATTTTCGATTTGCTTTGTATCTTCTGAATATCGATTTTCGATTTGCTTTGTATCTTCTGAATATCGATTTTCGATTTGCTTTGTATCTTCTGAATATCGATTTTCGATTTGCTTTGTATCTTCTGAATATCGATTTTCGATTTGCTTTGTATCTTCTGAATATCGATTTTCGATTTGCTTTGTATCTTCTGAATATCGATTTTCGATTTGCTTTGTATCTTCTGAATATCGATTTTCGATTTGCTTTGTATCTTCTGAATATCGATTTTCGATTTGCTTTGTATCTTCTGAATATCGATTTTCGATTTGCTTTGTATCTTCTGAATATCGATTTTCGATTTGCTTTGTATCTTCTGAATATCGATTTTCGATTTGCTTTGTATCTTCTGAATATCGATTTTCGATTTGCTTTGCTTCGAAGACTTACGGATATTCGGATTTTTCGGATCGAATCGAAACGAATAACGAATCGAATCAAATAAAACGGATAAAATGTCCACCCCTACCCACAGTGACCAGAACATCAAGATGTATGTGCGTACGAAAAGGAGAGAGAGATAAGTCCATGGGGCTTAAAAGGTCTACAGCTGACGAATCAGCATCATACATTAATGGGTTTCCTAATTTCTAGATCCAAGTCCGATTAAAGCCAGTGCCACAATCTTCCAAGTATACCAATGTGTAGGTCCGGTCAACTACTGTGACACTTGACCGAACCTGAATTGTAATTTGTCCTATTTGTAATACAAACTAGATTTTGATCTGCGCACCCGCGCGGATGTATGTTTTCAAAAATATGTTGCTACTTATGTTTTATGGCAAAAAACCTGAATCTGAATAACCGAACCGATCACGATCCGAAAAAGTAATACCAAAACCGAAGCAAAATTAATTAAATATTTGAATTATTCAAAATTTTGGTATTTAGAGAACCTAAACCGAATCCAATCTGAACTGAATTATTTCGGGTACCCGAATATATCCGAAATAGATTTATATACTTATATATTAATTATTTTAGATTTAATATATATAAAAACATCCAATATATATGATACCTTTTAGTTGATTTAAATACTTGAAAATATATACAAATAGTCAAATGTAAATATCTAAAATAGTTAACGTATACTTAAAATAAAATACTTAAAATAATGATTGATTTTATATCCAAATATTTGAACCAAACCAATTTATATGTTAAATTTAGGTATTCTAACATATTTTATTCAAATTTATATGTAATATATTATTTTGTTTATAGATTTTAAAGAAATTCAAAGTATATAATGAATTTTAAAAATAATTTAAATGAGTTGTCTGAACCCGAAATGAACCCGCAAAGATCTGAATCAAACCCGAACCAAAATTTAGAAACATCCGACTGGGGCTGAAATCTTTAACCCCGGAGACTCGAAGCCTAAACAGATCCAAACTGAACCTGAATGGGTACCCGAACGCTCATCCCTAGTCACTATTATATATCATATATGTGTCATCATATAATTAATCGTATTTTATACTATCATCATATAAGTAATCATATAATTAATAGTATTTTATATGTATCATCATATAAATAAT
Organism: Brassica carinata; assembly: GCA_016771965.1. Classification (NCBI taxonomy): domain Eukaryota; kingdom Viridiplantae; phylum Streptophyta; class Magnoliopsida; order Brassicales; family Brassicaceae; genus Brassica; species Brassica carinata. The sequence continues at coordinate 27,097,912 of CM028688.1, read as the reverse complement.
CACATATATTATATTTTAAAACTTAATGTGAAATATAAAAACCATAATTTAAGTTGGTATATGAAATTGGTCTTTGTATTGTATTTTCTTATATATCGAAAACATTTTTAATAATGGTTATTGGAAAATATTTTAGTAAAAATCAAATTTTGAATATATGTGTATTTTAATCAATTTTTGATATATATCAAATTTCAACTATGATTTTGATTTGAAATATGTATATAAAGTTTAAATTTTGTTCTATAATTATTTTAGACAAAATTTATTTTTAGATTCTCTCATTTTCATATCTTTTAAAGGTGGCCTAGATAGATAGTTTCTTAAAAAATAATGAACTTTCAATTTTTTTAATAACATAAGTCCATTACTTTTTTTTTCTTTTTTTTTTCTTAATGTACATCTATATTTCCAAACAACATTATACTCTTTTTATACTTCTATCCAAGTTTCCAAATAAACTTTTTTTAAAAAAAACTGTTATTCATGTTTCCAAATAAACATATTTTTTCAAATTGCTATCAATGTTTCCAAACTAACCGAATTTGTACTTCAGTTTTAATAATATAGATATATTATATTTTAAAACTTAATGTGAAATATAAAACCATAATTTAAGTTGGTATATGAAATTGGTCTTTGTATTATATTTTTCTTATATATTGAAAACATTTTTTAATAATGGTTATTGGAAAATATTTTAGTAAAAATCAAATTTTGAATATATGTGTATTTTAATCAATTTTTGATATATATCAACTTTCAACTATAATTTTGATTTGAAATATGTATATAAAGTTTAAATTTTGTTCTATAATTATTTTAGACAAAATATATTTTTAGATTCTCTCATTTTCATATATTTTAAAGATGGTCTAGATAGATAGTTTCTTAAAATATAATGAATTCTCAATTTTTTTAATAACATAAGCCTATTACTTCTTTTTTTTCTTTTTTTTTCTTAATGTATATCCATATTTCCAAACAACATTATACTCTTTTTATACTGCTATCCAAATTTCCAAACAAACATTTTTTTAAAACTGCTATTCATGTTTTCAAACAAACCTATTTTTTAAATTGCTATCCATATTTTCAAACTAACCGAATTTGTACTTCAATTTTAATAATATAGATAACAATTTTACAATTTAGAGGGCTGTGCAAAAAGTCTTATCCAAATCTATAAGCCGGCCTTGTCGCTACCTACCAGTATTACCGTTTTACTAACAAGTAACTTGAAAATACACTAGTAGCAGAATTCTGAGGACCCGTGTAGGGTCGGATGATCGGACCCGGTCATGTAACGACCGTCCATCATGATGTTCCAGCAAGGCTTTTTAGAATGAACTAAATTCCAGCAAGGCTTCTTAATCGAAATGCAAGGCTCTAAGAGCATATTTATTGGGGTTCTTAGGATGTGGTTCTTAGCGGAATATAAGAAACCGTCTCTTAATTTTTAATTAAAAAGCTAAGAACTGACTCTTAAATATCTTATTTAAGAACTGATTTTTAGCTTTTTTTAGTTAAAAGTTAATAGACGGTTTTTTATATTCCTCTAAGAACTCCACCCTAAGAATCCACCAATAAACATGCTATACTGTGATGTAACACGACTTGTAATTAAAAGAAAATCGAATGCACATATTTTGTAAAATAAAAATGGAACATGTTCTGACTCCACACTGTTTTCAAAAAAAAAAAGTAAAGGGATATTTTTCCAGATGACGAATATCAAAACAACCCTGAAAATATATTCTTTCATATGCAATGTCACCTGTGATACACTTGTGACGCTAACATATAGGCTTAACACGGCTCAGCAAGTGAACATGATGACACTGATAAAACATGTATCAAAATTTTAAAAAGAAAGGCAAGTCTTGTATGGATTTTAAGCACACCAGGCTGTATATTACCTGGCCTTCTCTTGTGTATTTATAATGCATCTTAATCTAAGGGTACAGACTCCTTAGTTTTCTTTTTTTCAACAGCTTTCTCTGCCTCTGCTGATTCTAGCTTCTCCACTGGTTTCTCCTCTTTCTCTTCCACTGTTAACTTCTCAAGAAGACCAGCGGTATCGGAGGCGTCTTTGCTCTCTTCTTTCCCTTCTTCAGATTCGGCAACTTCCTTGAACTTTTCGATAAATGCTTTATTGCAGTCTGATGAAGTAAATAAACACTTGATTATTTATGCAGCTCTAAAATGAACTTAACAGGAGATCAAACAGCGGGGAAAACGTTTCACAAACACAAACAATAAAACAAGATTCAGAGAAACAAGATTTCAATACTACACAGCTCAGTACAAGTCTACATTGAGATACTAGTTATTACACTAGAGCACTGAACGAACTGGTTTTGTCCTTGCAGATGAAGCCTATATAGGTAACTTTTTAAATGCACGGAGAAGCCAAAATACCTCTACTTTGACTGCCGCCACTAGAAGGAAATTATCAAGCAACAACCATGATACTATTACAAAGGTTTCTGATTCAGGTAATAAATTCTGTAAGAGAATCTCCAAATATATTTTGCTTCCAAAGTGGAGTTGAGTTTCACTCCGATCTTACTCCATTTTTGAGTGAGATAGAATAATAAGTTAAAAATAAACTCATTACTTCAGTTTTGGAATTATATAGTCTGTTACACCATTCTGGATTGCAAAATAAAATGGGTCAAGAAGATTTTCCTTCGAACTGTATTTTGAAGTAGAAAATAAAAGGGAAAATCGCATAAAAAACCTTGAAAGTAGCACCTACTGACACTTTAAACCTTGAAATTTTTCGACTAACACTTCAAACCTTCAAAGTGGCATTTGTATCATAAAAACCTTCAACTTGGCTTACTTTTCCATCAAGTAAAAAAGTGACCTGGTAAACAGGTAAATGTGATGATGTGTAGGTTTTTTTCGAAAAAATTAATTATTTAACTAATAAAATCAATAAAAATTAAATAAAAATCATAAAATTAAATATAAAAAATCAGATAATTAAATAAAATTCATAAAATTAAATAAAATATTCATAAAATAAAAAAGTCAGAAATTAAATAAAATTTCAGAAAATTAATAAAATTTCAAAATTAAATACGATTAAATTAAAAATAATAAAATTAAATAAAAATCAGATAATTAAATAAAATGCAAACAATTAAATAAAAAATTCAGAAAATAAAAAATTCAAAAATTAATAAAATTTCATAAATTTAATAAAATTTCAAAAATAAATACGATTAAATTAAAATTAAAAGATTAAATAGAAGCTCAGAAATTGAAGAAAAATTATAGAAAATCAAAAAATTTGAAAAATTCATAATAGTTTTTTTTAAATTACAAGTTTGTTTTTTTTTTAAAAAAAAAAAATCGTTGACAATAAAAATTTCAAACATATCACTGATGACGATGGTGGTTTCTCACATTACTATTAACAATAACGTTTTTGACGTCTCTCAAACGATAGTTTCCGACATCATCATTAAAAATGATGGTAGATATGTCTATAAAAAATTTGACAACTATCATTTAAAACAGTATCTACCATTATAAAAGATCTTGATATACTTACCGTTTTAAATGACGGTTGTCGAAAACATAGTTATTGACATATTTACCATCATTTTTACGATGATATCGGAAACTATCTTTAGAAATATTTCTTAAGATATTTTTGAAATTGTTATTGTTAATGATGATGTATTTCTTTTTAAAATAATCTTGTAATTTTAAAAATTATTATGAATTTTTCATTTTCTAAAATGTTGTGATTTTTCTTTAATTTTTAATTAATTTTCGGAATTTTTATTTAATTTTCTGTATTTTAAATAATCTTATTTATTTTTGAAATTTTATTTTATTTTCTGAATTTTATTTAATTTTCTGAATTTTTAGAATTTTTAGTTTAGTTTTTCTGAATTTTTATTTCGTTATCTGATTTTTTAATTTAATTTTCTGATTTTTATTTAATTTGTATTGATTTTATTAATTAAATAATTAAGTTTTTCGAAAAAAACCTATACATCATCACATTTACCTCTTTAACACATCATTTTTTTACTTGATGGAAAAATAAGCCAAATTTTATGATACAAATGTCATTTTGAAGGTTTGAAGTGTTAGTCGAAAAACTTCAAGGTTTAAAGTGTCAGTAGGTACCACTTTGAAGGTTTTTTATGCGATTTTCCGGAAAATAAAATGAAGTTGGGGATGCTTTAAGAAAGATTTAATCGAGCAACTAACAAGTCTTTGAACATCTCTAATCAGACTTTATAATTTAATCAGACTCTTTTTTTACTCTATTTTAAATGAACAATGGAATAATATATTGAAAATACTCTACTGGACAAAATATATGCTTTGAGAAGATCCAAAGTATGCAGTTAAAAGGCAATATCACTAAGTACTTCAGTGATCTAAGACATACAATCAAGACCATGAAACGTCTCTTAAGCAATGAATATATTGTCCAATATAAAGTACTAGGGCAGTTCCGCGCTACATGCGGGATTCGATATATTGGTTTTTATGAAATATATAATTTTGTGTAAATTTTATTTTATGTTTAGTTGGTTAAAATGTGATTATGTTAAGAGAATGAGATTGAGTTTTCAAACGCCAGAATTCATTTTATGTCAGGGTGTCTAATACAATGGAGAATAAGGTTTTAACTTTGAGGTAATCTTAGTCGAATATATTTTATAGTTGTTTAGGACAATATCATGAATTGCTACTATTAACACTTGTTGTTTTTTTTTTGATATTTATGCTGTATTTGAACATTTATTTTTGGTTTATGTTATGTCAGTAATTTGGTAGAGATAAATTAAAACAAATGTACAACACACCAAATAAACGGAATATTATGCTTTGATGATTATATATTTATACTTAAATAAAATTTTAATCTGGCTATAGAATACTATGCACAAACAGAACTTATACGACCATACATTATTAAGTACAAAAAATTATAAATCAGCAAAATTAAACTAAATACTATATTTAAATTATTTTATTACGCTATAGTACAAATTAGTTAATAGAATAACTATATATAATTTTCGTTATTTGTATTAAAATTATCTTTAAATCTAAAATATGAATATATTAACATCTCAAATTGATAGTAAAAGCAGACCTTTCTTATAAATTATTTCATTTAATTTTTGAATATTAAAATTAAGAATATATTTGTAAATAGTGATAATAATATTTCTGAAGTTCAAAACATAACTTTTAAAAAATAAATAATGTACATAATTTTTTAAAGAAAATTATAAAACTTAAATTATCTAGATTAAGTATATAAATATAATGTCTATCTAAATTTTTTTTGAAGATAATATTGCACTCTAAACTAAACCCGGTTAATATGAATCGCACTCGCATCCAAAATGTGCAATTTTCCTATATATTTGTTTTAGTTTCAAAATCATAATAATCTCATTATAATACACTCTATCTGTTTATTATTATTATTATTAGTCTTTCCCTCTAACTCAAAACTAAAACAGTATTATAAGCATATTTTTCATTTTTTTTCTCTAATCAACTATTACAATTGTAATAGAAATCAAGTACTATTTTGTATTTGTAGACATAGTTGTTTAATATATATGCCTAATCATTCTATACAATCAATACTAACAAATATATAATCTCTGAATAAGAATATTTTACAATGACCTATAAAAAACAACTATTGGATGTTTTAAAGATACATAAGCAGTACGAATGCGATATAGAGCCACATACGGCATATTTAATGTTAGATGCGTTTGTGACTGAGCAAAGATGACAACGTCTTATGTTACTCCAATATCTGCCTGCAAGTCCAATATTTCTTCTGTTTTATCTTCTGGCCATAACTAAAAGTTATTTTAAAAAGATCTTACAGTATTGTCAGGGTATGTAGTGGATGTAATGGATCTCTTTATATACATAAGCGTTTATTGTTGTGCATAAAAATGACAGTTACACACTATTTGTATATGAAAATGCGAAGAGATATATTCATTTAACAAAGTGATGAGTTTTGGATGCAGGGACACGTGTCGCAACGTCAAAAGACAAATTTGTGACGTGGCATCCCATGTGGCATACTCTATGAGTGAAGAAACCCAACTTTATATATATAGATAGATGTACGCAACAAAATTGATTGCGTCTCCAAAACTAATTTTTGGAATTAACCTTTGAATCATTGTACTATATAATCAACTACTAACTTATAACATTTTCTTACCCAATAATCTTAGAAATAGCCTTTGACATCGTATTTTTTTACGTATTAACTTATAACATTTTATATACCAACTTTGTCATGATATTATCTAACACAATCTATAAACTGTTTAACCAGGAAAAAAGGACTTATTTCAAGAAAATCGCTAGGCAAGATTAAAAAAATGACAAAATGTCTGGAACCAAAATTAAGTAAATCACATCCACACTCTCTCGTTAAGGCCACCAAATCGGCATAAATGATAAAAAGAGTCTTTTATTCCGTTCCTTTGTAAGAAAGAGCGAATCATATAGAAAATCTACGGATCCAGAGCGGTGACTTGTTGCCACTCTCCATCAACAGCCTCTTTCCACACCGTCACATTATTGTTCCCATCAGACACAGCCAACAAGTTACCGGTCAAGGACCACGAGACCCGCCACACGGGAGTCTTAAAGTCATTCAGAACCTTACCTTCCCACTGCTCACCTTCTTTCCCCACTGTCCATATGACCACTTTCCCATCTTGCGAGCCACTAGCTATGGTGGACTTAGGGAGACCCAAGTTGGGTGCCCAAGCCACATCACGCACCCAATCAGTGTGCTTCTGAAGAGCCGGAAAGCAATCCATCTTCCACGAGCCGTTTGAGAGCTTCCACACTTTCACTGTATTATCACACCCACCAGAAGCTAGCTTGTAAACTAGGTCAAGCAAGCCAGAGCTGACAAGAGCACCAGGCGCAGTGGATGGGGCCCATGTGACTGAAGTGACACCAACCGGGTGCGCTTGGTCAATCTTCGTTGTGTCCCAGCCACCGTCAGCACGGCCTGTGAAAACCGAAATGTTTCCATCGGACGAACCGCAAGCCAAGGATAGTCCGAGTTCATAAGGAGCCCAAGCAATGGAGTTGACTGAAGTTTTGTGGTCTGTGAAGACGTGAGCTTGGGTCCATTGGTTTTGGCTGCCTTCTTTCCAGAGAATGACTTGACCATCGTAGGAGCATGAGGCTAGCATTGACCCAAACTTGGGGTGGGCCCACGCGACCTCCCAGACGGGACCACGGTGGCCGGTTAATGTAGCTAGGTGCTGAGATCCACCGTTGTTGCTGACCCCGGTTATCTTGATGGTGCAGTCAGATGAGGCAGTAGCTACACGCTTCCCGTAGTAATCCATTTGCACGTCATGGACGGTGTCCTCGTGACCTGTTTCAATCTTCTGACCCGGCATGGTTTTTCTTTCCCTGCTTCTTCTTAAAACCAAACAATGTAAAACGGTTGAAGATAAACTAAACACACAGCAAAAACAACTGGAGAAGCAGAGATCACAAACTATAAACTTCACAAAACAACGCTCATATTGGAAGCTCAATCATAAGAAATACGCATTCAGAGTCTCACACGAAATGCAAGGCAAAGTGTAACACTTTTCAGAAAACAAACGCATCTGCAACAGGAAAAGTCTGTAAACTAAGTACCTAAGATACGATTAGACATAAGACAACGCAATGCAAGTTGGTAAGAAACAAACTAGTTGATTCAGATCACACAATGTAAGCACGTTCTATATAGAATCACGAAAGATCTAGTGATTATCATCAACATCGCAGCGGCGGATCCGAGTGGTTATCGAAAAGCTGAATTGTACGATTACGATTCGATTAGATGGATGAGGGAGGAGGTTAGAGTTAACAATACGTAACAGATCAAACGAAGATCGATCACGCTGGAAAAAGAATTCAATCACAGTTTCAAATAGAACCCTAGCTTAGATTTTACCGAGAGAAACAAATAAGGGAAGAGATCTCGTACCTGAACGCACGGTCGATCAGACGCCGGAACGTGAATTGAAGAAGGAAACGCTTTAGGGGGAGGCAATCTGGATTTTTTTTTGTTTCTAGTGTTTGTATAAGCTGATTTTAAAAAAAAAAAAAAGATCGGCCGAAAACAGTAATTTAAGCGTATCCCAGACTCTAAACCGAGTGGGTCAAACAAATATCGTTCGGTTTTGGTTGATTTGGAAAATGTATCTAAATAGTACTTGGTTAGCTTATGGTTCAGATTCAGATCATTCTTACTTGTTTCGGGTCGGATCGGTTTTTTATAATAATAACCGTTTATAACGCAATGGGTAACATTCGGTTTCGGTTCAGTATTACTCAAATTAACTAAAAAATCATCGAAAAACCTAAATCAAAACAATCTCACTAATTAAAATGTCCAAGCAAAACAAACCAGAAAATGAAACATAGTTTTTCAACCCAGAAAATGAAACAAAGTAACAAACATAAAAAATGAACACATAGTGTTCACATCACACCGGAAACAGAAAGTACTTGAAATCTTGAATTAAAAAAAAACAAACACAAACTAAATCTTGTTTTCTTGAACACCAAATGAGACAACCACTCATCCACTCATTGCACTTTGGTGTCTGGATGTTGCATTCAGTTTAAACCTTAGGGGGAAAAATACTAAATAGAATACTATAAGATCATCTTGTACCACATTCGAAAGTAGTGGTTATATTGTATGTATTTCTCATTCATATGAATTTCAGATTTCAACAATTGCTCTGTGCACCACGACACCTTGACCATAGAGTGTGTCAAACAGTTCTTATATAGTTTTAAGACTCTCACACTAGTGTTAACTACACTTTCTGATGCTACAGATGATACATAAACTGTAAGAATATCAGCATTTATTAGAGACATGATTGGAAACTTCACATTGTTTCTTCTCCACCATGATAAAACCTCAAACTTGGTTCCAACAAATATTTTTGGAAGCTCAACTTTCTCCTTTATATACAATTCTAACTCATTACTAGAATCTTGTGTACATATTTTTTGTACAAGCTTCTCGTAGAGGTTATCCATTCTTTCATAGTCGATATCATTACCAGGAACTCTTCTCTAAAAAAACTGTACCTCCGTCTTTATCTTGGATTTGAGAAGATGATCGTCCTTACGACTGTAAACCACCTGATCCTCCACCACTTTTGCTAGCCACAAGACTATGTTTATCATATAAATGTTTCAAGATATCCAAAACTGATTCACAAAGTAGATTATAATCAATGCTTTCTTTTTCATAAAACTTCTCAAACCATGTCTTAGAAACCAATATACCGACTTCCTTCCATGTTTAGTCATAGACGTCTATCATATTTAAACATCTTATACGATTTATACTTTGTAAGATCACATAAAGGTAGTAATGATTTGTGGTTTTTGTCAACACGACTCTGTCAATACGACTTTCGGGGGTGTGATTTCCTAACAGTGGTTGAGCTCGATCTAAAGGCCGTGGTGGTGCCTATATCGCTCCCTTTGATGTGTAGGTGTCCCGATGAATTCTCTGTGGATTTCTCCTAGAAGCAATGGAATTGTTGTTTGATAAACTTGTTGCTGTCTATATTCTCCGAGGGAGTTCCACCATTCTTTAAGTGCGACGGATAGTCTCGCCGTGAATTGTTGAATTACTAGATGCAGGGGAGACGTAATGGCTTCCGAATTCATCCATGCATGGAATTCATCCAATGGAATATTCCATTTGTCGAAAGGAATGTCGTCGAACGTAAATACCATGACTTTTGAAGAAAAACTTTTATTAGGAATTTCTTCTCTTGGAGCTCCATAATTCATTTCTTCATCCCTTGAGTAAAGTTCGTTAATACTTGGCTCTTTCTTAGGAATACTTGATCCTTCACCAATTGCGAACTGTTTAGGTAGGGACTCTTCCTCTGAATTGGTATCGTACTCACTGGAACTTGTGTCTGAGAAATGTCTGATATTCACCGTTGGTTGTGGAGGTGAGAACTGAAGATTTTCCTAAGGGTCGTTCTTTGATGCTTCAGTGGATTTTCCAAGACCATCGAGCAGACTAGTCATCGAGCAGATCAGTCACTATTTGCAAGTCTTCTGTTTAGCCTGCAATACACAAGATGTTTACTTCTCTTTTCTTTCCATGATAAGAAGTTGCTTGAGTGCATTTGATAAAAAAAAAAATCACACTATCTAAATTACATTAGGGCTGAAACTTAATATCCGAAATCCGGATCCGATCCGGATCCGCTCCAAAGATAAGATATCCAGGGTGTCCGGATCCGAATCTTGATAGTAAAATTTCGGATCCGTCGAATCTGGATCCGGATATCTAGATTTTTAGGTTCGGAAATCTAGATCCGGATCCAATTGTTTTTAAATATATTAAATTTAAAATTTTATTAATAATTATAGTTAATTTATTATATTTATACATAAAATTAGTCTTATAACATTACATTTTAATTTTAATAATATATTAAATTTAAAATTTTATTAATAATTATAGTTGATTTAATTTATGTAATTTTTTAGATTTTTGTATTTTAAAAATATTTTTATTTTTTAAAATTATTTTTACAGATTCGAATACTCGCGGGTATCATGATATCTAGACGGATATCCGAAACTCGGATATCCGGAAGGAATAGATCCGAATCTGGATATTAAATCCCGGATCCGACGGATACAGATCCAGATCTGGGTATCCCAAATTTCCCTGATATCCGGATCCGTCCCAGGCCTAAATTACATAATCTATAATCTGAGTCAATCCCTTTTTTCTCTCACTTAACTAATTTTATTTTGATTATTTTGTCTGTAAATAAACAATTTTCTAAAAGCTGTAACTTTTCATTTTATTTATTTAAAATAAACAAACAAATATATTTTAATTTTTATGTATATAAGTCATATATATAACATATGTTTTATGGCATAGTACATTTTATAAATATATTACACAAATCATAAATATATTACATTATATTAAATAATATAATTATGATATATATATATATATATTTATATGATTTAATTTATATTTTTGCTTTAAAATAACTACAACTAAAATCTTATAACTACAACCAAAATTTTACACCTACCTACAATATCGATGCAGTCAAAATCCTAAAACTACAGATAAAATTTAACAGCAAAATTATTACATTTATAGTCCAACCAATTTTCCACAATTTTTCAAAAAGTTTAGAAGATCCATAAATGTCTAGTGTGGAGTTTTTAGTAAAAGGTATCTAGGAACTTTTTCATGTATTATTTATTGGTCGTATTGTTGAACTTAGCTACACTAGCAAGCAGGATACTGGCTAAGCTAGTGGCTATGTATAATCTATTACTATAAAAAAGGGTTTCTCTCAGTCCTACGGTATCCACCTAGGATTCTAGGTCACAAATTCATATTCTGTAGTTGCTACACGTGTCCTTTTTGAAAATTCATTGTGTTTTGTTTTGGTTCTGAATATAGTTATCTGGGCTGAAACTTAAAAGAATATTGGTCCATTAGGAGTCTCCGCTTTGTAGACGAAAAGCCGCCAGGATTCATCGTTTGTGATTCTTTCCACGGAAGCGTTAGAAGCTGCATTGACTCGACTCATTCAATGATTCTTTTCTATTTTCCAGGCGGTGTATGCGGTGTATCTCGGTGTATCCCTCGAGCATCATCATTGTAGGCTGTCCCCATTGTAGTAGGTGGATTCTCAGCCATTCTCTTTAGTTTTCTATGTACGAGCGAGCATAGCATCAACAACTGGAGCCATAACTCGATTGGATCACCATAACCCTAAACCCAAGCCCTCCTTGGATCTATAAGCGGCGTCCGTCTTTCGTCGGGGCTCTGTCTCTCACCGACGAAAGCTCGGGGTTCATCGGCTGAATCTCCTTTTTGTTGTTACCGTAGCATGAGCCCAGGAATCCTAAATAGTAAGAACGTTCCTCATCATATCCATGAGACCGTTTAGCGTCTTTGAATTATGCTTATATTTGGATCATGTCTTGGAAGAATAATAATCTTACCAATTTTGGCTTTGATATTATGTTTAATATTTTTTTATTAGATCTATAAATTTTGGTTGAGACATGTTGTTTTTTTTATTGAAATTCACAGTTGATTTTTCATTATATAAAATAATACTGGATTTTTGAGAATTGTCGAATTGATCCTCTGTTCTTATATGCTTCTTTTGCATTGACTATCTGTTCAAGCTTTTGCTCATTGGTGATTCTGGTGCTGGCAAATCATGCTTGCTTTTAAGGTTTGCTGTAAGTTTTCTATCTCGCCTTCTCTTTCTCTAAACTCAGTACTGTTGTTGCTCTTTTGAAGTGGTGTCTCAATTTTTTTTGGTACAGGATGATTCTTACCTGGATAGCTACATCAGCACCATTGGTATTGACTTCGTAAGCCTCTTTCCACTCATCAATTGGTTATGGGTAAAATCGTTAGAAGTTGTAATTTTTTTAATGATCTTTTGCAGAAAATCCACACTGTCAAATAAGATGGAAAAAACTATCAAGTCATGTCAGATCACTCAGATTGAAATTTGTATGCTCACTCTGTTTTGTATTATCACCAATTTTGCAGTGGGACACAGCAGGTCAAGACAGTTTCAGAACGATCATCAGCAGTTATTAAAGAGGAACTCATGGAATCGTTGTATTATGCTCATTATCACACTAACGTTACTAACTCCATGTTGTCTGACATCCATCAACACGACTCTGAACCTTTATCTGACATCACAAGCGAATGAACGAGACGGCGGAGATGATAAACTGAGGCAAAATTCAGTTTTTTTTGAGAATGGTAAAGGGCAAACCTCGATGGATACAGAACTTAGGATGTGGAAGATAAAGACGGAGACGGTGGGGATGTGAAAGCAGTGACTGAAGAAGAGAGATTAGGGGATTTGTTGAAGAGAGAGTCTCTGAGGCCTGATGTGATGTTAGCTGAGGGAGAAGGAGACAATGAGGATGATGTGTTATTACCATGGGATAAGAACGAGGAAGTTTGATATCAGCCAAAGCTATCAGCCTTTGTATACCAAGTATGGAAACAATACATGAAATCCCAACTAAAAAATTGATTAATAAAGCGTCTTTCTGTTTCTTCTTAAATATATATATATCAATAGTATTTTGTATTCTTCTCTTTACTTATTCTACATGCTTCTGACTGAGATTGCCGGTTTTCTGAGTTTGGATGTTCAAAAATAGGATGGAAGCATGAGAAAACAAACCGTTCATGAATTGATGAGACAAATCAGAGCTAAAAAGGAATTGTCTTCGAGGTTGATGAACTCGAGATACAAGCCGGACATGTCGAGAAGTTGTAGGGATCGTAAGCTATGACAAGGCAAAACAGAAATTATGATGGAAAGATAGATGAAAATGAGGGAGGTTGATGATGGTGTGTGATAGCAGTAGGGAGAAGTACAAAAGAATTGAGCTTGAGGTCATAAGAGATTTGATGGTGAAAATTATCAGGGTAAAAGATAGATAGAGAAGAACATTATATTAAATTTGTCTTCATTTGGATCCCTTTTCATGATTTTCACTATCTAAATACTACATATTCGTATCCTTCAACATGAGGCATCAGATATGTCAACATTATTTTCCTAAGAATATTCTTTCAAAGCATACTTAAATGATGCTTTGATTTTTAGCAAGAATTGGAATTTGTATTTTTACATTTAACTGGCAGATATGAGTATCAAAAAAATAGAAAATAAATAATGCATAAAACATTTAAGTATTTAACGAACAGTTGATCGTACTAAAATAAATTTTAATGATTGAGATTGCACTAAACAATAATGCTGTTTCTTAGTTACCGTGAACGGAAATATGGAATGAGTAAACTTGTGGAAAGGTCAGCAAAGTGAGAGGCATGAGGGTGTAAGTAGCAGTCAGGAATTTTCTTATCCAAAGAAGAAGCTTTATTTATTTATGAATAAGAATGAAGAAAGAAAACAGAAGAGTCAGGTCTTTGAGCCTTTGAGCTGAGGTATTGTTTCTCAATTTACAGATAGAAGGCTTGGTTTATATGATTTAGAGAAAACCTTGGGTTGTCGTTTTCTTAAAAAAATATTTGTTCTTTGATTTTATTTTGTTTGTAATGTGTTCATATGAACTGGTTTGAAGACCAACATTATTTTTGTCTTTTTGCTATTTTTACTCAATTCATTCTTTATTATAAAATAGTTTGGGTTAACTAAAAATAACCCATTTATACAATCATTTTCAATCAAAGACCATGTTTAGCAATTTTGTTTTCCTTCTGTTGCAATTTGATTAAAATAATCTTTTTAACCTTTTCCTACGCAACAATTTAGCTACAAAAATTGGTTTCTTTGGTTAGCCTGATAAAATAAGTTCCATACTCTATCAAACAAAAATTATATAGCCGTAAATTTAGTTAGCCAAGAGAATATATTATCGTTTGATATAGAAAATGTAAAGAATTGGTTTCTACATTCTATACTACCTTTAAAGACGGATGCCAGAGAAATGGGAACTCGATGATTTGAAAAACATAACTAAGCTTTAAACGAGTTATAAATTTTAACAGTTGTTTATATGAAAAACTAAATAATAAGATAAAAAATATTTAAAGCATAAACAAAGGTTAATTAAAATAAATGTCACCTTGCTTACCCTCTGTTAATTCTAATACTGAAAATATAATAAATAGTGAGTCATAATCATTTCAAATTTGTTGAGCAACACATTCAATAAATAAAAAAGAATTCTAAATTGGCATATTAATTATATTTAAAAGCCAATTCTAATATAATATATGTCTATTAATATCTAAATTATAATTATATTTTTTCACATGCTCTTATATCTAATTATTAAATAAACAATAAAGAAACTCTTATTTGATCAAAAACATAAAATAAAAGGTCTATGCTCCTTCTTTGGCAACAGAGGAAAAAGAAGAGTCTAAACTCAACTTTTCGCTCCATAAGATCTAGAGATATCTTTACGATATGTGGTTTAATAGGATTTCTCTATTTTGTTTTTTTATTCGATTTCGTTTGATTTAACTTATAATGCTCAAGGTTTAAATTTAGAAAAGTATTATGAGTATTATAACACTATAAAATTTTGAAAATCTGAGTCCACGACAATACTGAGTATGCTCATATGTTATTTTAGTTATAGAATTGAAATTTGATGTAGATAACACTGATTGCTTAACATAATCACGCTCATATGTTATAAAAGAAAATTTTACACAAAAAGTTATATCATCAATAAAAACCAATATATCACATCCCGTCCGTAGGGCGGGCCGGTCCTTTTAATCTATAGAATATTGAGCATATAAGTACATTATGAGGTGAGAACAAAGATGATAGTTATAAAATTTTAAGAAATTAAATATCTAGTATTCGTGCAGGATAATCAAATGCCGAAAAACATAGTATTATATTCTTAATTAGTTTAATTATCCAATACGGTCGAAGCAACAAGAAAAACTTAACAAAATTTTAAGAAATTAAATATCTAGTATTCGTGCAGGATAATCAGATGCCGAAAAACATAGTATGATAATCTTAATTAGTACAATTATCCAATGCGGAGTATTATAATCTTAGTTAGTACAATTATCCAATACGGTCGTAGCAACAAGAAAAACAAAAGGAAAACGTTTTGAGTTAGAGATAAGCGATGAAGAGAATGGAATATTCTTTAACAATTAGCGTATACTTTATGTTGATACCTTTCTCATTATTGGAAACTTGTGGAGTTGTGGTAAGCCAGCATTGCCCACCACTTCGTCATAGTCATCTTCCATTCTCTTTTTTTCTATTTCCTTGTTTATTGCCTGCTTTCTTTTTATTTTTGTTTTGTTTCAACATTGATCAAAGTTTATAGTTCACATCGACTATTGACCTAATAAATTTATCTACACCAATAACAAAATTAAGGTTATGCTGACAATTTCATGGTGACCCCTCGTCACCTTTAGGCCTAATCATACTAATTATGTGGTCTTGGTTCCTCTCTAACGACCTTTAAAAAAATATTCGGTCAAGAAGCTACCAAACCAAGATTGGGTGTGCAAGTGAGAGTTATCAACAAAAGGAGGTAACAGTTGAGAGTTAGGACTCTCATCACACCACGTAAAAAGAGTTCTCGAGATATAGATAGACCGATCCGAATCACATGCAATACCGAACAAAAAGTTAAGGCTGAGAATGAAGGATAGATTTTTGCGCAACTTCAGCTTATTATTATTTTGATGATGATAACAATGAAATAGAATACGAATAAATACACTGGTGTAAAACGTGGCATATATCTGAATATTCTCTACCACCAATAACAACACCACCAACAATATTTCACACGTTATCACCGACGTCAACTCCCAGTCTTCATTCACCGTCCGTGTACCGCTATCATCGGTAGACTCCGGTGACGTGTTTAATTCCGATTCTGCCCTTGTTGAACTCGGATATTCCCATTGTGCACCTGACTCTTCGGAAACATTGCCTCTAACCTCAGTCCAACCATTAGATTCCCAAATTGTCTCTCCGGTCGTCGTCGCTAATTTACTTATCCTTGCCATCGCTGAGACCATGGACTCAACTCTCGACTCATCGAACTCTTCCTCTTCCTCGAACTCCGAGTTGACCCAGTCCAATACGCAACGCGGAGACGACTCGGTAATGACAAATGAGTGATGATCTTCTTGACATAATAGAAACGGATGCTCCAGAAGCTGATCGCAACTCCATCTCTGACTCCTATCTCGTCTCAAGCATCTGTCCAAGAAGTCGCGGCAGAGCTCCGAAACACCCGCCGGAATAAACGGCAACTCGTTTGAAAACCCGATTCGACTCAGCGAGTCGAAACCGTGATCTTCCCACGCTGGCTTCCCGGTGAGCATCTCGATGACCGTACAGCCAAGAGACCACACGTCGCTCTCCGGTCCTTGGTACTCTCCCCTAACCACTTCCGGAGCCATCCAGAGCGGACTTCCACGCGGCGAAATCTCCACCGTCGGTTTCTCCAACTCCATCGCCGAGCCGAAGTCCGCTAGCTTAACGGAAGTTCCGCCGTTAGCAACGAGAACGTTCTTAGACTTCACGTCGCAGTGAACGACTCCGTTTGCGTGAACGTGGCCGAGAGCAGAGACGAGACACCAAACGTAACGACGGAGAGTTTCCTCCTCGACGATTTTACCAACGTTAGTAGCCACGTCACCTTCCGGCAAATACTCCAAGTGGAGATTCCTAAACGACGTCGTTCTCTCGTTGGACATGTCATCACCGAGGAACCTCACGATGTGCGGGTGAGCCCTGAGAGAGCGGAGGATCGCGATTTCGTTCTCCAGCGACTCGGATTGAGAAGGAAGACACGTGGCGAGATCCACTGACTTCACGGCGAAAACTCCACCGTCGATTTTACTCACGGCTTTGCTTACTGTTCCAAAACATCCTCTTCCGATACAAGAACCTCGAATCCAAGAACTGCTCTGTTTCTCCATGTCTGCTGCTTGAACTAACTTTCGTGTGCAAATTCTCAAGGACACACGACGGTGTATTTATAGGTGTGTCCGAAAATGCCAAATGTGAACGAGAAATAGAGTTGGAATTATATTACTTTCCGACGTGGACGTTTCTTTTCTACTTGTCTTTCTGAATTTTGAAATCGTGAAGCCATTTTTAAAAAAGTTTCCCACTTGGGAAATATAAGTTTAAATATATTTTTAGTTAAGACAAATGGATAATTAGCAGAAACAGTTTGATGACGTCAGTGCGACACTTGGAGAAGTTCTCGGGATGTTCTGTAATAAACCGAGTGCTTTCCATATTATCCTTAAAGGAACAAGTTGCGGTCTGATCAGGTCCGTTGATTCGTTACCCGAAAAGGATAAAACTTGATAAGTCAACGTCTCTAGTTTTCAAGCAAATGTAAGTTATTTTTTTTTGTCAATTCTTTTCTTTTAAATGTCAACAAAATAAACGGTTGTTTTAATTTACTGAGTTGAATTCATGAGATCTCTATAACGAATCTTGGGAACGGTAAACTAACTAAACGTGTAGATTGAATTTCGGACGTTTGTTCTATTGACTTTTGTTGTTGGTTGTGTGCGTTATAGATTTATGTTTGTTGACTGGAGTTGATTACACGATTAGGCATGGAATATTCGGTGATAATCTTCCAATCAAGTGCTATTCTTGAAATCGTGATACTTTAATCAAACACGTAACAAGCCAATCATATACATCGAGCTTTTTCTTTATTTTTCAACTTACAGATAAATATATACTCTATGCCAGATTTGAATTCAGATAATAGAACAATGGTGGCATAATAAAACAATGTAGACAGTTGTAATCTTATAGTATCTAAACGCTATGCGTTTTTGTAAAGCGATTTTATTTCGGATACTTCGCCTAAAAAGTAAAAGAGTTTGATAGCAAAGTAGTTTGTACGATTAACTACTTCGAATTCTTGATCCTTTGTCTGAAAACACGAATGTTTACAAAATGGCTAAACAATAACTAGACGATTTATATGAGCCTAGTGTTTAGATGGACGAGTGGATGTCGTCTAAATCTATTTTTTAAATCGTTTTAGAAAACTTGCTGTCTTTTACACCAATTTGTAAAATAATGAGAAAATACCAATATACATCTCATTTTCGAAATTTCGTAGTTTAAACATAATATAATATACAATCAGAGTACTTGAATAAGATGGAATTAAGCAGTCTTCTGTTTTTATATCCATTATAGTAAAACAAATATTTTTTAATATATCATTCAAATAACATGTAACATTGTATTGTAACAAATGTGAAATCAGATGGGATATGACGGTCGCACTAATAAAATTATAAAAGCAACTAAGCTGCATGCATGTCTTCGTGTCGTTCAGAATTGTGTATATATTATTAATGCTCTAATCACTTTAAACATTTTTGTTTAATCGTCCGGTCCTTGGTACTCTCCTAACCACTTCCGGAGCCATCCAGAGCGGACTTCCACGCGGCGAAATCTCCACCGTCGGTTTCTCCAACTCCATCGCCGAGCCGAAGTCCGCTAGCTTAACGGAAGTTCCGCCGTTAGCAACGAGAACGTTCTTAGACTTCACGTCGCAGTGAACGACTCCGTTTGCGTGAACGTGGCCGAGAGCAGAGACGAGACACCAAACGTAACGACGGAGAGTTTCCTCCTCGACGATTTTACCAACGTTAGTAGCCACGTCACCTTCCGGCAAATACTCCAAGTGGAGATTCCTAAACGACGTCGTTCTCTCGTTGGACATGTCATCACCGAGGAACCTCACGATGTGCGGGTGAGCCCTGAGAGAGCGGAGGATCGCGATTTCGTTCTCCAGCGACTCGGATTGAGAAGGAAGACACGTGGCGAGATCCACTGACTTCACGGCGAAAACTCCACCGTCGATTTTACTCACGGCTTTGCTTACTGTTCCAAAACATCCTCTTCCGATACAAGAACCTCGAATCCAAGAACTGCTCTGTTTCTCCATGTCTGCTGCTTGAACTAACTTTCGTGTGCAAATTCTCAAGGACACACGACGGTGTATTTATAGGTGTGTCCGAAAATGCCAAATGTGAACGAGAAATAGAGTTGGAATTATATTACTTTCCGACGTGGACGTTTCTTTTCTACTTGTCTTTCTGAATTTTGAAATCGTGAAGCCATTTTAAAAAGTTTCCCACTTGGGAAATATAAGTTTAAATATATTTTTAGTTAAGACAAATGGATAATTAGCAGAAACAGTTTGATGACGTCAGTGCGACACTTGGAGAAGTTCTCGGGATGTTCTGTAATAAACCGAGTGCTTTCCATATTATCCTTAAAGGAACAAGTTGCGGTCTGATCAGGTCCGTTGATTCGTTACCCGAAAAGGATAAAACTTGATAAGTCAACGTCTCTAGTTTTCAAGCAAATGTAAGTTATTTTTTTTTGTCAATTCTTTTCTTTTAAATGTCAACAAAATAAACGGTTGTTTTAATTTACTGAGTTGAATTCATGAGATCTCTATAACGAATCTTGGGAACGGTAAACTAACTAAACGTGTAGATTGAATTTCGGACGTTTGTTCTATTGACTTTTGTTGTTGGTTGTGTGCGTTATAGATTTATGTTTGTTGACTGGAGTTGATTACACGATTAGGCATGGAATATTCGGTGATAATCTTCCAATCAAGTGCTATTCTTGAAATCGTGATACTTTAATCAAACACGTAACAAGCCAATCATATACATCGAGCTTTTTCTTTATTTTTCAACTTACAGATAAATATATACTCTATGCCAGATTTGAATTCAGATAATAGAACAATGGTGGCATAATAAAACAATGTAGACAGTTGTAATCTTATAGTATCTAAACGCTATGCGTTTTTGTAAAGCGATTTTATTTCGGATACTTCGCCTAAAAAGTAAAAGAGTTTGATAGCAAAGTAGTTTGTACGATTAACTACTTCGAATTCTTGATCCTTTGTCTGAAAACACGAATGTTTACAAAATGGCTAAACAATAACTAGACGATTTATATGAGCCTAGTGTTTAGATGGACGAGTGGATGTCGTCTAAATCTATTTTTTAAATCGTTTTAGAAAACTTGCTGTCTTTTACACCAATTTGTAAAATAATGAGAAAATACCAATATACATCTCATTTTCGAAATTTCGTAGTTTAAACATAATATAATATACAATCAGAGTACTTGAATAAGATGGAATTAAGCAGTCTTCTGTTTTTTTTTATATCCATTATAGTAAAAACAAATATTTTTTAATATATCATTCAAATAACATGTAACATTGTATTGTAACAAATGTGAAATCAGATGGGATATGACGGTCGCACTAATAAAATTATAAAAGCAACTAAGCTGCATGCATGTCTTCGTGTCGTTCAGAATTGTGTATATATTATTAATGCTCTAATCACTTTAAACATTTTTGTTTAATCGTCCAACTAATTATTAGCGCTTAAACATTGCCAATCATCAATGTCGACGAGGGTCCATCGGCAGTACACTCTGTGTACTGTGTACGCAAATCATGGGATTGAGGGATTCTAAAATTAGTGAACCGAATAAATGAAAACTGGAAGCGAGTTAGTAGCGCGTAGCGACAGAGTTTGTTGTCCAAAGAAGTTGATATGAGACATTGAGATTGAGAGAGAGGTTCATCACTACTATTCACTTATCACTTGCGCATCTAAACCTAAAGAACTAAATCTTTGGTGGGGCTAACTTGTGAACCTTACGTGTCACGAAATTGTTGGTCCACGATCTCCAACAGAGAACCAGAACCAAAGACTCCAGTTGTCCGAACTCACTTATGTTTTTTTTTTTGCTAGAAGATTGCACTATTGACGTGCCTTCACCACCTCCACCACCACCTCTACTACAATATAACTTTTTTGTTCTTTTGTTAGGTAATAAAACAGAAAATTTACTCAACGTGATCCTTGAGGGAATGAAAATGCTATTTAATTTAATTTGAAGGACTATTCACGAATGATGTTGACCAAGAAAAAAGGTTCATCAGCTATATCTATACTATTATTTATCAAGTGATTTTGTTTAGTTGTCAATTTCTCCATAATAATAGGTGATTTTGCTTATTTATCATATTTTGTTATTTTTAGAAACTTATTTGTCATATTTACCATAATTTAAGTTATTTATTTATTTGTTTGCTTCCTGGAGATCTCTGCCCTTCCGTGAACGTGAAGTACTATCTTAACGGTGCACCACTTGTTTGTATATCCTTTCAAATAGTCCCAAAATAAGATATTATCTTGAGATTTAATGGACCCATACCATATTACCAAGTTACAGATCGAGCAATCCACTTGGAAAACATATTAGACAATGCCAGTACAACATGTCATTCCTTGCTACTAAACTTTTAATGTTATTTTCTAATCGAAATCTACTCTATACATGTAAGGTTTATGATTAAAGTAAGGTCATGCATTTACTCTGAAAAGGAGAAAATTATTAAAAGAAAAAGCTAAAATAGTAAGGAACGGTTTGACATCAAGGGGCGTGGTTATAGAAAATTATTAAAAGAAAAAGCTAAAATAGTAAGGAACGGTTTGACATCAAGGGGCGTGGTTATAGAAAATTATTAAAAGAAAAAGCTAAAATAGTAAGGAACGGTTTGACATCAAGGGGCGTGGTTATAGAAAATTATTAAAATAAATGATTTATGTTTGATTTGCTTTAAATAAATATATAGTATTCTGTGTAATAAGATGCATGTCAAAGAGACATAAGTTGCTGTTTATGCTGATAAGTGTCGTGGAAGGAGAAGACAGAGATGAAGCAGAAAGAACTCGAAATCAAGGTGGCCGACAAATTTAACATGCTTATGTTATAGCAACTCCGAAGAAACCTCTGACAACATCATCTTCAACTCTGAATTAGTTAAATATATATTAATCCGCACAAATGTGCGGACTATCATCTAATTTTAATAGAATTGATTAGTAGTTACTAATTCAGGAGTTGACAAAAAGTTACGGATTATTTAATTAATTACTTTTTGTCAATTCTTTAATTCATTAATTATATTTTCGAATAATTTTGCTGCTTCTATTCACTTGCCATCCTCCTATGGTAATTACTTATTAAGAAAACGTCACTTTTGGATAAAAATCCGCCGCAGCTATCATATCTAAAGGTATAGATATGTATTTTGTCAAAATAAAATTATATTTTATTTGTTTGCTTCCTGGAGATCTCTGCCCTTCCGTGAACGTGAAGTACTATCTTAACGGTGCACCACTTGTTTGTATATCCTTTCAAATAGTCCCAAAATAAGATATTATCTTGAGATTTAATGGACCCATACCATATTACCAAGTTACAGATCGAGCAATCCACTTGGAAAACATATTAGACAATGCCAGTACAACATGTCATTCCTTGCTACTAAACTTTTAATGTTATTTTCTAATCGAAATCTACTCTATACATGTAAGGTTTATGATTAAAGTAAGGTCATGCATTTACTCTGAAAAGGAGAAAATTATTAAAAGAAAAAGCTAAAATAGTAAGGAACGGTTTGACATCAAGGGGCGTGGTTATAGAAAATTATTAAAATAAATGATTTATGTTTGATTTGCTTTAAATAAATATATAGTATTCTGTGTAATAAGATGCATGTCAAAGAGACATAAGTTGCTGTTTATGCTGATAAGTGTCGTGGAAGGAGAAGACAGAGATGAAGCAGAAAGAACTCGAAATCAAGGTGGCCGACAAATTTAACATGCTTATGTTATAGCAACTCGAAGAAACCTCTGACAACATCATCTTCAACTCTTTTTAAATATAGGATTTGATTCAAGATCATGCACGCTGATCTTCGTATCACAATAATAACGCCATCCGAACGGTAGTAAACGTTGCAGCAGTACAAAACTGAAGAATGTGGACGGTGCAAAGCATTATAAGCGTGGTTGATGCGGTATGGACTGTCACAAAGTTGAATGCAAAATTACATGTACTATATAATTGATAAAAATATTGCCATCCATGATTTATGTTGAGTTATTAGTTTTAATAAATAAAATTTTGAATTGTTAGGTTTTAAAGATTTTTAGTGATTATTTGATAAATATTTTCATTATATTTCGGTATAATTATTATACGAGTATTATCAAAATTTAGCAATAATTTTATAGTTTTTTCATCTTAGTAATATTAAATTGTTTAATATTTTTTATTAACTATTTTAAAAAGAATGGTTGAGTCTCTTTTATATCACTAAATTATCTTATCAATAAAAAAATATGATTTCAAATAATACAAATTCTCTCCATTAAAAAATCCGGCTTTTACTAGACTTATATAATTTATTACTTTTAGTTTATAAAATTTTAGTTAAGTAGAACTATGTTTTTAATTATTGTAGATTTTGTTAATAGGTATCACTATGAACTCCATTGAAGAGAAAATTGATTTTATAGGTTTTGTAAATTTATCTTTTATGTTATTTTAAAGTATTAATAAAATTTTATTAAGTTATTATGATAATGATATTTTTTACATGTTTTGTTTTGATAGAATAAATAAAAGATCTTACAAGTACCAAACCATTATCTATGTTGTGTTGTAATAAAAAAAGATAAATGATATATTCTGATTAATTCAATATTTGAAACTGATTAAATAAATTAAATTAAAATTAAAAATTATATTAAAATTTGAATTAGTTAAATATATATTAATCCGCACAAATGTGCGGACTATCATCTAATTTTAATAGAATTGATTAGTAGTTACTAATTCAGGAGTTGACAAAAAAAGTTACGGATTATTTAATTAATTACTTTTTTGTCAATTCTTTAATTCATTAATTATATTTTCGAATAATTTTTGCTGCTTCTATTCACTTGCCATCCTCCTATGGTAATTACTTATTAAGAAAACGTCACTTTTGGATAAAAAATCCGCCGCAGCTATCATATCTAAAGGTATAGATATGTATTTTGTCAAAATAAAATTATATTTTATTTGTTTGCTTCCTGGAGATCTCTGCCCTTCCGTGAACGTGAAGTACTATCTTAACGGTGCACCACTTGTTTGTATATCCTTTCAAATAGTCCCAAAATAAGATATTATCTTGAGATTTAATGGACCCATACCATATTACCAAGTTACAGATCGAGCAATCCACTTGGAAAACATATTAGACAATGCCAGTACAACATGTCATTCCTTGCTACTAAACTTTTAATGTTATTTTCTAATCGAAATCTACTCTATACATGTAAGGTTTATGATTAAAGTAAGGTCATGCATTTACTCTGAAAAGGAGAAAATTATTAAAAGAAAAAAGCTAAAATAGTAAGGAACGGTTTGACATCAAGGGGCGTGGTTATAGAGAAAATTATTAAAATAAATGATTTATGTTTGATTTGCTTTAAATAAATATATAGTATTCTGTGTAATAAGATGCATGTCAAAGAGACATAAGTTGCTGTTTATGCTGATAAGTGTCGTGGAAGGAGAAGACAGAGATGAAGCAGAAAGAACTCGAAATCAAGGTGGCCGACAAATTTAACATGCTTATGTTATAGCAACTCCGAAGAAACCTCTGACAACATCATCTTCAACTCTTTTTAAATATAGGATTTGATTCAAGATCATGCACGCTGATCTTCGTATCACAATAATAACGCCATCCGAACGGTAGTAAACGTTGCAGCAGTACAAAACTGAAGAATGTGGACGGTGCAAAGCATTATAAGCGTGGTTGATGCGGTATGGACTGTCACAAAGTTGAATGCAAAATTACATGTACTATATAATTGATAAAAATATTGCCATCCATGATTTATAACCAGAATGTAAGCAAAACTGTAATATTTTGATAGATTTTTCCAAATGTAAATAGATGGAAGCAAACAATCACTCTAATTAGTGACCAGTAGAGACGACGTGTTACTTCGGATCGTCGAAGCATCCGAGTAAGCTTAAAGGTAATCGAATATTTCCATAAAAAGTTTTAGACAATTGCATTTTTCGATCAAAACATTAAACCAATTAATGCTGAGAATCAGAAAATTCGAATGGTTTGCACGTATAACGTGTCTACGATTCTGTAACATCCCGAGTTGTGATATGTGGAAACGCTTAAGAGAATTGATTTGGCTACCTATGTCACCAAAGTCGACTTACCTTTTCCGGAGCACATCCAGAAAGAACTCGAGTTAAGCGTCTTGGTGGAGTAGTGGAAGATGGGTGACCTGTCGAAGAAGGATTAGCGATAGCGTCTGAGTGAAAGCGGGGAAAAGGTCGGTGGTGATTGCGGTCAAGAAACGATGATTTCGGCCTCGAAAATTTAACGACCGACCGTCGGATGGGATGGGGCCCACGGACCGAGAGAGCGGGCGTGGGTGGCCCATTAGCCGTGGGCGGTTCGGGGCGTTATAGATTCCCTCCAATTACAAACAGGTTACTATAGAAGTAAATGATTTGATTCACTATAGTTTATTCTCAATTTAACAGAACGAGGGACCACACGCAAAGACACAACTTCTAACGTCTAAAGAATAGTAAATGATTTGGTTCACTATAGTTTATATCCAACTTAACAAAATGATGGACCACTCACAGACACAACTTCTAACGTCTAAAGAATAGTAAATGCCAACCAATGGCCAGTTGTAGGCGACGAACTATGTCTTCGATATCGTGCATATTTAATTGCATGCGATGTGAGTTCTTGTTTATTTTTAAAGTTGTGGGTTTTTTGAGAAGTCTACTCAAACAACTTTTTCTTTTCAAGCGTCATTCGTCTTGTAAACAATGAGACGAGCAAAACAAAATGGAATAGACTTTGATTTGTAATGAGATGATATAGGTGTGAAAACCATGAAGTTTCTAAATTAATATATGAAGTAAATTACAAGTAAAGTTAGGTTTAAGTCAACTCAATGTCGATCTTGTAGGTCATAGCTAGTGTTGCTTATTAAGCTTTCATCTTCATATATATGTTTTTGACAATAAGGGGAACAGTGAAATATATTCGACAGATAGAAGCTAAAGTAAGTGAACAAACATTTTTTCAGTTACATTGAATTGAATTGAATTGGTGGAACACATGATGTGTGTGTGGGACTAAACTGAATTAGAAAAACAAACAGCGAAGAGAAAGGCTTAACAACGTGAAGGTTTGGGGTCCCGAGAGAACAAAAAACAGCAACGTGTTCTCCTCCTACAACACATAAACATGTGTTTATCTTTCACGTGTTGTTTTTTCGTTCTGACTTTGACCATTGTCTTCTTCCTCTTTTCACAAACACAATCCTGTTTTTCTTATATCTTCATCTTATCCTTTATCGACCTTCTCCATGTCGGTAATCATTATCACCGCACAAAAAAATATCGATTTCATTATTTGCCCAAAAAAAAAAAATCGATTTGATATGTTAAAAAGTTGTGTATGAAAAATATTTATGACAATATTTTATTGATTCAAAGTAACAGAAGTGCGATATATCCTAAAAAACATACCACCTAATGATCTGATTCGAACTTTTATGTGGAGACGGAAAATGTGGTCAATGTACTACTAGACTTAGATGACCAACTGTTTTGGGTTTCAGGGTTTTAGTTTCAACAGATGGATTAATTGGTTAAGAGACTTAACCATGCAAGCAAATACTACATGGTAGATTGTCTTTAGCGAGATACACTTGTTTGTGGTGGAGGGTTTTTGCTTTTAGTTGTTATTCTCTCTGCATATCATTTTTTTGAACTTTATTATCGAATATATTCACTCCGGTTTTCTCATATCCTTTCAGCGATTTAAAAACTCAAAACCCTAAATTCAAAAATTTATCTAGTTTTTTTTCAAATTTTTTGATTCCTCAAAATGGAAATACACAATCGTAAGAGCATGATTATTGGAGGTTCTTAGGGTGGGATTCTTAACAGAATATAAGAAACCGACTTTTTCAGTTAAAAGTTAAGAAACAGTTTCTTATATTCTGCTAAGAATCCCACCTTAAGAACTTCCAATAATCATGCTCTAAGATTCCAATCATCTCCTCTTTCAGAGACTTCAAAAAATCATTCACTTGTATTCAGAATTTTTTGTGTACACGACAATATTACGAAGAAATGAATCATTTTTAATTCGGGTTTTATCGAGTGAGTTTGTTAGGCAGCATTCTCACATATATGCTTTGTTCTGTGTATATTTTTTGTTGTTCACAAGGTTTACGAAATTCTTTTGAAATTTGTAGATGATTTGTTGTTAGTTCATTATTCTCATTATTTGGATTTGTGTTCATGTTAGTATATGATTTGTTGTTAGCTCTTTATTTTCATTATTTGGGTTCACCTGTGTTAGTATATGATTTTTGTCTCTTTATACTCATGTGTTGTTCTTCTTTGTTGTTAGCACAGTAATTTTTTTGTATACGAGTTATCATTAAGAGTTATGATTGTTATTATTATGTAGGAATTTTGCTCTTCTTTATTGTTAGTAACTTTTGTATTTGAATTATCGTCAATGGTTATTATTGGTTTGCAAGAGTCCTTCTAAGGTCAAATCTCTTTTTTAGATTAATTTATTTTGGTCATCAACAGTTTTAAAGTCACTCATTCAAATTAGGTGAGTCTATTTAAAGTGGAAACGAGTTTATGGGTTACTTAGATCTGGTTTAAACTGAACACAAAAGTTTTTTGGTGCAACCAGTTTTTTTACAAGATTTACTAAACTTGAACTGAGTAAACCCGAACATAAACTGAACTGAACTTCTATAATATCCGAAAGATTAAAAATTGTGCTTCCAAAAACTCAAATCTGGTTGGACACCTGAACGCCCTGCCTACTTCCAGCTTTTAACTTCTCAGGGGGACACTCTAGATGATTAGATCTTCCCTAAAACCCAGTAAGCTATTTCTTTATTTTCGATATTTCTCTTCTTCGGATCGTTTCAGCTTGCAATTCATGTGTGATTCGTCTCATAATCTCTTGCAAATGATGCGCTTTAATACAACTCACAATTTGTAAACTATTTCACGTTTTTTAATTATCAAATGCATCGAAAGTTAGGGTTTTAATCCATGACAACATTGTTAGGGTATGTATGCTATATAAATAAGATTTCTTAGGTAATTTGTTTTAGGCGGCTTTTAGCTTCAATGTCTATCAAGATTAAATGTAGAAATCATCGGTGGAAGAATAGATTGCAACATTACAATTGATAATTTGGTTTTGAATAGGTTAAAATTACAATGTGACAAAAAAAATATATTCATTTTGGGTTATTTGGTTTTGAGTTTGGCCCAATGTTGATAATTTCTTCGGCGAATGGCCTCGTGGCCCTCTTTACTCTGGTAGATCGTAAGTTCTCAGAAACGTTCTCTTAGGCCTTTGGTTGTTCTAAACAACATTCGTAAAGTTACTCTTTGACCAGCATCACATGTCATGTCGATTTCACGTTGAATCTCAAATATGGTTCATCATTCATGTTGGATTTATGGATGCTAGTAAAAAAAAAGCTTTATAGTTAAATGATATATAAGTTTCTCTTGTTCTGATTCAAGTTTTGATTCTCTTTGAATTTGCGTGGTCAGTGGTGCATTTTTAAAATTCTAAGGTAACCTAAGACGCAAAGTGACCTTAAAGACATTTTTGAAACGCATCTCTAGACCATAAATCATATTCTAATTTTTGGATACGATGTATAACAAACTCAGCCAAACTAGAGCTGATCACAGGTACAGAGAGTTCTCTCTTTCTAAACATTTGCTAATAAACTTTTATTAAGAACTCACTCTTCTGTTAAATCTAAATTCGACATACTTAGCTTAAAATCACAAATTTGATGATGCATTATTTTAAAAAAAAATTATTAGAAAAAATAGAAAATAGTATTGAGATCGTCCAAAGACATGAAATCACTTACAAAATTTAAAGATGTGAACTAGAAACTTTCATCTTTTTCTGTCGCTTTTGTGTTAGAATGTAATAAATCTGCTTTTATGTGATTTATTTTACTTTCTATTGATAGAGAGAAGTTGGCTAGGTCATTTTTTTGGCTGACTTCCTTTTCTCAAACCGTGTCTTTTCAAATGCTGGGCCGAGTTTGCTTAATTGATGGGCCTTCGATCACATCAAGTTTTACACACATGAACTAATGAAAGAAAATGTACAACTTGTCTACTAATTGCAGGTGCAACAAACTCTCACTTGTGTTTGGAATAGAAGAAAACAATAATGAGGAACTGATAATTAGATTAAATCCGATCGATGCTCGATTCATACAAGTACATGGGCCGCAATGAGTTCGTAACTAAGTTAGCAAGAATAAATAAATGAATTATTGAAGTTCTAAAAAGAAAGCTATTCCT
Organism: Brassica carinata; assembly: GCA_016771965.1. Classification (NCBI taxonomy): domain Eukaryota; kingdom Viridiplantae; phylum Streptophyta; class Magnoliopsida; order Brassicales; family Brassicaceae; genus Brassica; species Brassica carinata. Next base: position 27,067,967 of record CM028688.1, on the reverse strand, counting down.
ATCTAAAATATCTCTAAGAATCTCTCCACTCTCTTTCTAGATGAACTGGCGCAAAGGGATCAACATCACACTAATATCATCCGATGAGCCTCGTGAAGCCGACAGATCGACAAGCTTCTTACAGGCTAACAACAATGGCTTCATCTCGGTTCCCCCACAGAAGGGACGAGCAATGTCTACTGCTTCTTGGTTACTCACTTTGTCCCATAGACCGTCTGATGCCAAGATCAAGAACTCGTGGTCCTGATCGATTCTCAACACCTTTGTCTCTGGTTCGGCGATAACCCACTTCTTGAGATGAGCATCACCGATCCCTCTTGATACAGCTAAAGATCCTTGGATCCTCCAAACACCATGAAACGTATCCACATATCCACCCTGCAAAAATAAATTTAATCTATTATTAGAAACTTTCATATTTACAGATTAAACTTCATCAAACTTGAGATTCGATTCTCACCGTGGTTTCGATTCTTTCCCGTTCATCGTCTCTAGACGGACGGTGGTCGGAAGAAAGAGCCTCCGCGACGCCTCCCACGCTCATGACGGCGCGACAATCACCGGCGTTGGACACAACGAGGTTCCCGTCTCTGACCATAGCCGTGACGCAGCAGGAACCGCCTCTAACGTCTTCCCCGTCGAGAAACGCCGCGTCTGTGGTCAAATAACCGCGTTTCACCGCGTCTGCTATCTCAGACTCGTCGCTCGTACCACCCACCTCTTCCAAAACGTTCTTATCCAAGTTCTTGGCCGCGAACTCAGCCGCTTTGACGCCTCCGTGACCGTCGTAAACTCCGAACATCGCCTGCTTGCGATCTCCTCGAAGATTGGTTATGGCGGAGAAACGATCCTCCATAGCTTCTCTCCTTCCTCTCTTGCAATAAACAGAGTAGCCATCTCCTTCCCTCTCCACCTCTCTGCTCTCCTCCGACGCCGTAGCTGCGAAACCGGCGGTACCGATCGGGATGTCAAGCATCGTCGGTCGTTTCCTCTTCAGAGCGGAGGGAGACTGACCGGTACAGGAGGCGGAGACAGAGTCTGATGCGCCTAACACCAACGACGCAGGAGCGAATCCGGTCGGGGGTTTCTGGAAACGGAGACGGAACGGGGATTTAGGGGAAGCGGCGGCGGCGGAAGGAGAGGAGGCGGAGGGTTTGAGATGAGAGAGAGTGAGAGAGACGGTTTCTTGCGGTGAAGAGAGTATAGAAGCTTTGTTGCAGAAGAGAGACGACGACGGGGAGAACACCGGAGAGTTGCAGACGGCGACGGAACAAGACATGGTTTTAGTTTTAATTCACTTGAGAAAACTCGAGTTCGAAGATTGATGATCCTTGTGTCTTGTTTTTCTTTCTCTCTACCTTCGTCGTTGAGAAATATTACAAGGATAAAGAGAGAGAGAGGAAGAGGTTTAAATATAATAAAGAGTGAGAGAGAAGGTGATGAGTTGTAGAATATTAATGAAGTCCGTGTTTATCCAGCCGCTTCTCTTTATTCAAACTTTTGTTTCTGTCATTGATTTTCGAAAAGACGTACATGCCCTTTGAAACTTACATTCCTCTGTTTAACAAAATATTATTATGAGTGTAACAAAAATAGAACCTTACTCTTGTTGACCAGATTTTTTTGAAGTTCACAATACCAAGTATTATTAACTTCACCTTCCACAAAAAGTATTATTAACTTTTTTGAGTGTAACAAAAATAGAACTTTACTCTTGTTGACCAGATTTTTTTTGTTTTGTTTTGTTTTTGCTTTTTATTGGGAGAGAGTTAAATAACATAATTGTTTTTGTATGTTTATGGTAATTTTGTATATACGTTTCAAACATATATGGTAAGTATATATAATAGTGTTATATTAAATAAATAATGTAGCAGTTGGATAAATAGTAGATGATAAGTGTTTAAGTATTTGTTTTGTTGGAAAGTGAGTTGGTCTTTTATCAAAAGTATCACACCAAGCAGAACTTCCTCCTCTTACAATGCATAAAATGTGCGAAAGATCCTTCAGTTTAATTTCTTAATTGTAAATGACATTAAACAAATTATGCCTAGTGGAGTAGAACTATTCAAGATCATTTCAAATAATAAGGAAAGCTTGTCGGTGACTATGAAATTCAAGAAAAACACAGCAAACACCAGAGGAGAATCTTATAGGGCAAAACTGTAATTGACCGCCCCCAAAACAGAACAACGAATGAAGTAGGTATTTTTGTTTGGTCTACTTTGTGAGGGTAAGACGGATAGTTCAGTACAAGTCAAGAACACGTCTACTTGGGCATGTGGCGTTTCTACTAGGTAACGTATCTGTGTTAAAGAAGCGTTGATTGATAACTCTTCACTTTAAAAATTTATTTATTCTTCTTAAATAATGAATGGAAACAGATTCTAAGACCGTTATGGGTCCCGTTAGAGCTTACGTGCTGTAATCTGATTGGGTATATATAATTTTTGCTGGTCGCAGTCGCAGCTTCTTAGCAAGTGACCGTTGGGGACTGAGCAATGTTTTGAAAACCGGACCGGATACCATCTGGGCAGCCTACTCTGCTAACCTGTTTATCTGTCAACTTAACCAGCTTTATATTTTTAAAATTAAATGTAAATAATCATATATTTACACTATATGGATCTAAAAATTACTTCTACATATAACATGTTTCTCTATTCTTTTTTATTAAATGAAAAATAAACAGTAAACATAAATCTAGCTATATATAAAATGAACAAGTAAATACTATGTAAATTGAAATTGATAAAATTAAATGATTTATAATTAAAAATTACCATATTTATTTATTTTTACAAATATAATCTCAATCTTTATGATTATGGGAAAATCAGAATAGTTATGAGACCCAAAAAGAGATTTTTCATATTTTTTTCTTAAGAAAATTGAATAAAATAAAAAAATATTTTAAATAATGATAATTAAACATTAGTTATGAAATATTAAATTTTAAAAGCAATTGAAAAAACATTATTTATATGTTAATTTTTTAGAACCGGGTTTTAAAGTTGACCCGGGTCACCGGTTTTACCGGTTTTTCTCAAATCCGGGTTTTAAACTGAACCGGAACCGGTTTCTTCAGCGAGTCACGGTCGGACCGGTTCGACCGGCCGGTCCGGTCCGGTTTTCAAAACACTGGGACTGAGAAAAGCCTTCTTTTTTTTTTTTGATCAAAAGAGAAGAGCCTTCTTTGTTTGTTTCTTTCTTTGGCTTCCATTTGGTGACCGTTGTGAAATCAAAACCTTTAATTATCTCAATTGAGACGAGGTCTAATAAAAATATAATACAAGTCTCCTTAAGAGTGTGTGTACAAATTTTATGAGTTGTGACATTATAGCGGGTAGTTCTTTTCTTACAAACGGTATTAGTTGGAAAATGAATATTATCGATTTATGTGCTAGAAAGATCAAACTTTGGCATCCCTGAACAGATTATCTAATTATATATACTTATATCCTATACTTATCAGAAGTGAGATTAGGGTTTCATAGTTGGCTGGTGGAACAACAAACCTGAATAGAGTAGAAGGAAGAACCAAACTAGTATTCCGGAAACTTGATGTTTTCGCAAATTATATAATCGATATATTCAAATATGTAAACTAGATTATATTTTAATAAAACTGATAGTAAATACATTATTATCGAACTTATATAATAAAAATGCATATAAATGACAGAAATTCGATGCTTTTGTAGATGATATATGATTATCAAAATATTAAAAATATAAGAATCAGATTATATTATTGTAATTTTTTAAAAATATGATCTTCGAATTCATACATTATAATATATTAATTATTTGAGTACAAATTTAAAATACGTACATATAAATAAGGTTTAATTGCAACAGAGAAATGACCTTGCATTTCACTTAGAAAATAATTATGAGAGCAAATAAATAGAAAATCAGTACGCGCTTAAATCAGAGGACCAAACTTAATTATATAGTTACTAATGCTTTTGTTTGTAAATATATAAAACTCTACTACTAATTTTAGTTTTTTACAGGTAGGAGTGCTACCTCGGGGGGTGGGAAGAGGTTCTAAAGATAGAGCTTGCAAACATTTCACAAACTTTAAACATTCTCGTGTTATGAATAAAAGTTACCAAACAACTCTTAAAACAATGCGCTAACATTCTTATTCATCCTGAGTATCAATTCATAATTTGTATGTGGTCTTTTTCCAACACGTCTGAATTCTATCTCTTTTTTTTTTAAACACTGATCTGAATTCTATATTATACATGATTTTTTGGTGTAACATTATACATGATTTCAGTAACTAGAAGTAAACAAATTTATATTTCCATGCACATACATGTTTTGATATTTCACCGGTCGTTCACGAATTCCAACTACTACTATAGTCTTGTGATGGCAACATCATTATAAGCTAATTGTTAGGAATTGAATAATCATTAGTTTGAATCATCACATTAATCAGTAATAGTATGATTGTATATTGTGTTCAAATACTGTGTTCAGCTGAAGAATGAGTCAGATATAAGACTCCTACTTTTACGTTGGACTTGGTCATCAAGATGAGTATATATTCGTTGACCATATAGAATGATTAATCAAGAATTTTTTACATTGTGGGACACTTTTCGATTTTACAATTACAACTCAGAACACAAACCGCTTGGGACACACTTCTGTACATAGAAAAGACACTATTGACCCTAAACGAAACGAAACAGTACGTAACTGAGTCTGTTCCCAATTGCAATAAAACTTGACCCTTATCCCTCTAATAATTCAGATTTTCCCCCTTTCTTCTCGAAAACAAGAGAAGTCCTAGAGTCTCCAAATCTCTGAGTTCTGAATTTTTCTCGCCGTCTCGATTCTTAAGAAGGAACTCTCTTCCAGTCTTCAGCTTTCTCTTGCTGGATGTATGTGCTCCTTTCAATGTGAAGCAACAGTGAACGAGCAGATCAAGTAAGTTCTTTGCAATTTTTATGTGTCGTATGTCTCATGTGTCTTAGTTTCGTTGATGGGTTCTTTTGCTGCTTGAATACAATCTGTTGCCGGAGCCACCATAGCCACCATAGCCGTGCCTCTTCTCCGTTCACGTCGTCAATCGCGAGAATCATCAGGTGGGATCGAGGAGGACAAATCGAGCAAGCCACAATGTCACCCATCAGTCGTTTGGAAGCTCAGGGGTTGATAATCACCATCGATCGACTCAAGCTCACAGAAAGTTGGGTCGAGCTCGTCGGATTGAACGCTCCGGTCTTCATAGAGCGACCACTCCAAGCTTCACGAGTTGCAGAGCCATTGTTGCTCAGTTTTGACAATATTGCACAATGGTTCCTGAACTTTTGGTAATCTTCGTTTCTGACCCCAAACTTCCATTTGTGTAGAATTGTCCTCTAGTTTGCCCCAGAGATTTAGATTGTGCATTTCAATCCCTGTTTATGAACATGTAGGAACACTATACATCAATTTGGCAGTAACAAAGAATGATATCAAAAGCATGTTTTGATTTTGATCTACTCCATAACCTGTGGATTGTTGAGGTTTTAGTAACAAGAGCCTATGTCAACATGAGTCTATGTCCACATACGTTTTTTTCTTGTCCACATACGTTTTTTTTTTCTTGTCCATATGAGTCACTGTCCACATTAGTCTTTGTCCACATGAATCCATGTACACATATGCGTTTATGTCTACAAGATTTTATCCACATGAATCCATGTCCACTTGCGTCCATGTCTACAAGATTCCATGTCCACATGATTTTATATTTTCGTTTGTTAAAGTGAGTCATCTTGTTAACATGAGGTCAGGTGAGTCCATGTCCAAAATCTTTTTTTTTTGTTTGATGAGAGTTTTGGTAACATGAATTCATGTCCACGTTTTATGGTATCAAAACAGAGAAGTTTGTCCACATTTTTTTTTATCTATGTCCACATTTTTTTAATCTATGTCCACATTTTGACATCCATGTCCACATTCTTTTATATATAAGCATTTTATATAATTGTTAAAGTATATAAAATATATATATGAAAGTGGATGTTAAAATGTAGAGAAAAAACAGTTATAATTTATTGTAATAATTGTGTTTATTTTATATATCTGGAAAATGAGAAAAAACCAATAAAAACAAAAGATGAAATGAGTAACAATAAAATAAAAGCCTAAAGCAAACTAAACATCTAAGGTTTTTCGAATGAGAAATACAGCTTGTTCCATTAAGGGTAAAGTTGTCAATATTCTCTCTCGTATTCCGTGATTGTGCCTTCCAAGTGGGAAGTGCCTCTGGATGCAAGAAAAAGACAAAATGTGTCTTATGAGGTAATCAACTCATTAATCAAGCAGAGAAGCTTCCCACTCCATAATTGTAGTTGTTGCACTTGTACGGTCCGCTGTTCGTTTTTGTCTTTGTTTTGATTAAATACGGTAGTCCGATATTAATATTCCATTCTCCAAACTTTGTCAGCTGATCAAATTTTCTTATCTTTCCAGTTGATTTTCTTGAATGGTACACTTATAAAAATGATAAGATTAGATCGTATGTTAAGTGTTTCAAAACGAAAAGTGTTTCAAAAAATGGTAGTCCATTGAATCACATTGAAATAGTCTTCAAAGGTTTTTGTAGCAACATTTATGCATGAAACTTGAATGTGGTAAGTGAGCCCAATGCTTTTACAACTAAAGGTCACTGTAGTCGTTGAGATCCTAGTTGGACCATGTAAAAGGAAATAAGCTCATTTTGATGTAGCATCCAAATCCCGATTACCACTCATGCGCGAATGCACATATATTGGACTTATACAGGTTTATTTAGACGTGTGCACACGGCAAATTCCAACAAGATAAACAAGTGAACACAAACTTGAGATATAAGTAACAAGACTTATAGCTTCTGGGTTTATTGCTATCTCTTGATTGTTGTGACAAATAGAGTTTCTTCTTGTTGCTTATCTTTTCCAGAGAGATGGAGAGAATAAATGTGTAAAAAGGTAAAAACGGATCCATTGGTGCTCGTAATCTTGTTAGATTCTAGTGGAATTTGCGGGCAACAAATCCCACACGAGATGTACGGGTTAGTAGCCAGAAAATCGTGTCTTAGTATAATCTTTTATTTTTGTGTCTTAATATAATCAAACCTTCAATCCGTCGAATAAGATTTTCTAAGGACCGAAACTACAACCACAAACATAATTTAGTTGTACTGCACCCAAAATATGCGAGTCACAATTATCCTTGCAACAAGTTAGAAGCTTCATGCCCAATATAAGATAATTTTCTTGAAATCAAAAGTTTTAGGCTTAATGAATGGGCCTTTTATCTTTTCTTTTTGATCTTAGACCTTTTCTCTTAAGTGTTCGATTATCCACCAAAACAAGTTTCTTTCAATCAATTAAGATGCATTTCTTAACAACAATAAGTGAACAAGTGTCACAGAGAGAACCCGAGGATTACAATTATGGGTTTAGTTAAACGTAACAACTTACAATAAAAACATAAACTAGAATTCAATAGATACATTTGGAAGATATTTGATTAGTCAAATCTTAAAACAGCAAAGCAGCATAGAACAGTTGGTTCCAAGTATCGGGAAGACCCGGAAGACACCAATGGCTACAATCCGATGAACGGTCAGGAAATCTCTTTAGGGAAGGATTGAGATCTCCACTGTAGATTGAAGGATGACCGTCGATTCGTAGAGCAGAGAGCAGAGATATATCCATCAATGAAACATGAGAATTTATCTCTTTCACCACTTCATCAATCACTTTCTTTTGGTTCACGTATGAATTTGTTGGGTACGTTGTCCCACTAAAGGGTGTCGTTTGCCCGTAGCAGCTTTTTCCTCCTTGAGCAATGGTTGAAGCTTTTGCTCTCGAAGTCCACTCATTCGGACTGCATCACATTTTCACATCAAGTTTATAATCAATATTTTACTTATTTTCCCTAGATTTTAAGTAAAGCTGCAATTTCGGAATCCAATAAGTTAATATCACAATTTGATAAGTGTTAAGAAAAACAAAAGCTAAATTATTTAAAAAAATTATTGCAAGAGAACTGTATTATAAATGATTATAGTAATGGTAGGATACAACATTAAATGTTATGTTTGGTGGTACATTATATATCCTCTCCTGCTTTACAACTTGCAATGGTGAGAAGCTTTCTCATTGACAAAACTAAATCAGTTGGACTATTATTTGGGCCCATTAATAAACACACAGCTCATATGTGGACCTTTATCAGCAGACTAGTCTCATCGTTATCTTTTAAGTAATTTCTAATGAAATAATTGTTTAGTGTTCAAAAAAAAAGAAATAATTGTTTATAAACACGTATTTACGTATAGACCATTTGGCTAGCTAGCAAATTTGAGGCCAACTAGATGTAGTATATATTTAATATGGTTTGGCAACATCTAGCAAAACTCTCAATTCAATGCATGTGTTTAATTATGTTTGTTTAAGACAATAACTTGCCGTTAAAGCACGGTGATCTATTCATTAATTACCAACACTGTATATGAGCCAACCTCATCATAGAACGAACCATGTCATATAACATGAGCTACTAACTTGGAGTTGAAAATGGACAAAAAACCAAAAAGAAAAAGAGAAAGGTACATACTTGTAGTGTGTGGGTGAGACGGAGAGGAAGAAAACTCTAGTGAGAGGAGACTTGATATAACGAAGGACCCAATTAGACCATGTTCTTAGTCCTTTTCTCAACGCCACCAACCTATCCATGTCGCCGTAATATCTCCCTCCTGTCTCCATCTGCTCCCACCTGTTTCACTCCCCCCAAAAACTTTCAGTTAATTTACTTACCCAAACGATCTTTTCACCATCCCAGGCCCTAGCTACGTGAAAATAGAGGTAATAATTTAGCTTACCCTCGTAGAGACCCTGTGTGGCTCCACCAATGACCAGTGTTGAACAGCAGAACGTCGGCTGTTCTCCAAGCGTCCGATGCATCGACAGAGATTTCGTCGAGTTTAAGAGTTGTCTTTCCGTGAATTTTGTCTATGTCTACGAGATAAGGAGCTCTATAGAATGACACTTTAACGTTGTAATCCTGCCATTGATGTATTAGCAAAACTCGAAATTAGTAGTTTGAGATAAAGAGGTTGGATATAGAAGCTAATATGAATTTCTTGTGCTAAACGTCACTTTTCAATTATTTTGAAGGAAAAGACCTGATGTTGTTTTCAGCACACTAGACTTGTTTTCATTATGATTGGATTATACATAAGTGAGAACTGAGAACCAAAGTTGTATTATCTTATATCACCAATTAAAACTTTAGTACCGTAAACGTACATGAATATAGTTTAAAGCTAAAACTGATTTTCATAATATCCTGAAACAAAGTTTAATTAAGAGAACATGTTGTGTTATATTAATTCGGAGTTATTGTTCTAATTCGTAGATCTTCAATTTAAGTAACTGAAAATATAAAATATTTCATATTCATGCACAGAACTGCAGAAATGTAAGCGAATACGAACGATAATTTAAAGATTAAAGTGTATAATAGAATAGTAACTGGTTTTTGCTTTCGAGGGTATTAGTTTTTTTCTTTTGTCCTTTTACTGGACCAGGAAAGTTCCACCGACGACGTCAAGTTGATCAGCTAATACCATTTGACAACGACGTTTGTAAATATACAACTTCTGACTCAATTTTCACGAGTTTATTCTATTCCATTCGACCTACTTAAAGAAAAAAAATTCATCAAACCGACAGTAGAAAGTAGTGCTGGAACTTACAAGGATCTTGAAGGTAGAGAGAGGATCTTCATGAATGAGATTTGTACGAATGAACGGCGCTGATGAAGAGATCATACACATCAACGACTCCCATTGGTTTCTACCCAACGAATCACCAACAAACATTACTGTTTTGTTTCTCATTTTCTGTAGAAACTTCACCCCATTGAACCTGTTTTCCAAACATTAAAAGCTAATTAAATAAACTATTGCGTCGACCCTACACTAGCTAATAATAACTAATCATCTTAATCGCACCAAACTTCCCCAACAATAGCAAATCAATTCGGTTTTGTTAATAAAAACGAATCTACTAAACTTGTACTCATTACTCAACTCGTAAAGGCGAAACTTCCATAAGATTTTTAAGTAACACCTCGATTATATGTTTAAATATAAAAGTGTCTAATAACCATAAGAAATCGTATGTGGTTGTTGAAGATATATAATAATTTCTGGGACCACTGATATATATGATCCAAATACTATTTTGATGTAAATCTTAAGAGTTAATTAATCTGTCTCTAAACATAAGAGTGTTTATATACTCGAGGAGAAATGATAGACTCAATAAAAATGTCCCTCAAAAGCAAGATAAATAAACAACATTAACTTAAATCAATGTATTAGTCTAGTGAAAGAGCCTGCTAGTGACTAGTGACTAGTGAGTGAGTTTTGTTAACCTTGGGACGTCGCAATTGAAAGGTTTCCACCGGAACTTAAGATAGTCGGAGTCAGGTCTGCCGTAAGTCTGACAATCAAATCCCGGATCTATCATTCCTTTGACGCATTCTCTGGTCCGGTAAAGTGGGTACGTCTCGTCCCGCACCCACTCGCCAGCGAACAAGTCGCAGCTACTCCGGTTCACCGGAAAAACCACTCTACGTCGTGGATGCTTAGCGAAGTTGCTGTGAGTGCTGTTGTTGTGAACCGGTCTCCGGCGGAGAGGGAGGGGTGAAGCTGACGTGGCGTTTTGGAGAAGGAGAAGAAACAAGAAGAGGAAAGTGAGACACTGAAGATCCGACATTAAAGAAGCTTGGAGAGAAGAAAGAAAAAAAGAGAAAAAAGGAAAAGTGAAGTGTTGTTATTATATGTTGTCCTTTTGCATGGAACTTGCTATCATATCGTATGTTTAAGCCTTCAACGAGCTAACATCTTTAAAGAGGACGAAAATTATAGGGTCGGGTTTAATTTTTTTTTATGAAATAAACTAATAATTACGTTTTTTTTTTTGTTTTACCCATAAATAACAACATTTATGAGTTTTAGCCCTAGTGTCTTATACGACACTTATATGTAAATACATTACGTTTGATATTTTTTATAAGTTAGCTAGTTTTTTTTTTTATATCATATATGGTTCTTGAAATTCTGGATTATTTATACCGTCTTTTCTTTTAGATTTCCTAATATAATGTGTTCTAAAGGTATCTCCAATGGTACAAGGAAAACATCAAAAATGAAGAAAATGTTTCTCCAATAATACATCATTTTTTAAAAGCCCTTTTTCAAAAAAAAATAATACATCATTTTGAAAGAAAAAATGAATATGTGAATAGTATTACATCATATTTGAGGGAAACTATCCACAAACTCAATTTGATGTTGAACATATTATTTGCATATTAATCCCTCAATTTTTTACAAAATTTTATTTTATGCATAAAAAATATTTACACAAAATATTACTTTTAAAACTTTTGTATAATATATATACACATGATTAATCTTTTTAAGTTGTTGTTTAACAGTGATATAATAAACAGTAACATTAAAAATATATAACTAATATAAAATTGAAAAACACATACAAACCTAACGCAACATATAACATGTGATTTATTATTTGTGAAAATATAGTAATAATACTATTTAAGTAAAACTATATTATTGCATTGTATGTGGTTATGTAATTTTACTAATGGTATATTAGATTCTAGTTTAAAATTTAAAACAAGTGAATATAATTTTAAATAATATCAAATAAAAGATGTTATGTGCAATATATAGGAAGTTGAAAAATGAATATATTAAGAATTGAAGACAAAAAATGAAATAGACCTTTAAATCAAATCATAAATTCATTTTAAGTTTAGATTATTTTAGAAACACATAAATATGAAAACCTTATCCCAAGAGGCAAGATATATATTTTGTGTTTGGTTAAAGCATGTTCTGTTCAAATTATATATTCTTTGCGTTACTTGGCGTTCATGTCTAGAATATACTAATGATCAAGTCTCGTTATTCTGAAACGGCCACGTCCCGTATTTGGGCCCAATCGATAAAGCTACGTTAGGCTGGTCAAAGGCAGTCAAAGCTCACGGCACGGCCACGGAAATAAAATTTGATTTATTTAAACCAATCTGGTATTGAGAGTGACATTGGGCAACTTGGTCTGAACCATAAATGAAACCGCAAATTGCAGTTTGACCTGGTCTAAATACGGTTATTGGGTCTGTTGGTTGGGCTTTGGTTTAGGTTACCTGCATGTTTGTTTGTTTGGTACAGAATTGTATACAGGCCAATTTTTTTTTTTTTTTGGTAATCAGACCAAAATATTTGGACCGAACTAACTTATCTAGACACCTGGTCAATGATTTAAAACTCCACCCTATTCGTTTTACTTATCCTCCTGCTTCATTCACCATTGCTCGTTGATCTCGGCAACATTCTTCTTGATTCACTCAAGTTTGAATCCCCTTAACTTGTAAGTTCTTTCTTGGTGTAGCGAAAGCGTAATAAAATCGTAGTTAAGAACTCAGATTGCTATCTGTAGATAAATAAAGCATCACTTGTAAAGAGGGTAAATTGAATGACAATCAAAGTTTTTTAGGCATTTCTTCTTTTCAATCATTTGTTATTGTTTTGTGAGATGATTCTTTTATCGGTATTCTTTAAATCAACGACACAAAATTTTAGTGATGCTTTCGATACACCAGTTTGGTATAAGAGCCGGAATTTTTGTTGGTGGTTTGTGTTATTAATCATGCCACTGAGACGTCAACACAATCATAAACTGTTGGTGAATGATTGGATCGAGTTGAGACAGACTTTGTTGGCAAACCAAGATAACATTTAAGCTACCATCCACGATGAGATCTAGGAAGTAGCATGATCAAACTATGACATGGCGGGTCGGATTTGCGGTCTCAACCCTCCAATGAAACGCAAAACCAACTGAACCTCACTATCAAAAATCTCATTGCAATTGAGAAGCAAAGATAACTCCTCCACGTAATCATCAACAGATCAAGATCCTTGCCTTGAATTTTAAAAGCGAGTGAACATGGTATGATCAAAATTTTACTGCATGAAACTACTTCTCAACAGTTTTTGCATCTTCTCCCATGAACAGATCTTTTTCTTCTCCACTCGTGCACGTGTCGCCTTCACTTGCAACCACCATATAGCAGCCTTCCCACAAAACCTGGTGGCCAATAAGTGATACAACTTTGATTGAACCAGAAAACAATTTGACCATGGACGAGTCCGGATGGTCAAAGGAAGACAGATCATACAACAATGCAAGCATGGACGAGCTCGAGGTCAAAGGAAGGTGGGTCAAAAAAGGAGACCAACGCTCAAGATGATATGATCCTAGATGACATAAGGACATCAAAACGTGGGAATGAACTTGAACTAGAGGATAAGCTTGTAGTTGAGGATGTTTTATCACATCATGTGGTTTAATGACTCGAACAAGAGCTAAGAAGTTTGCTCAGTGGCATAGTGAGCTAAACTAGTCAAGACATCAAATATGACGAGAAATTTTTGGAAGAAATAATATAAACTTGAATAGTATCACAAACTTTTATTGCATGATTTAAATACTGTATGAGTGAGAGAATATTGATGACAAGAAAACTTAGGAATTATTGTATATCGAACCTATATAATTATGAATATTTCATTTAAATCATTTAATATCAAATATAGAACCAAACTACATTGATCAAAAACATAAAACATATATAAAACCAAACCCCAAAAAAGAACATACGTTTCTTCAAAAAATCTTATATAGTAAAGTAGATTTTTTTTCTCTATTTGGGGGAAAAAATGCCATGACATTTGCTGAAGGATATTTTCAATTTGGATTTGAGTTTTTTTTTATGAAAGTTTTATTAATCTTTAGTAAATATAAATTTAGATCCATGAGAATAAGTTTACCGTCTTCTTGTGTTTTTCCTTATTAATATCAGCCGACGAATTTTGTAAAGATCAAAGACTCTTCACTCTTCTTAGTACGATATATATATGGTGATCCAGTGAGAATTTTTGAGGAATCAATCGACGAATTTCAAAAATTCTTATGTTTTTTCGTTGGATTTGTGGTTTGATGATGTCCTAAAAGTAAAACTGATCATCAGATTCATTGACATAAGATTGATTACAAGTGAGTTTGTCTTACTAAAGCAAGAAGAAGAAGATGGTATTAAAAACTCCTTCAACATCGACTTATGAAGCCAATGCTTCTGTAGATGAAAGGTGTGAGAATCTTCCACATGTTTTTTTTTCTGTTGATTGATTATCTATTGTGTATTATAAGATTTGTTCACCTTCTTCACCTTTTTGTTGAAACAGGCCTAGAAAAGGTAAACTACCCAAAAGGATTAGCAAGACCGTTAGGGAGAGGATTAAACGCGAGCATTTGAATGAGTTTTTCATCGAATTATCTGATTCACTTGGTATATTTCTATTAATTTCGAACGAACAATTTGCGAGGCTGTAACCGGTCATATTTTAAATAAGATGGTGTTAGCCATAGTCTTAACCAGTAACGTTTTATTTTCTCAGACCTGAATCAGCAGAACAGTGGAAAAGCTTTGGTACTGTGTGAAGCTACTCGGTTCTCGAAGGACATGTTTGGTCCAATTGAGTCCCTTAGAAATGGGCACACTTGACTCCTCTCTGAATCTAACTACGTACACTATTTTCTCTAAGAGGCTATAAGACATTATAGGCAGACGATGATGCTTCAACAGTCTTTATTTTTATATGTTTTTTCTCAATGGTTTTAATAGTTTTTTTTGTGTGATGGAAACTGTATAGGTAATCACGAAGAAGAATGAGTTCCAAGGAAGAAACATCAATGCTCGACACCGAGATCTCTAGACTACAATGGGAGATAGAAGAAATAGTGAATCAGTCCAAACCAGACTTGAACACCTCTCATGTGCCTGAGAAGAATGAGTTCCAAAGAAGAAACATCAATGCTCGAGACCGAGATCTCTAGACTACAATCCGAGATAAAAACAAGAGTGACAGTCCAAACCAGACTTGACACCTCTCTTGAGCCTGAATACCATCATCACTATCAACAACATTAATATATTTCGTTTACTTTTCTTCACAGTATATTACACAATGTACTATGGTTTGTTCTATGCTTTGAAACATCTATCAATGCCACAGCTAATATTTTACCCAAATAAAGCTAATAGGTTACTAATATAACGTAAACAAAGTTTGATATCAAAACAAGTGGAAGGTACAAAAAGTAGTCGTGACTAACAAATAGAATCTTGAAAATTGACAAAATGAAAAGTTCATCTGATAACCAAATGGTGATGCAAAAATAAAAGATTATAAAGAGTGCAGTTTATCTTTTCTTTTTATTTTTCATTCTTTTTTTGGCATCGAGTGCAGTTCATCTAACTAACAATAATTTATCAAAATTAAGATTTTAGGTGTGTTTACTAGCATATCTAATTGTCATATTATGTGAATAAATTCTATCCGTCACACGAAATAATATTTATATATATAATAAACAGTTATTATTTACATAATTTTTGTATGATGAAAGTCAAAATTTATAAATTAATTTAATATCATAATTAAAAATCATTTCATTCACATAATAAAAAATTCGGCTATTATACGCTTTGGTAACAAACATTATTTTTATCGTTAAAAAATTTCTGAAATAGAAATTAAACATCTATATAATACAAATATAATAAAATTATATTACAACAAGACAAAAGCAATATAAGAAACTAAAATGATAATAAAAGAGTAAGGGTTTGTGTGAAAATTATATGTTCTACCAAATGGAATACATAAAGTATGATTCAGATTTTTTGCATATTAGATCATTTAAGAATGTTTCGTGACAACTTTGTTTTGCCAACTGAAATAAGAAAAATACATTTCATATATTTTGATCGATTTATAGCATTTCTCCTGCCAAATTAAAATAGATATTCATATGGTCTCAGCTCCTTTAGAGGTTTAGTTTACCAAAATAAGTTTAATTTCTTATTATGATTTTTTAACCGTGCGTCAAGTCAAATGAAATGGAACTATCAAGTTTTTCTGTATCTCTTTTCAAAATAAAAGTTAAAAATATACAAATTATATATCGAGGATATGAAGATAATCAAATATCTATCGATGATATGAAGATTATTATATGCATGACAACTTATTAAATTTCTACTAAAAAGTATTAGTTTTTTTAGTGTATGTTACTCATGATTAAAAAAAGTGTTTTTTACTCATTGTCTATTTAATTATCAAATTAGCAATTATCTTCAATATCATCGACAAATATTTAGTTATCTAAGATACTATAGAATAATATTTTGGTAAAAATTTATATTACGCAAAACCATATTAAAATAAAAAAACTGGCGTGTAGCATCGAAAAACCCCTAGTAAACTATAAACAATCATATTATTAATAATTGATTATGGTTAAGGTTCAAAATATCGTATACTAATATGCAATACGAATAATGTTTAGAGGTATATTTTGAACTATACATAATTAGTATTCATACTAATCTAGCGAAGTTAGTATAGGCGAACAAAATAATTTAGTTCGAACCATTGTTGTAGTGGTGCAAATTAAGAATGTTTTAGCTAAACACTACACATCTTCAAACCAAAACCTTAATCCTAAAGTTAAAACCTACATGTCTTCAAACCTAAATTATAAACCCTAAACAATAAATCTTAAATATAGAATGGGTCAGTATGGTTAAATCATAATACAAAATTAGAAAAGTACTTATATACAACACAACCCATAATCCCTAAAAAGTAAACAATGAACCAAATTCTATAATAAAATGATAATAATAGAGCATAATAACCTAGCTAGTTTTGATTAGGATAACCACACGTTAATGAAAAGGTAACAAATTATATGATAATGGAAAATTAATGGTTTTGAAAATTTGAACATAACATTAGATATTTGGGAAAATTGTTTTTTTTGGGCCAAAAATGGTATCTATATCCCATTAATCTAATCTTATATAGTTTATGTCCTATTAGACTAAATATTTTGATAATGACAATAATACCCTTAATTTCAATTATAAATTCGAAATTACAATTAACAAAATAATTGATAAATATGAGAATATAAATAAAAATTGTTTGCTCAAAAAAATCAATGGAATATAGAAGATGGTGTGAGAAGAAGATTAAACGTTTTTTGTGTGTGTGTGTTTTTTTTTTTAAATCGATTTTTTATTATATGGAAACAAAATATTTTTTTCCATATTTTCATAACTAATTATCCTTATCGGTAGAATTCAGTAAACCTGTAGAAATCGGTTTCTACATGTTTTTAGATTTATAGCAATGTGTAGAAACTCAGTTTCTACAAATTTTAGATTTATAGTAATGTGTAGATTTTGAGTTCTACAGGTTTTAGATTTTTTTGTAAAGTGTAATTTTCGATTTTTACTGATTTTAGAGTTATAGATTAGGCGCAGAACGTGTATTCAAAATATTTTTAGAGTACTATTATTTACGTAGATCACGTATTCAAAACGTAGTAGATTCGATGAAAAAAGTGGATTTTATTTTCTGCGGGTGTTTGTTTAACTTATATTTATTCATAATTGTTGTATATAATATTTAAGATGTGTTTAATTTAGTAAAACCGACCCAGTTTAAACCGAACTGAAATAGAGAAAATAGTTTGGATTTAATAATTTTAAATATACCAAATGTATATTACTTTTAAAAAAACCGTGGTATATGGATATGGTTTTATAGATAAATCGATCAAATCGAATTAACTGATCAATTATATGTATATTATATAATATAATTAATATATATAATTTATTTTATTGATATTATTTTCATATGTAAAAGTTTAGTTTTGCTAACTTAATATTTTGTTTAAGTTAAAAGTTATTCTACTTTTATCAAATATCGTTGTTGTGATGATACTGGTGATCATAGAAAACTGGCTGAATGTTTTCTGTTGGCTTGTCAAGTCGAATCCTTTTAGTTATTTCTTCACGCTCCTAGTTAAAGAAAAAAAAAACAATAATATGATCTATCATCCAAAGGCAGGCATCAGAAAGAAGTAGAATCAATGGGGGCGGGGGGTTACCCGTCTAACGATCTCAACAGTAGACTCAACCTGGGATTCAAGGTGTCTGTTGATAAAATGATTATCGTTTTCTTCAGGCTGGGTGAAGCATTTTTGTCCATCGCAGCAGCAGAAAATCAATGGTAAAGCCTTACAAAATCCCAAATTAGATTATCTGCAAAATGTAAATAGAATTAAAAAAATACAGAAATTATCAAAGGTAAGGAGATATGAGGATCCTTTTTGTTTCCATAATTTCTAATGGGCAACCAAACATAAGAAGGCGAACAAAAGAACCACCCAGACAGAGCTCTTTAACAGAATCAAACCCAGTGGCGGATGTACGTTATGACGTACGGGGTCACGTGCCCCCGACTAAAATTTGATTTTCTTTAAAGCAATCATCTTTAAACTAGCTCAATTTCTATAAAATTACCTTTGACTAACTCAAAATCTATGTTGATGCTCCCTACTAAAATCTCTCCTAGATCCGCCCATGAATTCAAACCAATACCCAAATCACTAACTCTCGGAATGAATAAAGACTATCAGAATAAATAAAGATGGCATGTTACATAATATATGCTATCCAATCGACAAATTTGTTTAGATGGCAATAAATTGATGGGATTGTATATTTTAAGGAATATTCTGTTTATATATAATACAATCAATTTGCTTTACCTTAGACGTTCATATTATGTAGATATATACGTGAGATGCAATAATGGAGAATAAGTGTAAGGTAATATTTCGTTTTTAAATATCTAAAGTTGCATGTAAAAAATTTTGGTAGTTCAAATATGGTTTTAAGCTGTTAGATGTAATTGTTCGCAAGATCTTTTTGTTAGCTAATTGTCTACTTTTATGGAAAGAATTGTTATGATCAGAGTATTAATTGCATAACAAACTAAATACGGTTTCCGGTATAGGCCTGGGCATCCGGGTCTTCGGGTCGGGTTCGGGTCGGGTCTTGTCGGGTCCGGGTCCTTCGGGTCCTGGAAATTTAGACCCATTTAGGTACCCATAATTTTTCGGTCGGTTCGGTCGGGTCTTGTCGGGTCCGGGTCGGTTCGGGTAATACCCATAATTTTCGGATTCGGGTCGGGTCCGGGTCGGGTTCGGGTATTTAGGATATAAAAAGGAAATAAAATATTCAAATTCCATCAAATTTAATCAAAATTTATCATATATATCTAAAATTTTACAAAATAACTTAAAATAAACTATTAAATAGTTAAAATAGAACATTTTTAATTCTATATTTTACATTTCAAACTTCATATTACTTATAAATGTTACAAAATAATGACAAAGATTGTTAATAAAAAGATATTTTAAAGTTTTAAAGTCGGGTCTATTCGGATCGGGTCTATTCGGGTCGGGTCTATTCGGGTCGGGTCCTTTTCGGATCCGGGTCTATTCGGGTCGGTTCTTTTCGGGTCCGGGTCCATTCGGGTAGAAAATTTTTGGACCCAATAGGTACTTGTAAATTTTCGGTTCGGTTCCGGGTCGGGTCGGGTCGGTTCCGGGTCGGGTTTTCGGGTCCAGGTTAAAATGCCCAGGCCTATTCCGGTATAAATTAAAAACGTTTTTAATGAAAGAAACAAATAATGGTTTTTTGTTCAAAAAATGGTTTAAATTTCAGTGGCACAAATTGGTAAATACTAAGATGAAGAAAGGATGATTTCTAAAATGTACTTCAGTTTTAATAGATTAGATTGTGTCTTATTCTTTTAAAATAATATTATTTAAACTAAGAAATTAATAAATCAGTTAAAAACTTAAAATTATTAAAAATATGACAAATAAATTAATGAGTAAGTTAAAATTACTTAAAATGTGATAAATAAAAAATAACCTAAACACATAAGCAAAATCATAAAATATACAAATAATCAAAATAACCTAAAATTAAGGAGAACTTGACAAATCATCAGATTCACTTCCCAAATAATAGTATACTAGATTAGGACCCGCGCCTTGCGCGGGGTGAGAGTTATAAGAAATTATTCATACATTTGATTTTATAATTTTATTTTATATATTGGTTTAAATTGTAGTCAAAAAGTTGAGTACATATGGTATTGTGCAAGACGGCATTGAAATTTCGTTATATAAGTAAATTGTTTTCGATATGCAAAGACAAAGGATAACAATTTTCGTTATATAAGTAAATTACTGTGATTAAAGCATTCAGGTAATTGGCCAAGAAAAAATTTATAGCTGTGATCTTGTAATCAATATAATTTATATGACCTACCATATTTATCAAATTATATTGGATATAGAAGAAAGTACACGTTTGAGTTTTTGGCGTCTTCATTATGACTATAAATCGAATCGTAAAATTTAATTGTCTTTATCAAATAGATCTTGAAGTATATATGTCCCCCTATTGATTAAATAGATCGAGTTAATGGAAATAGTCGCTTAAAATTTGATTTTTATTATAATAGATTTTATAGATTACCTTGACTATTTATTATAATGATAAATGCGTAGCTGTCAATTAATAAAAAGATTAGACTAAGTTTTTTATTTCAAAAATAAAAAATAAAACATTGGGGAAAGCATATAAAAAACATAGCATATGAATTGCAAGTAAAAACCAAAAGTATTACTGGATAAATATGACACGAATATTTCTTCTAATCATGGCATAGGACTTCAAAATGGTGACGGCGGAATCCTGAGTACATAAAATCACGACGTCTTTAAACCGTCAACTAATTAGATGTTCAACAAAAATTAGATGAACAATTGGGATGTTAGTACCTCATTCGGAATGACCTGATTTCAGGAATGTCGCTCAATCACTATTTTGACATCCCTTCGATGTTTGTTACATTCTTGAAGCTACCTATATTATAAAACCCGTTTATTATTAACTGAAACTGAAAGTGAGTAGAAAAAAGAAACATTCCGTTGTTCATCGCCGCCATTTCTTTATATGACCTACCATATTTATCAAATTATATTGAATATAGAAGAAAGTACACATTTGAGTTTTTGGCGTCTTCATTATGACTATAAATCGAATCGTAAAATTTAATTGTCTTTATCAAATAGATCTTGAAGTATATATGTCCCCCTATTGATTAAATAGATCGGCAGTTAATGGAAATAGTCGCTTTCTAAAATTTGATTTTTATTATAATAGATTTTTATAGATTACCTTGACTATTTATTATAATGATAAATGCGGTAGCTGTCAATTACTAAAAAGATTAGACTAAGTTTTTTATTTCAAAAAAATAAAAAATAAAACATTGGGGAAAGCATATAAAAACATAGCATATGAATTGCAAGTAAAAACCAAAAGTATTACTGGATAAATATGACACGAATATTTCTTCTAATCATGGCATAGGACTTCAAAATGGTGACGGCGGAATCCTGAGTACATAAAATCACGACGTCTTTAAACCGTCAACTAATTAGATGTTCAACAAAAATTAGATGAACAATTGGGATGTTAGTACCTCATTCGGAATGACCTGATTTCAGGAATGTCAGGCTCAATCACTATTTTTGACATCCCTTCGATGTTTGTTACATTCTTGAAGCTACCTATATTATAAAACCCGTTTATTATTAACTGAAACTGAAAGTGAGTAGAAAAAAGAAACATTCCTTTGGGGAAAATAAATCTTCTAAGTTACCTTCCTCCCGTTCAATACGCCAAAAACTCAAAACACATGTAACAACAACTAATCAGAGTTCCATAAATGATAAAACTTTATAGCCATGTCCCCATAGACAACACACTTAATTTCATCTAACCTGTAGCGAGGGTCTAAAATAAATATTCCGAAACCCATAACGATTCATTATTATATTTTTGAAAATATGTTTTTATGTTTAAACGCGGATACTCACCCGAGGTTGATCAATGAGAAATTTATTTTATGCCGCATCTCACCATAAATTTCATCACGATAAGGCTGGAGCTCCCCAACCCCAACTAAAGCTCCATAAAGATCTAAGACATTAAAAACACATGTTGCAATATTAATACATAGCTGATAATTTTATAATTTAAAAGTCCATTCAACTCGACTATGTAATGTAATTAGATCCGAATACCTATACAAGACATTGGATGGGCAAGACCGCTGCAATGTCAAGAAACTTTACAAAACAATAGTAGTTGCTACATGTTTTTGGTTGAATTTGCACGACCACAGTAGAATTTGACGTAACAATGTGGTATCGATTCTTGGTCAACGTATCAAACCTGAAAAATGCATTACTTTGAAATTCCTAATATCAAACCAATCACCTTCTTTCATAGTGATATGGTTTAAAGCTTCCAGCTCTTCGTATAGAGTTGCTTCTATCTTTGACCCCTTATTCAGAAAAATAAACAAAAATATTAATAAAATAAAAAAACTTTAATAAAAAAAGGACTTTCGTTTGGCCCTGCTGCAGGACATGAACGAACTGTCTGAATTCATCCTTTTCACGGTCCCATGTATCTTATCACCCTAGCAAATATGAACAGAATCAAGTAAGAAACAAAGACATCATGTAAGAAACAAAGGTATCTTAACATAATATAGAAACAAAGATAGAACTTACTCTAGAATCCACGAAAACCATTTCAATGGTCTCACCACTCGCCGTTGAATACTGCTTCCACAACCGGATTATCTTAACCCTCACCTTCCACATTGACTTGAAAGACTTCAAATCATAAACGTTGTTCATCGCCGCCATTTCTTAACTTTTATTCGCTTTTCTTGCTTTTGATGAGTGAATGCCTACTTCAAAGGGATTTATATATTAGTATTATTTGTCATATATAAATCGTTCGATGCTAATCTTAGGCAGTAAATAACAAATTGCTGACTAAGATTATAATATAGATATAATTTAATATTTATTTGTATGAATATGCATTTAGATGATTGGCTTGATCGATCTAGTGATTTATTACTACTTTACTTAATAATAATCCATAACGTATATTAGCCGTTACCATGTTAATTTAGAATTTTCTCTTCTACATATATATAATTTGATTCGCAATCTTAGGCTCAATGCGCAATCTTAGGCAGTAAATAACAAATTGCTGAATTGTCAATCAATGTTTAATACATTATAGGCACGAATTTAGTAGTCAAATACGTCAATCATAAAATCATGGACGTACATTTATGTTTTGCATCAATATATACGCGATTGACCTATAAATAGAAAAGTCGAGGATCAAAATTTGCATAATTTATGACTATGCGATGAGATTATGATCTTATTTGATTTAGTCATGCAATTATAACAATCAAAAAGGGTGGAATCATAACGGCAAGTCAGATTATAGCAATCTGATTCATAGCATTATTCTCGATCATCTTATACCATGATTTTTTGATTGATTCATAGCATTTCATAGATTATGATCTTATTCGATTTAGTCATGATTTTTTGATTGATTCATAGCATTATTCTCGATTCATAGCATTTTTCTGTCCTTTCTCTTTTCAATGACTCAATATCTCCAAACATTATATATTATACGATAGAAAAGAAAAGAGAAAGGAAAGAAAAATTTATAATGTTTTAATATCTTCAAACATTATATATTATACTAAATATTTCCAAATATTATATATTATATGATAGAAAAAGAAAAAGAGAAAGGACAGAAAAATCTATAATGTTAGCAATCCGATTCATAACATTATTTATAATTTATAATGTTTTAATATCTTCAAATCCGAAAAAAGAGAAAGGAAAGAAAAATCCGAAAAAGAGAAAGGAAAGAAAAATTTATAATGTTTTAATATCTTCAAACATTATATATTATACTTAATATCTCCAAACATTATATATTATACGATAGAAAAGAAAAAGAGAAAGAACAGAAAAATTTATATTATACGATAGAAAAGGAAAAAGAGAAAGGGAAGTAAAATTTATAAAGTTTTAATATCTTTAATGGCAGAAAAATTTATATTTAATGGCTTAATTTAGTAGTCAACACGCCAATCATAAAATCATGGACGACATTTATGTTTTGCATTAATATATATGTGATTGACCTATAAATAGGAAAGTCGAGGATCAAAATTTGCATAATTTATGACTATGTGATGAGATTATGATCTTATTTGATTTAGTCATGCAATTATAACAATCCAAAATGGTGAAATCATAATGGCAAGTCAGATTATAGCAATCTGATTCATAGCATTATTCTCGATCATCTTATACCTTGATTTTTTGATTGATTCATAGCATTTCATAGATTATGATCTTATTCGATTTAGTCTTGATTTTTTGATTGATTCATAGCATTATTCTCGATTCATAGCATTTCTTTTTCTGTCCTTTCTTTTTTTCAATGACTCAATATCTCCAAACATTATATATTATACGATAGAAAAAGAAAAAGAGAAAGGAAAGAAAAATTTATAGTGTTTTAAATCACATGAGATTATGATACCAAATATCAATGAATGTACGTGATGATAATCATAAATCCGAGATTCAAATAATTATCATAATTTTTAGTAAGGATCTATAATAGGTAACAAAAACGAAATATTAGGAAACAAAAAAAAAACAAAAACATTGGTAATCAGATTAGCGTTAGATTTCGATGATAATCATAAATCGTGATTCAAATAATTATCATAATTTTTAGTAAGGATCTATAATAGGAAATAAAAGCGAAATATTAGGAAAAAACGAAAAAATTAATCAAATGAGCTATAATCGCGAATAAGGGAGGTGCAGTCTCTATACTTAATGTTAATTATATAGTTACGTAATATTTGATTAAATCATGCAATAAATAGTAAACATTATGACAGCTTTATAGGTAGAGACGATTGCGTGATTGATGAATTTTTCTATTGTATTTTTTCTGAAAATTACCTGACATTAGGACAGTAGCGATTGTCATTATATTATTTAATCTTTCTGTAAACCAATCATATTAGGAAACAAAATCATTCACGAAGTTTGGCAATGTCAAGATTCACATGTAGTAACAGAATTTTATTCAAATAAATTATTACATATTCAACTTTTAAGATAAAAATTATCATAAAAATCGAAACCTATTTTGTAATATAAAATACAATCTCTCATTTTTTTAGAAAAAGATAACACATTCGTTGTCTATCTTCTCTTGAATTCCAAAATGTAAAAAAAAATCCAAAAAAGAACTATATGTATCAAAATGGTTGTCCATATGTTGTCGCAATAGGGGGAGATAATCAAAAAAAAAATTGTATGTAGAGAATCATAACATATACATTATTTTGTATTTTCTTGTATTCAAAATAACAAAATAGTATAATGTGACAAATATTTTTTCGTGATAGTCTTATGTTGTGAATATGACCATATAAAACTTAAGTTGATAATATACGGCCTTATTAAATGAATTTAGCTACGTTACCTAAATAATATGATGCAATAGAATGTAATATATGAGAGTTGGACCAGTGGCATATCTCAGAATAGTCTAGTCTAGCAGGGTTATCATAATAGAAGGTGAGAATGAATATCAAAGCGACACATCATCATAAATGGCATACTTGTAAATAATTTACCTTTTGAAGGTTACTCTTCTTAATTGCTTCTTGATTAATAATAAGGGGATACTAGATTTTGATCCGCACTTTGAAAGCGCGGGATAATTTTTGGATGCAAAACTTCTAAAATAGTTATCATTTGATCTTAAACATTTTATATTTGACGTCTATAATTTTGACTTTTTAATTTTTTTTAATCCTGCATCAGTGTTTATTATTTGTATATTCAACTCGGAGTTATGATTAAACCAAACTTGGTGATCCTTATATAATCCATTTTGGATTTAATGAAAAAAAATCATTAATTAAAAACTCTATAAACCTGATAAAGACTAAAAATCCGTGATAAACCTGTGATTAACCCGTGACCAGTAAAAAAAACCCATAAAAACCTGATAACATTTCTAAGAAAATGATCAATTTTCATATAATTCTAAATATTACATAAAATTAATAAATAATTTAAATATTACATGAAATTAAAATAATAATTTTATTTGTGATTCTTTAGACTTAGATAAAAAATGATATGTTATTATAAGAAATGGTAATAGGGAAATAAAAATTTATTGCTATTACAGTATTAGTTTTTTGTATTAATAATTTGCTATAATTTTGTATTATATTTAGTTTAAAACTAAAAATTAATTTTATTGTAATTTTATGTAGCTTTTAGCTAAAGTTCTAATTTGGTATTAAATATTTTCAAAACACAAGGGAATCTAAAAAAAACATCTTATTTTTGATAATATAGATTCATAGTAAGTTATTAGTATAATATTACTTCTTAGCCCTATTCAACCTGTCTTCATAATACATCTAGAAGTTTGGGGTCTTAGACTCTTGTGAGTAATTATATGATTTGTTTGATATGCAAGTTTTAGCTACTTAAAGGTTCTGTTTGACTGTTTAAGGTAAATATATATTTGGTTTGTTATCTAAATTATAAAATATGTTTGATATGGTTTTGAGACCAATGAAATGTTTTTAAGGAAAATTTATAGTCCGTAAATATATTTGTTTACAGCTTTTGATTGCTAGCATGATTAACTCCAGTTTTGATATTGTTTAGAGAATATGCTTCGAGCGTATTGACTTGTTTTTAGGTAGGTAGATTTTCAGTCGAATGATTACTCATAAAATTGTTAGTTTATAGTATTTTCTTTTTGTTAGTTTATAGTATAAAGTCGAATATTCATAGAGCATCAATTCAAGATTCTATTTTTGGTTCTAGTATTTAATTACTGATCATATTCAAAATAAAATTGTGTAATATACAATAATATATATATATATATATAATAATGAAATAGGTAAACGTGAATTTATTTTTTTGAGAGGGGGGGGTTTAAGTTTTTTAAAAAAAAAATATTTTAGATTGATGCAACACTTATAGTTAAGTTTGTTTTGCAAGGTCTAAGATTTGTTAGATAGTTAATAGTTAATAGTTAATACTGTGGGAGTTTATGTTTAGTAATACGT
This sequence comes from Brassica carinata, assembly GCA_016771965.1. Taxonomy (NCBI): domain Eukaryota; kingdom Viridiplantae; phylum Streptophyta; class Magnoliopsida; order Brassicales; family Brassicaceae; genus Brassica; species Brassica carinata. The sequence continues at coordinate 27,040,831 of CM028688.1, read as the reverse complement.
TTCAATAACTTATATATTATATTAAAGGATGTATTTAACTAATGCTAATATTAAATCGAGAATTACATTGTACAAAGGTAATATTGTAGTCTAATAATACGCTTCAAACTTATATATAGTAAAATACATATACGTACAAATCTCTTTTTTTTTTAAAAAAAAATGGACACACTAAATTAGTATAGTTGATAATTTATTAGGTGGAGAAAAATAGGGAAGATAAATAGTGAAAAAGAAACGAACAATATCTTACAAAAAAAAGGAACGAACATTCTGTAGGTGGAGTTAAAATAATTGCTTGTTGGAATTAATTTAAAAAGATTTGTTTGTTGGAATTAATAGATTTCTTTGAAAAGTAAACAAAATTAAAAGCATAGTCTAAAAATATGCAGTGGCATAGAATTGTAATTACTCCAAAACTTCCAGGGTTCCTCAAAAAAGACATTTTGGTTTTAATAGTATTGATATAAGATAAGAGAGAAAAGCATTTCATTTTATAATTCTGATTAAATAAATACATAGATGATATAATTTATCTTATTTAGTGAATGTACACATACATAGTACATTATACATATGTCTAGATCTATTAGGGGGGTTTTAGGTAATAAACCATAAAAGTCTTTTTTGTACGTTTAATACAGAATCATAATGCTAAAGAATGATATTTTAAGAAAAGGCAATGTCATGTACAGTTAGCCAAAGGAAGAGAGGGAACAAAGTGAAGTGAGAAGATTAAGATAAAATAATGGACAAGTGACATTGTCGCGGCTATGTCTTTAAAACCGATATGATCTCTCTTTGTTTGGCTTTATGTCCGATTCCGATTCCTTATCTACGGATTGCTACTAAGCTTTAAATCCAAAATTAAATGAATCACGTTCACATGCATAACTAATAATTGTCTTCGTAAATATCTTCTCCTCTCCTCATTATAAAATTAAAAGATATATTATTTGGAGGGTGGGAGGGGGGATATTTCGTTTAAATTCGATACCAGATGGTGTTTTTCTCAATTATTTACTGAAAAGACTTTATTGTCTAATTAGTACGATATTATTCCTTTTGACCTAAGAGATAAGTACGCATGGATTTATATTTGAACTTTTTTCAAAAAATCTTCTATTAATGAGAGTTAGACATTCTATTATATATTAAATATTATTTGTCTAAACTTCCAATATAAGACTTGGATTGACAAGGATATTAGATATAGTGAAAAATCCTACCCGCTCTCTAGGGTGATGAAGTTGGCGATTTGCAGATCCAGCTCCCCCTGACGTAGATCCTGCATCACGAAGGCTCCTGCATCGGTGTTCTTATCGCACAGGAGGCTACCGCATATTCCTTGCGATCCGTCATCTGATTCACACAGCTTCTCTGATTCACATGACGTTTCCTACAAGTAACACTCGTGTAATGGATTGATCTGCTCGCCTGCATCTTATAGATTAAAGTTTCCGTTGAAACTTTGATCTCCGCTTAATCACCACGTTCATTGGCATGGGGATTACTGCACTCTTTTTTTTTTCCGAAAACTGCTGTGCTTTTTCTCGACCTTACTGTCACAGAGAATCAGAATCACTTCATACGTCCCTTTGACGTATTCTCTTCGGTCCATACGGCCTTGACGTATCGATTACTACCCTTTGACGTATTCAGTGGTGTCCCATTCATCTCCGGATGGGAACGTCCGCTCGAAGTAGATCTGCTCATATGGTAGATCTCAAGGGAAAGGGTATATTGTATGAGAATGATGATGAGCCGATACATCTCCTAGAGGATGAGGGTTCCCAGGCTATTAAGGAATTCAATCTGTCCTTAATTGGCAAGATCCTAAACCCAAAGAAGCAAAATGTGGAGAAATTGATTCAGTATATGCCAAGCAGCTGGGGATTACAGGATCGCATAACTGCAAATGATCTAGGCAATGGGAAATTTTTGCTTAATTTCACAAGTGAGGAGGATATTAAAGCAGTTCTGAGACGGGGCCCCTTTCACTTTAATTTCTGCATGTTTGTTCTAGTAAGATGGGAGCCAATCATCCATGATGATTATCCTTGGATAATCCCTTTTTGGGTCCAAATAACTGGGTTGCCATTGCATCTATGGACGGTGGATAATTTGAAAAGAATAGGAACTCGCTTGGGTTATGTTGATGAGGATACAATTGAGCTTGCTGAGGGCAGGATGCAGATTGATTTAGACTCTCGTAAGCCACTTGTTTTTAACAGGAAGGTTACGACATCGAGTGGTGAAGTAACGATACAAATTTCTTATGATCTTCTCTTCAAACATTGCTCAACATGTGGTCTTGTCACATGAAAAGAAGTACTGTCCATCAGAGAAGGAAGTATCCCAAGCTCAGGTTGAACGTACTGGAGTATTTGAGCGTGTCCAAGTGCCGGAGAGAAAAGACATTCACCATGACAATGGTTCTCATAGGAGGCATCACGATAGGGCCCCTCATTGGAATAGTGTGTCTTATGCAACTCGGGCACAAAGCCAAGATGGCCGCATTGGAGTGTTCGAACGTGTTCATTTACCACGGCCTTCGGAGGAACATTATGTTTCACACAGGAGGTACCAGGACAGGGGTTCTCAAAGAGACAGTAGGTCTTATGCTTACCGTAATGAGAACCGTCGTGATGGTGACCAAACGAACTCACACAAGGATAGGTTAATGAGAAGAAGAGATGAATCGCAAATGGATAGTCATGCTGCTCCTAACCGATATGCTCCTTATGGTCGTAGGAATGATCTAACATGGCGCGAAAAACAAAAGAGAAAGATAAAGTCGAATGTGGTTGCACCTCCCGGAAAGATAGTGTCTTATGCACATGCTCCAAAAGACAACATCAGCTCTCATGAGCGCGTTGAGGACAACAACAAAGGCCTCCATGTACCTGACACCAGTGCACGTGTTGTTCCTTACGAACATACATCAAGCTCAAAGAACCTTTGTAAGAGTGATGGTAATAACAGAGAGTTGAGGGAAGAATTCATAAGTGGAAGTGAGCGACCAAAAAGGTTAGCAAGCGCAATTGTCACTCCACTACGCATTCTCCCATCAGAAGATAACGTCACTTTCCGTACTAAAGAAGTAGCTAGATCCCTCAAATACTCGCCTTTAAGCAATGCACCAAAAGCGATTGAAGATGAGCAAATGATTGATGCTTTGAATGATATGGATTTAGTCGATCAGGATGCTGGTAGTATAATGGATTGTGAGGTTGACGAGGATGACTTACTAGGTGATGAGCTAATGGGATTGGAGGATAGAGACCAGCCTGCCTCTCGAGGCACTTCCTCAAACGGCAAAGACAAAAGGCAGAGTAAAGACAAAAGGCAATCTTCCAAGGCCGGGAAGAGTGCCAGACGTGTGGGTATCTCTTTGGGTAGGCAATCAAAGAAATTTGAGATCCTCCGTCGGGGACCTCCAAGTCAGCGATCAACAGGGACAATAGGTCATGGAGATGGTGAGACATCTAGACGTTCTAGTCATACCAAGGATCGTAAGGCTTCTAAAGTTAAGAGTGATGGTTTGATGGGTGCCAAACATCCATCCAAGCATCATCTATGAAGACAATCAGTTGGAACTGTCGAGGGATAGGGAGCAACCTCACAGTTCGACGCCTTACGGAGATGTGTCAGAAGCATCGCCCATGACTCGTGTTCCTTTCTGAAACAAAGAATAGGAGGCTGCTGTTGCAAAATATTCAGGCCGACTTCGGATTTGATCGTTTGTTTACTGTTGAGCCTCTTGGACTCAGTGGAGGTTTAGCTCTTTTTTCTATGCATGAATTTCAAGTTAATGTTTTATTTTCAAATAGCAGAATGATTGACATTGAGGCAATCATTGATGGAATAAAAGTCTTTATGACGTTTGTTTATGGAGACCCTGTAATGGAACGAAGAGAATAAGTTTGGGAACGTCTTACGCATTTCTCAACAACTAGGATCGGGCCATGGTTTATGATAGGTGATTTTAATGAAATTACTGGGCATAATGAAAAGGAGGGAGGGATACAACGCTCTAATAGCTCGTTCCTACCTTTCAGACAGATGCTTAGCGATTGTGGAATGCTGGAATCCCTTGTACTGGAAACATGTTCTCATGGGTAGGGAAGAGAGCAGGACATTCGACTGTTAGATGTCGATTAGATAGAGCCGTTGGAAATGAGGACTGGCATGAAAAATTTCCCCACTCAGTGGTAAGGTATATGAGGCTATGGGGATCGGATCATCGTCCGATCCTTGTGGATATTCTTAGAAAGCCATTGAGGAAATCAAAGAAATTTAAATTTGATAAAAGATGGCTTGATAATGAGGAATTGAGGCAAATCATTCTTGAGGGTTGGAAATCTCCAGAACTTCCTACGGATGCGAATATCATGGATCACATTGCAAGTTGCAGAAAGACATTGAGTCAATGGAGGAGACAGCATAACTATAACTCTGACCTGTTAGTAGAGGAACTTAAAGAAAAGGTGGAAGGATTATATGCGGACGATGCCACAACGACGGAGAAAATATCGAAAGCCTTGAAAGAACTCTCTGATGCCCTTAAGGCAGAAGAGATGTTCTGGAAACAGAAAAGTCGAGTGTTCTGGCTAAGAGAAAGAGATAGAAACACAAAATTTTTCCATGCGCTGACAAAGCAGAGGAGAGCTAGAAATAAAATTACCCATCTTTTAGATGTTAATAAGAATGTTGTTGAGGAAGAGGAGGGATTGGTAGCCATTGCTACCAATTATTTTCGGCAAATATTTGAGTCGTCAAACCCAGAAGATATTGCTGATGCGTTGTCAGAGGTTTTCACATCTATTACGGAGTCAATAAAAAATGATCTTACAGCTCCGGTCACAGAGTGGGAAGTTAAATTAGCACTCTTTGCGATGCACCCAGAGAAAGCTCCAGGACCAGATGGGATGACAGCCTTATTTTACCAAAAATGTTGGGATATTGTCAAGGATGATTTTTAACTCTTATGGTTAATCAATTTCTTTTGGAAGGGGAGGTGGCAGATGGTTTGAATGATACCAATATATGCCTCATTCCAAAGTCGACAAGGCCCAATGAAATATCCCAGTTTCGGCCGATCAGTTTGTGTAATGTTAGCTATAAGATAATCTCTAAAGTCCTATGCCAGAGATTGAAAAAGGTTCTACCAGATAGAATCTCTGAAACTCAGTCAGCCTTCGTTGCTGGAAGACAGATTTCGGATAATATCATGATAGCACGAGAAATGTTCCATGCTCTGAGAACTAAACCCAACGGACGCAATAAGAGGATGGCCATTAAGACGGACATGAGTAAAGCGTATGATAGGATGGAATGGTCGTTTATTGAAGCTGTCATGAGGAAGATGGGTTTCTCAGAGACTTGGATCGCTTGGATCATGCGATGTATCACTTCGGTTAAGTACAAAGTGCTCATAAATGGACAACCCAGAGGGAACATTGTACCGCAGAGAGGCATGCGTCAAGGAGATCATTTGTCTCCTTTCATCTTTATTCTACGCACGGAAGCGCTCGTTAGCCTTCTTAATCTTGCAGAGAGCCAAGGAAAGATAACAGGAATGCGTGTCACACGCGCGTGTCCCTCGATACCCCACCTTCTCTTTGCTGATGATAGCCTTTTCTTCTGTAAGGCGGAGCCCCGTGAATGTGAAGAAGTGATGAAAGTAGTCGAAAATATGGACAAGCATCAGCCAATGCATTAACTTTGATAAATCTTCTACTCTTTGGTAAGAGGATCAATGCAACCACTCGACAACAGATTAAAGACACTCTTGGTATCCGAATGAAGGAGGAATGGGCTCATACTTAGGATTCCGAGGATATCAGCGGATCTAAATGTAAGCTTTTGCATTTCTCAAGGATAAGCTGATGCATCGAGTGTATGGATGGACGGGTAGATGGCTATCAAAAGGAGGAAAAGAGGTTTTGATTAAATCAATATTGCTAGCTCTCCCAACATATGTTATGTCTAGCTTCTTGTTACCATTAGAGATATGCGAAAATCTTGCAAGTGCCATTGCACAATTTTGGTGGAGTTCGAATCCACCAAAGAGAGGAATACACTGGGCAAAATGGGATAAGATGTGCTTACCAAGGGAGGAAGGTGGAATTGGTTTTCGTATGATCCATGAGTTTAATCTGGTCTTGTTAGCAAAACAACTATGGAGATTAGTCCAATACCCTGACTCATTGGTCGCTAGGATTTTGAGGGGAAGATACTATAGATTAAGTTCGCCTTTGCGAACAATCTCATTAAGCAGTCCATCTTATGTGTGGACTAGCATTTCAGCGGCACGAAAGCTCTTGCTTCTGGGGATTAGACAAAAAATTCATTCAGGTTATGAGGTCAGGGTATGGGAAGATCCTTGGATTCCTACATCACCAGCTAGGCCGGCTCAACCTTTGACCCCAGTGCTGCATCCGAACATGAGAGTAAGCGACCTTATTAATGAAGATTTGAAGGAGTGGGATGTAGAGTTACTAGAGAACTATATTGTACCTGAGGATATACCTCTCATCAGGAGTATGGCCATAAGTACAGCTCATCGTCGAGATACGTTCTGCTGGAACTATACCAAGAATGGACAATACACGGTCAAGTCTGGATATTGGGTTGCTAGGAACTTAATGAAAGATGAGGAAGACAAAGAGGTATTGGAACCCAGTATAACTAAACTTCAAGCCTTTGTTTGGAAGATAAAGGCAACCCAGAAGATATGCCATCTTATATGGCAATTGATAACTGGACATGTGGCAGTTACGAGGAATCTCATTCGGTGAAACATGAGATGTGATAACTACTATCCGCGATGTGGAGAACCAGAAGAATCTGTAACTCATGCAATCTTCGAATGCCCGCCAGCTCTTCAAGTATGGTCACTATCAGCTACCCCATCAAGCCCAGACATCTTTCCGGTGTCGAGTCGCTATGCAAATATAGATTATCTTTTCTGGAGGAAGAATAATATTGTTGAGCCTGAATTAGACAGGGATCCTTATCCCTGGATAATCTGGTACATCTGGAAGGCTAGGAATGATAAGCTTTTTAGAGGGATCGACAGGGACCCACTGGAGCTAGTCCGCTATGCTGAGAGTGAATGCCAAGCCTGGTTCGATGCAAATGAGAGGGTACAATCCAATCTACAAGAACAAAACGCGGAAGAACCTCAAGCCTTAAGTTTGAGAAATATTTGCATGATAGATGGATCGTGGACACCCACATCACGGTTCAGTGGGTATGGATGGACCTTGATGGACGATTTGGGAAAGGTGGAACTCATTGGGACGAGAAATTATACACGGCGTGAATCTGCTTTGCACACGGAACTGGAGGCTTTGCGATGGGCGATGGAGAACATGCTTCAGCACTCGACATGCCAGAGCTTCGGGACGGATTGTAAGGATCTAATTGCCATGATCAAGAAGCCTCATGCTTGGCCAAACTTTGCAACAGAACTAGAAAGGATTGAGACTCTTCAGATCTGCTTCCCAGACTTCAAGATATCATACACTCCAAGAGCGCAGAATCGGACATCAGACTCTTTAGCTAAGACCGCGAGATCTTTTCATAGAGAGTTATATTTTATCGGTTGTTTATTCCTTCGGTTCTTGCACACTTCCCAGTTGAGTAATAGAATAGCGACGATGACAAAAAAAAGACTTGGATTGACATCTCTCAAAATATATATGTGATAACAAAGATGAAAGATGAGAATGAATATAGCTACATGAAGCCAAGTTTGGTTAAACTAAACCAAGTGATGGTGGTTAGTGGTAAAAATACCTTAAAACATGATGCTACTTACTCAGTTTTCCTCCATGTTTGATTAATTCTTTCATAACTCTTATGGGCAAGTTGAAATGGGGTTATATTTCAAGTCATAAAAATTTGTGAATGGATTATTCATGGTTACACTCACCTTGGAAAAAAAGTACTTGAATGGTTAAAATCCAAATCACAGAATGTATGCAAGAACTTAATTATCAGTAAAACAAAATTGATTTCAAGTTTCCACCTCATAATATTAATTGAGAAAACATTACCTCTTATTCACTGGTTGATATTTTTATATGGAAGTTCCTAAAAGTGATCAAATGTTTGAAAGAAATATGCCGGCAAAAAGCAGAACTATGACTTCAGCTTTCAGCTCTATTTACCTTTACTTATGTTTTCTCCCAACCAACTAAGAAACATTTCTTTACTTTTGTGTGACATTACTCGTTAGTGACTGAGAATTTCTTAACTCCGGCAGACAAAATCATTTTTAAAGAATGTTTACTAAACTAAAGTGATTGGACCCACTAATCAAGTAACTTTTACAGTGGACCCCTGAACTACAGTTTCACTCTATTTGGCTTCACGCCTAGTGTTCTAAATCTATGTTTGACTGTCCTAATTAAGATAACGAAATCTTTTTTCTATAGCCGGAAATTCTAAACTGAAGCCTGCTTTCTCTAATCTCCAAAAACATGAAGCCATAATGTAAATTTCATAGTGGCCAATCGGAATATGTGTTGCTCTATGGTTGTAGCCGATTCTCAACTTGAACAGTAATATTTTGTCCTAAGAAAAGGTTGATGAGCCTGAAACAAAAAGAGAGGAAGCCAAGAATTTGTTGGGGTCGAACGAAATGTCATGCTTCAGGAAAGAACATGCATGTACGCCCCATTTTTTTGTTGTCCTCCAAGCTATCCAATTAAACATTATTATTGATCCACAAACATAACTTTTAATTATTTAAATGGTTTTAGTTTTCATATAATGATCAAGAAGTAACTTGATTGCCGCCTTATAGAGTAATACTATCTTTGGAAAAAAATGATTTGTTAGATATTAAACCATCATTTTGGTCAAAAAGATATTAAACCATCCATATGAATGGTTTTTGAAGTTGAAGAGTTGTGTATATTCATGAATGGATCATGATCTTTAACCGTTCTATTAGATCATATATTGGTTATCTATTGTACCGGTTACCGTTGTAACAAACATAAGCTGTAATTGAAAATATTCAATATGGTATCAGAGTCAAGTTACGATCCAGAGACATGTGGGTTATAGTATTAGATCATATATTTGTTATCTATTGTACCGATTGGTTTAGCTTCCTTTTACTAAACCAATCTAATATATAAGCATACCGTTGTAACAAACTTTAGCTAAGAAAGCTTTAATTGAAAATATTCAATATGGACAATAGATAACCAATATATGATCTAATACGTTCTTCTTCTTTATGGTTGTATGCTTCTTCTTCTTTTTTTTTTGTATGGCAAAATGGATGCCTTTTTAAAAAACACTTATGGATTGACTCTATATAATGTATTTTAAAAAGTTGTTTATGAATAGATAGCTAACGTGTTTTATGTTGCGCACACATATTCTGTCGATTATATATGGACTTTGACTTTTTATAAGTCCTTCCATTAGAAATTAAATTTGTGGGTGCGCCTTATTTTTAAACATCTGTGTGGTGCTCTGCTTCATCAACCAATATTTCTATTGCGATACGTATGTAATCGGGAAAAGGTTCAACGTGTCTCTACTGGTATATACTAAGCGAGCTTTTTTCATCTTCTAACATTACTTCTTAACATGGCATCAGAACCAATTATTTTCATTAAAAATTATAAGACAGTATATCACTCGGTCACGAAGGAAACTAGTAATGGCTTCAATTATTGGTACTGTTGAGTCTGTACTCCAAAGCTCTATTCATGCATAACATGGCGAGTGGCAATCCAAAAAATATTCACATCACGTATATATGTTTTTATTGATGACTTTATGAAGATTGGACTGGAAAATCTCATAGACATTACGAGGTTATTGAAAAATAAAAAACCTTCCGCGATGCATGGATTCATTTACTTAACACCAGCGACAACAAGCAAGTCTGGTAATTGATGGACCATTTGTCCTCTATTGGTTAATTCCGGATATGCAGTATCATTTCACTTCTTTAACATGTTAATTTTCAGCTTTGGTGGATCATGCACTTATCTTCTCACATACAATTAGTCACAAATTTGATAAACTAGACATTAGTATTAAAATGTCTTATATCTATCGCTAGTTATGAGAGGTATATACAATTCATTTATGACAGTATGGGGTTCGGATTGGCACGAATTCATCATAAATATGAAAAAGCTATCAGTTTATTATGGGATTAGATAACATAGTCTTGAAGGCTATGAATTCGAACATTCTTTACCTACCGTCCACTACAAGGCCTGAGTATACTCTACGGTTCAATGCAAGACTAGCTTGCTCAACTTGATTGTGGTCCAGGATCCTTTTTTTTTTTTGCTTATGGTGGACCTGGTGGTGACTCAAAATGTGGTTGTCAGGTTCATGCAGTACAAGAAATCTTTTTTTTACGCAATGGTCATGGACTATATTATCGTGCTTTGTTACAGTGCATGAGCCACGTGAATGCATCAATATTGATATCTTATATATACAAATAAACATTCGTTAAAACCTACGCATGACTGGTTTAGTGGTAGGCGCATTTTAGGAAGCTAAGTGGCTCGGTTTAGAGGCAATCCAACAATACTAAACATGTGTGGTATGGCCACTTAGATATGAGACCATGTTGGATACTCGAAAAAGAGTTCATATGTGGGATGCATTTTTAGGGGGTTAGTTTGAACCTTCCATAGACCTAGAACATTGGTTTTGAACTCCATATTTTTTAGTTATATAAAGTATATAATCCCAAATTATTAAAATAAAATTTTATTTATTGTTAAATAAATTTTATATTTAGCCTATAATATTAAATATGAAAATGTATATTTGTGTTAGGTCGTGAATGGTTAATTAATGGCCCTTTCATTTATTTCCGAGCTGGTCAATCCATTTCTCACGGTCTTTGTGGTGTAAATAAAAAATGATAATGTATTTATGCATGCACACCGATGAAACATGTAATTCTTATCAGTGTAATGGTCTCTATAGCACTTAAGATAAAGAAAAATTAAAGGTGAATTTGAATACATGTTCCATCTGACTGAGAGAGAGAGAGTTGTGGGGTTGGGTTACAAAACAAATGGGAGGTGCATGTTCGATACACGAAAAGACATCATTTACTTTCGACGTGTTCAATACCAATTCCATTCCCTCAACACTTGTATTGTTTAAATCAAGTTAACATTTGTATTTTTATGATTTTTACTATGATTAGTTAGAAATTCAAAATAATTCATTAAAGACGAGAAATTAGTAACGAATAGCTTTCACTAATCATTTTTTTTTCTTTATAACACCACACGTTGGAGTGATTTCGGTCTAATACGTAAGCTTTACATGCGGCCTCACTCTTTGTATTATTTTGGCAATTAGCTTAATGATAAATGGTTTTATTAAGAAAATAATTTCCTAACTTGGGTAACATCGTGGGTTGTTAGAGATAAACTTGAAGATAACTTGAACCTTAAGTCATGTTAATCCTAGTCATGCTATGATTAGGATAAAAGGGTTTTACTATTAGGTTTAGGAGATATATATCTCTATATAAGAAGATGGTGAGATGTGCCATGAACTTATAAGTGAGAGAGATTATTGTGAGAACTTAAGTTTTGAGGGATTTTCTTAAGTTAATAAAAAAGTTATTCTTATAATCTTGTGATCTTTCATATACGCTAGAATAATAATTGGTATCAGAGCCAAATCTGAAACCATAACCGAGAAAGATGGGAGACATCACGACTGTAACCACCAAACTAAAGGAAGGGCCATCTTCGATCAATTGTCCGATGCTGAATACAACAAACTATACAGTTTGGGCAATCCGAATGAAGACCCTTCTCAAAGTTCATAAGGTATGGGAGATCGTGGAGAATGAGACGACCGAGAACGAGAAGAATGATATAGCCATGGCCCTGATTTTCCAATCCATTCCAGAGGCGCTTATCCTCCAAGTTGGAGAGCTAGATACCGCAAAGAAGGTATGGGACGCCATCAAAACACGTCATCTAGGAGTAGACAGAGTCAGAGAAGCTCGTTTACAAACTTTGATGGCAGAATTTGATCGCTTAAAGATGAAGGAAACCGAATCACTCGATGACTTTGTCGGCAAGATATCTGAAATTTCATCAAAATCTGCAGCATTAGGGGAGAACATTGAAGAAATCAAAATAGTCAAGAAGTTTCTCAAGAGTCTTCCTCGTAAGAAATACATACACATTGTGGCGTCACTCGAACAAGTACTTGATCTCAAGGAAACCAGCTTCGAGGATATCATTGGCAGACTAAAAGCATATGAGGAACGGATTGGAGGGGATGATGAAGATAGTCACGGAGAACAGAGTAAGCTAATGTATGCGAACTCAGAGAGTAATCAATCGAATCGAGAAAGCTATGGAGACTATAGAAACAGAGGACGAGGAGGTCGATACTATGGTAGAGGACGAGGCTGGGGAATATCTTATCAAGAGTTCGACATCTCAAAGATAACATGTTTTCGTTGTGACAAAAAAGGACACTTCGCGTCTAGTTGTCCCGATAGACTTCTCAAGTTACAAGAAGCCTACGAAACCAAAGGCAAGGAGATAACATATGACACACAAGAGGCAGATGGGTTACTAATGCATGAGATAGTCTACCTCAACGAAAAGAATGTGAAACCCACAGAGTTTGAAACAAGTTCAGACAGTGACAGAGTATGGTATCTTGATAACGGGGCCAGTAACCACATGACGGGGAGACGTGAATATTTTAAGAGCATTGATGATTCAATAACAGGAAAAGTGAGATTTGGAGACAACTCAAGAGTTGACATCAAGGGAAAAGGCGCAATATGGTTTGTAAGCCAAAACGGTGATAGAAAAATATTAGATGATGTCTACTATATACCTGATTTGAAGAGCAATATCATCAGTCTAGGACAGGCTACCGAGGCTGGCTGTGAAGTAAGGATGAAAGAAGAGTATCTCATCCTCAACGACAAGCAAGGAAAACTCATAGTGCAAGCAAAAAGATCAAAAAATCGACTATACAAAGTTCTGATCAACATCGTGGAAGTCAAGTGCCTACAAGTGTTGACGCAATCAGAATCAAGTAGATGGCATGCACGGCTAGGTCATATCGGAGCAAATTCTATGCGACTGATGATGAAAGATCAACTGGTGACAGGATTACCAAAGCTAAACATTGAGAATGAAACGTGTTCCTCGTGTTTACTTGGTAAACACACCAGACAATCTTTCCCAAACTCCACCACGTACCGAGCTACTCAAGTACTGGAACTCGTTCATGGTGACTTGTGTGGACCTATCTCACCTCTTACAGCCGGAAACAATCGATACATATTTGTGTTAATTGACGACTATTCCAGGTATATGTGGTCAATACTTTTGAAAAAGAAAAGTGAAGCTCTAGAGAAGTTCAAAGTCTTCAAAACAATAGTGGAAGGAGAGACAAGAGAGTCAATAAAAACGTTCAGAACTGACAGGGGAGGAGAGTTTACTTCAAACGAGTTCAAAAGCTTTTGTGAGACGTCTGGTATTAATAGACACTTAACGGCTCCGTATTCACCACAACAAAACGGAGTGGTGGAGCGTCGAAACAGAACACTGATGGAGATGACGAGAAGTACTCTCAAGCATATGAACGTCCCAAATTACTTATGGGGGGAAGGAGTTCGACACTCCACTTATCTCATTAACCGCGTGGCAACTAAAGTTCTCAAGGCGCAGACACCATATGAAGCACTCAAGGGCAGAAAGCCGAATATAGAGCATCTTAAGGTATTTGGATGTATTGCCTATGCCAAAGTCACCACACCACATCTACGCAAGTTGGATGACAGAACAAGAGTACTGCTACACCTAGGGACAGAACCAGGTAGCAAGGCATACATGCTGTTTGATCCTATGAACCGAAAGATCGTTGTAAGTAGAGACGTTGTATTCGATGAGCAAAAGAGATGGAACTGGAGTAACTCTACAGACAATGCTACGAATGCTCCCGGTATGTTTAAAATCTCTTTCGGAGTGTTTGGAAACAATGGGATACAAGAGGAGGAAACTGAAATCGATGGTACTATCGAAGAAGAAGAGGAAGAAGAACAGAACGAAGAAACAACAGTTGATACCAACATCGATATAAACGTCGATACACTCTCTCAAGAAACAGAGCCTGAAACAGAACCGCAGACATCAACAAGAGTTTCTAAGACGCCCAAGCACCTTGAAGACTATGTCTACTTATCTGAAGTAGAAGGAGAAAGATTGTTATTACTAGTGAATAAGGAACCATATGACTATGATGAGGCGTGTGAAGAAGAAGTATGGAGGAAAGCTTGCGACGATGAGATATGTTCCATAGTGAAAAATAAAACTTGGGAATTAGTAGATCTTCCTCCAGGAGCAAAACCCATAGGATTGAAGTGGATATTCAAGATTAAGCGAAATTCAGATGGAACCATAAACAAGCATAAGTCAAGATTGGTGGCAAAAGGATATATTCAAAGGCATGGCGTCGACTATGAAGAGGTATTCTCACCGGTAGCCCGAATAGAGATTGTCCGTTTCATTATTGCGTTATCAGCATCAAAAGGGTGGCAAATACATCATCTTGATGTTAAGACCGCCTTCTTGAATGGTGACTTGAAATAAAACGTATACGTAAGCCAACCAGAAGGATATATAGTTAAAGGCAGTGAGGAGAAAGTCTACAAGCTCAAGAAGGCATTGTATGGTTTAAAGCAAGCTCCACGGGCATGGAATGATAAGCTCAATGCAACCCTCGAAGATCTGAAGTTCGTTAAATGCACGAAGGAACCTTCTCTATATCGACTACGAAAAGATGGACATGTGTTACTTGTGGCTGTATATGTTGATGATCTTTTGATCACAGGATCAGAGAAGAAGATGATAGACGAGTTCAAAAGAAATATGTCAAGCAAGTTTGAGATGAGTGATCTTGGTCTCTTGACATATTATCTTGGAATTGAGGTGATGCAATACAATGATGGAATCTCCATAAAACAAGAAAGCTACGCAAAGAAGGTGTTAGAGGAAACAAACATGATTGAGTGTAATGCAACACAATTTCCCATGGATGCAGGACTCAAACTTTCTAAAGCACAAAAGGAAGTGAGCATAGGTGAAAAGGATTACCAAAGGATCATAGGGTGCTTACGTTACTTACTACATACTCGACCAGACTTAGCCTATTCAGTTGGAGTATTAAGTAGGTATATGCACGATCCTAAAGGTTCTCACTGGGCGGCACTCAAGCAGGTTCTGAGATATGTGAAGGGCACCTATGCGTACGGCCTCAACTTCAAGCGTTCGGTCAAAGCAAGCTGGACATTAACAGGGTATAGTGACAGCAGTCATAATGTTGATATTGATGATGGAAGGAGTACCACGGGACACATGTTCTACTTAAACGAATGTCCCATTACCTGGTGCTCTCAAAAGCAAGAAACGGTCGCACTCTCTTCCTGCGAAGCAGAATTCATGGCAGCCACTGAAGCCTCTAAACAAGCAATTTGGTTGCAGGAGTTGCTCGCTGAAGTAATGGACGAATCGTGTGAAAAAGTGATGGTTCGGATAGATAATAAATCGGCTATTGCACTTACGAAGAATTCAGTGTTTCACGGACAAAGTAAACACATTCATAAACGCTATCACTTTATTCGAGAATGCATCGACAATGGCCAGGTGGAAGTTGAGCACACTGCTGGGAATCTACAGAAAGCCGATATCCTTACTAAAGCCTTGGGAAGATTGAAGTTCAAGGAAATGAGAGAACTTGTTGGAGTTCAAGATTTGAAAGATAGTTACTTCAAGTTTAAAGGGGAGATTGTTAGAGATAAACTTGAAGATAACTTGAACCTTAAATCATGTTAATCCTAGTCATGCTATGATTAGGATAAAAGGGTTTTACTATTAGGTTTAGGAGATATATATCTCTATATAAGAAGATGGTGAGATGTGCTATGAACTTATAAGTGAGAGAGATTATTGTGAGAACTTAAGTTTCGAGGGATTTTCTTAAGTTAATAAAGAAGTTATTTTATAATCTTGTGAGCTTTCATATACGCTAGAATAATATGGGTATCTACGAAATGATTCCTTTCTACGTACACGACTTTTCATCACATACGAATGGTTAGTACATATAATATAAGATAGGTAAACACGTCGAGACGTGTATAATAATTGATAAGTACTTTTTATAAGCACATTAATTAATCGTAGTTAATTAGGGAAGATATGAAACTATATATATATACAGTAGAAACTTTATAAATTAATACTCGATGAATTAATAGATACGATAAATTAATAAATTCTCCAGTTCTCAAATTAGGTCGGAGAAAAATATGATTGTAATTCGATAAAATAACAAGATAATAATATTTATAAAACTCCTTGCTAAATATATGGTCTTATTGAAACCATAAATTAATAATTACGATATATATAAATTTTATATATACATAAATAAAACATTTATTGTTTATTAATCTTCAAAATGAATTGTATCTCTAACTTTTACTTTTCATTTCATTATTTTGGTGTTACTTTATCGAATTACATATAAAAATTCATTTGTATACTTCCATATATATTCAACATATATAAAATGCATCGAATAATCTAATAAAAATAGATTAAATTTAAATCTAGAAAGTTTTAATTAATATATAATATTATGAAATATTTTTTCCTTTTTAATATATTTTTAAAAATATAAGTTTAAGAAGAAATTTTTAAAAATTAATAATTCTATAAATTAAGAAATTACCATAGTCCCAGTATTATTAATTTATAGAGTTTTTACTGTATATAATATATATACATAACATTATTAGAACATAATGAAAACTGATACCCATATATATTTAGTGGTAGATGACTTCAAGGAGATCTGGATTCAAATTAATCTCATTGATACTAAACATCTTTTAAGTTTCATTTGAATATCTAGAAGAAGTTTTTCTATAGATTACATCTATTTTTAAAGGTTAATTTAAACTTCTATATAGGTTTGGGATACTCCTAAATTTTTTTTTGAACACCAACGATACTCCCAAGTTAATAGAAAAAAAAGGAATGAAAATGTTATAAATTCGTTTTCAAAAAATAAATAAATAGATAATACGTATAATGGTTTTGATTTCAGATACTATGTAATTTTCCAAGATAAAGAAAGTACATTAACTCAATTTTGGAACAGTAAATAGAAAGTTTAATTTTAAAAAATGTAGATATAAATTTCATTTAACAAAATCATTATTACTGAAGAAAACATATCTATTACAAACTATACAAAAATTACATAGATAATTTTATAGCAAGCAATATTATATGTTTTATAAGGATTCATGTCTAACTATACATCTTTAATCGCTCTGTAAAATCTACATCTGACAGTATTACTTACATATTAATTTGTAATAGCATAATTAACAAACATATCAAAAATGTTGTTATAACCTAAGAAATCGTGATATGTTTTCATCTCCTATCAATTTAATTCAACCTAAGTCATAACTGTATCAACTAATGTGTATATATTGTCTCCTTCAAATAAAGCTCGAAATATATAACGATTTTTTTTAATAACACCTGCTTATATTATTAATGAAATTGTCCCTTCGGATTTATTTGTTAGTTGTTTAAAGTTGATACTTAAAAAATAAAAGGGTTGGCCCTTCGGAAATCACGAGGAAATTGAAGGACGTTCTCCACCATGTGCATATGCTAAATAACAAACACATATTCTTTTCCCTCCGTTTCATATTAAATGTCGTTTTAGCTTTTAAATTTTGCTTCGTTATAACTGTCGTTTTACATTTATAATGTAAATATTAGATGATTTTTCCAATTTTTACCTTTATTTTTAATTCATTAATTAATAAAATCAAATAAAAACTTATATTAAATATGTGTAAAACATAAGATTTAACAATTTTCTTAATTCATGTGCAAAAACTTTAAACAACATTGTAGTTGTCATGAAACGGAGGGAGTATTTCTTTTTACATTTCGGGATTTATTCTTAAACTTTTATTCTATATCTAAACACACATATATATAAAGTAGAAAGGGTACGTAGCAAGTTGCCTGCAGTAGTTTCTCCTTCTAAAGAGCTTCATTCGTGAGCAAAAATTAACTATATTTTCTAAGTTTGGCAATCTTTTTTTTTTTTGAACAAAAGTTTGGCAATCTTTGATGTGAAAAAACTACGAAAAACTTCCCTCCAATTAGCACCAGTCTCACGTTTCACACTTTATTAAGAGAAAATTGTATTGTGCACTCAATTAACTCCATAGTTAAAAGGAAAATAGGATAGTCTTTTAAGTAACCGGCCTAGAACTAGACGCTTGTGGATGTGAGCAATCTAGCTTAGATATTACCCGGCAGAAACTATATGACTTACAAAGTACATCCTATGTTTCCAATTACTTGTAAACGGTGCGCTTTAGGTTGCCAACTCTGGTCATAGAGTGTCGACAACCATGTGAAAATGTTTTTGCAAATAAAGAAAAGTTGTTTCAAGAAATTTTAATGAGTAATTGCATATAGTCTGAAACGTACTTAATGGAGGCAACTAACTCCAATATGCATACAATTGTACCAAGTAGTTGATGATTGAATCGCTAAGGCGTGTTGGAAAACAATTAAAGAGAGAAGAAGAGGTAGAGGAAACGCCTCAATTTGCATTTCAAGATACAATGTCTCCTCCACCATATTAAATGTATTGATTTTAGTTCATTCACCATTCATAATCTTACTATATTTTCTTAAGAAAATACAAACAATTACATATAAGTATATGACTGATCCAGACAATTCTGTTCATAAAAATTATCCAAAATATCTAGTGGAAATTATACTATCTTTAATCAACCATTTAACCCACTTGACCACACAATGAATTTGTTCTATTTTGTGTTGTTATTTTCGGATAAAGTGAATTAGTTCAGTCCAACTGATTCTCCTACGTATGATAGGTTTCTAAGCATCTAAGTTCTAACTAATAAGTAGTGTTATATTATGTTATGAATGAAAAAAAACAAAAAGTGTTAAAACAAAAAGAATGAAAAACCAAAAAAAAAGTTGTTCGACCAACTACCATAGGACTGGGTAAAAAATCCGAATCCGAAGAACCGAACCCGATCCGAAAAAGTAGCACCGAACCCGAATCGAAATTGATTAAATATCCGAACGGGTTCAAAATTTTGGTATTTAAAAAACCGAAACCGAACCCGATCCGAACCAAAGTATTTTGGGTACCCGAATGTATCCGAAATAGATTTATATACCTAAATATATTAATTATTTTTAGATATAATATATATTAAAAACATCTAAAATATATAAAATACTTTTAAGTTGTCCAAAATACTTGAAAAATATATACAAAAGTCAAAAGTAAATTTCTAAAATAGCTAAACTATACTCAAAACACCAAAAATACTTAGAATATCTATTGATTCTCTACCCAAATATTCAAAGACAACCAATTTATATGTTAAGTTTATGTATTTTGACATATGTTATTCAAATTTATATGTACTATATTATTTTGTTTATAGATTTTGAAAAATTTAAAGTATATAATGAATTTTAAATTTTTAAAAATAATTTAAATGGGTTATCCGAATCCAAACCGAACTTGCAAAGATCCGAACCGAACCCGAATCGAAATTTAGAAGTACCCGAATGGGGCTGAAATCTTTGACCCCGAAAATCCAAAACCCGAATAGAGTCGAACCGAACCCGAATGGGTACTCGAACGCCCACCCCTACCATCTACATTATGCCAAACAGAACTCTTTTTAAACAGGGGCGGGGCAATAGAAAATCAAGTCATCTCAAATAAATAAAACCGCTGGATACATGTTTATGAAAGTCAAACAAATCACAGTGATGTGGCAACTGTTTTTTCCTCAACTCTCCTCAAATTAATTTGCTAGCAATTCTACTCAAATTAATAATAGGCACTCACTACTTCACTTTTTAGATTTTCTTATATATTGGGAAATTTTATTAATTACTTTTTACGATGAACTAATCAATAAACTAGACCTTGACCCGTTCGACCGGACGGGTATTTATTTTATTTTTTATTTTATTTTGCTTATACCAATGATGTATTTGTAATAGTTAGTTTTATTACATTGAGTTTTTTTGCATTTTTATTAACAATCAAATGTGTCACGAATATTTAGTATTATATAAAGAATAATGAAAATAAATAAAAGATAGATAATGATACATTATATATGAAATATATTATTCAATTTCGATAATTTCAAATATGTCGAAATAAATAATATGAAATATATTATTCAATTTCGATAATTTCAAATATGTCGAAATAAATAACTATGAGTTAGTAAGATACATGAAATAGATAAATAAAGTATAGATTTTGTAACATCAATTCATTTATTCAGATTTTATGGATATATAATATATTAAAATGTTGATTTAAGATTTGTAAGAATTAATAAAAGTGAATTATATAACAAATAGTTATTTTAGGAAATTACTAAATCGTCATATTAATGCTAAAATTATTTTAGGAAATATTAGGAAACTTTTTTAATAATAAAGATAAAATTGAAATTGATTTAATTAGAGAAGGGAAGTTAAATTTTTATTTTAAGACAACACATTAATGGAACTGAAAAAGACAAGCATTAAAATAAGAAATTTAATTAATAGTCTTAGTGGCATGTCATTGTAAATAAGTTGAAAAATTAAGGGGTATTTTTAAAGTATATTTCTGAATTAATAAAATAGATAATCGAGAAAAAAATGTAGGGAAAAATATATGCTATAGGATCATTATGTTTGTTTTCCATTTCACTGAATAAACATATGGTAACAGAAATAAATTTAGTTGGTACAATCCTTACGTCCAAGTAAAATCTAAAAATAGAAAAGAGATCTTAGTGAAGAGTTTTTTTTTTTTTTTGCTAAGAAAATCTTAGTGAAGTTATAGATTATGGTAGCTTACCCCAATTTTAAATATTATAGTCCTATAACGTATTGAATATTAAATATCTTCGAATCTCATATTTATGAAATTAGTGTAAAATTTAAACATAAAAAATTTATACGACCAGAAATGGCAAAATGTTGTTCTTAGAATTTTAGAACTTTACTTTTGCGTAACACACATTTTCTGCAATTTGGGTTCATTGCGTTGAACGACGTAACAAAGTAATACACCCAACCTTTTTGTGCAAAAATTACAGCTAAATTACCCTTTTTATTCTTTTGATAAATAAAGAAATGATTAAACATTAAAAAAAAAGAAAAACAAATTGGAGTATTTTCTCAATGTCTATACATCTTCTCCCTTTATATAAGCCAACCTCACACACCCAAAAAAATCCATCAAACCTTCTCTTCACCATATTTCACTGAGAGCCCACACATCTAGAGAGAGAAACTTCTCCCGAATCTCTCTCTCTCTCTCTCTCTGGTTGTTGCCATGGACCAGCGCAGCAATGTGAACGGAGTTTCCGGTGCCCGGAAGGAAGAAGGGTTTGATCCAAGCGCACAACCACCGTTTAAGATCGGAGATATAAGGGCGGCGATTCCTAAGCATTGTTGGGTCAAGAGTCCTTTGAGATCTATGAGCTACGTCGCCAGAGACATTTTCGCCGTCGCGGCTATGGCCGTGGCCGCCGTGTATTTTGATAGCTGGTTCCTCTGGCCACTCTACTGGGTTGCCCAGGGAACCCTTTTCTGGGCCATCTTCGTTCTTGGCCACGACTGGTAAATTAAATTAATTGTTTTTTTCTCTTTTTGTTCAGTTTATTAATTTCTTGAATGCACGTTCGATGAGTATCGTCACTGACTTCGAGATTTAATTCTTTTTAGGTTACTTTTTCATGTTTAATTATTAAAAATTTAAAATAAAAGAGGATCTAAGATTTTTTTTTTTCATTAATGTTCAAGCATCATCATTCATCGATCGTAAGACTCGTAACAAAATATCTTCTTTTCTACAACTAATAGTATTGTTTCCGCATTTTATGGATCTACGTTTGATGTTCTCAATTTTTGTTTCTCTTTCTCTAGATCTCCGGAACTTTTAATTATAATTATAGTATAATATCAAGAAAATACTGTATATTGTTTTTTACAGTAAATGTATATTGATTTTTTTTACTTTTTGTGTTCCAGTCTATTTTCGAGATTTAGACAAGTGACACGTCATATACCGGATTTGTTACCTTGTCAATGATTTTGAATTAAAACAAATGCAGAGAGTTAAAAAAATCGTGCAATAAATGGTAAACGTTTTTATGATAAATAATGATGTGAAAATAAAATTGAATAATGGCAGTGGACATGGGAGTTTCTCAGACATTCCTCTGCTGAACAGTGTGGTTGGTCACATTCTTCATTCATTCATCCTCGTTCCTTACCATGGTTGGTAAGTCATTTATTGACTATTTTCATGTAAATTATTAGTGCTTGTTTTCGTATTTCTTACATTTTCGTTTGTCATTCTTGGGTGCATGCTAGCAAACTGTAACCTGTATTGACTTGGAACTACCAACTGTTTTTTTTGATAGAGTAGCAATTTCATAATTAAATAAGAATCCTATTAAACAATGCATGTGACTATATGAGGTAGCTTTTCTGTTCAAAAGCATCAGATCTTTAGCAACCAATGAAAAAGAATCCAACCATCTTATAAAATGATATGGGCCTATTTATGGTCCTGAGTTTTTCATTTATTGTTAATTGTTTACATCAGCTTCAGATATCTTTGAAAAAGACTTACATGCATCAATTTCCTGAGGATTTATAGTATTTTCTTGTTACTTATTCCTGACAAAATGTTTATTAGTTAAAAGAATGAGACTGTTATAGAGCGATGCCTGACAAAAAGTTTATTAGTTAAAAGAATGAGACTGTTAGAGCGATGCCTGACAAAAAGTTTATTAGTTAAAATAAATATAAAATGAGTGAGATTGTTAGATCATTATAGAGACGATTTCATTTTCACAAAAATAAATATATACATATTTTTGTAATTGGGGTTTGCAGGAGAATAAGCCATCGGACACACCACCAGAACCATGGCCATGTTGAAAACGACGAGTCTTGGGTTCCGGTAATCTTTCCTACTCTCATAGTTTGATAGTTTCTCTTGTCTTGTCTTTTATTTATTTGTTTGTTTTTTCGGAATTCGTTCTTATGTCTATGTTCTTAGGATTCTATATGTTTATTTTATTAGTTTATATGTTTTCAGTTTGAGGCCAGACAGACCACTTGTCAGAATGTTTTTTTTAGCTGTAGTAAAAAAACAATTTGCAAGTCTAATAGTTCAGCAGTAATTGATTTTCTTAGTGGTTTATAGTAGGAACTCTTTCAGAAAATGAAAATCTATACTTTTTTTATAGTTCCTAACTTTAACGATGGACCACTTATATTCGATTCGAGTCCTTAGCATAAAATGATTCTCCTCGAAATCCGTTTACTTTCTTCATTATTTTTTCCTTTTCAGTTTTGGCGTTTTCGTAACACTTTGTCTGCAATCTTGAAAATTATTATAAAATTGAAAACTTATAAACACATCACCTTCACCGAATTAATACGAAAAATATAACCAGAATGACAAATTTTCAATGAGTATTTAGTAAGTACTAGTAATAGTCATATTAATTAAATTATGTATTTCAGTTACTAGTATTTCAGTCATTAATTAAATTATGTATTTCAGTCATTAATTAAATTATGTATTTCAGTTACCAGAAAAGTTGTACAAGAACTTGCCCCATAGTACTCGGATGCTCAGATACACTGTCCCTCTGCCCATGCTCGCTTACCCGATCTATCTGGTAAAAAAATTCCATTTTCTATTTTTCTTGAAATTACAAATGAGTTTAGATTTTGAGTTTTAGGCCAATATATAAATTAATTTTGTTTGGATTTTTACTACAGTGGTACAGAAGTCCTGGAAAAGAAGGGTCACATTTTAACCCATACAGTAGTTTATTTGCTCCAAGCGAGAGAAAGCTTATTGCAACTTCAACTACTTGCTGGTCCATAATGTTGGCCACTCTTGTTTATCTATCGTTCCTCGTTGGTCCAGTCACTGTTCTCAAAGTCTACGGTGTTCCTTACATCGTAAGTTTCATATATCAATATCAGAATTTCTATATATTATTATTATATTATTTATAACAGAATCTGTTTTGACAAAAAGTTTTGGAAAATTTTCAGATCTTTGTGATGTGGTTGGACGCTGTCACGTACTTGCATCATCATGGTCACGATGAGAAGTTGCCTTGGTACAGAGGCAAGGTAATTAAATCAAACATTATACTACATAAAAAGCAATAATGATTGGTATTGATTAATCTTAATATTTAATGTTTTGTGTATTAACAATAGGAATGGAGCTATTTACGTGGAGGATTAACAACTATTGATAGAGATTATGGAATCTTCAACAACATCCATCACGACATTGGAACTCACGTGATCCATCATCTTTTCCCACAAATCCCTCACTATCACTTGGTTGATGCCGTGAGTGATCTAGCTCTCTCTCTCTAGTTTCATTTGATTAAAGGGTTACTAATTTAATTAATGAATTGTGGACAGACGAAAGCAGCTAAACATGTGTTGGGAAGATACTACAGAGAGCCGAAGACGTCAGGAGTAATACCGGTTCACTTGGTGGAGAGTTTAGTCGCAAGTATTAAAAAAGATCATTACGTCAGTGACACTGGTGATATTGTCTTCTACGAGACAGATCCAGATCTCTACGTTTATGCTTCTGACAAATCTAAAATCAATTAAACTATCTTCCTAGCTCTATTAGGAATAAACACTCCTTTTCTTTTTACTTATTTGTTGCTGGTTTCACTTTTAAGTTCAAAATGTACTCGTGAAGGTCGACAAAAAAAAATGTACTCGTGAAACTCTTTTTTTTTTTATTAATGTATCCACGTTACAAAACGTAGAAGCTTTTGTTATTTTTCTTTCTTTTATTTTAGTTATTACAATCAAAAGGATGTTTAAAACTTTTTGTTTGGACGAAAAGAAAAAGGAAAAGAAAAAGACAGTTCCACTGAAAGTCGACAAAATGCACGCCGTTTTTGGGTCCCATTACAACAACAATGTGTCACGGAATTGTCGCTTTTTTTAAGTAATGGGTGATACTTTACGGCCCAAATATATAGAAGCCTTTTTAAAGGCGCATGCCTGCGAGCGGCAGATATCCCAGGACCTTAATAATTTTACAAACATCCCATTCGTCCCAACTATATTGAAATTTAATAGAAAAGTTGGTTCTTTTAATTTAGCAATTTAACTTTATAGAATTTGTTCTGATTGCTGATGAAAAAAGGTTCCAAATCCTAGTTTTACTTTTATTATTCATCAGGCAAGCAAGGAAATAAACTAATAGAGTAGCAAATACAAAAAATGAGGGAAATAGCAATATGATTAGACAAAACTAATTCTCATGGATCACATGACATCTAAAATCAGGATCTTATTATATTAAATCTAACATACTTATATTGTTAACCATGGCAAACCATTTCGTCACATCGTTAAACTTGTACAAATACACACAAAACCACTCACATACGTTTAAAATGACTGTAATATGCCAATATGGTTGCTCCTTTACCAGATGCAACAGTGTTTTCTTTTGTTATGCCCAATTATTTGATTAATGATATCTTTCGCTTGTTTGTATAATCTTCACTCAATTTTAACTGAACTTAAAATCAAACATAAAACGAAGTTTTGACACAAAAACTGTAATAAAGAGTTGTAAAGAGTTGTAAACGCAAACAAAATCTTACTTCGAATGTATCTTTTCTAGTTGGATTTTTTATGTGTTGCACAAATTCTTTATAACAAAGGGATCTTAGTTTGATATCCAACTAGCAAGGAAGCGATGATGCTAGGTTGGTACATGCAATCATATTGTAATCGAGGGATCGTGCTCTTTTCCGTTGTTCTTATGAAAGTCTTGACAATGGAAAATGTGCATAAGTTAATACTAATAGTTATAACAAAATTATACGACAAAGAAAATAACAAAACAAAAAGACATTGTATCATAGTCAACCAAGGTTAGAGAGATCAACAGTGGAATTCCAACAACTGATGATGAGAGAAAATCATTATCAGATTGAATGATAAATCAAGAAAACAAACGCATATACGGTGATGTATATGCAGACTATGACTAAGCTGTTGTATATGCACCCGTTTTTTCTATCAAAATGCACCCGTTTTTTCTATCAAAATGTATATTATGCCGGACAATATTCTATTACGCCCTACTATCTACTACTTTTATTCTAATATATCCCTTCATAAATCTATTTTCTTTTTGATTTTCTTTTTTTAACCAAAACAAAGTAAAAGACACCGAATGGTTTAATGAATTTGATAATTTACAGATCCAACCATAACATAAACGGTTGCCCACCCGAACCCAGTCAAAACGGATCTTATCCTATTAATTTATTCAAAAAAATGAAAACCACGATAAAAAAAAAAAAAAAACCTTTTCCCTTTTGCGATATCTTCTTCCTTCTTCTTCCTTTTCAACTTTCAGTTTGGAAAAGAAATCTTAGCTTCACCATTTCTCTTGTGTTTCAGTCGAACTGGTCATCCTTCATCCAATCGTTCAGTTCATCGAATACGATCGATCAGATTCGATGTCCTCACGCCCTTTCAACCTCCCCGATGTTCTTCCTCCGCTCTTCTCTTTTCAATTGACCTCAACCTGAAAATCCCAGGAAATGAATCGAACAATTTCTCGATGGAATGGTTGATTGAACTACCGGAAGATGATAAGAACATGACGGTCCCATTTCAGTTCGCTTGCTCGTCTCGTATTCTTTGAGTGTGAGAAGAAGACTATAGTCGTAATCATGTGTGGAGAGCATCAAACACATGTTTTCAACAACGAATCTTCGTCCTCTACGGACCGCACACACTCCACTCTGCGGCTGCTTCAATTCCTTGATCCTCCTCCTCGGCTTCGTGCGGTATTCATGCTCGCTAATTCCCTCAACATCAGTTCACCACACTCATACGATCTCGAGGCTTTAAGGTTCAAATCTTCTTTCTTTTCGCTTCTATTTCAAAAATCAGAAAATTCATGAGCAGATTTAAAGTTTTGTAATTGAGATCAGAATCAAGGGTTTTCTTTACAGATTCATGTTCTTGGTAAACGAGATTGTGGCGTTGTTTTTGGAGATAAGAAGAATATGAGACATTGGGCGTATGTGATTGTGCTTCTGAACATGTCTTTGTTATATTCTATTATGTTTTTGTAGGCATACTAAAAACGATAACTTGACATACATATTTGTTCTTTGACTTTTTATATTTTCTGAATGGATTTTACATTCCATAAACATTTCCTATTTGATTAGGTGGTATAGAATTAGGATCTGGGTTCTTTTGAAAAGGTTCATCTTGGCTTAGAATAGACAATGTTTCTAAGTTCCAGGTCATTCGTTGTGTGTAATATCTCTAGCTATATGAGTATATATGGTCAAGTATTCATAGACAAACTAGCTAGTAAGTCCTCGTTATACTTTTGTCGCTTCTTTGATACCAAGATGGGTTCTTATTGTGTTGAGGATTCAATTTGTGGATCTTTTACTAGAATTCAATTTTGTTTTGTTGTTTTCTTATTTGCAATATGGGTGTTTATAGTTTGTCGCTCGTGAAACACTGCCAAATGTGTTTAGTCCATGTGAGAAGCTTGGAATGTTCTTGAACATGGCTATTTTCGAGGCTTGATGATGATGTCATGAGAATTTGTGAGCTCAAAAGGAACATCTTAAATAATTCTACCTTAGTGAAAGATATTATGTTTCTGGGTTTTAGCAATTGATCAGAAGTATTAACCAAGTTGACCGTTTTTTTTTCAATTTAAGCTCTTTTGATTTTTCCATATTTGCTTATTGTTGTGTTTAAATATCTTGTTTAAGTGAATTTTTAACTGGTGAATGTGATGTATATTTGTGACCTTAATGGTATGGATTCTGTGATAATAGAGCTTAATATGGGTTTTGTAGGAATATTTCGGAACGAGTGCATCCATTTCCCAGAGGCATTAAGAGGAATCTACACAGCGTCTATTGCGGCAACGATCCACTAGACTCACTTCCCACTGCATTCGAACTGGAGGATAAAGCAAGACTTTACACTTGCTTAGATATGTTGAAATTTTGTTGTTGCTAATTCTTTTTTTTGGTTAAACAACTACCTTTACTTTTTTTATATAATCTATGAAGGTAACATGTTTTATAGGTATTACTAAGAAGACAAATAAAACTTTGTCTAAAATGAGTAAAAACTGAAAAAGAAAACTTGGATAAAACGTGTAAAATCTTTTAAAAAAATTTGTCTACCACGTGTTAGAAAATTTTAACAAAAAATGTAGTGTTAAAAAAATTTAACAAAAAAAAAACATGTTTAAAACGAGTTAAAAAGAGAGAACACATGTTTGAAAATTTACACTTAGTAGTACTCAAGTTAGTAGTAATATTTCTTTCTTCATAGTAATACTTTTGCAAATTACAACAAATTTTAGTAATACAATATCAAAAATTTAAATTTATTAGTAATACCAATGTATTGAGATAGTTTTAGATCGTATATAACACATTGCCAGAAAAAAAATTCAAAAAATATGTATTTTCGGTTATTCAATTCATTATGGCATCCCATCAAGACATTAGTATAGAAGTATAAGGATGTTTTCTATAGAAATGAGAAGTTTTCTATCAACTTGAGAAATTAAGAGTATTTTATGTCTAATCTGACAAATAAACACATATATTGACATATTATCACATAATATATGATATATACCTTCTAAAAATAAATAATATGACAAAAATCAAGGTTATTAGAAATATGCATAATACATAGTAATTCAAGGTATTTTAAGGTAGTTCAAGGTAGTTCATAATAATACCTAGTAGTTCATATTATACAATAGTTCATATTGTGATAGATGGTATATAACATTTTTGTTGAAACAAAATTATGAAAATATGTAATTTGTGTGATTCACCTTATTATAACATCACTATCAAGACATTAGATATGGAAGTATAAGAATTTTTTTTGTGGAAGTGATAATTTTTCTAACTTAAGAAATATTAAAGATTTCATGACTAATTTGTTATCTAAACACATATGTGGACATATAATTCAAAATATATGTTATATCTGCTAAAATATATAATAAGCCAAAAATATAAAGTTCTTAGAAATATGTATTATACATAGTAGTCCAAGGTAATACAAAGTTGTACAAAGTAGTTTTAGTAGTGCTAGTAGTCCACGTACACATTTATATAAATAAAATATAATATCAAATCTTCAAATCTTAATAAAATAATGTATATTTTTCCATTTCAAGAAGGATATAATTTTGATATTTTTGATGCTCTTAATTAAACATCTATTTAATCAAGTGATTTTAAGAAGGATAAATTATTTATAAAACCAAAGCATTTTGTAAATAATATTAAAGTTAAAATATATATAACTGAATTGGAATCTTAAATGACACTCTTTACATTACAAGAAAAAGTGTCAAAAATACTTTTTATAAAACAAAGAGAATGTTATTTTGAATTTACATAGATTGTTAATTTAATTACAAATATAAATAGTAAAAATATGAAATATATTATTTTCAATCTTAAGACCATATAAAATATAAAAACTTAGATTAATGGAATTTGAAATTATTTTATTAAAATATTATTGAAATATATATTTTTATAGGTTGGAAATATTTTTTATGTAAACCGAATTTATTTAATTATTTTCTTAAAATTAATTTTAAAATAATTGTTGATTAAAATATTATTTTAAACACATTTTATTAAAGTTTTATTGAAATAGTATATATATATTTTTTTAAATTAATTTTGTTTTAAATAGGAAATATATTATTTAAAATTTGATTCCTTTATGTTAAAAAAAATTAGTTAAAAATTTAATTTATATAAATATTTTATTAAATTTATTTTTGAAAAATGATTCATGATTAAAATATTATTTTAATAATTTATTTTGTTATTTTATTGTTTATGAAAATATTATTTCAAGATAAACATAATTCTTTTATTTTTCATAAATTTTTAGCTATATTTATCATTTAATAATTTTTTCGAAAATAAATCTTGGGAACCATCCGAAAAAATAAAAAAAAATCAAGAAAAAGAAAATAATCTACATAAAATAACATGGGATCCACCCAGAAAAAAAAAAGAAAAAAAAAGAATAATGGTGGGTCCCGCAGTATTTGAAACAAAGAAAAAAAAAGTAATAAATAAAAGGGTAAGGAGGGAAAGAGAAGAAAGGTGGGAAAAGTTGGGGTAGTTAGAAAAAGAGTGGGGTAGTGAGAATAGAAATTTTGTGAGTAGGGTAAATAAGAATACTTTCCTATTATGCCGCACATAGTGTTGGTAAGAGGGTTAAATCTGCTCCGCTTAACATGTCCTCTGTAAATTGATTTATTTTTTAATTAATAATCTGATTCATAAATCATAATGAAATAATTATTTTAGTTATATATTAAGTATTTTTAAATAAAATGTCTAATATTTTATAATTAAATTTTAAAAATACTTTTAATATTTTATGTATTTTATATATTTTACTATTTTTTATATGTTTTTCAAAATATATTTTTTTGTATTATAGAAATTTGACCGACCCATATTCATCCAACTTAAAATACACTCACCCCCCTCCTCCGGCATCTGCAATTTAAAATGTCTAATTGAAAATCTACACCCGCCCAGTATTAGGGACAAAGGTCCCATATCGGATATTGGAAGGGATCTTTAGTGGTATATAAGATAGATGAACCACTCCACTTATCACCAATTGGTTTTAGGTTGGAAGTCCATCTAGCTTAACATGGTATCATAGCCCGATCCGAACAATCCAATCCGATCCATCATCGATCCAAACCAAAGTCAGCCCATCGATCCTTGCCCAAGCATTCCGAGATTGACGCTCAAAGAGCCATCATCTCGAGGGGCGTATTAGGGACAAAGATCTTACATCGGGTATTGAAAGGAATCTTTAATGGTATAAAAGATAGATGAACCACTCCACTTATCATCAATTGGTTTTAGGTCGGAAGTCCATCTAGCTTAACACCCAGTAACAGATTAAACGAGATGAACACCGCAGATAATTAACATAAATTCTCAGCTCTAGCGGCAAGTGATGATTTTGGTACGTTTACTAGCCGCGTAGCTTATACGTATCGCACAGGCTCCTGCGAAAACCAACTAAAACCAAAACCTGTGGCCATTAGGCCCTCCACTAAAAGCTATATACCACAGTTTAGCTAAGCTTTAAGCCTATAATATACATTTAGTGACAAAGCACAAACCCAAACCAAGCCGATGACAAAACTCTCAGGAGATATATATAACACATATATATAAGAAACAACAACCAAAACACTTAGATCACTTCGACTCTCACCGGAAACTGTATTCCCGCGGTTTCCTCTTCAGCTGTCGAATCTCTCGAGGCGACGAGTTTCACAGCGAAAGGAGAAGTGGTGGACTTATACACTTGTCTCGCTTCATCGAAGCTCGAAGAAAGAACAGTTTGCATCCACCGATCAACTGTTTTCTCTTCATCTGGTGACCATCTCAAGGCAGCCAGAATCTGAAGCATCGCATCGTTTTCGATCTCTAGACGTGTTTCATGTCCAAACGACCGATGAAAATGCGAAAAGATGTTCCTCTTTATGTTCTTCGCTAACACCTCAAAGTCGATCGTTTTGAACGTTACTTTCCCGTCTACTTGCTCGTAAAAATCCTCAAGCCAAGCTTCCGTGTTCTCAGACATTGCGTGCGCTTCATCTGCGTTTGCTTCTGTCTCATCCACTGGAAGATTCAGATCGAGAAACGAACGTTGAGACTTAACAGCTCGAAGCTCTGTAACCTCTGTTTCCAACTCCTGTCGTCGCTTATTCAGACCGTTCTTGTTAGCATTGTCGGCAAGTTTTATCTGAAGTTTCCAGTTTTTAGCGCTGAAAACTCTTCCCTCTGAAAATTTGACATGCTCATCATCAAGAATAACATGACAATCACTGTCCTTTTCAAACCCCGAAGTAGTAGCAACAACTATAACATTCTTCATAGTGATCTCTCTTCCGTGGGAATCACGGAGCTTTCCAGTTCTCACGGCATCAGACAATCTTACCTGATCAGGGAACTCAGCTTTGTCGACGTTCTCTATGAAAACAACAGACTCCACACGCTTGGACACTTCTCCAGCGATGTAATCAACAACTGTTTTCCCTCTGAATCTATCGTCGAGACGGTCCTGTGCCTTGAAATCCACGCAAACGCAGTTTTCTTGGCCGCCGAAGAAGGCTTCAGCGAGAGTTATTGCTACTTTCTTCTTCCCTACTTGATCTGGTCCAAGAAGAGCGAGCCAAACATTACTTGTGGTCGAAGCTACGTGGCTTCTATCATCTCTGTATCCGCAGACGATTTCGCTAATGGCGTTCACGGCTTCGTTCTGCCACCCTACTTTCCGAGAGAGTAATTCTCTGAGAGACTTGAAGTCTTTGCAATACCGTGACAATGGTTTCTCTAAGCCTCTCCGGTTAAGTGACACTGGTGTGCTTGTTGACTCCTGGTAGATTGTTCCCAACCCTAGATCTGTTGTGACACAGCTCAAAGGCGAGTTCGTTGCACGGCTCGTGCGATCCTCCGTCTGTTTTGGCTTCGAGAGTTTTACTGATAAACCGGGTTGGTGTGGCGGATTCTCAGCTTGGAGGAGGCTCGTCTTGGTGTGGCTAGAAGACACGAGCTGAAGTGGGAACTGCGGTCTCACAGGCTGGAAACTGAGTTTAGGAAACGCCGGAGTTTGATGGATTCTTTTGCAAGTATCGTCCCATTTCTTCTGCAGAGAAGCTATTGTGTTTGGATCATCTTTAGCCTGCACTGAATGAGAAGCAAACACTTCTAAAGATACTAACAGAGAGATTTGAATTCAGAGAAGGAAGTTGGTGGTTCATTTAAAGCAAGCACCTGTCTGAGAATCCCTTTGTCTTGTTCAGATTCCACGTTACGTAACCAACAAGGTAACTTCTCTGAGCACTGATTATCGGTCATCGAACTAGACTTACCTAAAGCTGTGACTTCTTGCTCACACTTCTCGTTACAGAGATGACACCGGGGAAGACGAGACTGACTCATTGAGTTACTAAACGGTACTCTGAAATCTGATGTCGATGAGAAGAACCCTCCAAATGGAACAAATGATCCCATCAAACTGTAGATGAAACCACAAAACGTCATCGTTTCGGTATTTAAACTATTTCAACACTAAAAACAGAGACATTTAACTATCCGAAATTATTACTTGACTAAACTCAAACCAAAACCAAATTAAATCCAAAAAATTTTCAAATACATGTTTCTAATTTCTGATCTTATTAGTCAGACTGAATCAAAAATCGAAATAGCTAAAACAAAAACCGATCCAAGTTTCAGAAATGTCATGACATAATTTATATTTCTAAAACCTAAAAACTAAATAAAGCTCTATATTTCTATATATTTCTAGAACAGAAAAACTAAATAAATGAGAAAGTCACTATAAAATACATTACCTTGACTTGGGATAAACTCCTTGATTCGAAGATGTAATAGAAAGAAGATGAAGATTCCAGTCTTTGTCAATGGTCGGAAACCTCTCGATCAGTTTCAAATACATCTCATTGCTTGAGACACTCCCGATGAACCAGAGGTTCTCACGGTGAAGCTTCAACAGCTCCGAGAGCCTCGACACGAGAACATCACTGGTTAAGACATCGATCTCTCCTAGATTCAGAACCGTCCCCGGTTTAGATCTCGAGTAGCTTTGCTCCACGATTCTTCCTAACTCATCGAGTTTCATCTCACTGATCTCTTTCTCTACACTAACTACGCTTAACCCACTAATCTCCAGAGGCAAAAACCCTAATTTACCTCTGTTTATCGAATCACTAAACGTTTTGAGTGCTTCACCGCCGCAAGTTCCGACAAGAAGAGGATTCTTCTTGTCTTTCCGACCCAACACTTCACCGATTCTCCGACAGTTGTCGTCGAAATCTCCGCTAAACCCGAATCTCGCCCGACCGGAACCAGATTCGGTTACGTTACATAGAAACAGAGGAGGACAGCGAGAACGCGGGAACCGCGTCACCGGAGGATGAAGCACGTCGAGCTTTATGTCAGTGCTCCGAAACCCGGCTTCACCGAACACCCGGCTGACGATCGGGTCATCGAGTATCGACAATATAAAGTACTTAAGCTCGACCTTCAAAACCGACGTCGTTTGAGTAGTAACCCCACCGTGGAGCTGATGGAGATGATAAGTCTCCGGGTGCCTTCTCTGAGTCGCCTGAGAGCGTTTGATCGCCGCCATGAGTGAGTTAGAAACCGGCGGCTCCTCCTCCGCCTCGTTCTCCGTCGCCGTCTTCGCGGGTGGTTTCGAGGAAGGGAGCCTGTCTAGAGACACGCCGACGCAGAGCTCGAGCGCGCGGAACTGGAGGCGGGAAGAGTACGGCGTGCTGTGAGCGGCGCGTGAAATGCACACTTCGCGGAGAATTGAAGAAGGCATGGTTAGGAGACCGGAGATGGCGTGGAGAGACGTCGTTTGCGCGTGGCTTCTCCTACGCGCGACGGCTACTGCGTCGTCTAGTGCGCGTGCTGTTTCTTCTGTTAGACATTGTCTGGCCGTGCTAACAGGTGTCGGCATCGCCGCCGGTTTAGTATTAATCCAAAACACGAAACCAACTACAAGAGCAACTCAAACTATACCAACAACAGAGATCACAAAAGAAGAAGGAGAAGCTGAGAAATGTGTAAACAAATCACGCGTGAAATTTCTTGAAATGGATTTTTACGACAAAGATATCAAACCGAGTTGTCGCTTTTTTGAAAAAGAAGTATTTTATTTATTTATATGTTCTGTGTTTTGTTTGCTTCTTTTGCTTTGGTTTCAAACCTCAGGCTTACGCTTAGATATGTAAAGAAAGAAGAGTCGCTGTTTAACTGGTCTATTGTCAATAGGTCCCACTAATGTAATATTTATATTTATGTTTTTTGAATTTATAGTTAGATTTTTGTATTTTTGTTGTTGCCCCCAATCCTCGTGTATATTGAAGGCGCAATGGCACATGTATAGTGAGCATAGATTCTCTATGGCCCAAGGGAAAGATCTCCTTTTACTTCTATTGGCTTATACTCTTTCAAATTTCAATTAATTTTAGATTTGACAATCCCAACAGTTTTTCACAATTATTCTCTTTATGAATTTTGTAATTTTTTTTTAATATCCCCTTCTTTTATTCTTATCTTTAAGAATCTATTCATTCAGCTGATAAAAATATCTAAAATCTAAGTATACATGCATATCTTCTTCTTCTTTTCGTTATTTTCCAACTTTGTATTCGTATTATACACATTACACTTCCACACCAAATCTCAGTTCAAGTTTTGGTCCTTCGGTTTAAGTATCTTGAATCTATATGTAAGTTTTCTTCCTTTTTTCGCAAGCTTTCTTTTAGTTTTGTTATACCTTTATTCTTGAATATTTGCCAAAATAATTAAAAAGACTGAATTCATGCTATCCGAATAAAATCAGGTAAAAATCTAAGACAAATATATAAAGCAACGACACTCATCTAAAAATGATTCGACAAAGCATTAGCCATAAGATCATATTGAGTTACAGGGAAGCACAAAAGCCATTATAGTGAATTCAGAATCATTACAATTCTCAAGTCAAACAAAGAGAATCAGTCAAGATCAATAGATGTTGTAGTAATCGATTAGTTTTTAAAAAAGTAATATCGAAAACAAAACATGATGATCATGGTAAAAAAAAAAGGGTTGCTTCAAAAAGTTTAAAATTTGATTGATTTGAATAGAAAATTGATACTTTATGTAAAGGATTTTTGAATTATTATGCATTTTAAAAAGATAATAAGAATGATTAATTAGACAGGTCAACTTAAATTATAATTAAGCATATATTCAGTGGTAGACAGTGATATAATTTTACTTTTAAGAGATTAGATGGATGTGATATGGTAAAGAATAAAAGCATGAGTAAGTGATTAGGCCCCAACTCCTTTATAAATTCCACCACCATCACCACCATTTATATGCTACTTTTGTGTCATTTTCATTGCAAAAGTCTTTTATTAATAATAATGAAGAAGAAAATAAAACATTTTTTTTTGTTTTACTTTTTATATTCTCCCTCACAAAGGCCTCCTTTTGTCTTTCCCCTTTTGGAAAGAAGATTTACTCAACGAGCAATAATTATTACCAGGCAATAGTTTTTTCTAATATTTTCAGCCAATTAAGGACAAACAAACATTGATCACCGGAACATCGGCTCCTTTTATGTCAATTATTTTGTTTTCAACTAGCAAATAGTACTACAAGTTAGTAAATTTAGTTTCAAAACTAAATTGACGGCCTATACGATTCATGCGTATAAAGGCTAAAAGTTTATGCAAGTAAGTACAAATGGTAGACATGTAGAGTAGGCAAATGTTTTTAAATTCAGTCTGAAATTTAAGAGATCACAAATATTTTAAACTGAAGTTTAATTTTAAAAACCACTATGATAATTTGATGACTTTATATATATATATATATATATATATATATAGGAGACCAAGCCATATCATTTCATTAAAGGGAAAATTCCTTAGAAATACACAGACTGATTTTCATTTGCTAATAAAATACACGAACTATTTTGGATCCCCGTTTAATACATGAACTAATTTTTGTTTCTCATTAAATATACAAACTTTGAAATTTGCAGATTTTACATATCGATTCGAGACGATATTAACTATGTTTAACGTAAATGAAAACGATGTTAGTGTTTAATTAAACTCGTGGTTAAACCGCGAAGAAAAATTCTTTAAAATACACGAACTAATTTCCATTTGCTAATAAAATATACCAACTATTTTTAGATTCCCGTTTAATACATGAACTAATTTTTGTTTCTCATTAAATATACAAACTTTGAAATTTGCAGATTTTACATATCGATTCGAGACGATATTAACTATGTTTAACGTAAATGAAAACGATGTTAGTGTTTAATTAAACTCGTGGTTAAAGCTGAAAGAAAAATTCTTTAAAATACACGAACTAATTTCCATTTGCTAATAAAATATACCAACTATTTTTAGATTCCCGTTTAATACATGAACTAATTTTTGTTTCTCATTAAATATACAAACTTTGAAATTTGCAGATTTTACATATCGATTCAGACGATATTAACTATGTTTAACATGACTTAGACGATATCAACTATGTTTAACAGAAATGAAAACGATGTTAGTGTTTAATTAAACTCGTGGTTAAACTGCGAAAGAAAAATTCTTTAAAAAATCTCTCGATAAATTATATTGTTAGCTTTCTTCTCTATTATACTTCCATAGTGTAAATTAGCCTGATTGAATCATTATCACTGGATTCAAATCAAATAATAAGAATCAAAAACACATAAATGGAAATCGACACTATATTTCGAAGTAATATAAAGGCAAATCAAAGCGAAGAAGAAGAAAAAGAACATAGTTTGAAGAATAATAAAGTTGAAACAGATTAGGGTGTCAAACTCAAATTGAAACTAACTTGGAATAGTGCTCAATCGATTTGAGAGGTTTTGGCTGAGGGTGAATATGATTTTCACAGTTTAACCACATGTTTAGTTAAAACAAATGTCAATTTCTATTATGTCGTCTAGATTGATGTGTAAAATCTCAAATTTTAAAAGTTTGTGTATTAAACGGAAAACAAAAATTAGTTCGTGTATTAAACGGGGATCCAAAATAGTTGGTGTATTTTATTAGTAAATAGAAATTAGTTCGTGTATTTTTAAGGAATTGTTTTTTCAAAATTTAAACATGTCTCTAATTAAATGTTAACGTCGACGTTACTTCCGTTAGATATAGTTAACGCTGTTTAAAATGATGTGTAAAACCTACGAATTTCAAAAGTTTGTGTATTTAATAGGCAACGGAAATTAGTTCGTGCATTAAACAGAAATCCAAAATAGGTGTATTTTATTAGCAAATGAAAATCAGTCTGTGTATTTTTAAGGAATTTTCCCTTCATTAAACTTTGTCTTCGAAAAGATGAACGGTTGACCTAAATGTTTTTTTTTTGTGATCGTAGATCAGATATGTAACAATCTGGTCACTCTTTAGAAGATCATAAGGATTTTGATAGTTCCAGGTATTGAAGCGAAAGATGACTCGACCGTTGGAAAAATCCACTCAGCGATCAATTTTCCACATCAGTCTAAGTGGTGGAGGAGGAACCCATGGCAGAAAGAGCTTCTCGATTCTCAGCAGATGAGGTGCAGTAGCCTACTCAGAAAAACCGCTTTGAAATCCGCATTTAGCATGTCACCATTCATAACTAATCTCGTCCATTGAAAAATTAGGTAAAATAGTGGATAAACAGAGGTTAAAAATCTCGTCCATTGAGAAATTAGAAACACACATCTAGAAAGAGTTTCTCGATTCTCAATAGAATGGGGTGTAGTAGTCTACTAAGAAAGATCTACATATATACATAATACGATCTCAAAAAAGCTTCTGGAGATTGGAAAATAATGTATAGTGTTTCTTTTAGCAAATTCTCCAACGTCTAAGGAGAGTGGATATCTTAAAGTAAGTGATTTTTGAATGAGGGACATTCTCTGGTGATGGAAGTTCATATATGTTGTATGCTGGTGATTTGTAACTGAGAATCCAAAGAGATAAGGTTAGAGTTCTTCCTTTAAAACCTAATCCACCATTTAGTGGGTCTATTTATTCGCTATTATAGTCATTGCACCAAGAGTTAGGAAATGTGATTTTCCTAGATGATAATAATATATTTCACAGTTACAAACAAAAAAAAGTAGGGGTATCGATCTTGTAATTACATTGTAAACTCAAACATTACGATTTTAAGCACACATGTAAAAGGCGAGATATATAGCACATAATGGATGGAAGATGTATACGTAAGCGGAGAGTAAGAAATGCGAAATGTGAACGAGACTCAATACTCTGTACATTACCAATTACGAAATGCGTTCCGCAGGAGTCGATTCCAATAAAAAGCTATTCGATTTGACCCTTACTTTTCTATTTAATTTATATTTTTGTTTTCTTAAAGGCAAATTATTTTGTTTTTAGACAACTATTTGTAGTAATACTTCTCTACTTTCTACTGAATTAAAAATATTAAACACAAAATGAAATGAATAAATCTCATTATTCCATCTTTTTGGATACGCAAATGTGTTTTTCTTTCTCCTTAAAAGTAGAATCTACTATTGATATTATTTCTGAGGCTCAACCTCTTTTAAGTTTTAGTAATACACCTCTAAAAATATTTTAACCCATTAAACTTCTTCATAAACGATTGCTCTGCCACATATATGACATTTTATTGATATTTTGCATCTTTTTAGACCTGGCTAGTAGTAGTTGTTCAAACAAGGACCTGGCTAGTAGTTATTCTACCTGTCACTTTTACTAGCAAATAAATAATTTCAACATCAAAAATAATTTCAGTGTTTAGTACTACTATTTAATAGATTTTTAACATGTTTAAGGTAAAGATATAGGATTGTGTTTATAAGACAGTTTTTTAGTTATCTTGGGAGAATTGATATTAAATTTTGTTTATTTATTTATTATACTGTATATACCGGTTATTAGATAATTCAGAACGTTAATTTATTTCAAAATAATAAATTTATAGCTCTACACAACACAAAAGAAAGTTCCAAGGCTCCAAACTATTTTTCTGCCTAGTGGAATTCTGGTGAATATGTTAGTGTATATGTCCCTCTACGGTGAAGACCATAATGAATTGACCTTTGACAACAAGGTAGAGAGAAAAATATTTGTCACCAACGTGGGGTTGGATTGCGGAGTTGGGTAGGTGGTTCCGTGGTTGAACCCATCAGTCATGTAAACTGAAAAATGAAAATATAAGCATCTAGAAGAACATGAAGTTCGATTTTTGTTGGAATAAATTTTTTAATTGTTGTTTATAGTTCTCAAAAATATACGAGTAGAGGTTTGTAGCTTTTAGATTAAAAAGAAATGAAAAACCATTTGTCTTTATAAAGGATTACAACTACTTTTTCAAATGTCAAAAGATAACGCAGAGATGTTTCATCTTTAATAATTAGATTACTTTATAACAAATGTAATGACTACATTTCTATGCGTACTTGAGTGGGAAGGCTCCAACGATTGCGGATGAAAAGCAAATGTTTCAAAGTATATGGATCAAAAATGTATTTGTAAGAAATTTGTATAGACTCCAAAAACATGTTGTTTTGACACAAATATTAGTGATTTAATAAAAATGGGAATGACGAACGATGATTATAATTGATAGAGAGAGGCGGAACTTTTGAGTGGTGTGTTGTCGTCTTAGTGACACCACCACGACAATGTTGTGTTAAATGGTCAATTCTGGTGACCTACTTTTTTGGTGTGTCTTTCGGGTAAGGAGTCAAAATCGATAACTTTAGGAAATAAGAAACCAAACAATTATGTTTTGTGCATTTGAAAAATATATGATAAAACCATCGTTCAAGTATCATAGGTGTGTTAGAGGCGGCTGAGAAGAAGGGAAGTCCCCAGTCAATCAACCAAAAAGAAAGGAATGAAACGCATCAACCAAAATGTGTATTAGTTAAGATGTCATGTAGATGCATCTTGTACTACTGGTTAATCATTTTTTTAGTGGTAGCGTATGATAGTACAAATTTTTGGTGGTTTTTTTTTTTTTTTGCCATTAGAAATTCAAAATGATAAGCCCAGTCAAACGACATGGAATGAAACAACATAAAGTCTGAAATGGAAAGACAATTCCAATAGGAGGTAAAAGCATCAAAAGATAAAAAACAGAAACTGCTAGCAACCCATTGACGAATGGTTCCATTATACTAGAGCTTCCTGGAGGATCTGAGACGACAACCAAGCGGACCATAACAAGCAACATATGAATGATGTCTCTGTTCTCTCGTAACACTGCTTGCAATCATGTTAGCAATGAAGTTACAAGAGGAAGGCACAAAGTTCAACTTCCCTTGGTTGATAGAAAATACAGCTGTAAGAGTCCGAGAGCAATTCAGAGATTCTCCAACACATAGAAGGGGCTGCATCAGAGCATTTTTGATCTCTGCAGCAGAGAACTCCATAATCACTTTTTTGAATTTCAGATCACACATAGCTTCTGCTGCCCATTTTAAAGCCATCAAATGGGCTTGTCCAGAAGAGTGAACCATAGAGAAGGATCTTCTGCTATGTATTAATACCTCTCCTTTCTCGTTACGTACGATCCACGCACCCCCTCCAATCTTTAAGTTCTCATCCCACGAAAAACCCACATTACATTTAAGCAACGAGGGAGGTTTCTGCCATCTCACCGGTGCTGTCACCATGTAAGAGCCACCATCTTCTGTCTTTGGTAAGGCGTTATGGAGGTTAAGCCAGACAGTCGCTTCCTCCATCGCCTTCCCAAATATTTCTGAAGGGATAGGGGACATACGTTCATAACATAATGCGTTCCTTGCTTTCCATAACTGCCAGAGGATCCAAAGGAAGGACTGGCTCGCACAAGCTCCAATAACTGAGTTCTTACTACACTTGAGGAGATAATGCAGATTGAGGAACACTGAATTTCGAGACCATCCTCCAGGTGGTAAAGGAATATTCGTCTGACTCCATACCTCCTTTGCTGTAGTGCAGTTGAAAAGAACATGACAAATAGATTCGGAATCTTGACCACATACTGAGCACGTTGGATCCAAACGAATTCCCCTGGTACAGAGCTGAGCTTTAACTGCTAGAGCACCGGCATTGACTATCCATAAGAAATGCTTTAGCTTTGGAGGAGCTTTTGTTTTCCATAGATTACTCCAAAACTGTGTTTCGATAGGCGGCTGAGATATGTTCGGAGGGTTCTGTGAAGCCAGCAACGATTCAATTAACTTATAACCACTCTTCGTATCATATCTACCATTCAATTTTTGGTGGTTACACGGTAGCATATGATAGTAGAATTGAAAAGAGATCCTATCTCATTACATGTGAAATTCAAGACACACGGCTATGAGCATTAAGTAACTCTACATCTATAAGATTTGCAACAATGCATTTTGAACTGGACTGCTTTTAAATGGTAAAGCTGATTGTTAAAGGAGAAATATGGCTACGCTTGATTTCAGAACGAGATTAATGTATTCATCTACGTATACGTATGTCGTTTTTTCGGCTTGTGATCTCAGTTTGGTATACAAACGGTTACGTTAGATTGATAAGGCCATAAGTAAACCCATTCAAAGCCCAATAAAACTCCAGCGTATGTTAGCATCTCATAAACCGGGCCATCAAACAGAAGCCTTCTTCCTTGCTGGTATCTGCTACTCTTTCACACACTCTTGTGCATCGATTGAGAAGAAGCGATCACGAAGATGGCGAGATCAACCTACATCCTCTTCCTCACACTACTCCTTTTCGCTTCTCTGGCTTTAATCCAGGTAACTTGTTCTATCCTCCCGATTCTGGATTTAGTCAACGTTTCGTGAGATCGAATCTAAAAACCACTACGATCCAGATCCACAACTATGATTTCATCAGACTGTAACTAGTAAGCTATAGTTTTCAGCTGTGTATTGCGCTAGTTGAAGCTAATCAAACGAGTCCTTGTTATTAGGCAAAGGAAGATTTGAAGGAGATTACTCACAAAGTTTACTTCGATGTAGAGATTGACGGCAAAGAAGCTGGTATAATGTTTGTTCACCAGTTTATGGACTTTAAAGTTTACTTCCTTTCGTTTCCTCAGATGCATCTGATCTTGGTTTCTATTTATGTTGCAGGTCGAGTTGTTATTGGCCTATTTGGCAAGACTGTTCCCAAAACCGCAGGTATAATTAACAAGGTTTTTATCATGACTCCACACCTTTTTTTTTAAATCCAAGGGAGTAATCCATGAATGTGTGTTTCCCTTGTTGCAGAAAACTTCAGAGCTCTTTGCACTGGTAAGCTACTGCTGATTATATTTTTCTTTATTACAAGTCGGACAAAGAGTGTGCCATTGTTTTACTGGACACTTGTTTGGAAGTCTATCATATGATTTGTGATCATTCTTGGGAATGTGGAGTTGCATGTTGTTCATGATCTTGGAGCCATGTTGTGAAAATTTTCTATGGATACAGGGGAGAAAGGTGTTGGAAAGAGCGGGAAGCCTCTACACTACAAGGGGAGCAAGTTCCATAGAATCATTCCTAGTTTTATGATCCAGGGAGGTGACTTCACGCACGGAAACGGTATGGGTGGAGAATCCATCTATGGTCAGAAGTTTGCTGATGAGAACTTCAAGCTCAAGCATACCGGACCAGGTGATTTTTTATTTATTTGCCTCAAGCCAAGTTTAGCAGGTATATAGAAAGTGTGTCATATACTGTTATGAAGGTTTTAAAATGTGAATTGGAAACAGGTTTGCTTTCGATGGCAAACTCTGGAGAGGACACAAACGGTTCGCAGTTTTTCATCACGACGGTGACAACAAGCTGGTTAGATGGAAGGCATGTGGTGTTTGGGAAAGTGGTGCAAGGGATGGATGTTGTCTACAAGATTGAAGCTGAGGGGAAGCAAAGTGGAACACCTAAGAGCAAAGTGGTTATTGCAGACAGTGGAGAGCTTCCTCTCTAAACCCTAAGCACTTCTTCTTCTTCATGAAAAGAATTATGGGCTTTTAAGTTGTTCTTTCTGTATT
Source organism: Brassica carinata (assembly GCA_016771965.1). Taxonomy (NCBI): domain Eukaryota; kingdom Viridiplantae; phylum Streptophyta; class Magnoliopsida; order Brassicales; family Brassicaceae; genus Brassica; species Brassica carinata. Next base: position 26,996,940 of record CM028688.1, on the reverse strand, counting down.
ATAAACACTCCCGGATGCTATCCATCCGAACAAAATTACTTCAGTTTCAGAGTTTTTTCGGTAATCATTTTCTAAATAGATTTTGGGACTTTTTGCTTCTGTTTTTGCTGTGAGATTTGTGTTTCTTCTTTTCTTCTTCTTCAAGAAGAGAAGTAGGGTTTCAAGTTATATACTTACTGAACACAATTGACAAACACAACTCTAAGTCACTAAAACATCAACTAGAACCTACCAACATTCTTTAAACTCACTTTCACAATATTGATAGTTTTTGGGGTTTTAATCACACAGTTTTTTTTGTCTGCGCTATGCGTTATTGCGTTAGATTGTGTATTCCAAACATCTATCGTCACTATTTCAAATAATTTTATAACTTGGAACTAATAAACCAAAACATTTACAACAATAAAGCATATAAAGATAGCTTGTTTTTTTTAATTAATATAAATGTTGGTTTTGTATAAATCTTTTCTGTTTTCGGTTAAGTTGATTCACTTTTACCTGTGAAGCTGATAATAACAACTATTTTAGGGTTGAGTTGAAATATTATTTCTGGTGTTAGAGACACGGATAATAACTTTCATGTATTGTTTATAAAATTAATTAGAAGAATTATGAATAGTTCTGCTAATTAATATGTAAGTGACACCATAGTGCTTAACATAACATCGATGTACACTTATCTTTCAATTTGTTTATTAATTATGAAATTTTCATTGTATATTAGTCATTTTATTATGGGAAAATTAGGAAAATGAACCATAATGAAGATGTTTTTGTCTCTTTATACCTTTGTATTAATTTGTGAGTTTTAGACATAATTACCCTTATAATAATGAAAATAATTATTTAAAGTTTTATAGAGCTCAGAAAATATGAAAAAATCAATAAAATCATGAGAATATTGTAAGGTTTTTGATATAAAAAACTGAAATGCAAACAAAATTTGATGTGTTATTCTACATTTGTTAGAATATATATTATAACCCTTTTTACAAGGATAGAATAGATGTTCTAACTTGTCTTCAATATTTTATCAAAGTTAGTATTTGTATTCAAACATCTTCTCTGTAATCTATAAAAATATAGAATATGTTTGATTCAATTCTAACCAAAATGCTTTGTTATTTTTAAGATACAATACATATTGTAAGTTCTTAACTTCATCAGAAAAATATAGAAAACGCTCACTCTATTCTATCCGCTACTCTATCTTATATCACAGATAAAATTATATATTTTTACCTTTATACAATGTTCTAAATAGATTAGAATTTATATTGTAACCTTATTTATGTGTTCTATCTTTTCTAGAATATGTATTCTATATTTACGGTTTTTTCTGATTTTAGATCTGAGAAAATCTAGGAAGCAATTTTAACTGATTTTATTCAAATTTATCCTTTGTTCAGAACGTAAATTACACTTAGCCGGAGAGCGACAGCGACGTAGAAAGCCGGAGAACGACAGCGACGTAGAAAGCCGGAGAGCGACGGAGAGAGCCGGAGAACGATAGCGACGGAGAGAGCCGGAAAACGACAGCGACGAAGAGAGCCGGAGAGCGACAGCAACGGAGAGAGCCGGAGAGCGAAAGCAACGGAGAGAGCCGGAGAGCGACAACGACGGAGAGAGCCGGAAAACGACAGCGACGAAGAGAGCCGGAGAGCGACAGCAACGGAGAGAGCCGGAGAGCGAAAGCAACGGAGAGAGCCGGAGAGCGACAACGACGGAGAGAGCCGGAGAGAGACAGTGACGGAGAGAGCCGGAAAGCAACGAAGAGAGACAGATAGCGAAGGAGAGTACCGGAGAGAAGCCGGAATCCACCAGAGAATCACCTCATCATTCGTCAGTTCTTCTATATCTCGTGATAACAGCGACGTAAAAAACAATGAATGAAGCCCTTTAGTTATTAAGAGATTTAATGAAATTAATTAATAAACATAAATTTTATTTTAATTTTTCTTTTCAGAAATATAGTTATTTATTAGATTAAAGTTAATAAAACTTAATTATTTATCTTTTTTATTTAGTTAGAATGTTAATTTTGTAATTATAAAATCAAAGGTATATTGAGACAAAAACAATATGGTGAAAGCTATAGGTGGACAAACTCTTCTTGGATACGTCTCAATTAGCCAATTTTCCCTTTTATAATTGTGGTGTTATTGTGCAAATCATTAGTTTTCAGATTGTTGAAATTGCCTTATTTGTATTCACTATTAATAAATATTCCTGATTTTTAAGTTTGTTTCTTCTTGATTTAACAGTTTTGTTATTCAATCGCGATGTTACCTTTTTGAAGACTTGTGGATGGGATGTCGCATCAGAGATCACAATTCATTTTGAGACATGTTTTTTTTCTTCTGAAAAAGCGGTTCAACTTCATCTTAGTGCTAATGAAAGTGGTTATTGTGTCTTACCTACAACATTTGTAACATGATACTGGAAGATAACAATGATGATACACAGAGAGAGATGGAGTTTTTCTACAAAAAAACCCATAAAAAGATAGAAGTACGCTTCACAAAATATCCATGTAAGTTTCTTAAAAGATATGTTGAGCTTGATAAAGAGAAGTAATTCTAGTTTATCTTTGTTGTTAGTTAGTAAAGTGCTGCAGAGATTTGTTTTAAGGTGATCATTGAGATTTTGTCTCGAGATCGAGTTTTGCGGAGTTCGTTGTGATTTGGTGGGATAAAATAATTTTCATGCTTAAAAACAGTCTATGATAGAAATTATTTGAATAAATAAATTTGAAATCAATTTTATTAAAAATTATTCTTTTTGCTTTGGATGGTAATAATTTGAAATGACAATAATAGAATCCGATCTTTAATATATTAAAGTGATTGATTAATTAATACTCAGTAATTTTTGTAATTGTTTACAAATCATTGGAAAATCCAATCAATATGTTACTTTTTTTTTATCAACGAATCAATATGTTACTATGTTACATTTTTGAAACTGAGAAAAATGTATTTAATCGATAATTCAATTTAGTTCTCCATGTATTCTAATTGTCCCGTTTGCTATTTGAAATTCTTTTTAAATAAAAACTTGATGATAATGGTCAATATAATATATTTCTATAGATACTATTCAGCTTAATTTTCTAAGAATTAAGTACATAACTTAATTATAAAACAATCTTTTTCAAAAAATGATCGAAAATATAATCTCCTCTATACTTTGCATCTGAATAATTTTTTGAAAATAATATTATAACATGAAAAATCTTAAATATTAAGTCTATTTTTAAAATAGTCGTGGTTCTATGTTTTATTAAGATAAATCTCCATTTTCTATTTTCAAACTAGTAACTATTTTCTAATAAATTTTCCGTCTTTTTACCGAAGTGTTTTAGTTTGTCAATAAATCTTCAAATCTAGGTAAAATCTTACTATTCCAGATGAATAATATATCAACTAAAACTCTCTCCTCTAAAGACCATAAATAACTTATTTTTCATATTTATGAAAAACTATTAACATAGAACCAGGAAAAAAATTTCTTTAGCTTTTATATTTCATGTTAATGAAACTAAAAAGAAAAACCACACAAACGCAGTCGAGTGGTACAACAAACATGAAATATGAAATGGTGATAATCATTCTGGATTCAAAACATAGTATATCCTCTCTTTGCTTCCACATCCGTTCTGTCCAAACGTTGGAAGAATCTTCTCTCCCTTTGTACACAACCTCGATTTGAGCGACGCAATTGGCGGCGATCCACGTGGCTTCTCTGTTTTCGTGGACAAAACGCTCGCTCTCTTAACCAACTCTTCAATCATCAAAAGATTCTCTCTTAACTGCGACAACACGCATTACCACGTAACCGTGAGTGGATACTTGATTCGCGACCGCCTCGAAATAAGCCGCTTCTAACTTCACTTGGAGAGCGCGTGTTCGTACAGTATAACAGCAGAGTCCTTGACGAGCAACACGCTGGTCAAGCTCACGTGTTTTTCCCCAACCTCAAAACGCTTTCTCTTGTTTCTTCGGTTGGGTTTGAGCATTGCGAGGTATATGAATACCTCATCTCTGGCGGCGGCTGCCCTGTGCTTGAGGAATTATCCATAAGCTATGCTTCTCCCTCGCCTGGTAGTTGGACGGTAGCGAGCCAGTCCATCGCTGTCTCGAGTCCTTCGGTTAAGAGACTGTCCATCTCTTACTCTTCTCGTGCTTGCTGTTGCTGGGAGCCTCCCGCTGTTGAGGCTTTGAACATTCTGGTTATGTCGCGGGACACTATGATATTTTACATATTTGCATTGTTTTACCCATTCATTCATAAGCATTTTCATCATATAGATTAGGACTTAGACATGTTTAGGTTGCATTTTGCATACATAAGTCTCTATCAGGTATTGGAGTACCACATGGAGTCCTTGGAGACATTTGGGTGCATTTGGAGCTCAAAAGGGGTGAAAGATGAGCATGGATGGAGGCCTTAAAGAAATCTTCTATTGCTAAGATTTTGTGGAGACACAGGAAATTGAGTTAGCTTTCCAACGCAAGTGGTTTCAATTCGTTTGGAGCTATATTGAAGGAGTTGTGATCAATTTACTAGAGGCATATCCATCCTGGTCGAGCATCGCAGAGTGACCTTCCCGGAGCGACCCCTAGACGTAGCTCCCGAGCCAGAGCGACCTGCAGAGCGAGGGGCAGAGGTAGCTCGGCATTTCATCACTCTGGAGGTCGAAAAATAGGCCTGGAGCTACCTCTTGGAGCGACCCCTGCACCTCACTCCGCGTCATTTACTCAGTCGAAACTTATGTTTTTCCAGGGATCTTTTGGCAATTTATCTGGACTTTTTACACTTCCTAAACCTATGTTTAAGTACCTTTTGTAATCCATTAGTGGCAGATTATCTTGGATCTTGGAGAAAACCACCAAAAACCTCTTGGAAAAGTTCATCTCTTTGATTCATTTGATCATATGTTCTTGTTATCCGTTGATTTCTATTCCATTATCTCAGATCTCTCTTCATGATTAATCTGAAATCCAATATGGGTTTAAGAAGAATCATGGGGATTAGTGAGTAATTCACCATTGAATTCATGGGTTAGGAGATTAAGGGTGATTAGGCTAGATCTAGGATGTTTTAGTGTAGATCATTCTTATTCTTTGCTAGTAGAGTATTCATAATGCATCTTCTGAGTTGGCCACTCAAAAGTTGATCTTTAGGCATTTCCCACCCACAAGGTGTTCAATGAAATGCATGAGATAACTCTCCTAAGCTTTTAACATACTTTACCAAAGACATTTGTTGTTAAAGGTGTTAAGATAGCCAATAGACTTGCTAGTAATGATTGCTTTCATATTATTCAACCAAAGACATTTGATGTTTGAAATGTGTCAGCAAATGAACATTCATCTAGACATAGAGTTTGTTTAGGTTTGTGTCTAAGCTTAAGGTTGATAGCTTGATTGATCATTTGCCATCTTTAGTTTGAAACTTGATCACCCAAGATCTAATTCCTATACCCATGAGTTCCCTTTTATCATATCAAAGAAAGCTTTCTCTTTTATTGCTTATTTGTTCTGTTATTGCATTCTATCATTAGCAATAGTTTAAAACCATCCAAATTATCGGTTGCACTTAGATTAAGTAGGTACTTGCATTCTTGGTGCTTTGAATCCCTCAGAACTGGTTCGACATTCACTCATACTACAACATTTGCTTTAGGAGCCTTGAAAACTCCTAACATCAAATTGGCGCCGTTGACAAATTCTGAGTAGATTTAAACATTGAGATTTAGTCACTTGCTTGAGACTAAGTCGTTTTTTCTTTTATCTTGTTACTGATTCTCCATCTTCATTTCTTTTGGCATTTCAGGTGTATGAACTTGAGGAGTAGAGGCACAACAAACCTTGTTCCAAGAGTTGAAGACATTAGAGCATTTGAAAGGGAAACTAGAAGAAGGAGACAAGCAGAAGAGCAACAGGTTCACTTTGAGAGATTGGATACAGACATGGAAAACTTACCACAAGGTGGAAATGTGAACGGTCAAGATGCTGACGACCCTCCACCACAAGGACCACAACACCCACAGCGCCCATCTCGAGCCATTGGAACCTATGACCGCCCTAACATTCATGGGCATAGGTTGGGAATCAGAGCCCCAGCTGTGGAGGCCAACAACTTTGAGATCAAATCAGGACTCCTCAACGTGATCGAGAACAACAAGTATCATGGCTTGGCTGTAGAGGACCCATTTGATCACTTGGACAGGTTTGACAGCTACTGTGGGTTGTCAAAAACAAATGGAGTGTCCGAGGATGCTTTCAAGCTCAAGCTATTCCCTTTCTCTTTGGGGGATAAAGCACGCCAGTGGGAGAAGTCTCTACCAAGCGATTCCATCACCACCGATGACTGAAGAGAGCTTTCTTGGAGAAGTTCTTCTCAACTTCAAGAACTGCAAAGCTAAGAAATGAGATTTCCAGCTTCCAAATGTAAGAACTTGGAAGGATTCATGAAGCTTGGGAGAGATTCAAGGACTATCAAGCTCAATGCCCACACCATAGATTCTCCAAGGAAAGCTTGCTCAGCACATTCTACGAGGTGCACTCCTAAGTACTGAGCCAGATTGGACACAGCTAGTAATGGGTTCTTTTGGGAAGAAGCTGAGGAAGAAGCGAGGCTCGGTTGACAACATGGTCAAGAGTGATGCAGTCTACAGTGGAGACCACGACAGAGGCAGTAGAGGTGATGACAAGCAAACAAGGAATGAGATAAATGCTCTACAGAGAAGATTGACACACTCCTTGCTGATAAGGCCACACAAGCTAAGTGAACTTTATTGGTAACCCACACCAGGAGATACCTCCTACTGTCAATGAGGTTGAGGGTTTGGAAGGACAAAAGGAATTGTGTTTCATCAATAGCAATGGTAGCTGGTACAAAAAGGATCCCAACTTTCAGTACAACAACTACCAACGAAGCCTATTCCAACAACCAACAGTGGTTATCAGCAGAGCAACTATCAGCCTCAAGAAAACCCTCTCATAGCTCCTCCGCCTCAAGAGAGCAGCACTAATGCCTTGCTGAAACAGATCTTGGAGTCTCAGACTAGAAGTGAGAAGCATGTTGGGTATGAGCTGAAAAACCTTCACTCCAAGATTGATGGAAGCTACAATGAGCTCAACAACAAATTCTCCAACCTTGCTTCTTCTGTCAAGAATTTGGAGAATCAGTTTGCTTCCATGAGCATCCCCCAGAATCGCCAGCCAGGATCTCTACCTGGAAAACCTGACCAAAACCCCAAGGAGGCCAAAGCAATCACACTTAGGAGTGGTAAGCACTTACCTCCTATAACCCTCACCAAGGATGCTGAGAAACAAGGTGAGGAGGTGGCCATCAACTTAGATGATGAAGTGGTTATTGTTGATGAGAAGACAGACGATGAGATCTTGGAGAAGATTGTGGAAGCAAAGGGTAAAGGAAAAGTTGGAGAAGAGAAGAAAAAAACAAAGGATGGTGAATCTGCTGCTCCAAAGAAGTGAGAACTCTTCGTCCCTCCTCCATATGAACCCAAACTTCCATTCCCTGGTAGATTCAAGAAGCAGCTGCTACAGAAGTACAAGGCCTTATTTGAGAAGCAGATGAGTGAGGCTCAGGTTACAATGCCTATCATTGATGCTTTCATGCTGATTCCTCAATACAGCAAGTTCCTGAAAGATGTTGTAGCTGCAAAGAAGAAGGAGATAGAAGGCATGATGTTTCTTACCCATGAGTGCAATGCCATCATCCAGAGGCTTGATGTTCCAGAAAAGCTAGAAGATCCAGGATGCTTCACATTACCTTGTGCTCTTGGACCCATGGTGTTTGAGAAGTGTCTATGCGATTTGGGGGCTAGTGTCAGCTTGATGCCTTTGTCTGTGGCAAAGAAGCTTGGATTCACTCAATACAAGAAGTGTAGACTCTCTCTGGTGTTAACTGATCGTTCAGTGAAGTATCCTGTAGGCATCCTAGAGAACCTCCCTGTGAAGATTGGAAGGTATGAGATACCTACAGACTTTGTGGTGCTTGAGATGGGTGAGGAGGCTCAAGACCCATTGATTCTAGGAAGGCCATTCTTAGCTACAGCAGGAGCTATTGTTAATGTGAAGGAAGGCAAGATTGACCTCCATTTGGGAAACGAGAACATCCTCCACTTTGACATCAAGGAGAAAATGAGGAACCTCACTATGTTTGGACAAGCCTTCACCATTGAAGACATGGGCCCTCCTGTTGATGATCACCTTGATGTGCTACCACCTGAGGAAGATGGGGTGTCAACTCCACTTTCTGCACCTACCCCAGCCTGATCCAAAGGAGGCAAAGTCAAGCTAGAGACTTAAAACAAGCTCGCTTGGGAGGAAGTCCCATGTGTATCCTTGTACATATTGCATCAGTATTTTCATTTTCATCTTACAGCATAAAAAAATGGGAAAGTGAAGTTGTGTGCAGGTATTGAGTAGAAAATCGGATATCAGAGCGAGGTCTAGGAACGAGGGGGAGATGTCGCTCCAGCTGGCAGCGACGTTGCCACAGCGACCCATCTAAGTCGCTCGTGCTGCACGTGAATTGAAAGCAGAAAAATGCCCTCGGAGCGAGGTCTCCGCAGCGACGTGCCGAAGTCGCTCCAGCCGGGAGCGACCTGCAGCAGCGACCCCCACACCTCGCTCCAGTGAGAGGTAACACACAATCATTTCCTTGTTTATGCATGTTTTCTTTGCATTTTACATTTCCATTGGGTATCTCACTCACACAGAGACTGTGTGATTTAAGTGTGGGGGAGGTACCAAGCATTTGATCATGTTTGCTTTGATGATTTTGAGTCTCATGCATTGCATTATACATTCTTATTTGCATAAAAAAAAAATATTTTGAAAAACACAAAAAGAATCATTTAGTTGCATCATTTGCATCTTTAGGATTGAGTCTAGAAGTCTATAGGTTGCATTCATGCATTAGGGGGATATCAATCTTGTGAAAAGCTCATGCTAAGTACTGAATTTGATGACCTTTGTAATCATGGCAAGTAGCTTGAGCACCCTTTAGAAAGCTTGTAGACTTCGAGCCTTGAATTCTCCTCTTGAAACTCATTTGATTGTTTGATACTCTCTCTTTGAAGCAAGTTCCTGTTTTAACTAAGCTTAATGTCTCTTGCATATGGTCCTTTGTGTACTAAGTCATGGATATACACACTTGAGTTGTCCCTTCCTTTTTACCAATCTTTTGACAAACTCAAGTGGTACTCCACTCCCAAAACCCATACCTCCTTTCCAAACCATCATTATTTGTTGAGTGAGGCCTCTTTGGAAAGCTTTACATGTGCATAATGTTGAGAGTATTGGGAACGACAATGTTTAGTCTCCATTCTTGCTAGACTAGTCACTCTATTGTCTAGCTATAGGAAGGGGGGTGAGTGTTGTGATTGTGATTTGGGAATATGGAAGGTTTGACTCTTTGTGCTTAAATGACTAGTCTTTATGGGATAAGTGGAGAAGTATCTAGCTCTTGTTGTGAAAAGTCTTGGCCCCCATATAAAAAAAAATAAATAATAAAAAAAAAATAAAAAGAGAAAAGAAAAAATAAATAAAAAGGGGGCTAGCAAAGTTGTTAAGAGCTGAGTTTTGTTTTAGAAAGTTCTGAAAAATCCCTTATTGATTTCGAAAAGAAAGAGTCTGATGTGAAAAATGTTCTAAGGATCTTTTGGTGAGAGATGTGAGTTGGGTTTGACATTGAGGAACAATTGAATATCTTATATGTTTGGGAAAGGGTAGAACAATGGAGATTGAGCATTGTATGCATGAGTTGATCCCTTTCTTAGATATATTATGTGTAATGTCAAAGCTACTTTGTTTTGAGAGTAAACCACCTTAAAAGATCATTTTGAACCTCTTATTTAACTTTGCAATAAAGCCCTTATCTTACCAAACCAAATGACTTGGACCAGTTGACCATTTGTGAGACTTCTATTGAGTTTGCTTCATGAATGTTAGAGAGATGTGGATTTGTAGTTTGTGAATGCATGATTTATGAGTGTAGAGATCAAAGGAGTTGCGATAGGCCTAGAGAAGTTAGAGATGGATAAAATCTTTGCTCTTGCTATTTGGTTTGATTATGCAAGGTTGTTAGGTTGAGAACTAAGAAGAGTTTCTATTGATTATGAGTCCCCTCCTTCAAACCTCTTCTCATGTGTCCTTGAAAGTTTACTTGCGGACAAGTAAAGGACTAGTGTGGGGGAGTTGATATTTTACATATTTGCATTGTTTTACCCATTCATTCATAAGCATTTTCATCATATAGATTAGGACTTAGACATGTTTAGGTTGCATTTTGCATACATAAGTCTCTATCGTATTGAGTACCACATGGAGTCCTTGGAGACATTTGGGTGCATTTGGAGCTCAAAAGGGGTGAAAGATGAGCATGGATGGAGGCCTTAGAGAAATCTTCTATTGCTAAGATTTTGTGGAGACACAGGAAATTGAGTTAGCTTTCCAACGCAAATGGTTTCAATTCGTTTGGAGCTATATTGAAGGAGTTGTGATCAATTTACTAGAGGCATATCCATCCTGGTCGAGCATCGCAGAGTGACCTTCCCGGAGCGACCCCTAGACGTAGCTCCCGAGCCAGAGCGACCTGCAGAGCGAGGGGCAGAGGTAGCTCGGCATTTCATCACTCTGGAGGTCGAAAAATAGGCCTGAGCTACCTCTTGAGCCACCCCCGACCTCACTCCGCCATTTACTCAGTCGAAACTTATGTTTTTCCAGGGACCTTTTGGCAATTTATCTGGACTTTTTACACTTCCTAAACCTATGTTTAAGTACCTTTTGTAAGCCATTAGTGGCAGATTATCTTGGATCTTGGAGAAAACCACCAAAAACCTCTTGGAAAAGTTCATCTCTTTGATTCATTTGATCATATGTTCTTGTTATCCTGTTGATTTCTATTCCATTATCTGTATCTCTCTTCATGATTAATCTGAAATCCAATATGGGTTTAAGAAGAATCATGGGGATTAGTGAGTAATTCACCATTGAATTCATGGGTTAGGAGATTAAGGGTGATTAGGCTAGATCTAGGATGTTTTAGTGTAGATCATTCTTATTCCTTGCTAGTAGAGTATTCATAATGCATCTTCTGAGTTGGCCACTCAAAAGTTGATCTTTAGGCATTTCCCACCCACAAGGTGTTCAATGAAATGCATGAGATAACTCTCCTAAGCTTTTAACATACTTTACCAAAGACATTTGTTGTTAAATGTGTTAAGATAGCCAATAGACTTGCTAGTAATGATTGCTTTCATATTATTCAACCAAAGACATTTGATGTTTGAAATGTGTCAGCAAATGAACATTCATCTAGACATAGAGTTTGTTTAGGTTTGTGTCTAAGCTTAAGGTTGATAGCTTGATTGATCATTTGCCATCTTTAGTTTGAAACTTGATCACCCAAGATCTAATTCCTATACCCATGAGTTCCCTTTTATCATATCAAAGAAAGCTTTTATTGCTTATTTGTTCTGTTATTGCATTCTATCATTAGCAATAGTTTAAAACCATCCAAATTATCGGTTGCACTTAGATTAAGTAGGTACTTGCATTCTTGGTGCTTTGAATCCCTCAGAACTGGTTCGACATTCACTCATACTACAACATTTGCTTTAGGAGCCTTGAAAACTCCTAACATCACACTACCATGTTGATTTCGCCTCGCTCGTTGAAGCTAGGCTGGATCTTAGACAGGATGGAGTTTTAGCTGCGGAGGAGGATGGTGTCGATGATTCTAGTAACGGTGGTTGGGGTGACGATGATTATGATGAAGATGGCGGTTTTTTCGGTGTGGAGCATAATGCAGAGGTTCATGATGATGATATAGATGATGATGATGCTGATATAGATGATAGTTTGCCTGATGTTGCAAATCTGGTTGCAGGGATAAACTCTTCACTTGTCTCCTTATTATCTTGAGGTCAGCTTAGCTTCTTCTTCTTCTTCTTCTTCTTTTATTGATTGCTTTCAGATCTTATGTTTACTTATTCTCAAATCTTATGTTTGGTTTTGGTTTGTGGTCTAATAAGGTGTTTCACATTTACTGTAAATCGATGCCGGTGTTTCGCAAGCTCCTAACTTTGTCTTTTGAGAGTAACAAAGAAAGAGGCTGGCAAGTGGTGCCACTTCTTCTCAAAAACTCTCCCTACCTAGAAACTCTAGTCATCAAGGTAAAATTAAATACACACTAGATTGATTGCTAGGTTGTTGTTATACCTTAGTTTTGCTTTTTTAGGGTCTTGTGCACCAAGTAACAGATCAATGCGGGGACGCGTGTGTTTGCATAGCTAAGAAAAAGAAGAAGAAGAAGAAGAAGATGGAGGAAGTATGCTGTTTATCGACATGTCAAGTGAAGGTGCTGAACGTTTCAGGGTATGGAGGAACTCGTAGAGAGTGGAAACAGATGAGGCATTTCTTGGGAAATTTGAAATTTCTTGAAACTGTCAAGGTTGGTCTTGTAGCTGAGTGTCACCGAGTAACTACCAGAGAATCACCAATGCTCTTACTAAGCTTCCCAGAGCTTCATAAAATTGTCAAATCCATTTCTTTTAATTTCCCTCTTAGGAACCCAATCATTATGCTTAATGATCTTTTAGAAGAGAAACTGTTCCTTTTCTATTAGGATAATCAGAATTGATATTAACTTGAGAGCCTCGGTTTTGAGTATGTCTCAAAAGACAATGCATTTGTCGATTCTGGTGGCAAAAGTTACAGAGAAAGCATTAGTTTCCATACTCTACATTGTAGTTTTAGACAAACGTGTTACTGGCTACTCAACGATCCAGACCAACACGAGTAGTTGATAAACCCAAATGCTAACATCAAAAAGCACCCTTTTCACTTTCAATACTCTTAAAACATCACAAGGTTTGAAGAACACTGCACAACAAAAACTTCTAAAAACAGCCTCGCCAAAAAGTAAAACACAACACCTAACATGATCGACACAGGAAGAGCCGGTAAAGCCTTCTGATACACAGATAACAGCATCAACGTAACACCTAAACCAGCAATGATGGCCAAGTAACAAGCATAGACCGTCATCAAATCATACATAGCAGCTCTTCCAACCAAAACACTATAGAAGATGAAATCACCAAGCCCTAACTTGATCGCACCCGATGAACCCAACCCAATCCCTTCAAGAAAAGTCTCTGAACTCTCAGGTCTACTACTATCAATCAACGGTACAGATATCTCTGATCTTTGTTCCTCCTCCTCCTCCTCTTGAGTTTCCACTCTAACCACCGTAACTACTTCATTGTTCTCCAAGTCATCATCATTCACGTTGGATCTCTGCTCTCTCCAAACTCTCCTCTGAACCAAACGCGAGTCGTTATTCCGGATCACTGGCCTCGCTTCGTACACCAAAGCAGGTATATCTTCGTCTCTGGAGATAGCCATCTCCACAAGGAGACGCAACGGACCAACAGGTAACAGAACAGCAGCAAGGTCGTAAAGCGCCAAAGCGACGAGAAGCACCCAAGTAGTCCACTCGGGTAACATAGTGAAGAAGTAAGCAACCAAGACACCGATCACAACCAAGTAGCCCTGAGTGATCAAGATCGAGAACCTCGACATGAACACGGCGAACACACCCACGACGGAGAAGTTAAACAGAAGGATCAGAAACGTGACGGAATCGATCGGGAACCTGAAACGATCGATCAAAAGGACGAGGATTTCTCCGCCTAGGTTCGCTAGAACGATGAAAGCGGAGAAACCCATGTAGATTTTTAGGAAATTGACGCATCTGAGGTAGAAGAGGAGGACGAGGAGGAAGGTCGCGACGGTGATCGCGGCGACGAAGACGAGGGAGTTCAGGAAGGCGCCGAGGAGCTTGTCCCAGGAGGAGTCGGAGTCGGTTTCGGAGTAAGCTGCGGTGGCTATGGAGGAGAAGGAGGCGGAGGAGGAAGAGGGGTCGGAGTTTAGGAGGCAGACGAGGAGGACGACGGTGAACATGCATATGGAGACGGGTGTGAGGATTCCGATGAGTTCTTGGCCTAGTGAGTCCAGGATGCTTCTGGTTCTTTGGTGGTTTCGATCCATTTTTTTGGGTGAGATTTCTGTTCTCGACGGGTCAAATCCGATGACGAAGATGGAAGAAGCAAAGGAGGAGGCTTCTTCAGATTCCGATGAGCTTATTCAAGTCGTAGTGTCGTACACCACCAATACGACATCGTTTGATTAAAGTATGAAGTAAAGAAAAATAGAGTAGATTTGGCAGTGTTTCAAAAAAAAGAGTAAAGAAAAATAGAGTAGATTTGGCAGTGTTTCAAAAAAAAAAAGAGTAGATTTGGCTAGGCATGGGCATCCGGATCTTCGGATCGGGTTCGGATCGGATCTTGTCAGGTTCGGATTTCTCGGATCCTGGAAATTTAACCCATTTAGATACCCATAATTTTCGGATTCAGGTCGGGTTTTATCGGGTCCGGATCGATTCGGGTTTATAATTAAAATATCCATAATTTTTGGATTCGGATCGGGTCGGTCGGGTTCGAGTATTTAGGATATAAAAAGGAAATGAAATACTCAAATTCCATCGAATTAAGTCAAAATTTATCATATATATCTAAAATTTTACAAAATACTTAAAATATTAATAGTTAAAATGGAACATTTTTAATTCTATATTTTACATTTCAAACTTCATGTTACTTAAAAATGTTACAAAATAAAGACAAAGATTGTTAATAAAAAGATATTTTAAAGTTTTTAAGTCGGATTTGAATCGCTTCTTATCGGGTAGAGTCTATTCAGGTCGGGTTCTTTTTGGATCCGGGTCTATTCGGATCTGTTCTTTTTAGGTCCGGATCCATTCGGATAGAAAATTTTTGGACCCAATAGGTACTTGTAAATTTTCGGTTCGATTTCGAGTCAGATATTTTCGGATCGATTCCGGTTTGGGTTTTCGGGTCCAGGTTAAAATGTGCAGGCCTAAATTTGGCCTTGGGTTTATCCGTTCTAGTTCGAATCGGATTTTGGTGTTTTTATATTTTCGGATTCAGCATTTTTTTATTATCTGGTTATTATTAAAAGTTTAGAAGAGCAACAAGTACAACTTTACAAACTCATTTCGAATTCGGTTAAACGTATTTTGAATATATTCTTTAAATATTAAATCAAAATAAATATGAAATTGAGAACTTAATTTATGTTTTAAATATTTTTTCAAATACTAACTTAGATATCCAAATTTTCTTTGAAATTTTTGAACATCTATTTAGGTCTAGATCTAAGGTTAGATAATATTGATAAACCAAAATATTGTCCTACATGATTTATTCAGATATTTTTACACACTGAATTGGATATTAATTCGGTTTTTCCAGTTCTGAGTATAATCTCGGTTTCAATTACCAAACCTAAATAAAAGGATGTGTAAATGGAATTACAAAAAATTATGCTATCCTTGTAAAAATTACAAAATTGGGGACTTACAAATTTCCAATACATATTACTCAAATATTTAGGTGGCACAATGTTTTGTAAGAAACAAGCATCATCAACTGCACTAAACAGAAACATTAGTTACACTACAACATGTCTTTTGCTCCAAAACTCTTAACTGGATGTAAGGCTGTTTTAGAAGAGACGGAGAGACATTTTGAGTTTGTTCTGTTTCCATTTCGGAAGTTCATAGAACTTGGGTTTTGTCATTTCGAATCTTTCTTCGAACTCTTTCTCTGTTAAGTACGCCTGAAAAGATAATTAAAAATTGCATTGAAGTTCAAGTGTTACCCACATATAATACTAGATCAAGATTTACATATACGATCGTAAGATTACCTCTCTTCTTGTTGCATCTATATCTGTTACTGGCTCCTGAGAATCAACCCTAAGCTGTTCGTATGAATACGCAAGTGACTCTAGGCTAAGATCGACATTGATTCCTCCCAGTGGATTCTCTTTAGATAAGTCTGAATTGGAGCTTGTAGATCCTACATCGAGACACAATGTTTTCATGTGAGATTTAAAGCATCAAAGAGCTTAGATGCAATTATAGCATAGAGGTATCCAACAGAATACATTTTGTTGTTACTGCGCTGTATTCATCAAGAATTTTATGTGTCAATGAAAAGGTTGCATATGAAACCTTACCATTGTTTGTATCCACTGAAAGAGATTCTGAGAAAAGCTTTTTTACAACTGGAGTGGAGTCACTGCTGATTTTTCTGTCTTCTGAAGAGCTCAAACTTGGAAACTTTTCGCTGGAGCAAGATGATAATGATACTCCTCGCTCTGATCCATTTGATCCACCATTTGACCGACTTCGTGAACCACGTGATGCCTTCTCCTTTGAGTCTGATCTCCACGGGCTTCCGCTAGATCTCTGAAAGCACAAATGTTGTAGCTACTTAGAAACACAGTGATCATTTCTTATATTTGGGGCTAGTATATGATCATACGTATTAAAACATCGGTCTCCTTTCACATTCCCAAGTTTTTCGTTTTTTTTTCACAATTAGGTTCTTTCAACTGTGACTTACCTTAGTGAATGGCTCCTTTCCTTTCAGACTAGCAAGCTTCCTTTCAAATGAATTACCATGCATCTGCAGATGTCCCCATGCATAATATTAGTGGAAAATTTAGTAGACTACTATCAAAACATTTTGAAATATTCTAAAGGTGACTTAAAGATTACGTTTGCCTTTTCAGGAACCCAATCAAAGAAACGGGTGAAAAATGGTGGCTCGTGGCCTTCTGTGACAACATATACAGGAGTGCTCACTGTTAAACCTTCCCCCAGAACGTCCATTTCTAGAAATTTCTGCAATATCACAAGTAGAACAAGCCAAGAAACACTAAAAAACAGGAAAACGCATTCCAGAACATGAGGTTTTGCTTCCTAAATCTTATATATGATGTGGGATTAGTCTAATTATTTGTTTGAAGTCATGAAAGAGTTTTCCAAAAAAAAATCATACAGACAAGGCATGTGATGTTCTGATCTCATTCTTACTAAAATATCAGCCTAGCCCTGCTTGATGTATGTGCAGAAGTTCCATCAAAAAAAAAAAAAAAGCACGTGGAAGGCCAAATAAATGGAAACTAACCAGGCCAAGAGTAAGAGCTTGTTGCTTCGACTTCATATTTGAGTTTAATCCAATCCAGACGTACACTTCAGTTTGGCAGTCCAGCAGTAATACATCTTCAGTTGTTAAATCGTCTTGCACAAAATTGTATATCTCTTTCACCTAAAAACAATGTGCAGAGATTGGCATCAGATGAGAGCATTCCGAGCTGATCTATAATCACTTTAAAGATAGTATTAAATCATTAATACACACGTGAATCGTACCTTAAATATATCTGGAGAGAGGAGAAAAACCAATCATGGACCACTCTTACGTTAGGCATAATACAAGTGCGTATAGCTGAAGCAGAGCTAAAGAATACTATAATAAGATGAAAAAAAATGCAAATGCAAAGAGATGTTACAATTACCTGAATTAGAGGAACATGTAAATAAATGTGGTTCTTCTATTTGTTTTCTCATTTCCTTTTCTTTTGGGTACTCTGCCTTCCCACCAAGCAAATCCCAAAATGTGTCTGGTTCACTTCCTTCCCTGGTGGACATGGGTTGCCTAGACGACTGCAGATGGAAACCAACAAAAATATTTGTAACATAACTCTAATAAGCCAGCCCAAGCGCATGTATATGTTAATGTGACTTACGTCAAGGAAGTATAGCATTCTGTCAAGAATTTCATGATCAGAGTCTGAGGTACGGTTCCCAATCCAAGTAAAGACGGAAGCTTCGTCTTCTAAAATGTAACAGTGGGATGAGTTCAAGGAGGTTGCTGCCTGCAGTTGGACGATTATCGTTAGCTTAACAACAAGTCAAGGACCAAAGACATAATCCCAAAATGTTACTATTGACATTAAAATCACAGAAAGTAAAGAAAACCCACTAGATTAACTTGAATTGCTTGCATGCTCCTTGAGCTTGTCCCTTGAACACGGAAAAGAGAAGCCTTGCTCTCATTAGATATTTCATCGTTGTTTGCATGCTCCACTAGAAACATTTTGTACCGTTTACTCATACCACCCTGGAAAAGTATGGATCTGTAACATAAGTATCAAAGTAGTACAGTCGCATACTAAAATACAAAATCTTCAAGAAAGTATTGCAAACTGACCTTGAAAACAACTAGCGACTGGAACATAGAATAGAAGCGAGCAGGTTCGTTTCCCTGGTATATATGACACTGGATGATGAAGAATGTCAAATGAAACAGATCAGTTAGTTTACAGTGTTGAACCAAGAAGAGAGAAAAAAAAAACCTGTGAATTATTTTTGCAATATGGTTAGGAACTAACCATAACAGATTCACCCTTGGTTGAAGAAAGAATGGCACTGGCATGAGATATGGCATCAGCTCTATCTTCCTGCAATGGAGTGGAAAAGAAAACAGAACAAAGCTCATAGAGGAACAACTCACAAATGATTGAAAAGAAATAAAACGCAAAGGCTAAAGTCTGCGTACCTCCATGCTTTCACAACCTATCCATACATAAAATAGATATTTGTTTCTTTCATCGTAAGTGTATTTATACTGCAAAATGTAGCAATCGCCGCTAAATAGCTTTGTCTGGTCATGAATGGAGAGAAGCAAGACATCATCACCATCTACACGCCAAACCTGGAATTAGTTTAAAATCCCATTGATCAGGTTTTATGCTCAGAGACATTTATGAAAGTTTGGTCACTTATATTTGATATGAATATACCTTCAGAGCGTCTCGGCAGTTTGTATAGAAAGGTTCATCTTCTTCATCAGGAAACTCCTCCACATCATATCCCTTCCATTTGAACATTGCTGCATAACAAGTGTTTAGAGTTTAGGTTAGTTATCTGATACAAGTTTTTAGTCCTCTTTACAGCACCAGAGCAATAAAATGAAACAGACCTGCCACTTTTTCTCGACCTTCATTGTAAAGGCTAGACTCTGCTGTCTGAGGCCACTTATCAAAGAACGATTTGAATCTAGCATTTTCTAGTCCTTCTGTTAAAAGTACT
Organism: Brassica carinata; assembly: GCA_016771965.1. Classification (NCBI taxonomy): domain Eukaryota; kingdom Viridiplantae; phylum Streptophyta; class Magnoliopsida; order Brassicales; family Brassicaceae; genus Brassica; species Brassica carinata. Next base: position 26,977,869 of record CM028688.1, on the reverse strand, counting down.
AGACTTGTGGCAGTCGAGCGTCCCTCCCTTCGTAGAAATTCCTAGAGCACAGATACATTCCAAATCATACATTTTATGCTCATGTATCAATCATCTCATACTACTCAATAATGACTTACTTCTGAGGAAGAAATGGATGTCTTCCTTTCCGTGAGTGATGTGTTTCTTCCCATCCAAACGAATACTTCGCTATCACAGTCCAGCATGTAGCATTTGTCCTTTTCAAGCATGTCTTTGTTCAAAGAAGTTGTTTCAGTTGGATGTAGATTTCCCCGAGTATCTATCCTGTTTGTTCAAATGATGGTCTGTCTTTGAAACACATCCTTTTCGAGTAATGTTGAACAAGAAACAAACAAGTTGCGAGTCCGTAAATCTTTACCATAACAATTTTGCACATGTAGTTGGAGTCTGTGTTTGGGTGGTAGAAGATGAACACTTTGGAATGGGAGCATAACCACCAAAGAAAGTCCAGAACTCCCCAGCATCTGAATCACCTAAAAACTTTCCATCCTCTACAAGAAACAAGAAAAATGATTGGCTGCAGTTTTTGTTTCAGTCTTTTTATTAAGTTGCTTAGGAGGAGGAAAAAATCTAACCGATAGTGGCGACCTGACATCTTCCGGCATGCTTGTTATCCTTTATGTATTCCACAACCTCCAAGGCTTTAGCTTTCTCCTGAGTGCTTGAGTTGCAACCGGCAAATAGGAAAACTTTTGATGCAGTATCGAGAACAAACACATCGTCATGGTTCAGTGATGACCGTAGAAAGGGCACCTTGCGTACATCAAAATCAATCAAACTCAGAGTGAAATATGTACAATAAAAAAAACATTAATGAATGATCTTAAAGCCTAAATAAGGTGATAGGGGTATGTCTTTATATATACAGCATAAGAGTTCATACCTCTTTAACACGAACAGCATGGTCCCCTTTGCACATTAATAAGGTGATAGGGTATGTCTCGTCGGCCTGGCCATTTTGTGGTGAATACTTCCCTTCAACGGGTATGATACAAGGTTTGAAGTAGGAGAGGAACTTCTCAGTCTCTTGACCTTGAACTTCACGGTATTGCACAGTACAACATCCAAGTGCTGCATCTAACTCTAGTGCTTTGTCAGATGCCAAAACTGAGTCCACCTTCAGATAAAAAAAAATGTAACCATCTCAATATGTTACCCCCCAAAATACCAGATTTTAGTTGCCATATACACTAAACAGTTGTCAAGAAGATGACATTCAGAAAGAAGCAGAAAAAAAGACCTCAGTAGCATCATTTCCTAGCCAGTAGTGAATGTCATACTGGGGAGATCCGATCTTCCGCAAAGCCGTCTACGCATTACAGCACATAATAAGTAACGTATTATTAGGCACACCACTTGAAATTTCAATTCTAAGTGAGTGGTGAAGATTACGCTGAGAATAAGGTAAGCATTTCCAGAGTGGAATCTTCCCAAAGAAGACTTGGGAATCGATATAAGCTGATCATTATAGATGCACCAAACCTCCAGACCACTAGACAAAAAGAAGGGGTTTAAATATAAGAGGAAAGAAACAAACTATCTTCTTCTCATGGATCTCATAGAAAACAAAGCGTACCCTTTAGTTCCAACACCTTGAAATGCAGAATCAATGTCTTTGCTTATCCTAGACATTTTGTTCTATCATCGTCCTACAACACAGTGTAACGCTTAATGAATCTGAAAAGCCATAAACCAAAGAGATGAAGAGGAAACATCAATCACACAACAGAACAAACAAACGGCGTGACATTACGTTTTCTTTTTGTCCCTGCATATGCAAGCAACCTACTCTAACCAAACAGTTTATCTATTAGTTTCTCAATTTATAAAGAAAAAAAATCATATAACGCCGAAGAAGATCTCTTACAAGAGTGATGTGAATCCAAACGTAAATAGCAAAAAAAAAAAAAATATTAATAAAAAAAACAAAAAAACAGAAGTAGAAGTTAAGATGAGCATTAGTTAATTACTAACAATCAGTCGAGAAACTGGAGATGATTGTTTAGATTTTGAATACTTACAGAGATGAGGGCAGAGTAAGAAGAAGGAGAAGAAAACAAGAAGTTTCAAAAAGCTGTAAGGAAGCAGCGGCCAAACAAACAGATGAAGTAAACAATTATTATGCCCTTTTTTTTTTATCCCTGCTGCATGCCACTTCCTGGGGGCCCCACCACAAGGTTTCATTTCAAAGTAGACATAAAAACGCGCCTTTTTGGTTGGATTTCTTTGTATGATTATTCTAATTTTGCAGCTCATATATATATAAACTAGTTTATATAGATACTGATATTAAATATATTAATAATTTAGTATATATAAGCTAGTATATGTAAATTCATAAAAGTTTGTTGCCTAATTTTTTGCTATTTTTCATACTATCCATAATTTCATTGAAATAAAATAAATCCATAACTAATTTAAGAAAAGTTATTGACTTTTGTCAGCATTTTGTTATCATAAGTAATAGATTACAGGATAAAAATCTATAAATTAGTTGTATTATTCACTAAAATACTAATTTTTATTATTTAGAAACTCAAGGAAGGTCATCAAAAAGTTACCTTTAGTATAAACTCTTTCAATTATTACAAAAAAAAAAAGAAGAAGAAGATGGAAAGCTTTAGAAACAATGATTTTCACTTTTTTGTACTTAATCCAAACCTTTCACTGGTGGAAAGTATTACAAGATCTTAGGACACTGTATCTAATGATCTACTCAAATTGTCTTTTGTATAACTCTAGTGTAACATTTAGTTATAAAAAAGTAGAGACAGCCAACCTACAAACTTTACTTCAAAATCCAAAGATGGATGGAGGAACATACCGTGTTTCAAAAAAAAAAAATGGATGGAGGAACATACCAAGAGGATCCCTCCAGGATCCAATAGATGAAGTCTAGTTCGATGATGACGACACACAACGAGCACTCATTGGCTGATGATGGTTCTTAACATTCCCAAATGCTATGATATATATCCTGGGATTCAACAATCTATCAAAGGTCCAAAATGATTAGATAAAATGACAGTACATGTCCACAGTTCTGGTAATTAATGGTACATATATCACACTACAGTGATGATCATGATATGATTGTAATACAAAATTTTGAATGAGAAAATAATCTGAAATTTTCACCAAAAATCATTACAAGAACACTGCCCATTTCTGAAATGGTGAAACCGATACCGATCCCTCACTATGATCTCTCTGTCATAGAGCTGAGATATAAGCTTAGCAACTGAATGACAATCTCCACACACCCTTAGATTCTTAATCACCCGAATCGTCTTTGGAGCCTCCGTTGATATCAGTCCATAACAAATCGCCAACTTCTCACTATGCAATTTCAGAGACTGCTCCTTCATCTCTTCTTCATCGATGATCTGCAAGACCTGAGACATCTCTGGCTCATAGCCATTCGCTTTCAACCTCTCCATAACCTCGTTTAACTTCCCGTACACCTTCTCACACATCGGGTGCTCGTTGTCTCCAGAGAGAAACTCGTGGATCGTCCCATCTATTTCAATCGAGCTGCATCCTGGTTCTTTCTTAAGTCCGGTGACTCTCATGTGCTTCCTCAGCTCAGAAACGCTTTCCCATTTCCCAGACTTGGCGTATATGTTTGATAACAACACGTGTGCGCCATCGTTCCTAGGTTCGAGTGCAAGCAAACGAGTACAAGCCATTTCAGCAAGACTCAGATTGGCATGGATCTTACACGCTCCTAGAAGCGCTCCCCAGACAGAAGCACTTGGAGGAATCGGCATCGCTTCTATGAACTTCACAGCTTTCTCCAGATAACCCGAGCGACCAAGAACATCAACTATGCAGGCGTAATGCTTGTCCTCAGGGACAATACCATAAGTCGATTCCATTTCTCTGAATAATGACTCAGCCTCATCCACCAAACCACTATGGCTACAAGCACAGAACACATTGGTGAACGTCACACCATTAGGCTTCACATTAGCTTCCTGCATTTTAAAGAACATATCCAAGGCTTCGTTTCCACATCCGTGCATCGCCAAGCCACCAATCATTGCGCTCCATACAAACACATCTCTCTTCTCTACAGAGCTAAACACCTCACGAGCCTTTTCAAGATCTCCGCATTTAGAGTACATATGAATCAATGCACTAGTAACGTAAAAATTCAACCTAATGCCATGTTTTTTGATGTAGCTATGGATCCATCTACCTAACTCCAATGCCCCTACCTGAGCACAAGCCGATAGAGTACTCACCAGTGTGATCTGATTCAGCTTTATGTTCTTCTGAAGCTGCAGCTCATGGAACACTAAAAGCGCCTCGTTAGGTTTACCATTCTGCTCATAAGCAGATATAAGAGCATTCCAAGCAACTATGTCCTTCTTAGGCATAGAGTTAAGAACCTCTCTAGCTGCTTCGTAGTCTTCTAAAATAGCATACCCGTCAAGCATTGTCGTCCACGTGACGTTATCTCTCTCCTCCATCTTATCAAACAGCCGTTTCGCGTCCTCTATGCTTCCACACTTTGTGTACATATCAAGCATCGCATTAGCCAACGTCAAGTTCACGCTCACCCTGTTTTCTTCGATGTAAGAACAAACCCGCTTCCCAAACTCAAGATTCCGCATCTTAGCACAAGCGGACAAGACACCAACCATTGTGACACGACTCGCCTTAACGTCCTCCGACTCCATCTTCTTGAACAGCTCCAAAGCCTTATCCGGAGAACCCTTCTGCACAAACCCAGTAATCATCGAGTTCCAGGAAACCACATCCTTTTCTTGAATCGTAGTAAACACTTTACAAGCAGAATCCAGATCACCACAAGAGAAATAACAATGTATCAGAGAATTCGCCACGAAAACATCGCATCCAACGGCTGCTTTGGTCGCCATCCCGTGAAGGGATCGGCCCAGAGACAAGGAGGCAACTTCTGAAGCCGCTTTGATGAGGAAAGGGAAAGTGTACTTGTTGGGACCGAAGTGGCTGTCCGAAACCATGTCCAAGAAGACCAAGATGCTTCGTACAGGGTCTGGTCCTGAGGCGTAAGCACGGATGAGAGTGTTCCAGGTGAAGGAGTTTGGTTGGGGAATTTGATCGAACACCTTGCAGGCGTAATCGAGACTCGCGAAAGGGGAGAGGGCGGAGATGGCGAATAGCTTGCTGGCTGAGTAAGGGTCGTTGAAGAGACCAGTGCGGACCATTTGGGCATGGATTTGTTTTAGCTGTCGGAGGTTTGAACATCGGTCGATCAGGGAGAGAGTGTGGCGGGAGCGTTCGTTATTGTTGGTTGGTTGACTGGGATTGGAGGAGGTTGGGTGACGTGGCAGTGAGAGGGGCTGTGCTGTTGAGAAGCTAGCCATTGCTTCGTCTCCTCTTCGTAGTAACTCTTTTTGGGGTACAAATTATAAGCTGAATTAGGCCTGCGACTTTGGTTAACCGAATCTAACTAAACCGGTCTTTTGTTTTTTTTTTTGGACAAAACCGGTCTATTTGTTATTGAGTTAATCGAAGAAGAAGGGGTTGGTTACCGTATTTTGCCAGAAAAATGGTTCAGATTGGTTGTTGATTCATTTCAGTGTCAAGACCAATATTAACATTATTTTTGTTTTTAACTTCGGTTTAATTTTCCTTTGAAAATCGTTTTAATTTTTATATTTTCATAAAATATGGATAATTCAGTTATGTTTAATAGGTTTAGTTAAATTTGGATATTGATATAAATACAAATATTTTGTAGAGCTATGAATGGTAACATGTGAGAGAAAATGGGCTTTGAAGTATTTGAAATAGGCATTTTTAATGCTTTAAACATTGAGCAGATTTATTCTTCGATTAATTGTTGACTACTCAAAATTAGAAACATAAAAGTAAAGTAATAACACACGAACAGAAAATTAATGGTTGATGTCTATCTTTAACGGTTAGATAATTTAGTCGTAACTTTATGCAGTTAATAGCTTGTTACAGAATAAATATGTAAATTCATGCTTATATTAAATATGTAAATTGCTTGAGAAATAAAAAGAAATTAATTTTCTGTTATGATCCATGTAAAAAAAAATTTAAGTCAAAACATCATCTAAATTGAGCATTATAAAAAAATTAATTAGAGAGAGGTATATTTGAAAGAAAAAAAAAAGAGAAATGATGAGTTGTACGACAATATAGATCGACATTTTGAACCTACAGTATAACAATTTTTGATTAGGTAATGTAGGATCCATATGTCTTATGAGATCAGTTCATTGTCTTTGTAATTGAATCTCTAGTGATGTCAAAATCTTTGTAATCATGTTAATGATGAACGAAAAAGTTGAAGTTGAGCAAAAGTAAATAAATGATATCAAGCCTAGGAGGAAGAGTGGTTTCATATTATGTCGAATAACAGTCTAAACAAGAATGATAAAAATCAAAGAATAAAGTGAAAAAGATTATGTTAAACTATTTTTCAACGATTTTAATACAAACAATGGACGAACGTAAGCTCAACCAAACCACATCTTAGTTTTGTTGAAGGCCATTCGCTAGATAACAACGTTTGAGAACTTAATTAGCCGAGTAACAGAAAATGAAACTAACACTATTCTCATGGTTGTAAAGAGAACCGTAGCCTTCTATGCAACTAATGCAACATCAACACAAATAAAAAGCGTTTTCAAAGACAAAAACGAAGCTAAAAGTGAATGCATAGGTTTAGAAGTGAAGCATTGTTCGCTAAAAAACACAAGACAAACACACACAAGTAGGACGCCGCTTGTCTCATGAGTCATACATTAAAGAGTAGCCTAAAGAGTTTGAGATCAAAGAGAGAGTTACATAATAAGCTTAATCATCTACAAGAAACATAACATACCTTCAACGAAATGCATACTAACACAAAACATAACCTGATTCATTCCCTTCAAAGGGTAGCAGCAATAGCATACACGAATTTGTAAGACTTTGGAACCGTGAGCACAGCATCGAACACCGCTGCGCGTTTCCAGCGAAATCTCTGCACACCAAATCATCTTCTCCTTAAACCCACCACGTGCAGGCACATGTTTATCCCAAAACACCACCAACTTACCACCACTTTCAACCAAATGAACATTGCTATAGCGGGTAAACTTAGGCAGTCCTTCCAAACCTTTTACATTCCTCCAAACATCTCGTTCGGCGTCATTGTTAGACCAAGGTAGCTTTCCACTGGATTCATAGCGATAGAGTGTTTTCTCTACCAAACAAACAGTACCAGACCCTTCCAAGTGCATCGTAAAATCCTTTGGCTTTGCAGCCACAAGCCTACCAACACCAGACGCTACATCATTTTTCTTCTAGTAAACCTTTCCTTGTAAATCCTCGGGTCTGAATATCTTCTTCTCGGGAGGCATGGGCTTCCCTATTCTCTCACTCGTCTCCAAGACCTTTCGTTCACTCACTTCTTCGCCGGAGCTTTACCAGAATAGGCTGGTGCAATCTTGAGACGCGGGCTAAGCAACCCAATACTAGCTCATCTGGAGGTGGCAGATTCGTGGTAGGTTCTCTCTCTCTGCAAGACTACAAGTATTTGGGCTTGTAGCAAAATAGCCACATATTGGACTTTGTTTAAATTGGATATTAAGGGATTTTTCTGGGGACAATTGTATATGATATTTTTAATGACACTAGGTGGACAGTATGCATTAATAAATTTGTAAATTGTATTAATATTTATAGCCTATAGTTTGCATATAGTATTTGTACTTATGACTGTTGTTGATATGTTATTACTATATATATAAATATATAAGACATTACGTATGACTAATGTTAAGAAATTAAATTCAATACTATATAGGATCTGATGGTAAGAGAACAATACAACGGTTGTGGTAAAGAGAGTACAAAAAATTAAAAAAGGGATGGTGAATAGTACGTACGATATGTGTTTACGAGAGTTTTCTCTTCGTATTTTGTATTTATTGTTAAATATTGACCCTTTTTACTTTATTTATATGCTTATTTTTGCATTTTATAATCTTAAAAACAAATAAGTAAGTTATAAAAGTTCTAATTTTAATATTTGAAGTCTATTTTAATATATTTTTTATATTCTAACATATACAAAAATTTCATAAACGATAAAAACATTGACAAAAAGAAACATTGATTAAAGAAATATAGACAAAATAGCATAAAACATATTATAGAATCTAAACAGTGAAAATTTGTGGACGAAAAATTTTGTTGAATGTAAAAATATGGATGAGGAGTTATGTATATGTGAATTATGTAGTAGAGCTCAAATTAGAGATGGATTAGAGTTTTTGTTTGCTTTGAAAATATGTCGATAGGATTGCATATGCTTGATCAAGGACTAACATAGAATATTATTTTCACGCTCTCTACGTCTACCCTTTGGCAATCCACATTTTTCCATGTGTCACATATGTCTTATAAGAAAATAATATCACTGTGTTACGTAGTATCGGTGGATATGGATTTGGTGGATGTGCATTTAGTGTATAAATATGTGAAAGAGAGTTTTAGAGTGAACAAAATTGTAGACATAGTTTTATGTACACTGTTGTGGACATATATGTTTTTGTAGAAACATTTTGTCGAACAGTAAGAAAACATCTGATTCACAACTCTAAGAAGGAATTGCCACACACTCTACCCTTTATCACATTTGGAGGCAGCGAAACAATCTGCTTCACAATGCTGTTTCTTTGACGCCTCTTGCTCTGCATAGGATCATTGACAAAGAAATTAGAAACATAATCACTGCCAGGAGACACAGAAAACATTTAAGAGCATCATTATCCACGGTCTCTTATTCCAGATCTCTTAGGAAAAATAAGAGACAGTCTCTTAACTTTTAACTTAAAAAGTTAAAAGACGGTTCTTAAATAAGAGACGTCTCTTAGTTTTTTTAGTTAAAAATTAAGAGACTGTCTCTTATTTTTCCTAAGTGACCCGGAATAAAAGACTGTGGATAATGATGCTCTAACGAGTCTTTCGCTGGTGTAAACTGATCGTGTCGATCAAATTTTTGCTTCACCTTGTTTTTTTATTTCTTTTTGTCAAGGTGTTGCAGTTTTTAGATTTGCTTTGTAAGTCTTAACAATTTCATTATATGATATTTACATTTTTAGCAAAAAAAAACAGTAAAAAAACACTTTTGTGTTTTCAGTTTTGTGAAAAATATAATATCTATAATCTATGCATATATAATAAAAAAATAAAGGAAACATATCATGTTAGAAGTCTAATGACTGAAATCGTTGGCATTTCAAATAAAATGATAATTGATATATTAGGGCATCATTATTGGTATGACTTGTTTTTGAGTCCTTAACATATTTTATTATTACTTTTATGTTTAGAAACAAAACTAAGGACTTTGTAAAATTTGTAGATTATTGGTAGGACTCACTAGTCAATTTAAATACACAATACATTGATCTACAATTCTAACTGCACAACACGCACCAGAGTTTTTACATTTACCTGAAAACTTCTGGTCTGAGATTTTGTTCAGGTGATCCCCACGAAAGACACTAGACTTCGTTTGCATCATTCTTCGTGATGTTAAACTTGCAAAGCGGACAACGAGAGTTTATGTGAAGCCATTTGTCGATGCAAGCCATCTGTTCCACATTCCGTCATTATTCCTCCGTCAGTAGTTTCACCCGGGAGCCTTCCATCGTTGCTAATCTTTCTAAATCAGAATTTCGGCATTTGATCTATGTCATTATTCCTCCTGTTTTGCACCAATTCGGAGTTGGTTTTACAACAAAGAAAACATCGAAACCAAGAAATATGATACACAGCCTGCAAATTAAAAGAAAACACAGCAGAGTATAAATTCAAATAAAATCATCAAAAATACAAGTTGCAAAGAGAAAAAAAAATGAAAAGAAAGGTTACCAATAGAGCTGAGGAGCGTCACTAGATAGTGTTTGGCCTCCCGCAGATACCCAGTAGAAACCGATTACCCACCAGATGAACGAGAACATTGTGTTGGCTGATTCAAGATGCTTTGCAGAACTACTGGATACATCATCACAAGGGAAGCTGCATTTGGATTCACGTATACAATAAGCATCAACTAACATCAACCTAGAATTCAAGATTCCACATTAATCTATAAACTTTGCTACCTCAAGATCAAATCAAAACACATTAACAGACGAAAATCGATACCTAGTGTTTCCTGTATCCTCCAATTGAGCCAACGAAACGTACTGCTGCGAGGAAAAAGGAGACGAAGAAGCCGATGACGATCCATGGCGCGTGTCTCTCTTTTCGTCGCGGCTGAGGATCAGAACACCAACGCCGAAATGATGCATTGATCTCTTCAATCGAGTGGATTCAGAGACGCTCAAGATATCGTAGGCGTTCTCCACCGGAAACTTGACGGATTACACGAAGTCGGGAGAGATAGAGAAGAGAAGAGAGAGAGTAGAAGACGTAAGGAGGTCTGTTAATTAAGCGGCGTTTTTTTGGTAAATAGGTAATTTTTATTTTTTTTAATTACAATTAAGGCACGCCGATAATGATGCCCTTAGATTTCCTTGTTTGTCAAACAGTCTATATCTGTTAGCAATGAAAGATATGGATCTGCGGAGAGAAGAAGGATAAGGGTTTCAAAATCAGTGGGGATCGAGGAAGGGGACAAAAAAAAACGTTGATTGAAGATGATTAACAATACACATAATAATAATTAATAATTCATGACTCATGTTATAATAAGTATACGTAAGATGATTTAGTATTCTCTACTCCATAGTAGATACCACCTCGTCGATGAAACAATCAATTGCAACAAACGAAGATCCACCGTCCATCACAGCCTCTTTTGCTGCTTCAGCTATCTCCTTCAGTTTCCTCCTCGGCACATCTTCACCCTCCATAAGACATCGGACGGCTCTAGCGATTTCATCAGCTTTCACTATTTCTCCATCTGCCAACACGTAATCCAAACGCATCTCCACAGCCAGACCAAGCTCCTTCACCATCGTGAACGCGTTTAACTGCTGTTCCGCGTACATCGGCCACGTGGCGATCGGAACGCCGAAACGCAAACTCTCAAGTATAGAGTTCCAACCGCAGTGAGACACGAATCCTCCTATTGCTTTATGGGCCAGAATCTCAACTTGAGGAGCCCAACCACATACGAAGCCCAGGCCCGAGACCCGGTTCACGAACTCGTCTGGTAAAATTTCGCTCGGATTCGGATACTCCTTCGGGTCTGTTCGAATCGACCACAGGAACCTGCAGCCGACGATCTCTAAAGCTTGAGCGATCTCCTTAACCTGAGTCGCGGCGAGACTCTTCAAGCTCCCGAAACAGAGGAACACCACCGATGACTCTGGTTGCTCGTCGAGCCACGTCATGACCCGATCTCGCTCCAACGGGTCCAAAATGGGACGGTCGTTGAAGCAGAGAATCGGACCAACCGGGTAAACGGGTGGGTATTCATTTACGGGAACACCATCGAAGTAACCAAAAGCGTTATGCTCTATACACATAGACGAATTGACCAAAATACCCTTAGCTTCATGAAACCTCCCGGTCATTTCGACCCAAGTATCGTAGGATTCGCTTGTCAACAGACCAAGTGGCAAAACCTTGGTCGGAACGGAGGCGACGAATCCAGGAACAATATTCTCCTCTTCTCCGGAGCTCCGGTCGAATCCGGACTTGACACGACGGTGTCTCTCGGGAATGTGTTTCACCAAACCCAAGAATCCGGCGTTACAAGTGAGGAAAATGTAAGAAGGGAGGTGAAACTCTTTTCCGACATCCATCAAAGGGACACAGAACATGTCTAGAACAATTCCCGCGACTCTAACCGAGTCTGATCCATCACGAGAAGAAGACAAGACAGTCAAGACAGCTTCTCTGACGGAAGGAGCCATTCTCTTGACGAATTCAAGAATGTAAGCTTCGGGAGCTTTGTCGACGAAGAACTCCATGGGTGGAGGGTTTGCGAGCTCGGGCAAAGTGACGATACGGATGCTAGAATCTGACTTGGCTAGGGACTGGAGGGAAGCGTCGTTGTTCGACTGAGGGAGGAAAGGTAAACCCCAATGGAGGATGGTGATGGTGTGGATCCGACGAGGCTCGTGGCTGAGGATAATTTTTACGAGTTCGATGGTGGCGAGAAGGTGTCCGGTGATCGGAAAAGGGATGAAGATGAGTTCTGCTGCTTGCTTCTCCATCGTGTAGAATTCTCTATCGATTTAGAAATAAACGTATGTGTTGATGAATGATGCGTATAAGCGAGGTCAAGTAGAGTGAGAGTACGTCGGACAAGTAGTTAAAAATAAATAAGCATATGATTATACCATGATGAACATGTGACATTTACGTAGCCACATAACTAAACCACATATATATATATATATGTGTGTGACTTTCTCAGCCATTGATAATAGCGTAGAATTATATGATAACTAGGGATGGACAAGGATCGGATATCCGAGTTTTTGTATGTATTTTTGATCTGCTTCATATGTTACGAATATCTAATTTTTTTATGGGATAATTTGTTTAAAAACCAAGGAAACTTGTGAAATTAGGTTAATACCAAAAACAGTAAAACTTATGGTTTCGTTGGCATTATGGCTGAAATGTAATGACGAAATTGACCTCAAGTTGTGGATAAAACATGAAGACTATAGGGAAGTACACTTAATAGATAGCTGGGGAGGGAGGATTTTATTTGCGTATATTTTGTAAAATATTTCGTATAGATTTGGTTATATTTTTCTCTGGAAACGAGGATGTACACTGCATTTTCCAAGAGAAAAGACCAGTGTATTCATCGAAAATTATCCGCTTCGTTGATTGCGGGAGCTAGAGATTTAATCGTCGACTAGTGAAGATGTACGAATCGACGAACGTCTTCGACAATGCTGATCGTACGGCTTTCCGGAGAGCAGAGAAAAAATACAAGCTTTACTATGAACAAGACTCAAAGTTCTCTAGAAAGGAAATACCTTTTTCATCTCTCCCACTTCACTGCCCTTGTTGTCTTCTTCTGCTTATGTTCACTTTGATCTCACAGGAAGAAGCTACCTAATCACCTAGTTCATGTGGGTCAAGTGGCAAGGTTATGGAAGTAATGTACACAAGTGCATAATGTTTATTAGCTATCCAAATAATAATACGATGGTGCTGCAATTATATTACACTCTAGAGAGATATATTAGCCGGCTATATTTATATTTGGAGTATGTTTGTGATTTGGAATAACCCAAGGCTGAGGGTGAGATATTAACATTGTAAGGTTTTTTAATTAGCTGGCTACTTACGCGTTTGCTAATCATGAACAAACAAATATTAAAGACAAATTTATTAGCCATGTAAATTTGTAGTTAGTTATTGTTTAGCAATCAAGTGGCATTATTATGAAATTAAGTTACACATGTGTATAATCTTTTTTAGCTATCCAAATTATGATATGGTCTTATTGATTATAAATATACACTATAGAACTATACTGTATCTTAGCCAGGTATAAGTATATTGGAAAATTTGGTACTAAAGAATAACTCTAGACTGAGTGTGAGATATCGACATTGTACATGTATCGATTGCATGTTAGCTGGTTACTTACATTTAGAGTGTGGCTGGATGTCACAGTTAGCGAGATAATATGAGTGGAAACTTTTTTACTCTTGTTTTTAGCTTTTATTACGCCAATCAAGTGAAAAATCTTTTAACTTCTATCATAGCCAGCTATATATATATTTGGACACATGTGCGATTGCATGTTAGATGACTACTTAATCATCTGGTGAGCAAAGATCAAAAAAACATTGAAGTCAAATTTATTAGCCATGTAAAGTTGTAGTTAGCTATGTTAGAAATCAAATAGCATAGTTATGGATCTGATGTACACGAGTGTATACTCTTTTATAACTATCCAACTTATGATATGGTCGCATTGATAAAAATATATATACACTGCATAATTATATCTTTAGCCAGCTATATGTATGATTGACCTATTTTTTAATTAAGAATAAGTTAAGACTGAGCAATCAGACAAAAACTGATTTGTTGGTAATGTCAATTTGTTAGACAGTTAATATAATATTTATACACTTAACAAATGAGTTATTTGGGATACAACTTGCTTGAATGTATATCACATTCTTTGATACCATAAGAATCAAATTCATAGCTATGACATATGAAATAAAAATATAAATAATGTTTAAGTATATGTATCCATGTGTATATGTCAAATTCTTGGACAGCTAATACAATATTTACACCTCAATGAGTTACTTGAGATTAATATTAGATTTGTTGGTAATGTCAAGTTGTTATATATATATATATATATATATATATATATATCATCTATATCAGACAGAGACGCAGTGGTGGATGGCTTCACCGGAGATATAGAGGCGAAGAGCTTCAAGGGAGACGCAACGGCAGAGGGGTTCACCAGGGACGCAGCGGCGAACTTCACCGGAGATATAGCTGCAGAGAGATTCATTGGAGATGCAGCCACAAAGAGCTTCACCAGAGACGAAGCGGTGGAGAGCTTCACCAGAGACGCAGAGGTTGAGAGCTTGATTGGAGACGCAAAGGCCGAGAGACCCTAGTTTGTATCATCACCTTGAAAAAATCTTTGAGTCGCTCTTCAAGCTCTATCATAGCTACCTCTACTTGTATCATCATTGCGCAGGGTGGAGAGTTTCACCGGAGAAGCAGTGGTTGAGAGATTCACCAGAGACACAGAGGTCAAGTGATTCACCAGAGACACAGGGGCTGGAAATTCACCGGAGATGCAGAGGCCGAGAGCTTCACATGAAATGCAACGGCAGAAAGCTTCATCGGAGGCGCAGAGAAGGTAATGAAAATTCAGTTCAGCATTTGATATTTGCGTTCCCTTCCATTTACAACACGAGCTATCGAAGATTACAGCCCAAAACATAGATTTTAGAATGATTTCAAGGGTGAGGAAAGAAGATGATATATAACGCGTAATAGTAACAAAAAGTGATGAAGAGAGAGAGAGAGAGAGAGAGAGTATGATTTTGAGTTTCGAAATGTTTACAACTTTGAAAAAGAGAAAGAGTTGTGATTGATGTGGCTTTTTAAGAATATATGGTTTCAGAAGAAAAGATATCACAAATCTATTGCAGGATTTCGTCTTTACATGAAAATAATGAACATCGAGAGGGAATAGGGGTAACAGAATCAAGATTAATTACAAACAGTGTCTAAATATGGAGTTTTAGTATGTAGCTAATTAGGTGATATTTCGTTGGTAGATGTCCTAATTTCTCTTTTTTTATTTGTTTGCTTCGGAAAAATACGGATATCAAGAAAATAAATAGATATTTGCGGATATTTACGAATACTTACGGATATCTCATCCGTTTTGATTAATACAAATAATCTTAAAAATTCGATACAAATTTCTTTTGTAAAAATATTTTTTTGCATGATATATAAAATAAAAAATTAAAGAAGTAGTGAATCTACATATTTTGTAAGTTTTTTAAATTTATTTAACAATTATAATAACACAAAACTTAAGAAAAAGTTATAATTATCATAAATTTTTTCTCTTCTTTTTACGTAATATTTTTATATAAGTAATAATGTGAGTATAATTTGTCAAATCTTATGTTAGAATAATAATTATATATTTTTATACATTTAAAACTTTAAATATAATCAAGATATACATGTATTTATATATTGCCGGATCGGAGCGGATATCCGCTTCACAAAATTTTTAATATTTGTGATTTGATTCGATTTTAACGGATATGAATTTTTAGTATTTGCTTTGCTTCGAAAGTTTACGGATATCCGAAATTTTTGGATCGGATCGAAACGAATAACGAATCGAATGAAATTTAATGGATAAAATGTCCAGTCCTAATGATAACATGTCATATATATGTGATGTGTGTGTGGCACTTTCTCAGCCATTCTATTAGATATTTTGAAAGAGGGTTTAGAATCAAACGTTTGGTGAATCCAGTAAGGGTGTGGGCATGCACATGTCTCAGGATTGGATGGAATGTGATGGGATGGGATAGGATGAGATGAGAATATATCAAACTCAAAGGACTTCAAGATAGTTTCTGTGGTGAGTTTCTAACTAAAGTTTTTGTGGATTTGGTTTTCTGACTATAGTAATCAAGATTATAATCACCTCACAACTCTTTGTTTTCATCTGTAGCAATGGATGAAAAATATAGATCTATCTTTCCTCTTCAGCCTCTCAACATATATATTAAGTGCATGCATATCAAACAGATGGTTGTGGCAAATATCGAAAGGAGATTACACCACTACTTTTTGATATTTTTTATATTAGAAAGGAAATTGTTTTAAGTTTAACCAAAACTTAGTGTTAACTGCGATGCAATGCAGTCTGGATTGCTACTATTAGAAGCGTCAGTCAAATTTCATTTATGCACCTGTTGTTGTAGTCTACCCTCCTAGTTTCATATATTTATGATTTTGTTTTGTTTTTATATTTTTCATTAGAATGTGCTCCATTATTAACAGTAGAGCGTGCGATCGGTTGTCGGTTCGGTTTTAGTTTGGATTTTTTTTTGTTTTTTTTCTTTGATTTTAAAGATATATGAACTATTCAGTTATTTATGAAATTTGGTTTGGTTTTGGTTTGATTATTTTATTTTTGATTTGGTTTGGATACCAATGTTAGGAATCGGCTAATATATGATAAAAATTTTGTTCTTGTTTGGTTTTGCTTTTCCGATAATTTCTGATAATTCAGGAAAAATAGACTTTTCTAACTTTTGGATTAAATATTGGGAAATTTGGATAAATTTAAATATTTTGGATAAAAATAATTGAATAAATTCAAAACTTTTAGAAATATGTATTATATTTGATGTGATAAAGATTAAAGACTTTTACAATTTTAATTTGATCAAATCATTAAAATATATTTTTCATATCTTTTGTTATAATTTTTTACAAAGATATTATTTCAAAAAAACTTTATTTATTTAACAAATATTTTATTAAATATCTCACTCTAAGCAGGACAAGGATTATTACCTAGTAATGCGTTATAAACTTATAATTATATGAGCTCACAAAACATATGGCCGTGAAGTACAACTTCATCTGATGAAGCCATAGCTGATGGGGACTTTCATGTATTGAACATGCAAGAATCCGGCATATATACAAACAAAAGCGGTTCATATGAATATATTTAAGGCATCGTTAGGCTTACACAGAGTATCACAAGCTTGAAGAGCCAGAAGGTGTAACTCCAGAAAGTAATCTACACATGAGAAACCAAATGATTGTAAATGAAATTCGAAGAAAGAGTAAAACCAAGGTGGAGATTGTTGAATACTTGGTTTATTACTCTGCAAGCTTAGAGGATTTTAATCCAAGTAATACCGCAGTTGTTTGATACGGTTTGTTCTCTGTGATTGTAATGTCCAGTTTATGTATATCCCTAAGTGTGGGAAAGAGATAAAGGTCGAGTCCTTGAAGCTGTGATAAAGTTCATCTTCTGCTGCATTCGTTACCTGTAACAAAGAAGCTTCCGTGTTTCACTCAACAGCAGAGGACAACTAAGGTAAACTAATTGATTTGATAACGAACCAAAGAAGATTCACGCATGAGACGACTAATGAATGTTTAACATCAACGAAAGGAACAACGTTCAAAAGTAAGCAAATCCATAGGACTGTAACATAAACAAGATTACATAGCTTATGGGCATGACAAAAAAAGTCTATGGCTTGACTCCTATCACGTCCTGTAAGAATTTCTCAGTAGCCAAATACGAAGATCCACCATTCAACGTGGCTCTCCGCACCATCTGAGAGATATCCATCACTCTCTTCCTCACTAAACTACCATCCTTGTTCATAACACAACGAATAGCTGCATCTATCTCGTTTCCACTCACAACCTCATCCCTACGTACCCTGTAATCAAGCTTCAGCTCCACCGCGAGTTTCAGTTCCTTCACCAACAGAAAAGCGTTGAGCTGTTGCTCTGCATACATCGGCCACGTCACAATCGGCACACCAAACCATAAACTCTCTACTATTGAATTCCATCCACAGTGAGAAACAAAACCTCCCACTGCCTTATGGTCCAATATCTCCACCTGAGGTGACCAACCACACACCATTCCCCGTCCTTTCACACGGTCAAGGAACCCCTCGGGCAAAGAATCATCATCCTCTTCAGTGCGTAGTGACCAGATGAATCTGTGCCGACAAAGCTCAAGTCCGTGCGCTATTTCCTTCACTAGAGGACCCTTTAACCTCCCCATACTCCCAAAACAGAGGAACACAACAGATGCCTCGGGCTGTTCATCAAGCCATTTCATGAGCTCGTCACGAACCCCAAGGTCCTGATCTGGATGAGGCTGGGCCTTGGGGTTAAATATGGGACCAACAGCATAGACAGAAGGGTAACTCTTTTCACTACTAAAACGATTCACAGAGTAAGGCTCAATATCAACAGAGCTATTCAGTAATATTCCATTTGCCTTGGGAAACAACATGGCAAGTTTAACGTAAGCGTCATAACCATCTTCCATAAACAGAGCTGTCGGCAGAACATTGACTGGAACAGGGTTTACAAAGCCAGGAATCGACAACATTTCTCCAGAATCTCTTACAAAGACCGATGTATCTTTACTCTGTCGATCTGCTAGATACTGCAGCATAGCTAGAAACCCGGAACTTGTAGTCAAGAACACATAGAAAGGAAGGTTCACATCTTTTACAACGTCAACCATGGGTAGACAGAAGAAATCAGCAACTATTCCCTTGACCTTAACTCCATCGAGTTCAGGAGACGATAAGATACTCATGACTATGTTTCTCACCAGAGGGATGTTTCTCTCAGTGAAGTCGTATACGAAGGCTTCCGCAGACTGAGTACTACCAAGCGTTGGGTTATCTTCTAACTCAGGGACATCGATGAATCTAACAAAGGGCAGAGATGGGCCAATTGAGTTGACATAGGTGTCCAGATGAGACTGACCTTGGAGCTTCATCACGAGGACTGTGATACGGATCCTATCGTCCTGGTCAATGAGACGCCTAGCGAGTTCAAGAAACGGAACGAGATGACCAACGGTAGGTGTTGGGATGAAGATGAGCTCTGTGTTTCTCATCTCTTACTGGAGATTGCTTTCTTCTTTCCTCTCCTCAGGCTTTTTTTTTCTTGTAATGACAAGAACAGTAACCTACTTTCATCTTGACATTGTCGACCGTGATGATTAATGTTAGAGTGTTCAATGTTTAGGTAGTCCTTGGCACTTTCAAGAGAGAAGATAAAACTTACAAAATTTAAAAGATAATTGCCGACATCAGAGAGTGGGATCCACAACCAAAAGAAATCTATTTTTTTGCGTCTCTCTTTCTTCATTCTGGTAAAGATAAACTAATCACAGAGCCTGCGGTTTTGAGCCAAACCGAATCAAAATTTCCGGAAACTTAAAGTAAACCAACTTATACAAATATTTCGATCAAAACTAACAAGAATTATCTAATTTAACCAAAATTTAACCGCAAAAATTAAAATTATTGGTTCAGCTTGACAATACAATTGGATTTTTTTTTTTAAACAATACAATTGGGATACAATTTTTGACAAAATTAACAGTTTCCACTAACCAAAAAACCGAACTATCCAACCCGAATTAAACCGAACTAACGGGATCGGAGAAAGAGAAACTGGGAAGCTTCTTCTTGTTCTGCTGCGAACGTTTACCTTCTAGTTTTGAGTCAACAGAAACATTAATCACATAGTCTACAAACTTGTTGAATCGATCAAGAAGATAAATCATAAACAAAGAGACATTCTGATCAAGAACTTGAGAGGGCATACATACATCACGTGGAGGTACACAAGAGTGAAAACCCTAAAGGCGAGCGAGAGTAAGACAAAAATCAAACACTACAATCAACGCTAGTGATCGTAATCGAGGATCTCGGAATCAGTGACCGATCTCGACTGCTGCAAGATCGACCTTCCGATAGAGTTGATCCACTCCTCTTTCTCCTTATCGTTATCCGCCACGAAGAACAAGGTGTAGCTCCCGCTAGAAACCTCGAAGGCGAAAGGCTTGTTCACCACGTCCTCAGCTCCTTTGACAGTGAGACAGTCCCCCACAGAGATCACGCCGCGCGGCGTAGATCCGCGGGTTTCGGCTGCGGCTTGGTCCTTGAACCAGAGGAGCTTCCCTCGTTTGAGCACGAACCAGCGTCGACGCCAGGTCTTTATGTAATCGCCTTGCTTGGTTAGCCAGCCGGATCGCTCTGGGTTGGACCAGAACTCGATCCCTTCGTAATCTTCACGGTTCGGATCCTGACCCGTCGCGATTCGCCATAGATTCTCCATCTCCGCTTTAATCTCTTTTCTTTTCACACGGCTCCGTTTCTCTCAACTGCCTTATTTCTTTATTTATTCGGTATCCATGTTTCCCCGTCAAAACGCAGCGTTTTGCTGACTCTTTCGATGAGCGTTTTGCTGACTCTTTCGATGAGGTCGGTCGTGTTGATGCTGCGTATAAATCGGGGCACGCAATAACTGTTGGGCATTTTCGTTATTAATAGCTGCTTATTACTTTCTGCCTTCCAACTTGTTAGATCATCAGATACTTCGCCTTTTACCTGCAAAGAAGGAGATGGAAACATATGAAATTACGTGTTCATGGTTTCTATAGTATTAGACAGAACCAGGCTTTGACACCGCGTATATTCAAAATTTCTCTATTCAATTGTGATCTTTTTGAACTGATCTCAAGTGCAAATAAAAAAATTATCCAAAAGTCCATCGAGACAGGTCAACTTTGGAGTGTAAACTATCTTTTCAAACATAACGTACAGTGTCATATAAGTAGTATCCGACCCAATTATGAACCACCTGGTTAACGAAGGAGAGAAAAACTTTGCTCTTACACTGGTTTTTCTTTGTTCACTTGGGCTTAAAGTTTTTGTGCTACATGAATACATGATGATGGAGCAAGTAGAATAAGATAAGCTAAAATAGATTTAAACTTTGCTCTTACAAGTAAAATGTACTAAATCAAATCAATAAAAGTACATTTTTGTTTATGTTCATTTACATAACAGAAGAATACAGTTTATGAGAGTACTGAGTATTTTACTCTTTTATACTCTGTAAGAAAAGAACGAAGAAGCCCATCTTCAATGACTTATCACAGAAGACAGTTGCGGAAGAATCGAATTTCCTGTTATGCAATTTAAAAAAAAAAACAAAGGGTTTAAAAATTAAGAAACTGCAAGGTGGAAAAAAGTTTGCAAGTAATTTTGAAACAAAACAAAGGGTGTATTGTTTACCTTAAGAGCAAATGTAATGTCTGCTTCATCTACTCTTAGGCTCACCCTCTTTGACTTATCGTCCTGAGCCTGACTTAGTTTTACAATCCCCTGTGACAATCCAAATATGATTCTTTCAAAGATTATGTAAACCAACACAACATGAGAAGTATTCTAACTCATAATCTCCTACAAGTTGCTGAGCAATGAGTTAGTACCTTGTCATTTAGCACTGTACACATGTTAGAGAACTCTCTTATTCCAGCAGGAGTGATCATCGAAGCTTTACAGATTTCCAAGTATAATTTGTTTAACTGCATCCAAGTGTTTCAAAACAGAGACAAAAACATTATGCATAATGTCTTTAAGATTTTAGTTAGGTCCAGCGTGTTGGATAAGCTTCAATAAGCTTACTTAGGAAACAAGTTATTCATTAAGCTAAGTAGAATAACATAAGGATCAGGATTTAAGCTAAGTTTCCTGGTTCTAATAGGTGTAGGGTTAAGTTAAGTTTCTAGATCTTTATGTAATAGGTAAAAGCTAAGACCTATATAAAGAGATCAAAGTGTAAGAGAGATCTCAGAAGTTAAGAAAGAAATAAAACGAAGATACAGTTTTATATATTGCTTTGCAAACACATACGATCTCTGCGACTTTATTTGGTATCAGAGCTCCAGGTTTGAGTGTGATTGTGAAGCTTAGTTAAAAGTGTCCATGGCTGACACGAAAGCATTGATGGAGTCGAAGCTGTTGGGACGTAAGGAAGGAGTTCCCAACGCAGTAGTCTGTCCAATGCTAAACACAACTAACTATACGGTTTGGGCAAAGAGGATGAAAGTTCTCTTAAGAGTTCACAAGGTATGGGAGACGATCGAACCTGGAAGTGACGAAGCTGAGAAGAATGACGTCGCAACGGCACTTCTATTTCAATCTCTACCTGAGAACCTGATTATGCAAATCGGAGAGGACGACTCGCCTAAGGATATTTGGGGAGCCATCAAAACCAGGAATCTCGGAGCAGAACGCGTAAGAACAGCTCGTCTACATATATTGATGAACGAGTTTGATCGACTGAAGATGAGTGACTCAGATACAATTGATGATTTCTCTGGAAAGATAACCAAGCTTACATCAAAAGCAATCTCACTGGGACAGAGCATCGAAGAGTCAAAGATAGTGAAGAAATTTCTGGATAGCCTACCGTACAAGTTTATTCATATGACAGCATCACTGGAGCAGATGCTGGACCTGAATAAAACTACGTTTGAAGACATAATAGGAAGACTTAAAGCCTATGAGAAACTAATCAAACTTAAAGATCCTCATGAGCAACAAGGTAACCTTCTGTTCTCTAGCTCGGAAGGTTTGCATGATCAGAACTCAAGAGGACGAGGAAGAGGTTCGAATCGTGGCCGTGGACGAAGTAACAATGGAAGAGGACGCGGTAGAGGCATCTCTGGCGAGTGGAACAAAGAGAAGAGGGACTACTCACAGATCATATGCTTCAACTGTAAGAAAAAGGGACACTTCAAGTCTGTTTGTCCGGAGAAGAAAGAAGACAAACAAGAGCTTAACAAAACAGAGACAGAAGTAGCGGAGGCTGCACTCTATATGCATGAAGTTGTGTTCTTGAATGAAGAAAAACTCATACCTAAAACTCTTGAGACAAACAAGAAAGAAGAAGGCATGTGGTATTTGGACAATGGTGCCAGTAATCATATGACTGGAGTGAAGTCTTACTTCTCGGAGCTGAATCACAATATCAAAGGAAGAGTAAAGTTCGGAGATGGATCATTTGTTAACATCGATGGTAAAGGATCAATATTGTTTGAAGCCAAGACAGGGGAACAAAGACTCCTTACCGATATTTACTATATACCGGAGTTGAAAAGCAACATTCTCAGCTTGGGACAAGCAACAGAACAAGGCTGCGACGTACGGATGCGTGATAAGTATTTGACTTTGAGAGATCCAAACGGAAGGCTACTAACTAAAGTACTAAGATCGCCTAATCGTTTATACAAGATTCATCACAAAGTCGGGACACCTATCTGCCTTCTCACAAAGATAAAGGAAGAACCGTGGAGATGGCACGCACGTCTTGGACATATTAGCTTCAAAACAATACAAGCTATGTCAACAATGGTTCATGGACTACCAGAAATAGCAGAAGTAAAGCAGCTATGCGAATCATGCTTAGTAGGGAAGCATACTCGTCACAGTTTTCCGTCAGCAACATCTTACAAAGCATCTATGGCGTTAGAGCTCTTGCACGCAGATCTCTGTGGACCGATATCACCTGCTACAGCTGCACACAACCGATATGTATTCGTCATAATCGATGATTGTACGAGATACATGTGGTCCATCTTGTTGAAGGATAAAAGCGAAGCTTTTGACAAATTCAAAGACTTTAGAAGTCTCGTCGAGAAAGAAGAAAACAAGACAATAGGGACACTTCGTACAGACCGAGGAGGAGAATTTACATCGAATGAGTTTCAAGATTTCTGTAAAAAGAATGGGATTAAGCGCCATCTAACAGCGCCATACACTCCGCAACAGAACGTCGTAGTTGAAAGAAGAAATCGAACCCTCATGGAGATGACGCGAAGTATCTTGAAAGCGATGAAGATTCCCAACTATATGTGGGGAGAAGCAGTTCGCCATGCAACATATCTAATAAACAGAGTTCCTACGAGAGCCCTAAAGAATCAAACACCATACGAAAGCTTGAAGAAAAGAGAGCCTAGTATTGGTCATATTAGGGTCTTTGGGTGTGTGGCACACGCAAAAGTTGATTCAGTTCACTTAAGGAAACTAGATGATCGATCTCAAGCACTTGTTCATCTAGGAATCGAACCTGGTTCGAAAGCATATCGACTTTACAATCCAAACACCAAAAGGATTGTGGTAAGCCGGGATGTAGTATTTGATGAAAAAGCGGCTTGGAATTGGAAGGGAGATGATAAAGAAGAACAAAGTGGCACTGGATCGTTTCACATGACGTGGGGATCAATACAAGATGAAGGAAGTGGTCCATATATCAGTGGAACACAACAAGAAGAAAACATCACCGCAGAAACAGAGCAACCCACTGAAGAAACAGAGCAACAAGAGACAGAGCCAATTCACGGAGAAGAAGAAAGTGAGCAAGATGAAAGTCAGGGCATAAGAAGATCAACTCGTCAAACAAGCAAACCAAGCTATCTAGAGGATTACATCTTGTTGGCCGAGATAGAATGTGAACTATTGCTTCATGCTATACACGATGAACCAAAGAATTATCTTGAAGCAAAGGAAGATAAAAGATGGACGAATGCGTGTAAAGACGAGATCCTTTCTATCAACATTAACAATACATGGACGCTAGTAGACAAGCCAATTGGAGCAAAGATCATCGGTATTAAGTGGATCTTCAAGATCAAAAGAAACGCAGATGGAACTATCAACAAGTTCAAAGCAAGACTTGTTGCTAAGGGTTACGTACAAGAACACGGAATTGATTTCGATGAAGTTTTTGCTCCGGTGGCTCGATTAGAGACTATAAGGCTTCTAATTGGGGTAGCTGCCGCAAACAAGTGGGAGATTCACCATCTAGACGTCAAGACAGCATTCTTACATGGTGAGTTGAATGAAGAAGTCTATGTCTCTCAGCCTGAAGGGTTTGAAAAAAAGGGAGAAGAACATAAGGTTTTCAAACTGTCCAAAGCTTTGTATGGATTAAGACAAGCTCCACGGGCTTGGAACACGAAACTTGATCGAACTCTCAAGAAATTGGGGTTCAAGAAGTGCTCCAAAGAAAGTTCTGTCTACCGAAAGAATGATAAAGGCAAGCTTCTTATTGTGGCAATCTATGTGGACGACTTGTTCATTACCGGCAACTGTGCGAAGGAGATTTCAGAGTTTAAGAAGAACATGTCAATGAACTTTGAGATGTCTGATTTGGGTCTGTTAACCTATTACCTCGGTTTGGAAGTAAAACAGAGTTCCGAGTGCATCATGATCAACCAAGAAGCTTACGCACGGAGAGTATTGAAGGAAGCTGCAATGGACGATTGTAATGCGACATGTATACCAATGGAGTTTGGTCTGCAACTCTCAAAAGGCTTGGATGAACCGGAGATAGATGCGACAAACTATCGACGAAGAATTGGATGTTTAAGGTATCTTATGCACACAAGACCAGACATGGCGTTCTCCGTTGGTATCCTGAGTAGATACATGCAGTCTCCAAGAAGATCAGACGGCAATGCTCTAAAGCATGTGCTAAGGTATCTAAGAGGAACAGTCGGGTATGGTCTATCTTACAAGCAAGGAGGATCGATGAAACTTGTTGGCTACAGTGATAGTAGTCACAATACGGATCCTGATGATGGAAGAAGCACGACTGGACACTTTTTTTGTCTTGGAGAAACACCAATAACATGGTGTTCACAAAAGCAAGACACAGTGGCTTTATCCTCTTGTGAAGCAGAATTCATGGCCGCAACGGAAGCTGCGAAACAAGCGGTGTGGTTACAAGAGTGAGTGAGATCACAGGAATAAAGATGGAGAAGACGCTGATCCGCGTTGACAACAAGTCAGCTATCTCTCTGGCTAAAAATCCTGTGTTTCATCACAAGAGCAAGCATATCAAGAAACGATTCCACTTCATCCGAGAACGAGTGGAAGAAGAAGACATCGACATAGAACATGTACCCGAGACAAAACAGAAAGCGGACATCCTAACAAAGGCTCTAGCAAGAATCAAATTCAAAGAGATGAGAGACCTAATTCAAGTTCAAGACTTAAGAGAAAATGGATTGAAGCTTAGAAGGGAGAATGTTGGATAAGCTTCAATAAACTTACTTAGGAAACAAGTTATTCATTAAGCTAAGTAGAATAACATAAGGATCAGGATTTAAGCTTAGTTTCCTGGTTCTAATAGGTGTAGGGTTAAGTTAAGTTCCTAGATCTTTATGTAATAGGTAAAAGATAAGACCTATATAAAGAGATCAAAGTGTAAGAGAGATCTCAGAAGTTAAGAAAGAAATAAAACGAAGATACAGTTTTATATATTGCTTTGCAAACACATACGATCTCTCTGCGACTTTACAGCGATGGTAGGCATTGTACGTTAGCAGAAGGAGAAGGAAAAAATCGAGAGATGAAGATCGAATTGAAGAGAGGTGAAGAATCATTCTCATGGCCTTCTTATGAAGAGATATCGAAAGAGGAAAATGGTGAAAAATAATAATGAAAAAAAACAAGAGGGAAAATTGAAGTAGCGGGAAAACGTTTTCACCGCCTGTTTTCATTCGGTTGCCGTTTTGAACAATCAGATTCGCGGCCCTTTTATTGGGCCACGTTACGTTTTAACAATTTGACTAAAGTTAGCCCGTTAAGGGCCCGTCTATATTTGCAAATTGCAATATCCTCTATTGATGAAAGAATCACAACTTGTAGAACTGAAGATAGAAATCTAGGTGGCCGATGTGTCAATGCACTTATATTATTTTATTTCTACACATATAATCGTTCAGGTATGATATATCGACATACAACGACGTGGAGATATTTTTTTCATCTATCTGGTTGGTTCATTAAAGAACTTATAAAAAAGGTATATCCACATAAATTGATGATATATCTATGGTACACAGAGAAATAAAAACAAGAGTGTATAGAGAGATACATACGAATGGTATATGAAAGCAAAATCTGATAAATACTAGGTTGAAAGAAGATAAGAGATGATAAGAGTTGTGGCCTTTTGTAGTGTCTCATTCCATTTGATTCTCAAATTGGCTATCACATCTTATCAGTAACCACCACCTAAGCATGGCTTTCATATACACATGTGTTTGGCTCTATATTGTTGTGCTCGAGTAAATAAGATTGGATTTTAAAAAATAAATGAAATTTGGATTTATTTAATTCATATACGTTTTGCAATGTTTATTTTTCGATTGAAGAAACAAACCAGTTCGGTGTTTTAATGAGTGATCTCTTCTCTTTATGTTGCAGCTCAAATTCAAGATTCAGGACAATTTTAATGAGAATCTCGAGTTTATGAACCAGTGATTGTGTATATATACTTCTTTTTTTTTTGAAAAAGGGCCGATTGTGTATATATACTTGCCCAATAATGATCACTATGCACCTCAAAATTCGAGTGTGTTTGTGGGGAGTGATTTCTTGTACGGTCAACAAGATCATGAATTCATGATGCGTGAAGAAGGCACCAAACAAGATCTTCACCGAGGAAGCCGGCAAGCGACCAAACCCTCCGACGACAAATATGCCTCGGTCCTACGAGATAATTTATGAGAATAAAACAGAGGGAGTATTAAATTACTTTTTTTTCACTTTGAAACACACTGATTAAAACAAAGATGGATACAAAGCCTGAAAGGATACCGAAACCTGAGCTGGAGGAAACAAACTTCCCCGAAAACTAAACCATATTACACAAAGGGACATAAGAGAGGAAAACTTCTTAGACTAACTCACAAAGAAATAGAACAGCACCATAAAAACAAGTTCTCACAACAAGAAACACATCCACACTAACCCATACAAGTCAAGATACAACCAAACTGAGACCTCCCATTATAATAAGCCCAAACACAAACACGCAGAAAACCTTATACTTTTGAAACCGGCGAAAGAAAACGACCTACAGTACGCAAATTCAATCGAACAGGAAGCGGCGAGGAACAACAACAACACCACTCACCAAACCGAAAAGAAATGTTTGAAAGAGACCACGATCAAGTCTCATAAGAAAAGACAGGGAGTGCCAATATCCATACCGGACCACCCGATACACACGAAAGCGACAGGGAGGAATCGAACCCGGAGTAAATAGAACGACAAGCAAGGGACAGTGAAACCGCTTTATAGGAGACGAACACTCAAAACCACAGAAAGCTTTATCTCCACTCGTCCCTGGAGCAGAAAGTGAAAGCCGAAAACAGAGACCCCAACCACCAGAGAGGAAAGCCAAAGTCATTGCTCTATAAACATTGAAAACACCGAGCTTTGGCCTAAGGAGAGAAGATAAACCTCCACGCGCCTCAAGCGCCTACCGGGAGATCCACCGATCTACACAGATCAAGCTAAAAAAAGAGCAGGAGAAGCACAGAGGCTCCTCCGTAGCCTATATTTTTACTTTTGTTAAGAACATATATTTTTAACAGAAATCGCGTATAATTTCTGAGTTTTAGCAATTAGCCCAATTCTACGCAAGTTCACGGCACATTTTTAAATAAAATTCAACGATACGTTTCATATCCGATATGCTTTAAAACTAGTCACGGGACTAGATAACTATCATATAAAATCCATGTGTGTGTGTCCCCAATTTTTTCGTATGAATTCTTCTCAACGGTCCAAATATAGACCATAACAAATAAAGAAAAGTATGAAATCAGGAGGGGGCTAGATTCCAACGTACGTGTTATAAATGAAATTGACCAAACTTACGGAAATTAATGTCAATGAGGTGAGAAGAGTCCAATGAAAGAAACAATAAATATCAACCGCTAAGAAGATATGAGCAACTACCAGATGAGAGCCGTCAATTCTTCACCTTCTTCTAACGTCGCTTTCCCAACGACGTTAACTTACGGCAAGTTGGTGCATATCTTTCTCTCCTCCTCCACCGTCAAATTTCCATCCCTCTTGTGTTGGCACGTTCCAACAAAGATATATAATCACATCTTGTGTATTTTTAATTGGCATTTGGTTTTCAGTTTGGTTCAGTTCAAATCTGTTGGTTTTGTAAATGATGCGCTAACCAGAACCTGAATTTAAATCAACTGATTTTCATTAATTTCAGCTACTTTCAGTTTTGGTGATATAAATTATGTCTGACATGTAGTTGTATCAAATACATTTTGGTATATTTAACATATTAGTTTTTATTTTTGTTGATTGGATTGGATCCCGAACGATATACATACGAGAATTTTTGTTTTTGAATTATCTGAGTATCGTAGGCTATAGAAGTGGTCAGGGTAGTCGCGTGTTCTGCGTGTCGGTTCTCTGTCCTGTCCCGGCGATGCGAAATGTTAATTACCAGGTGGTGAATTGATCGGGCTCACGGTATGAACCCTTTACTACTAGAGCTAGAAACCCCGGTTACATACGAGAATTAACCAACATAGTTCACTTTTCTTCATCTATCGGATATGAATCCAAAAGGAGCAATATATCACCTGTTTAGTTATTTGTTGCAATCACTATTACACATGCATGCATGGAAATAGTATCTCGTAAAACCAAGAAGCAAATAGAAAATATGAACATAGACGTATATCAGAATAGTTACCAAATTACATAGACACTACGGGCCCAACTCTTTTCATCAAGCTGTTATTTTCACGCTCCTATTTGTTTTTTTTTCCGTGCAATCTAGCTACATATGCGACTGACGGCAAAAAGAAAATACCTACGTGGTAATTTTTTCAAAGCCGTTGATGAGTTTGCAATACACAGTGTCAGAAAATGACGGAAAACCAGAAAAAACAATAGGCTGGGGGAAGAAAATCAATTTGGACACGTGGCTTATCTCATACCGTCAGATGAAAAAAATCCTGACGACGACTCTCCGGTTTATCATGTGAGTCGGTTAATAGGACGGGCTTACTTGTTTGTCAGGGTCTGTAGCCAGGGCCGGCCCAGAAGGAAAATCACACAAACCATTAATTAGGACATCTAATTTTAAAAGATATATTTTTTTATAATTTTTTTACTATATTTATAGGTAAAAAGAAATTGATAAGATTTTTTAATTGAAAGTATACTTATTGGACATTTTTACTTATGATAATTTGAAACCATAATTCAAATACTGAAAATTTCTTTAAAATAATATTCATTCGTATATAATTAATGGTATTTTATTTATGTAACTAATATTCTATAAGAATCAATGTCAAAATAGATGAGAAAGCCTACTATAATATTTGTTTGTTAAAGAATGATTGTTATCTGATAAACATAAATTGTTAAGTATGTATTTTTGAATATAAGAATATCGATCATCACATATAAAAACTGTTGATGAAAGTAGTATATATTTTTGAATATAGTATAACATGTTATCTAAGAGATTACCTAGATTGATTTTATTATCGATCAAAACTGTTATAAGATTTGACTATATTTATTTAATGAATGCTTTTACATGAAAAAATGCAAAAAATATATTTTAATGTTTTAGAGTTACTGTTTTAATTCAAATTTTAATTTACTATTATATTAGTTTTTTTTTTTATAATTTCGATACAA
This sequence comes from Brassica carinata, assembly GCA_016771965.1. Taxonomy (NCBI): domain Eukaryota; kingdom Viridiplantae; phylum Streptophyta; class Magnoliopsida; order Brassicales; family Brassicaceae; genus Brassica; species Brassica carinata. The sequence goes on along the minus strand of CM028688.1, from coordinate 26,947,273 downwards.
AATATTAAAAGGCATAGTTTTAAAATTGGATTAGGGTATTGTTAAATGTTATACCGACATTGTCTGTAGCGTCGCTGTTCAACCGGCTTTAACCCGACGATATTTGTATTATTTTCCTTTTTTTTTTTATTTATTTTCGATTTTTTTTTGATACAATATCATCGCGTCTGCGTATATAAAGGTCATCTTCTCCCTTCTCTCTCTCCGCGTTCCACTTCATAAAAGTGAAGCGTCTTCCTCGTGCTCCCCAGCTTCAACATTTTCCCGAGAAAGTTTTAGCTCGAGAAAATTTGGAATGGGGGTGAAAATAGCACCATACACTTCTCCCTTCCTTCAATGGGCGTCGTCTCATCCTTCTTCTTCTTCCCCTTCTCAATCCCTAGCTTCCGGCGCCATATCATCACGCCGTGACGGACTTTTCGTCCCTCAGAGATTGAACCGTTCGCCTCTCTTCGGAACGCCACTCCATCGCTCCAAATCCTGCGAACTATGGGAATCATCATCATCATCATCTAAACCGACCAAAACGCAGTCGTTTCGAAGAGTTTCTAGCGCAAGCTTCTCCGACGAGGAGTTTTCGAAAAAGATCCAGGAGCTAACTCTCAGATTCAACGACGAGAGAGAAACCAACGAGATCGCGCACTCGTCGAGTAGTATCGAAATGAAAGCAAACAGCGTCCATCTTCCTCTCTCGCTTCGGATCATAAAGAAGAAACGACAATGGCAGGAAGGTGTCAAACAAGCCGGCGAATCCGCTAGTGACTCAATGAGCAAAGCGTTCTCGTCGATGGTGTTCATGATTCAAGAACTCCAAAGCTTCACTTTACACATGAGAGAGACTCTCTTCTACGAAGACTTGCAAGGGATCTTGGTACGTGTCAGAGAAGAGATGCACGCGTCGTTCGTCTGGTTGTTCCGACAAGTTTTCTCCGCCACGCCTACGTTGATGGTTTACGTCATGATTCTCCTCGCCAACTTCACGGTTTACTCACTCGGTACCAACTCTGCTTTAGCCGCCGCTGCTCCGACCATCACCACCGTGACAGAGCTAACATCCGTCAGTCAAACAAACGAGAAGTTTGATAAAACATTCTTTGTCTCATCTCCCACCGTCGATGGCAACAGCAACGGCGGCGGTGGAAACATCCGGACGGTATTAAACGGGACAGATGGGGATGGATTCAATGTACCGGAAGGACCTTCGCAGTTGTCATCGTCAACATTCGGGTCAACGACAACTACGGAGGCAGAGACATCAGTGTCGGGACACGATGAAGTTAGGCTGTGGAATAAGATTGTGGAGGAAGCAGAGGAAATGCAGTATTCGAAGATAGACAGTGTGTTGGATCACGAGACGAGGAAGCGGTTCGTGTCTCCTCTGGATGCTCGAGTGGAAACAGGGGAGGGCATTGATTACTTCAGAACAGAGCTTCTCTACCAAACAAGACTGTCTCAAGAGCCTGATAATCCTCTGCTTCTCGCTAACTATGCTCAGTTCCTCTACATCGTCTCCAATAACTATGACAGGTAACTTAACATGTTCTTTACTCTCTTAATCATTTTCGGTTAAAATTTGTTTTAGTCGAATCATTTTCGGTTAAAATTTTTACACACTTGGATTAATTTAGCTTCAACTTGAAGTTAGGGTCGAATCTTCCTTTTAAATTCTTTGTGAGCCTGCGAGTTGATGCTAACAGTCAAAAGTAGGAGCAGTACTCGATGATATTTCTTTTCACTAGTGGGGGCATATTTGTGGAAATTCAATTAATTATTTTAAAGCTTGAATTGTCATTAACCGACCAATAGAGCTGAACCATTTATTTTTCCTCTTCGAGTAAAGAAGACAGAACATAAAAATATCAAAGGAATGTCTAGGCTTTCAGCCAATGAGCCATGATTGTGGAGTTTACGGTGGAGTTTAGAAGTCTCCCCACCAAATTCCAACAAGAAAAAGGTTGCTCTGTCCAAAAGTCTCTGCCACAGAATCTGTCCTCTAGATTTAGTTCCCACACAATCGAATTAACCCATGTTTTTGTCATTTGGCTTTAATTCATATCTAATACTCTTTCCATTACGCAAATAATGTCATTTTAACATTTTCCACACAGATATAAAAAATTAAAATATATTAATATATTTATAAATTATACATATTTCATCAAAAATATGTAACAAAAATTGTCAAATTTACACATTTTGTGAAACAGAGATAGTTTTGTAATCTACGTGGCACTAATAGCATTGACGTTGAGCATATGCAACCACACTCTATTTTAGAGTAAAAAATAGAGTTTAAAATAAAAAATATTCAAATGATACTCTATTTTCATTCTAAAACAAAGTTAATCTGCAAATAGAACAATCCTTTTACTTTTTTGTTTACAACTTTATTTTTCACTCTAAAATACAAAATATTAGAGTACAATCCAATTTTATTACAATATTATTCTATTTTGAAGAAAAAAATAAAGTGAACGACCAGAGATGATCTTAGTATTCTATTAGTTGCTCCTTATTTTGAAGAAAATATCAAAATATGAGGAATTTTTTTTCCTATGCATCATTTTGACATAAAAATAAAGATATGAGTAGTATTGTCTAAAATTTGAGAGAACACTATTCACAACATTATTATACTCCCAAAATTTTTATTTACAAATTAATTCTTAAATTTCTATATAGTTGAGGTTATATATAAATATTAATGTATGTGTTATATTTTAATGAAATTATCAAGCCATTCATTAAAACGATAATAAGTTCATATAAATCATTGTAAAATTTTACTAAAACTAAAATTATTTATATAAGAATAAGTTAGTTAAAATAAAATCCTAATTGGGTAATTTTTTAATTTCTAAAATAAAAAGGTTACTAAAATAGCATGTATTAACGAATAACAATAGAATTATTTGAAATATTCTTTTTTGAAAAAATAAAGAAAACAATTGGAGAAAAATTTAAACTTATTTTAAGTTTATCTCCTTCTGAAGGAAAAAATATGAGGGGTAATCATTGGAAATGTCATTAGTTTAGTTTTCAAGTATTTTGATATAAAGATGTATATACAGTTTATGTATTTATGAATTTGTTGGGATAATACTATTGGAAATTTTCTAATATCTAACAAATTTGGATTTCATTTTGAATACAGTTCAAATTTTTCATATTATTTAGCTAATTTAAATACAAATTACAAATAATTAATGTGGTTTGAGTAAAAAGTTACCATAAAAGTAATTTTTTATTATCTCAAATGAATATACTTGGTTATTTTGAATAATTTAGTTGTGGGGTAATTTCTAATAAAATATTAGTTTACTTAGAAAAAAGATATTTTGTCATTTAGTTTATTCAGAAATTTTATTTTCGATTGGTTCCATGTAATATGCCCAAGCCTCGGCAGTAAATAGCACAGTAAATATTTGCTAAAATGAAGCATTTCTCTTCCAATTGGGTTAAACACCCTTTTAATCGTCATAGTACATGATGAGTCGTTTGGTACCAATCTTTTCTGTTATCATGACTAATAATGGCTATATAATTATGTCACATTCTATCACCATAGCTATTCAAAATCATCATATGATTCTTTGGGCTTGTATTCATCTCATCTTTAATACGTTCCACATGACGTCCGTCTCTAGTGAATTAGTGTCTCACGTGATTCCATGTTATAACAGAGCAGAGGAGTATTTCAAGAGAGCAGTAGGAGTGGAACCCAAAGACGCAGAGGCGCTGAGTAAATACGCCACGTTCTTATGGAGAGCACGAGACGATATTTGGGCGGCCGAGGAGATTTTCTTGGAAGCAATCGATGCCGATCCAACCAACTCTTTCCACGCTGCTAATTACGCTAATTTCTTGTGGAACACCGGCGGTGATGAGACGTGTTTCCCTCTCGACGAGTCTCACGAAGACACCATCTAGTTAGGACTGTTCAACATCAAGTCTATCTAAATAAACGTTCCATACCAACTAATGAATATATATACATAAAATATGTGCATATTAATTATGTATCTGCGTGTTTGCCATGGGCTATGTCACAAACTAACCGTGATGAAAAGAGTTCAATCATTTTTGGTTGCACTTAGTCTAGGTGAAAAGAAGAATAAAATTCCACCGTTCTGGGTTTATGGGGCTTCTCTCGGGCCTATGTCGTGGAACTATGAGAGTACATTCAATACATTTCGTTTATTTGGTTGGCAAACAGTGTTTTGTCGAATTACCAAAATGGTAACGCAGCTTCAGCACGTTTCGGTTCTACTTCATTTCTTTGCCATGTATTTGGTATGGCTATATCCCATATATCTTCTAACCAATTGTACATTCCTAGTATTATTAATTCTACCTTTTTCGAGGTTTATGTGCAACATGTATAAGCTTGTATTAGACCTATCAATAAAATAAACAGTCAAAACAACTCGTTAAATTCATGTGTTGGGCGTAACAGGAAAATATATGATAATGGGGGGTAAGGATAGACTAGTCTGGTTGCGATATGGTAAATTCCAATAACATAGGCAGCGTAATATATAGAGTTAGGGGGGAGACCAGCATACATGCTTGCCTTGAGACAGAATGTCTCACTTTTACCAAAGAAAATGCAGAGATCCCCAATATCGTCCGTATAACAAGCGGTCTTGTCGATGGAGATCAGGACGAGAGTGGCCGCTTTTTTTTTTGTGATGGAGATTGGGATTGGGATGGGGAGTTTTTGAGCACATACCTGAGTAGAGGCCGTGACTGGACCACTCGAGCTTGGTTTACTAGCTCCTCCCTTCCTGCTACCTAGGAGCCGTTTCAACTTGCAACTTCATTCCACTTTCCAAACCTCTCAGAAAATGAAATCGTATGTCTACACTCTTTCAATTCTTACAAAGCTACGTTAACTCCAAGAGATATTTCTTTCAACGTCAACTTTCTGACTAAAGCGCTAAATATGATAAAGTGTTGCTTATATAATTACAATTAGGGGTTGGCATATCGGTTTAGTTTCGGGTTCAGTTTGGGTTCGGTTTGGTTTGGTTAGTTTGAGTTTTATAAAACTCAACCCAATTAAAACCAAAGTAGCTTTGGTTTGAGTTTGGTTCGGGTTTAGTTTGGTTTGGTTTAGTTCGGTTTGGTTTAGATTTAGTTCGGTTTGGTTTTGATTTAGTTTGGTTTACTTTATGATGGTGTAGTTTGGTTCGATGTAGTTCGGATAGGTTATAAAATATGATGACTAATCAAATTAACGTAAAAATACTTGTAAGCATTCCAAAATCTATAAACTAAAAGACTATTTGCATCTACTTTTTTTTTGTTTTTATTGATCTTATTATAACTCTGTTACATAATTTTACTTTTAGACAGAAATTAGAGAAGATGAACGAGACAAGACGACTATGATATATAGATGCTTATAGTTTTTAGATTTTGTTTTCAGTACAATCTTTAGGTATTAGAATTAGAGAATATATATAATAGTATTATTCATTTATTTGAATCATATTTGAATTTTTTTAAGAATATACGGAAGTCAAAAAAATGTGGAAAATGAAACTTTAACTAAAATTTAAAACCAAACCAAACTGAACCATTCGGGTTGAGTAAAACATGAACCAATTGGGTTATGCAAAGAATACGGTTTAGTTTGGTTCGGTTTAACTTCGGTTGGGTCGGTTCGGTTCGGTTCGGTTTGGTTTTGATTTAGTTTGGTTTACTTTATGATGGTGTAGTTTGGTTCGATGTAGTTGGATAGGTTATAAAATATGATGACTAATCAAATTAACGTAAAAATACTTGTAAGCATTCCAAAATCTATAAACTAAAAGACTATTTGCATCTACTTTTTTGTTTTTATTGATCTTATTATAACTCATTACATAATTTTACTTTTAGGCGAAATTAGAAGATGAAGCGAGACAAGGCGACTATGATATATAGATGCTTATAGTTTTTAGATTTTGTTTTCAGTACAATCTTTAGGTATTAGAATTAGAGAATATATATAATAGTATTATTCATTTATTTGAATCATATTTGAATTTTTTTAAGAATATACGGAAGTCAAAAAAATGTGGAAAATGAAACTTTAACTAAAATTTAAAACCAAACCAAACTGAACCATTCGGGTTGAGTAAAACATGAACCAATTGGGTTATGCAAAGAATACGGTTTAGTTTGGTTCGGTTTAGTTTGGTTTGGTTTAGTTCGGTTTGGTTTGGTTTAGTTCGGTTTGGGTTTTTTGCCCACCCCTAATTACAATATTAACTTTTTCACATTCACAGTTGTCTACCATATTCTTTCTTTAAACACAGGAAAAAGGAAGGATCAACTAAAGGTTAACCCCTGGCCCTCCCTCTATAAGATCTGTTCTCTGTGCTAATGTTTTTTTTCAGTCGACATCTTATTAGTTTCGGATTGTGACATCTACTATACATTAGAAACTACTAAACTTCAAATGTTTCATTGGACGAAAATTTAACTATCCATGATTCATTTGTCACAACCTCTAAAAAGATGTTTGGATCATATTGAAAGCCACCACAGAGATTTTTATCATCTAAAGCGTTCACACTTCACAATTACTTCTAACCCAAACCTCAAAAACCATGCCAAGTTTGTAACAAAATATAAACACACAGGATCACACGCTTACACAGTATAGACTATCACAAAACAAGGAAGCACAGCCCTTGGATTAAACACCAGAAGCTCCTCATCGTCGATCCTCAGCAAGGCCCCACTCTTGCTCCCACTCCCTTGCCCAACCAGAGAATCATACCCTCCACCACTCTTGTCCACGTCATCATCCGCAATCAAATCGCACCCGACCCGACCCGCTACCACCCGGCAAACCAGCATCGCCCGTTTCACGTTCATAAACCCAAACTCCTCCTCCACCTCCTCCGGAACCGCCGCGTGTCCTCTCCACCCCGTCGCGAACGTCGCGATCCCGTCGAGCTTCGGCGAGAATCCGGATCCGACGATCCCGCAGACGCTGCAGTACTGATGGCCGCAGAGACCGGAGCTACCGTTTTGCCCTAGGTTACACATGAACGTGGAGCAGTAGAATCTCAGGAGCTCGTTCCCGTCGACGACGCACCGCTCGTCGTCCCACCGTCCGTTGCTGCTGCTGCTGCGAGCGGCTTTCGCCTTGACGAACTCGCGGTACTCCTCGAACCTCGCGAGGATCTTCGGGCCGTTGTGGATTTTCAGGATCCGATGGATCTCCGGGATCTTGTTGTTGCCTTGCTCCGGCCAGCCCGATTTGAATATAATCTTCACGATGTTGGTGCTCGACTCGCCGTCGACGAGCTCCGAGACGGCGTGTTTGATCGCGATGTGGTGCTCGAGGAGGTTGGTTTTGGGGAATATCTCTCCGCACGTCGTGCAAGGGAAGATCTCGTTGTTGCGGAGAGGGAGGAACATGGGAGAATCCGATGAGGATATATCCGAGAGCCCGGTTTCGGTACGGGTTTCCGGGTCGGGTTGTACGAGCGTGACGAGGGAGTTTTGAGACGATCTAGCGGATGTCAGCGTCGTTGACGGACCGTTGGGGTGTGTTTGGTTGCGGGATTTAGATATCCTCGTCGTGGATAAGAAAACCCGTTTTAGGTACGTCCAAGAAGAGGATAAACCGGAACCGGAAGTGACCGTTCTGAGCTTCTTCTTCCTCCTCTTCTGTCTCAAGTCACTTCCTTTGGGGAAGAAGAAACAGCCGACGAAAAGAAAGAAGAGAGAGAAGAAATGCTGACGTAACAACGACCCTAGTTTTCGCGCCGCCATTCACGAGAGTTGTTACTGAGCTTTAAGACTTTGGAACTGGTCTGAAGAGAGAGAGAAGCAGAGGAAGTTTAGTGTTTTGCAGTTTTACGCCATTGGAGAGAAGTCAGAGGTGTAAAGAAGAAGAAATGATGAAGAAAAGAGTGTAAAGGTGTATGAAGACAGGAGAGATACTAAAGGTATAGAAGAAGAGTAGGTGCGACGCTATTTTTATGTCTTCTTTACTTTAATTTCTTTTCTAATAGTATTTTGCCAGAATATTTGTCTCCCCACTTTGGTTTAATTTCTTTCTTTTCTTGTATGTTTATGCGAATCTTACGATGCATTGATTACTGTGTGTGTGTGCATATGAGTGAGTGTACATTGTTTTCTTCCTCCACTGGATTTATAGAATATGCCATGATCTCTCATGATCATCTTAGTTTTGTACTATTAACATGGCTGTGTCCATCGAATACTCTCGCAATTTTGAATGTAAGTTTTCATTTGTTCGGTAAAAATTTAATGAATTCTTATTTTGTTTTCATATATTATGTACCACCGATTTAGTTAACTTTTTTCTTAATCTAAGATCATCACTTCTTCATACAAACGTTTCCACCAATTTACTTCCCTTCACATATATTTACACAGAGAACTAAAAACCAGTAATATCTGAATGTTTTAAATTTTAATTACTATATACTTTATTTTTGTAGTTTAATTACTATATACTTTATAATAATTTATTCTTTCTATTGATCGTAATCTATTTTCCATTTGTTCTCAATTTTATAGTACGATGTTATCTAGTATTAGTTATTGTATTTGTATAAAATTGATGTATTCAGAGAAGCTAAACTCGAAATTTTGGAGGAGGAATCCAAGACTACCGAAGTATTTTATGAATATATATATCTTGGTTTCACAAATTTTGTTGCTTAGGATATGGACGTAGGCAGAGGAACACGTGCACATGTCTCATTTATAATCTAAGCTCATCAATGCATATGTTTTCTTCGATCCATGCACATATCTACTAATGCGTATGATCTAACTAATTAGTAATTAAAGAAAATACAGGCTACTATATTACTGATAGATGTTTAAATTCAGGTTACTATAGGCTTTTGTGATTATACAGAACATGACAAAAATATAGGTTAAGGTTTCGCTTTCAGGGTAAAAACGAAATAGACAAGTGGCGCCACTTAAGGGTGCTAGGTAAATATCAAATGGTTTGATTCTTTTAGTAGTATATATTAGCCGAAAAATGTAGAATGTAAGTGTCATCACCTTCTTGTTTGATCTTAATCAATCGTGATTAGATGATGGTCGTGACCATATATCAATTGGTTCGATCAATGTAGATTGATCATTTCATTCCCAGCGAATACCACATTTAGTACAAACCAAGAACGTATTTTGCTTGCTTTCCATACAACTAAATTAAGAAAATGTAATTTGGTTATATGTCGTCTAGCTAATAAATATGGAAATAAAGAAAAACGGTAAGAAAGTTCGTGACGAATGATTGAAATGGTGAATGATAATTGAAGAAGTGGGCCACGTGAGGAAGTATGTACTTTTAAAGCGGGGCATTACGAAGCCCTTCCTGTCTCCATCCACATGGAAACGTTTGTTTCTTACGGTCTTGCCTTCTCGTTTGGTGGTACGGTCCTGATAAGTAACATGTTATTGTATTATCTTGTGGGTGTGATTGGTAAACTTTTACCGTAGCATGTCTGCGCGCGGTTGTTGTGACTAATCAATAAAATGGTAACCCAAAGTCGGAGGAGAACAAAGTGGTAGAAAACCCTTACCGTTTTGTACTATCTATGGAATTAGATTTGAACGTCTTTTACAGAAACTTAGCTAGGTTTCCGTTTCCACCTTGATTATTACTCCCGTTGATCTACGTCTAGAAAATTGTTCGGGGGACCTTGATCCGTTCCGCATGCCACATTTTCCTCATAGTTAGGTAATTTTAGTTTCATGATATAAAATACATTGGTGAAAACAGAAATAGTTTATGTTTTTACTATGAAGAGTTATGTATTTACTGATATCAGAAATTTTACATTAGCTTTTAGAAGACCTCGTTACCACAAAAAGTTATATGTTAGCTTATGGAATTTGTATCAAAGGCAGCCAGTATTATTAACTCCGTTTAAATGGATAACGCATGCAAAATGGAATTATTGGACGATACACAATAATAATGATTACTTACATAAACATAAAATAAGCAAAAGTGATAGTCATAAAGCCTAAGCTATGGAGCACTTGAGGTAGACAAGAAGGGACACCTTCGATGAGTAAATCTGCCGCACCACGATCTTGCATCATTCTCATCCCCTTACTCTTGGACAATACAGTTAATACAACAAAAAGCTAAAACAATTGTTCTTCTAATTTTGATCTTGCTACATCTTTAGTTCTCTTTTTCTATCTATAAATGATTCAATTACTGTTTTGTACATTCACTAAATTACAAAACTATAGGTAAGTGGTCATAGATGTTGGTACCGGTTTTATTAGAAGTATATAGTTTGGGGTTTGCGCATAGTACAACAGAATGTAGTTTATCATCTAACAATTTGTTTGTATGGGACGAGATGGGACTAAAACACAATATTTAAGATGGGCAGTAGATTATGGAGATATAATCATATAGTACATCTGGCTTTCATAAGCTTATATATTTACTACCATGCATGTCCATGCCATACCCATTAATTATTGCGATGAAGTACATTGTCAACTTCAGCTTAACATACATGTACTGATGTACAATTCTGTTTTTTTCCCACAAAAATGTACTAATATCCTGAGTGGTATGTTCTATTTATATGAATGACATTGTATACTTTTTTTTTTGAATGAATGTTAAATTCTTATTCAAAAAAAACCTGTGGAACATTTACAAATGCTTCTTTATGCTAATCAAGCTGAAAAGAAATCTCCTTTTTCAAATCTCAAAAATGAAAAACATATATTCATGTTACTGGTCTCATCGAGAACCAGAGTTGCAAACCTCCCTGCATCCTATTATCACCCGCTCACTGAATTGACAGGAATCTATTCCGGACTACTCTGTCAATCCTCCCAATCATAATGTTCAGAGGTTTCGGTGATTCACCATGTCTTATGCCATTTCTTTCCACCCATACCCCATGAATGACCGCCTGGAATACATACTTCAACATGAACACTTCTATAGTTCTTTGATCTGTAGATATCAAAGCAACTATATCTTCCCATACCCCTGTGTAATTTCTTCCCATAAGCTTCTCAGTCAGATTTCTCCAAATTGTTCCAGAGTACTCACATTCGAAGAAAATGTGATTTCGAGTTTCCACCATCTCATCACAAAAGGAGCATCCTGTGTTTACATTTCCTCCCCATCTTAACATCCGTTCTCCAGTGGCTAGCTTGTTACGACTTGCTAACCACACAAGAAATGCATATTTAGGAGTAGAATAAGTGAACCAGATCCCTTTACTCCAGTTGCAGATCACGCTTGAACTTCTCAGCTGATTCCATGTAGCTTTTGAGGAAAATCTGCTTTTATATACATTCTCCTTCTGCTTCCAAAGCCCAATATCATCATCTCTTGAACTATTTGCCATACATTTCAAGATCTTATTTTCAATATTATTCAATATAGGTTCTCGATGCTGCCTTCTCCTTCGGTTCATCTGCATAACTTCCTCAACTGTTGCATCTTTGTTGATACCCATTCATATATAACCTCGTTCCCCAACAAGATCAAACAATCTTCCCAACTCCGACCAATCTTCGTGCCAAAACACTGCTTGCTTCCCACTATTTATCTTCACTCTATAAAAATCTTTCGCAAGTCTCCTATACTTCAATATCTTACTCCACATCCAGGATCCAGATTGAGTTGTCTCCTTGGTCGTCCAAAAGAGCTTTTACGAATCAAGTAAGTTTGTATCCACTGCACCCATACTGAATTCTTTGACGTCAAAATTCTCCATATGAGCTTCAGACAACTAACATTATTTACCTCCTTCAACTGCCTCAGACCTAGACCACCCTCAAGCTTTGGTTTTCATACTTCTTCCCAGGCAACTTTAGCTTTATTCGCATTAAGAGAAGGTCCAGACCATAGGAAAGCAGAACATATCCTCTCAATTTCTCGGAGACATGACACCGCTAGTCTAAATGCAGATAACCAAAAGTTTGCCAAACTATTGATTACTGAATTTATTAGTTGTAGTCTACCTCCAAAAGATAAGAATCTTCCTGTCCAACTACTAATCCTTGATCTGATCTTCTCAATAAGAGGAAGAAAGTCACTTACAGTCATTCTTTTAGTAAGCAAGGGCAAACCAAGATATCGGACTGGAAGTTGACCTTTTTCGAATGGAAAAGCTAGTATATCCTCCTGTTGTCTCATTACAATCCCAGCCATGTAGAGAGTTGATTTTTCCAGGTTGATTTTTAATCCCGAAGCTCTTTCAAACCCATCAAAAACTGCCAGAATTCCCTCCAAAGATCTTTTTGTCCCATCTGCAAACACCATGAGATCGTCTGCAAAACATAAATGCATTAAGTTTATGTTTTTGCATCTCGGATGGTATCCAACAAGTCTCTTCTCTGCAGCTTCATCAATTAATTTCGATAGTACGTTCATACAGAGCACAAACAGGTACGGCGATAGAGAACATCCCTGTCTAAGCCCTCTTGAACTCTGGAAATAACCCACTAACTCTCCATTAACTTGAACTGAGAAAGACGCAGTACTGATGCACAAGTTAATCCAATGGATGAACTTTTCTGGGAAACCAAGCGCTCTCAAAGTATTGAGTAAGAATGGCCATTGAACCGAGTCAAATGCTTTGGAGATGTCAATCTTCATACAGCACCTCGTGGAAATCTCCTCCTTATGGTAATCCGTTACCAACTCTGTAGCAAGAAGTAAGTTTTCCATAAGCAAACGATCACTGATGAATGCTGATTGATTAGGCGCAATGATGTGAGGTAGGATTCCTTTCAATCTGTTCGCCAAGATCTTAGATATAACTTTATACAGCACATTACAGCATGAAATAGGGCGGTAATCCCTCATTTCCTCGGCTATATCCTTCTTCGGAATCAAAGCTAGTATCGTAGAGTTTAGTCCCTTTGGCAGAAATCTCAGAACATTGTATACTTTATACAGCACATTGTATACTTTTTAAAAGCATCTCCAACAAATTTATGGTTTTGACTCTCTAAAAAACCTTTAAATCCTTCAGTTTTGAGGATTTAAAAAGTGAAACCTCAAAATACTATTTACTTTTTCATTTTGAATAATAAAATTTTACCATTTACATCTCAGAACACTATAGAATTTTTTAAAAAATTTCAATCTCTATAATTATGTAAGTTACATATTTACTATGTTGATTTTTGGTATCATTTTAATCTTTATAATTATATTATACTTTAATATTAAAATATATCTCTAGATATATATATATATATATTATTAGTACATAAAATATATAAATATATTAACTAAACTAAAATCAAAATTATTAATATGAATAACAAATATAAATAATATTATATAATGTAAAACAAAAAATTATGTATATATAATTGAACCATTTCATAACTCTTTAATTGATACAATTTCTTTTAAGAAATTAAAGATTTGCTTATTTGATGAAACTAAAGTATACATATATGAGCTATAAGTTTTTTTGTATTATTAGTGTGTATTTATTATTTACTTATTATATTTGTGTACCTATAATTAGTTATTATTAATTTAATATAAAAAGATATATATAGTTAAAGTTTATTGTTGGAGTAACCTTCAAACCTTCATTTTGAGGGTCACTCATCCTCAAAATGAGGTTACTGGATGGAGATGCTTTATTTATTATGAGATTAAACCATTTTACAATACATAGTGAATGTTACATTCACATAAATATTTTATCATGGACTGGTATATACCATAAGCCACACCTCTGATTTTCTATATGTATGCGGGGGGGACATGACATTAAGTGGCTCCCTCCTCGGATTCATTTCTCACAAAAAGTAGTGCTGTAGTAAGAGTTCGGATAAATGGTGTCAGTGTCATGATTAAGTGAACAACTTAACATTTACATTTACCGCTGAAAAATAGTAAGACTTCGGTTATGAGTCTTATGACAAACCAACTAGTATTCGTGAATGAGAAATCTAGATTTATTACTATAATCAAACATCGAATATGAAAAACGAGCAGAATAGTGCCATCTTTATCTTGGTTGGGGTTAAGCACCTCGTCTGATTAGAGCTGGACAAAAATAATGGTTACTCGTATTAGATTGTTACTTGTCCCGCATTCACCTTAAACTTTTAAGTATTCTTTGTTGTCAATCGAATATCAAGTTGCTGTGTATTGCTATTTACGAATTTACAAATACAATACAAGTAACAAGTAGAGTTATTTACCAAAATGCATTTCTCCCACATACGAAGTTAACCAAATATAAGTTTAAGTATTGGCCCTCGCCCACTCCTAGTCTGATATTGTTTTATCAACAAACCGACAACCAAATATGGCTATTATTGTTTTGGACGGTTAGTTTTTTACGTTAAATAAATATATACCCGCACTAGATTTAATTAAATTAATTCCGGATTAAATATTCTTTGGCATCTTTGTTAACGCAATTAGTGGGGGTTTGGCTTTACCTTTGGATCCTGCCTTTATCCCCACATAAAGTCGGTCATTGTTCATCTTTAGATATTATATCACATACGGATAATAAATAATTGTTGGCATTACCGAATTATTTGCATTTCCACTGTTTTGATAGGCCTACATTCAAAGTTCATAAGACCATCGTGCTGAAAACCCAAATGGGTTTCCAAATTTTTTTCCCCTTTTTTTTTGTCCGACTTAAAAAAAAAAATTAAAATCATACCAATCACAGATCGCCACGTGTCAGTGAGACCCGCGAACAGTGCGAAAAATCCACCGCAAGCATCTCTTATCCGGCGACTTTCTATCTTAGTTCCAGTGAAATTGTGGTCTCCCTTCTAAAACCTCTCTATATATCCGCGTTGCATATGCTCTTAATGTGTTGGTATTTTATTATTGGTTTATCTTTAAGTTTTTATTTAAATAAAAACAAAAATTATGGTGAGAAACACACTTTGGGTATCACCATGCTATAAGGTCTTGACTTCGCCTTCAACAATGTTGCCAATTTCATGATATTTTCTTTCTTCGGGAAAAGATGAACTAACAAAAGTGTAATCTCGTAACTTCCGGCCTGTAAGCTTATTTATTTGGGCCACATATGGGCTTTTTGTGTTAAGCTCAGATTCTTAGTCTGGTTACCTCCTCCAATAATTCTGTTAAACCGTTACTCCCCGTTAGATTATGACATCTTCACCCAACCAATACTGGAACCACACGTGTCTTGAACTCAGCCACGAACTTGAAAAAAATCTATTAATTTCTCTTAAGGAAAAAAAACGAAGCGAGAGACTGAGAAGAAGAAGAGGAAGTGGAGACAAAAAAAAAAAAAAAATCTAACTCGCCATGAACGCGAGAGCTCTTCTCTACTCTCCGAATCTCCACCCTCTCTACACTTCAAATCGTCCACCTGAGACCTCTCCTCGAAACCGCCGGACTCTAAAATCTGATCCGAAGTCGCTACGAGTATGGATTCACCCCCGGAACAGGTCCAGCGTTTTCCGGGTGTTAGTTCGGAGCTCCGACAAGAGAGAGAGCAGTAACTCGTACGCAGAGACTATAAAAGAAGGTAGAGAGATAGTGAATCGGAATGGCGTCGTATCTGATTCGCTAAGCTCGTCGGTTCCGTGGTGGGAAGAGTTTCCGAAGCGGTGGGTGATAGTGCTCCTCTGTTTCTCGGCTTTTCTTCTCTGCAATATGGACAGAGTAAGTTTTTGCTTCGTATAATTAATTTAAAAAAGGATTTTGCTGAAATTAGGATTCGGAGTTGCTAATTTAGGAAAGATGATGATGATGTTTTTGACAGGTGAACATGAGCATAGCAATACTTCCCATGTCGGCTGAGTATGGTTGGAATCCGGCAACAGTTGGTCTGATTCAGTCTTCCTTCTTCTGGGGTTACCTTCTCACTCAAGTAAGGCTTCCTCTTCATTAATTTGCGTATATTATTTCTTTTATTTTGGGACGAAACTAATATTATACGATGCGGTTTTAGACCGTGTGTTTTGGCCCATAACCTCGTAGTAATCTAAAAATAGATTTTAAACATTAGAATAAGTGGCTTGTTGATATGACAGATAGCTGGAGGGATATGGGCAGACACAGTAGGTGGCAAAATGGTTCTTGGATTCGGGGTGATCTGGTGGTCCGTCGCTACAATACTAACTCCTATCGCAGCTAAACTCGGTCTCCCATTCTTGCTCGTTGTTCGTGCTTTCATGGGAGTTGGCGAGGTTTGTGATTTTTTTTCTTTTCTTTTTTCAACATGCTATAGATATATCAAAAGAAGAAGAAGTTTATCTTTGGTGTCTTCAGGGTGTTGCGATGCCTGCTATGAACAATATACTCTCCAAGTGGGTGCCTGTGCAAGAGAGAAGCAGATCTCTCGCGCTTGTCTACAGTGGAATGTACCTTGGATCCGTCACCGGTTTGGCATTTTCGCCTTTCTTGATTCATCATTTTGGTTGGCCTTCCGTGTTTTACTCTTTTGGGTCTCTTGGAACTGTGTGGTTGACTCTCTGGTTAACTAAGGTTAGACTTCTCTACTGCTCTTTAACTATTATTTCTTTGATCCATAACGTTAGTTTTTGTTGTTACTAACTATAGGCAGAGAGTTCGCCAGTTGAAGATCTAACGTTGCTTCCTGAAGAAAGGAAGTTGATTGCAGACAACTGTGCCAGCAAAGAGCCAGTGAAGTCGATCCCGTGGAGACTGATATTGTCGAAACCTCCGGTTTGGGCTCTCATCGGCTGCCACTTTTGTCACAACTGGGGAACATTCATTCTCTTGACCTGGATGCCAACTTATTACCACCAAGTCAGTTAGTTCTATTACTGTCTTTTATTAATGTTTTCTCTTTTCTGATTATTGATCTCATGGACATCTGTGAGAGGCAGGTGTTGAAGTTCAACCTAATGGAATCAGGGCTTCTCTCAGTTTTTCCGTGGATGACAATGGCGATTTCTGCAAATGCTGGAGGATGGATCGCTGATACACTCGTCAGCAGAGGTTTCTCCGTCACGAATGTCCGCAAGGTACCTGTGTGTGTATCCACTTCTTCAGTCCATTTCAAATGCAAATCTAATTAAAGGAACTCATTCGATAAGCTTTTTTTTTTTTTTTAAAATGATGGATTCAGATAATGCAAACAATTGGGTTTCTTGGACCAGCGTTCTTTCTAACACAGCTGAAACACATTGATTCTCCTGCAATGGCCGTTTTGTGCATGGCTTGTAGCCAAGGGACTGATGCGTTCTCCCAGTCTGGTCTGTACTCTAATCATCAAGACATTGCTCCAAGATACTCTGTAAGTGTAATCAATCACTCTTTTTAAGTCGTAACCAACTCAATGCTACTGAAAAACAAATGCTAAGTAATGGTATGCTGATGTTGTTGTTAGGGAGTGTTACTTGGTTTGTCTAACACAGCTGGAGTACTTGCCGGAGTTCTTGGAACCGCCGCCACTGGTCACATCTTACAACACGGTTGGAAACACTTCTTGATTTCTTACAAATTTTTGCTAAATATTTTTTGAAGTTCTTACCAGTGAACCAAACTAAGAATGACATCGAATACCTCAGGTTCTTGGGATGACGTTTTCACGATTTCGGTCGGTCTTTACCTTGTCGGGACTGTCGTTTGGAACCTATTTTCAACCGGAGAGAAGATCATTGATTGATCCATTCCGAGAATAGTGACAAACTAGTGAATAGTTCAGCTCCAGGCTCTAAAATATACACATATTACAAGTCTGAGAGCTTGCCGGAATATCCTTTTTTGCCGGAAAATTCTTCAGGAAATTTCTACTTGTCAATTTAGGCCAAAAGCACATGAACAATAATTAATACTTATGTAGATTAAAGATATACAGATGATTTTTTTTTTTGTACATAAACGAAGCTCATACTTTCCAAGCTTCTCAAAGATCACTTACGTAGTTCTCTCTTATACTCTATATAATATAAGATATAACATGCAGAGTTCAATAATATGCTGTTTCTTAGCCAACGAGCAACTAAGAAATAGTATATATTAGTATATAGATATTACTTGCAGTTCTCTAATATGCTATTCCTTAGCCAACGAGCGACTGAGAAACAGAGTCTTCGAAATTATGACCATAACTAAAAGTTTAAGATGTACGGCCACTGGTAGAACTTGATCTTGTGAACGAGCTCGAGGAGTTTATGAACTATATGCAGTCTTCTATAGCCTCTGTTCTGCAGGTATCATTAGCCACAGAGATGACGGAAGGCTGAGATCTACCGGTGGAAGAAGCCTTCAATGGTGAAAATCTCTTCTTCTTCTTCTTCCTCATCACCACTAGACGTAACCCTTTGACGAATTTACAGCTGAGATGCTTGACCAGCCTTGCCGCCGTGACTTCTGTTTTCCTCGGCAGCCTCAAACCACAGCTCGCTGTGCGTCCCGGGTTCTTACCATAAGGTCCCTTGGCTGAAGGTTGCTTACCAGAAGTCACTGGTTTAGTGTTTGCGTTGCACTGTTTTGGTCCTGTAGCGGACATGTTGCAAGAGAGTGAGAGCAGTTTACGAGAACAGAGTTGCGAGTATGGGATCATATATATAATGATGAAAACAGTTGCCTAATAGTGTTCAGATAGAGACCAGAGAGGCCATGATTATTATTAATAAAGTGTTAATAACAACATGATTACACTTAAGCTATGATTACTGTTAGATGTAAAAGCAAATACAAAAAAATAATAATGAAGTAGGTAAGCTCAGTTTCAAACTTATATGAGATACTTTGTGAAAAGAATTGTAATAACTAACAGATAGAAAGATAGCAAAAACTCTGAACGCCGAAATTAGGAAAACAAAGCAAAAGAACAAGACAGACTAGTTTTTTCTACATTTCCACTATGGAAAGTAAGTATACAGTGGTCCACAGCGGGAATACAAGCATTTGTTTTAAGCGAAAGAAAGGTTCTTTCTAGCAAGCAACCTTTCGGTATAGTTCCACTCTAATGATCAGTCAAGTGTGTGCGGTAAAAGAAATGTGTACAAGTTCTTTTGACTCGACTCCTGGAAAGGCCAATATAAACTCACCTTTATAGATCGCAGATACTTTCCTTGAACCAGAGGCTAATAAAACGAGGTCAATGGTGGGTTCAGTTCACGAATATCAGAAAGCAAATAGTAACCAAGGCAGTGTCATGGCTAACACTAATCGTCATCATAATATGGAGGGTAAACGATCTATTTCCCCACGAGAAGTATGATATAGCATCAGATTTCCACTGAAGTATGACCTCGTGCTAGATCTCTCCGAAATAAAAGTTTCAAATCTATTTATGCATGAATTGAAAGTTTTAGATTTATTTCTTCCCAAATTAATAGTCGAAAACTTATTTACCCATTGATCTTGGTTTAAACTGGTTTAACGTTAACCAAATAACTTTAAATCGATTAAACCAAACAAAAACCAATCGAGTAACAAAAACAATTTGGCCAGATTTGATTTCCGACTCAACTTCATCGAGACGTCGCTAACTTCTCAGATTAATATAACCACCATCGGATTCGACATGGGATTCATGGCTCGGATCCATGAGCCTAAAACAATTCTCATGGTTTCTCCTCCTCAAAACTCGAGTCTTACATTTGTCTCTCATAGCCCTTCAATTCAGTCGAAAGTGAACATGTCTCTCATCCAAGCACATAAGCGAAGAAGAAGATCCTAAAAGCACATGAAAACAAAAGTAATTTATCATTGTTTTTGTTACTCGATTGGTTTTTGTTTGGTTTAATCGATTTAAAGTTATTTGGTTAACGTTAAACCAGTTTAAACCAAGATCAATGGATAAATAAGTTTTCAATTATTAATTTGGGGAGAAATAAATCTAAAACTTTTAATTCGTGGATAAATAGATTCGAAACTTTTAATACGGAGAGATCTATCACGAGGTCATACTTCGGTGGAGATCTGATGCTATATCATACTTTTCGTAGGGAAATAGATCGTTTACCCTAATATGGATAATCTATTGGGAGTAGGTTCTTACATGTGAGAACATTCCATTAGGAGCAGAACAATAATCATATCATAGATGCGAGTAGCATAAAATCCATATCTAATGGCATATTTCAAAATGCAAACATGGACAGAAGGTATACAAGATCTACTCTATCAAGTTGTGGAGCGGAGACAAAT
This sequence comes from Brassica carinata, assembly GCA_016771965.1. NCBI lineage: Eukaryota > Viridiplantae > Streptophyta > Magnoliopsida > Brassicales > Brassicaceae > Brassica > Brassica carinata. The sequence goes on along the minus strand of CM028688.1, from coordinate 26,927,133 downwards.
TCCATGGAAAGAGGAAAGACACTGTTTAGGAATATGATGAGCGTATCTCGTCACCATACATTAATCATTATAATCTTGACCCCATCGATATCTTACTTGGGAACATTAAGATCTATTAGAGTTTGATAACTCACAAGTGGAGACAACACTCACTGAACAATCCATCAAGAAAGGATTCAACTTTGGAGAAAACTCACTGAACAATCCATCAAGAAAGTATTCAACTTAATCGGACTAAAACAACAATGACCTATGTACATTTTCACACTTAATGGGGGTGTATATGATGATTATACAAAAGAGAAGTAAAGAAACTCAACTCGGACTGTTGATCTTCAAGCATTGTTCACTAGCAAAACTTCAGAACCTGAACTCAGATTCTGATCCAAGAAACCCTTAACTTCACCTTCATCTTTAAACGGCTTTGGCACAAGGAGATCACTATCCAAGTTATACCAGACTCCATTGATTTTCCTCATCACAACCCAATGCCTGCTTCTCCAAAGCCCACCGTATCTTTTCACAGGAACATTCATCACAATACCCATTAAAGCATCTGCGCCAAGATCAATCGAAGAAGCTCCATGACGCTTATCGTGCCAAGCAACACTCTTTCCTTTCCCTTCCAGAGCTGCGATCATCACGTTCACGTCGTAGTTCCCCGTGAGGGTGTTGTGGTGAGGCTTCAGGAGTAAAGACAGAGGCGTCGTCCATGTTTCTCTGTTCGGATCATCGGCCACGAGTTTCTCCGCGATCGAGTTCAAGCTTTCCCGCGTGAATGCGTCCTTGTCCTAAACTCAAAACCAGAGCAATAGCAACTCTTAAAATCTCACATCATCACCGGTGATTTGATACTGAGAAGGAGGAGAGATCGGATCACCTGAAATAGATTGTTGAGGGAGTGCAAGAGGCAAAACTGAAGTCGCTGTCGCTCGTGATAGATCTGAGATTCGCTTCCTTCCATCTTCCCGGCGGAGAAATTAGGGTTTATCTTGAGAAACTAAAGCAGACGACACGGTAAAGCTCATCTCTCAGTTTCCAGATGAGACGATGATGGACGATAGGCTTGAACTGTGTGCCGTTTTTAGTTAATTTAAGTATATAACGCACAAGCCGTTTTCTTCCCTGGTCACCAGCAAATAAAGAACAGCAGAGCTTCCCTCGTTTGCTTAAGAAAACACTGTGCCGTCTCGTCCTTTTATTGGCTTATCAAATGCATCAAACCAGATATCTATCTCTCTGCGGCTCTGACTTTCTAGTCATATGTAGTAGCATAGGCCTCACATTATGTGAAATCACACTATAAATGCTGCAAGAAAAGGCTCACAAAGCCCCCAAACAGTAACATTCTTGGGTCTTGTTCTATATTGAAAGTACTATTTTTAAAAAAAATTCAGCAATAACAGTTAGATACTTAACACAACCTGGTGGTATTATAGAGAAAATAAGACAGCCGTACTGCATGCTAGTTTGTCCGTTTTTCACATTGAATCCATATCCATGAGATAGTGAAAGTATTGAAAAGACTTATTACATCAAATATTGCAGATACAAAATATAAAAAAATGTTCACATGACATATCCATTATTTACTTCTTTACCAGAAACATTAACCATATGTAGAACCAAAGGCTGTCGTATATATTTAAGCTTGTAGCTGAGGCTCTGAACAGTTTGGTGATCTCCGAGAAAGGCATAATGAATAGTAATAGACCCTACTCCTCCTGACTCCAAATGGTTCTTTTGGCATTTTGTAGGTGCTGCGGTCTTTTTTTTTTGTTTGTTTTCTAATCAGCTAAATGCAAAAGCAGAATGGTGCATTTGACATATTCAGCTTTTCCCAGAAGATGACAGGAACGCTCATGTCATCTGAAAGTGATGTTTCCCCTTTCTGTCTAGTTGCAACAAAGCATAATAGTGAATACATGTGTTGTAAAGCTTGTCTTGGGATAAGAAAGAGTGGATCAGAAAAAAATACATTTTAAGGAAGAAGATCATGATGAAAATTGTATCCATGACGATAAAAAGAGAAAATAAGTATTCTTGAATCAAGTTTCTGAATGACTAGCCTTTATAAAACATTGCAGCAACTAAAACAAGAAAAAGATTGAAAAAGAGGGGATATGTAAGAAACAAATAACACATTCTTAAAAAGGGCAATTTCATCTCCTGATTTTCTTTTGCACAGGAGTTTCTTGGCTTTCTTCCTCTTCTTGTCTCTCCGTGCAATTTTGTTTGATTTGCAATAAACTTGGAACATAAGAGTTGGAGCACACAACTGGAAAATAATTGTGAATTTCTCCAAGATCCACTGCTTTAAAGAAGTTGTTCTCTCCAATGATGTAAGCTGCGTTTTAGTATTCCATCTCGGTCCTAAGACTGTCATAATTACAGCCCGAGATAAAAAGCACAGCTCGTTTGTTGTCTTCATCAATGAAGAAACTCCGACCTCTAAAACGAGGGATAGCTTCCAAATCAAATTTTAAAAAGTTGCTCCACAACACCTCATCAGGCCCAATCTTAGTTGTAATCCAAATTCTCATTCCAGATATAGGACTGTCCACATATAAAGCCGATAGTTTCTCTTCTCCAAAAGAAGAGATAGGATTAAAATTAGAATAACTATGGTTTTGATGAAGGTCATGAGACCATGGCAGAGGAATATACGTGTTTGAGGGTAAACCGGTTCAAGAACAATATAAAGAGAGAGGTGGGGCGAACAAAGACGTTTTATAGATCTGAGGTGCATGATTACAAAACGGATGGAAAGAGTGACTAAACGGCCGGAGAAATACAAGGCGGCGAGTATCTATGAACTTATTGAAACCCTAGATCTAGCCGCTCGAGTATGTGTGTAAAAATCTGGATCCCCTTCTTGCCGTCCTCCTCCTCCCTTTTATAGGCTGCCCGTTGTTTGACCTAGCTTCGTTTCGTGCTTATTGGGCCTTTCCTCGAGAATGGGCTTTAGAGCCGCCTGATAAAGTATCTTCGTTGGCCGGTTCCGAATGAGCCAGTTTAGCCGCGTGGCTAAAGATGCAACGAAGCCGAGCCATCCCTTTCTTATCTGGGAACCGCGTAGGCCTACTTAACGAGTTGGGTTTCCACATTTGATGGGCCTTGTGGTGGGTGTATCCCATCTCCTACAATAAGTCCCCCCAGTTCACTTGTGAGTCGGGCAGGATTCTTAAGTGAATTTATAACCAGGTTTAATCAAGTGGTGGAAACTAAAACGAGCATGTCTAGCCGCACGTCGTGGCTTATTGCCAAAGCGTGTCTGGTCGCGTGACCCGGACGTCTGTTTCTGGAGTGTTGGTCCTCGGAGACGTGCTTTAATAAACCAATGAGAGCGTGGTTTAGTCGTGAGGCTAAGGTGTGATTCCCGGGAGCTTGCGGGTCGCAGGAACATATTTAGAAGATTGCTTTCGGCGCGATTAATTAGCGGGCTAAGCGTTTTCTCCAGGGACGCCCGCCTTGGGATGATCCGGTTCGATCTGAGTCAGATCTTTGGTTTAGCGATAACCGGATTTCGGTTGAGGCGGGAAGACGAACCATCGTTAAGAAACCCAGAGAGTTCTTTGAAAAAGCCCACTTAGGCCCTTTTAAGTGTAATTAATGTGCTGGGAAGCGTGCCTTAATCTTTGCTATAAATAGATGATTTCCCATCGCTTTCCTCATTCTCCTCTGCACCTCAGGTATTACTCTTCTCTCCCTTCTCTCTACTTTCTCTCTCTAGGATTCTTTAGATATTTGGTTAGCCGCGCTTTGGGTTATGTCGCCGGGGAGTCGATTGTCCCGAGAGGAGAAGGGGAAAGCTGTCGCGATCCCTTCCAGTCCGGTTGAGGATACCACGGCTCGCGGGAGCCCACTCGACGACTTTAGTCTGATTCACCGGGACGCGATGCGAGATACGGTGAATCTCGATACATCGCAGCGTCTCTTGGTCGCCGACGCCCACAAGTTGATCCGGGAAGAGAGGTTAGCTACTGATGAAAGGGATGACGACGGCGAGAGCAGTTCCGATGCGCGAGTATTGGAATGACGGCGAAGAATAGCGGATTCCGATCGGCGACGATAGTTCAGATTCATCCGTCCCAACTCAACAAGAAGCGTGGGAGAAGCACAGGCATGTCCGCTTTGATCAGATCGTCGCAGGCGGCCGTGTATCATCACGGTGGGATATTAGAATTAGCCCGCTCCCGCCGAGACTTCTGCGGGACCCGTGGGCGAAGGCCAGCGTTGAAACGTGTTGAACCTGTTCCACTCATAGCTTCGGTGAGAGGTTTGCTGAGGCGCTATAGGAGCTGGCGTGGCGTACTTGATTTCTTCTGGCGAGCAAAGGCGTGGTCTCCTCCGATCGGCTACCAATGCCTTTACGAGTCGTACTTTGGCGGCGACGCGAAGTTATGGTTCCCGATTCCTCGGCTGATTACATCGTACGTGAGAAGGCGCGGGATCGCGATCAGTCGGTGAAGATTGGTTCGATCCGCAATGCTGTAATGCTGATGGTAATGGCGGCGGACATCGATATCTCGATGTGCGTGAGAGTCTTTGAAGAATTGGCGACTACCAAGGCCGAACCGAATTGTCGTTCTCGGTGAAGATGCGTTCGAGCTACAATGTTTTGACCGCCACCCTAGGAAGGCGAGGGATTGGCGGCTTCGTATTTTACGTCAAGGCTGGCGAAGCGCTTTGAAGAATCTCTTGAGGGCGACTTTCCAGTCCTGCGGAGTCGCGAATTGGTAGATGACTAAGTTGTTGACCTTTTAGCCTTACTATTTTGCTAACCCTTCTCGTTTGATTTTCGCAGGTCGCCACCGAACACGATTGCATATCTGAGAAATTCTTGAGAGTCGCAGCGATAGCTACACATAGTCATCTCCGTTGGCGGATTTGAGTCGAGAGTGGATTAAATCGACAACAAGCCCGGATCGCAAGAGGTAACGGTTGCGCATTGAGTCTTCTTTTTATGGGGATGCTTCCTTCTTATTGTTCTTTAACAACTGACGCATCACGCTTGTTTGTGCAGTTAATTGGGAATCAAGGCTTCCCTTAATCGTCGGCCCCCGCAAAACTCGCTTGTCTCTCTTCACCAGGAAACAGCAGAAGCTACTCAAGAAAGCGCGTGAAATGTCTGGGACCCCGGATTTGAGTGCTCTATTAAAGGGAAAACTTCAGTTGCTGAAGAAGTCGACTACTACGGGTTCTCCGACTCGGTTGAACGAAGCTGACGCCTCCCCAAAGGAGCGCTCGGAGTCACCCGAGCAACCTGTCGACGCGGACCCTCCTGCTGCGGAACCGGCGAAGAAGAGGTCTCAGAAGAAAGGTGGGAAAAAGAGCGTTCCCTCGAAGGGAAGGAAGGATCCGAAGGATGGGTCTCATCCTGGCGAAGGGTCTTTGGAGGGCTCGCAGGTGGAGAAGAAGAAGAAGAAAACAAAGCGGTCGCGCGAAGGTAATGGTGACGGGGAAGGTCGCGATAGTCTGGCTGCAGACTCCACGAAGTCTGGAAGCGTCGGAAGAACGTCCGGGAAAGAAAGCGAAGAAGAAGGGGGCTCACAAGCGGGCGCGACAGTCCCCTGCTCCCGAACCTACACCTGCGCGTTCTGACGGCTCTCCTCGCGCGGGTAGCACGACGGGAGTGCATGGCTCGCCGGCCGAACTGCTTCTTGGGATGTTCCAGCGGGAACAAAATCCCCTGATGGGCCTCGGGCTCTTCTGATCCGAAATCCTGGTAGCGAACCTCGCCGCGCCAGTCTGTGGAGTTCTCGGATCGCTCGGGAAGAGGCCGAGGATCGACTTCTCGGATCGTGTGGAGTTCTCGTACAACGAAGGAACTCCCTTGGTATGCAACCCGATCCAGTGTGCGGAGCTCTCTCGCCAAATCCGGGGCGGTCCTAGGGAGCTGCCGCCGGTCGACGATCTCGTCTTCAAAGACGACTATATTGAGGCTTGGCGGCGAGCGGATGCACGCCGATTAACTTTTTCTTATCGGTTTTAGTCGCCTAATTTCCCTTCTGTTTTAAAGCTAACTTCGCGACTATGTGATTTGTTTGTTAGGCCGACGGGAGCGTGAACGTCCTAGTCGAAAAGTACGACACTGCGCTGAAGCAGACGATGACCGAGCTTGGTGCTTCGGTGAAGCTGTCTAGGGTAAGGCTCGGGGTTATCGAAAGGCTCAGAGCCGATCAGGAGCGGATCAAACAAAAGACCCTTGAGGAGAAGGAGGCTCTTCGTGCAAAGTTTGAGGAACTTGAGGCTGCGCTCAAGGCTGACCGCGCGGCTAAGAAAGAACTTCTGGCGTGAGAAGCGCGGCAGGCGGCGAGCGTAACTTCGAGAGGGAGAAGGCCGAACTTCAGGCGGAGCGAGACGCAGTTGCTCAGAAATTGATCGAAGAAAGACAGAGGCTTCGAGATTCGCGCGGCCAAGAGGTCTCCCGCGAGAGGGTTCGGGTTCAGTCTGCCATGACTGATAAGCTCAGGCGTCGAATCGATCGTGTTCGTGCCTATTTGGCTCTTTCCCCGCTCGTTCTCCGATCTCGGTTCGTCAATGAGGAATTTATGGCCACTCTTGATCCGTGCAGATTGAGCGAGGATCTGGTTGGCTCGGAGTCGGCTTCGCAGCCGTACCCCTCCCCCTGCTGATCTTGGAGGCGTATCGGCCGGTCTTTCGGGTCAGGATCTGGCCGACACGGCTCCTTCCCGTAGGGAATCTGATACTCCGGTCGCCGAAGAGACTGTTGAGGAGGGTGAAGTCCTGGCTCGGGAAAACTCGCCTACGGATGCCGACTTGGCGAAGGTTGTCGAGGTTCATGACTCTTCCCCTGACGAAGAGGAGGAGAGCGATGATGAAGAAGAGCTGCCGCTTTTAGACCCTGTCCAAACCGGGGAGCCACTGCAGGAACAGGAGAAGGGGGAACAGGAGAAGGAGGAAGAGTCGGTCTCGGCCGATGCTTTACACCCGGAGGCTAGCCTACCACCTGCTCCTATCGTTGAAGATCCTTCTGCTCTGAAAGAGCCATCTGCATGATCGCTTTGTTTGTATCGTTATTTAGTTTTTCCTTTGGATTTTTGTTTCCTTTTGGAGCCCTGCTGGGTTCGTCCCTGTTGTAAGATTAGAACATATGGTCCGTTTATCCGGTAAGCCGCCGATTTGAGCGGGCTTCTTAGTTATTTCACTGTTTTAGCATCCATTTCGAACTCAACTGAATTCAAGAGTTTGCATGAATTTATTCGAGTTGAAAAAATGCGAAATGCGAGCATATTAACATGCTTAGTTGAGAGCAAAGGTTCCAGTCCAGCTGGCTATTGAACAGCGAGTTTAGTCGGCCAAACGTCCACTCGTTATTCAGACAGTGGCTTTGAATTTTGCTCTCGAGTCGGTCAATGTATGCGACTACATAGGTGACGCACGGCTCATCGTTCCCTCAGCTAAGTGTCTGATCAGGACCAGGCTGATTAATGGGGTGCGAGTGTCGCGTTTTCGTATGTTGACGAGAATACGGACATCGCCCTGGTCAGTTGTTGGACCGTAACCAAAATTTTTGACTTTGGTGTTGTTACAGCTGGACCGGTTAGGGCTGCCTACGTACCTCGGGAGAGGATCAAGCCGTTCGTAGTTCGATTTAACCGAACAAAAGTGGCTTTGAGGGCATTTACCGGTAGAAGTGACGCAAGGTGTGCATCTACTCGGCTTTTTGAACGGAAGTGATCGTGATCATCCGTCCGAATTTAGTCGATCGGTTAGAAGTGACGCTTGTTCATCTACTCGATCGGTAAAGATAGTAAAGGGTTTGGCGGTCTGCTCCCGACGAAGAAGATCAAGTAAGGTTATGGTGGATCCTTACGTAGTCGGGAGAGTGATGGGTCTTACGAATAGTAACGACGCAGGTGCATGGAGTTCCAAGCCCTTGGGACGTCTTCTCCGGTGGACGTCTGAAGTCGGTAGACGCCAGGCTTAACGACTTTGACTATCTTGTAGGGTCCTTCCCACCGTGCTCCGAGTTTTCCAGCGTTCAGTTCCTTTGTGTTCTCGAAAACCTTGCACATGACTTGATCGCCCAGCTCCAGTGGTCTTGCCTTAACCCTCCTGTTGTAGTAGTTCTCAATCTGGTGCTGGTAATTCTGGATACGCAGCAGAGCTTGATCTCGGCGTTCCTCCAGTTCGTTAAGTGCGTTAAGGAGCATGTCTTCATTGAGCTCGGCGTGTTGCGGCATTTTGGAATGGCGGAGGCTACCAACGTTGACTTCAGCTGGGGCCATAGCTTCGACTCCATAGGCAAGAGAGAAGGGTGTTGATTTGGTCGCCCCTTGGAGTCGTCGCGATGGCTCCGAGGACTCGCCGAAGTTCGCCGCCCAGTGGCCTTTCTTCAAGTCCAAGCGTTTCTTGATTCCATCCATGATGAGTTTGTTAGAAGATTCGGCCTGGCCGTTCCCTTGCGGGTATCTTGGCGTGGAGGGGCTTAGCCGAATGTTCCATTTTCCGCAGAACTCTTTGAAGTTTCCGGACATAAATTGGGAGCCGTTGTCGGTCACTATCTCGTCTGAGGAGACCATGACGGCAAATGGCGTTTTCCAGACGAAACCGCGGACCTCCTTGTCGGTCACTCGCGAGAAGGCTTCTGCTTCGATCCACTTTGTGAAATAATCGTTTAAGACTAAGATGAAGCGACGCCCTCGAGAGCACACCATGGGGCCGATGATGTCCATAGCCCAACGCATGAATGGGTAGGGAGCGGTGGACGTCTGTAGCACTTCGGTTTTGGAGGTTGGACTTTGAAGTCGCCGCTCTCAACCTTCGAAAGGAACTGGGCGTACGCCATCCGACACTCAGATGTGTCGTGCCCCTTGACATCGTGGTATTTTCAGTGCTTGGTGAGGTCGACTCCTTTAGAGGATCCGCACCCGTAGTAGGTGGCGGGTAGTGTGGGTGGAGCCGGCGGGCCTTAGCAGAATTTTCAGGGCTGCGGTCTCGCGATTGTACCGCGTTCCAAGGCTCGCTGCGCATCGAGAAGCTCGTGACTGGTCGGTTGTTTTCGTCGACAACGAACAAGAGACCGTTCTTCGGATTGTTTTTATCGGCATGGGCGTGCTGGCGTGGCTCCTGCTTTGCTTCAGCGGGTTTAGGCATCGGTGTCTTTGCAACGCCATGCTTAACCAAGATTGCTTTGGTATCTTCCTCCATGCGGATGAAGTTGTGCGAGCGGGCGATGGCGTCTTGGAGAGCGTGGAAGGGCTTCGATACAAGTCCTCGGAACTTGGAATCCAGTGCGAGTGTTCATCGAGGCGTCGATGGCGATGTGGTCAGGGATGTCGATCCTGGACACGACCGATTTGAAGCGCTCCATGAAGTCGCGAAGGCTCTGGTCTTTCGTCTGCTTGAGGTTCCATAAGCTGGAAGCTGTCGTTTCTCGCTTGGCAAACATGATGTAGGTCTTTAGGAACGCCGACGAAAGTTCCCTGAAGCTGCTGATGGAGTTTTCCGAGAGTCCTGAGAACCAGGTTAAAGCTTGTTCGTGAAGTGTTTCCACGAACAGTTGACAGTAGGCGGCATCCTTCTCGTCATCGGGTAGTCGAGCGCGAGCCATTGCGATGTTGAAGGCTGTCATATGCTCCACGGGACAGCCGCCAGGTTTATCTTGCGGGGCCAGCGCATCTTTTCGATTTTTGGAAGTTGGCGTCGGTCAAGGCTGGTAAGCGGGAATGCGTTCGGTTGGCGAAGCGCTTCGATCTGTGGCGCTGCACTGGTGACCTTGTGAATGGTGGAACTCATTTGTTGAAAGTTGAGTTTGAGCGCGGCTATCTCACGTATGGTCGTGAGATCTGGACCCGCTGGGGCTGCGTCTGCCGGGGGAGTCTCAGTGGGTTCTAACTCTTCGGGGGCGTCGTCGGCGGCTGGAACCGTAGGGTTAGTGTTGAAGAGTTGTCGTCGGAAAGGTCGAGGGTTACTCGTTTGTCCGGCGGGAGCCGCTGTCAGCGCCGCAACGAGCATAGCGAGTTGAGCTTGGGTTTGCTTCTGTATCTCGTCCTGTTGAGCGAAGCGCGCCATGACGGAGCTCATGAAGTCGAGCGGAAGAGGAGTCTCGGGTTCGGAGGGTGGGTTTGGCTCCTCCCTGACGTCGCCGGAGGTGCTCGGATCTCCAGGCATGATGGATCTGTAACGCTACTTTGTTCTAAGCCCCACGGTGGGCGCCAAATTGTTTGAGGGTAAACCGGTTCAAGAACAATATAAAGAGAGAGGTGGGGCGAACAAAGACGTTTTATAGATCTGAGGTGCGTGATTACAAAACGGATGGAAAGAGTGACTAAACGGCCGGAGAAATACAAGGCGGCGAGTATCTATGAACTTATTGAAACCCTAGATCTAGCCGCTCGAGTATGTGTGTAAAAATCTGGATCCCCTTCTTGCCGTCCTCCTCCTCCCTTTTATAGGCTGCCCCGTTGTTTGACCTAGCTCGTTTCGTGCTTCGCTGGGCCTTTCCTCAGAATGGGCTTTAGAGCCGGCCTGATAAAGTATCTTCGTTGGCCGGTTTCGAATGAGCCACTTTAGCCGCGTGGCTAAAGATGCAACGAAGCCGAGCCATCCCTTTCTTATCTGGGAACCGCGTAGGTCTACTTAACGAGTTGGGTTTCCACATTTGATGGGCCTTGTGGTGGGTGTATCCCATCTCCTACAATACCCTCCAAATCTCTCTCTTGTAAAATCAAAACAGAGAAAGTAATTAGTGTGCGTCTCATTAAATCTATCATAGACCACAAAGTAAGTATTTCCTTTTACCGAGACGGTGAGACGGAAGGCCTCTCCCCCCCAGCCCCAGCCCCAGTCTGGAGTGACATCAAGATCAAGAATCCTCCATGCATGAATCAGATTTAAAATCGTAGATTTGGCATTCTTCCTCAGAGTCAAAACCATCCATAATATACCTCAAGATTTTGTGGTTACAACGGTTATTGTCGTATCCGAGAGCATATGTGTCTGATTCGTAGTAAGGTGTTCTTGCTGGTTGTAATTACCTTGTTTGTCCCAAATACGGGTTCCACACCATTAGGCGTTGTTGGAAATTGTCCTCGTCTCCTGTGACGCATAACAACAAGCCTTCGCAGACAAAAACTTCAGATATCTCAACTTGATTACTTATCTCCTTCACAGAGAATTCTTCTTCATGGAGATGGCATCTCAATGAACACAGATTTATATTCCTTATCATGAACCCTAAAAACTGCTGCTTTGCTTGTGCTTTACATAAAACCGAGATTTGGATAAAGTGTTCCATATTTTACAAGTTGATCTCACAGCTCCTAGAGAAGTTATAGGAACCCTTATGAGTATCTCTTCTACCAGATCACACGAAAGATCAGAGATCGTAGTCATTGTTTGAAGAGGAAATTAGGGTTCTAAGTTCTACCCCTTACCCACTCTTTTATAGACAACAAATAACACACGTTTATTGAGCTTCAATTGAAAAAAACTTTCTTTTTCGGTAAAATTGCCAAAAGAAAAAAAAAACTAGTTTGTTGTTCCTTTGGTATAAAACCAATTTTTTTTTATTTTTTCTCATTTTTATCTTTTGTATTTCTGAAAACTAATAAAATAAATAATTTTGTGAATAAAAAAAATTATTAAAAATATAAACAATTAATAAAACATCCATATACACAATCTGGTAATTTTTTGTTCAAAAACTTGATAAATGAATTTTTTAAAATACGTTATACTAATAGTAGAATGCGTCTTCTACGAAAAATGGTATAGTAGAAAACGATTTCTAAAATAAACACGTTTATCTACTTCTTTTAGAACGCCCATTCTACTATTTACTAAATTTCTAAATAAGAGGAATGCGCATTTTACTAATCGTAAAGATATCCGCTTTCCTTCCGAATGCATCTTCTACTTTTATAAAGTATTCTAAATTTCGGGGAATGTGTTTTCTACAATGTACTCTTACGTCAACTCGAAGTAGAAGGTGTATTCAGGATTTTTATCATTCTTCAAAACTTTTAGAAGGCGCATTCTACGGATAGGAATACCTGACTTTTTGCGAAAATTAATGAAATTTCAGTTAAGAAAATATTCTAAAAATCTTCTAAAAATATTCTAACTTCCTAAAACGTGTTATAGTCGATTTTACTTGTGAAAAAATGATTTTGAATTTTTTTCTTCATCAATCTATGATATCTCCATAGTTTGTCTTGTGATTTTCACAAACTCTTGTTATATTTTTTTAAGTTTAATAAAACTAAAAAATTTACAAACATCTTAAGTTTTTTATAAAAAAAACATTTTAAACGTTTTTATAAAGTTTTTTAATAAAAACTTTTCGTAAAGTTTTATTTTTATTTTTATAAAGTTTAATTTTATTAAAATTTTATTAATTTTTTTTAAAGTTTTATTTTTATTAAAAAGTCTGATAAAATTAAAAAGTTTACAAACGTTTTAAACTTTTTATAAAAATAAAACTTTGTAAAATATTTTGTATAAAGTTTGTTTAAAAGTTTTATTAAAACTTTTGTAAAGTTTAATTTTATTTTTATAAAGTTAACAAATTTTATTTTTATTAAAGTTTTACCAAAAATGTTTTAAACTTTTTATAAAAATAAAATTTGTAAAATGTTTTTATAAATTTTATTTAAATTTTTTATTAAAATATTTTGTAAATTATTTTTATTTTTATAAAGTTTACAAATTTTATTTTTATTAAAACTTTTTAAAAATTTTAATTTTATTTTTATAAAGTTAACAAATTTTATTTTTATTAAAAATATAAACAATTAATAAAACATCCATATACACAATCTGGTAATTTTTGTTCAAAAACTTGATAAATGAATTTTTAAAATACGTTATACTAATAGTAGAATCGTCTTCTGAAAAATGGTATAGTAGAAAGCGATTTCTAAAATAAACACGTTTATCTACTTCTTTTAGAGCGCCCATTCTACTATTTACTAAATTTCTAAATAAGAGGAATCGCATTTTACTAATCGTAAAGATATCCGCTTTCCTTCGAATGCATCTTCTACTTTTATAAAGTATTCTAAATTTCGGGAATGTGTTTTCTACAATGTACTCTTACGCCAACTCAAGTAGAAGGTGTATTCAGGATTTTTATCATTCTTCAAAACTTTTAGAAGGCATTCTACGGATAAGAATACGACTTTTTGCGAAAATTAATGAAATTTCAGTTAAGAAAATATTCTAAAAATCTTCTAAAAATATTCTAACTTCCTAAAACGTGTTATAGTCGATTTTACTTGTGAAAAAATGATTTTGAATTTTTTTCTTCATCAATCTATGATATCTCCATAGTTTGTCTTGTGATTTTCACAAACTCTTGTTATATTTTTTTAAGTTTAATAAAACTAAAAAATTTACAAACATCTTAAGTTTTTTATAAAAAAAACATTTTAAACGTTTTATAAAGTTTTTAATAAAACTTTTTGTAAAGTTTTATTTTTATTTTATAAAGTTTTAATTTTATTAAAATTTTATTAATTTTTAAAGTTTTATTTTATTAAAAGTCTGATAAAATTAAAAAGTTTACAAACGTTTTAAACTTTTTATAAAAATAAAACTTTGTAAAATATTTTGTATAAAGTTTGTTTAAAAGTTTTTATTAAAAACTTTTTGTAAAGTTTTAATTTTATTTTATAAAGTTAACAAATTTTATTTTATTAAAGTTTTACCAAAAATGTTTTAAACTTTTTATAAAAATAAAAATTTGTAAAATGTTTTTTATAAATTTTATTTAAATTTTTTTATTAAAAATATTTTGTAAATTATTTTTATTTTATAAAGTTTACAAATTTTATTTTTATTAAAAACTTTTTAAAAATTTTAATTTTATTTTCTGTTTTTAAAATATTTTTAGTTAATTTAAAAAAAAATTATTAGTTTAATGTGTTTAATTAGATTAATCAAGGGTTACTTTTGGAAATATGAAAAAAGTTATACTAAAGGGACAACTAAATGACGGTTTTATACTATATGGACAACCTTGCTGAATTTTTGTTCTGTTTTGGTAATTTTCTCTTTTTCTTTTCTGGTGTAACCTTGTGAAATTGAATTTTCACGAAGATACTATATATATTTTTAAAAAATTTCGTTGACATACTAATTTTGCTTATTTCTTTCCTTATTTTAATTTGCTTACAATTTATGACTAGTCAGTTTCCATAGGCTCAGATGAGTACGAAATTGTAAGCTGTTTTTTCTGTTTTGTTTAACTTTGCGTATCTAAAACTCAGACTAATTTTTAAAAGGGTGGAGTGACCCACCAATGGACTCTAATTCTGATTATTAAAAGGTAAAATTGACAAAAGAGAAAAAAAAACTAGTTTGTTGTTTGGTATAAAACCATTTTTGTTCATTTTTTCTCTTTTTTACCCTTTGTAATTCTGAAAACTAATAAAATAAATAATTTTGTGAATCAAAAAAATTATTAAAAATATAAACAATTAATAAAACACCCATATACACAATCTGGTAATTTTTTTTTGTTTAAAAACTTGTTAAATAAAATTTTTAAAATATGTTCTACTAATAGTAGAATGCGTCTTCTACGAAAAATGGTATAGTAGAAAACGATTTCTAAAATAAACATGTTTATCTACTTCTTTTAGAACGCTCATTCTACTATTTACTAAATTTCTAAATAAGAGGAATGCGCATTCTACTAATCGTAAAGATATCCGCTTTCCTTCCGAATGCATCTTCTACTTTTATAAAGTATTTTTTATTTCGGGGAATGTGTTTTCTACAATGTACTCTTACGTCAACTCGAAGTAAAAGGTGTATTCAGGATTTTTATCATTTTTCTAAACTTTTAGAAGGCGCATTCTACGGATAAGAATACCTGACTTTTTGCGAAAATTAATGAAATTTCAGTTAAGAAAATATTCTAAAAATCTTCTAAAAATATTCTAACTTCCTAAAATGATTTTGAATTTTTTTCTTCATCAATCTATGATATCTCCATAGTTTGTCTTGTGATTTTCACAAACTCTTGTTCTATTTTTTTAAGTTTAATAAAACTAAAAAATTTACAAATGTCTTAAGTTTTTTATAAAAAAACATTTTAAACGTTTTTATAAAGTTTTTTAATAAAAACTTTTCGTAAAGTTTTATTTTTATTTTTATAAAGTTTAATTTTATTAAAATTTTATTAATTTTTTTTAAAGTTTTATTTTTATTAAAAAGTCTGATAAAATTAAAAAGTTTACAAACGTTTTAAACTTTTTATAAAAATAAAACTTTGTAAAATATTTTGTATAAAGTTTGTTTAAAAGTTTTTATTAAAAACCTTTTGTAAAGTTTTAATTTTATTTTATAAAGTTAACAAATTTTATTTTATTAAAGTTTTACCAAAAATGTTTTAAACTTTTTATAAAAATAAAAATTTGTAAAATGTTTTTTATAAATTTTATTTAAATTTTTTTATTAAAAATATTTTGTAAATTATTTTTATTTTATAAAGTTTACAAATTTTATTTTTATTAAAAACTTTTTAAAAATTTTAATTTTATTTTCTGTTTTTAAAATATTTTTAGTTAATTTAAAAAAAAATTATTAGTTTAATGTGTTTAATTAGATTAATCAAGGGTTACTTTTGGAAATATGAAAAAAGTTATACTAAAGGGACAACTAAATGACGGTTTTAAATTATATGGACAACCTTGCTGAATTTTTGTTCTGTTTTGGTAATTTTCTCTTTTTCTTTTCTGGTGTAACCTTGTGAAATTGAATTTTCACGAAGATACTATATATATTTTTAAAAAATTTCGTTGACATACTAATTTTGCTTATTTCTTTCCTTATTTTAATTTGCTTACAATTTATGACTAGTCAGTTTCCATAGGCTCAGATGAGTCTGAAATTGTAAGCTGTTTTTCTGTTTTGTTTAACTTTAGTATCTAAAACTCAGACTAATTTTAAAAGGGTGGAGTGACCCACCAATGGACTCTAATTCTGATTATTAAAAGGTAAAATTGACAAAGAGAAAAAAACTAGTTTGTTGTTTGGTATAAAACCATTTTTGTTCATTTTTCTCTTTTTTACCCTTTGTAATTCTGAAAACTAATAAAATAAATAATTTTGTGAATCAAAAAATTATTAAAAATATAAACAATTAATAAAACACCCATATACACAATCTGGTAATTTTTTTTGTTTAAAAACTTGTTAAATAAATTTTTAAAATATGTTCTACTAATAGTAGAATGCGTCTTCTACGAAAAATGGTATAGTAGAAAACGATTTCTAAAATAAACATGTTTATCTACTTCTTTTAGAGCGCTCATTCTACTATTTACTAAATTTCTAAATAAGAGGAATCGCATTCTACTAATCGTAAAAGTATCCGCTTTCCTTCGAATGCATCTTCTACTTTTATAAAGTATTTTTTATTTCGGGGAATGTGTTTTCTACAATGTACTCTTACGTCAACTCGAAGTAAAAGGTGTATTCAGGATTTTTATCATTTTTCTAAACTTTTAGAAGGCGCATTCTACGGATAAGAATACCTGACTTTTTGCGAAAATTAATGAAATTTCAGTTAAGAAAATATTCTAAAAATCTTCTAAAAATATTCTAACTTCCTAAAATGATTTTGAATTTTTTTCTTCATCAATCTATGATATCTCCATAGTTTGTCTTGTGATTTTCACAAACTCTTGTTCTATTTTTTTAAGTTTAATAAAACTAAAAAATTTACAAATGTCTTAAGTTTTTTATAAAAAAATGTTTTAAACGTTTTTACAAAGTTTTTAATAAAAACTTTTTGTAAAGTTTTATTTTTTTTTTATTACAAAGTTAAATTTTATTAAAATTTTATTAAAATTTTTTAAAAAGTTTTATTTTTATTAAAAAGTTTGATAAAATTAAAACGTTTACAGACATTTTAAACTTTTTATAAAAATAAAACTTTGTAAAATATTTGGTATAAAGTTTGTTTAAAGTTTTTATTAAAAACTTTTTGTAAAGTTTTAATTTTATTTTATAAAGTTAACAAATTTTATTTTATTAAAGTTTTATCAAAAACGTTTTGAACTTTTTATAAAAATAAAATTTGTAAAATGTTTTTTATAAATTTTATTTAAATTTTTTTATTAAAAATATTTTGTAAATTATTTTTATTTTATAAAGTTTACAAATTTTATTTTTATTAAAAACTTTTTAAAAATTTTAATTTTATTTTCCCTTTTTAAAATATTTTTAGTTAATTTTTAAAAAAATTATTAGTTTAATGTGTTTAATTAGATTAATCAAGGGTTACTTTTGGGAATATGAAAAAAGTTATACTAAAGGGACAACTAAATGACGGTTTTAAATTATATGGACAACCTTGCTGAATTTTTGTTCTCTTTTGGCAATTTTCTCTTTTTCTTTTCTGGTGTAACCTTGTGAAATTGAATTTTCACGAAGATACTATATATATTTTTTAAAAATTTCGTTGACATACTAATTTTGCTTATTTCTTTCCTTATTTTAATTTGCTTACAATTTATGACTAGTCAGTTTCCATAGGCTCGGATGAGTACGAAATTGTAAGCTGTTTTTTCTGTTTTGTTTAACTTTGCGTATCTAAAACTCAGACTAATTTTTAAAAGGGTGGAGTGACCCACCAATGGACTCTAATTCTGATTATTAAAAGGAAAAATTGCCAAAAGATAAAAAAAAAATTAGTTTGTTGTTTGGTATAAAACCATTTTTGTTCATTTTTCTCCTTTTTACCCTTTGTATTTTTGAAAACTAATAAAATAAATAATTTTGTGAATCAAAAAAATTATTAAAAATATAAACAATTAATAAAACACCCATATACACAATCAGGTAATTTTTTTGTTCAAAAACTTGATAAATAAATTTTTTAAAATACGTTCTACTAATAGTAGAATGCGTCTTCTACGAAAAATGGTATAGTAGAAAACGATTTCTAAAATAAACACGTTTATCTACTTCTTTTAGAACGCCCATTCTACTATTTACTAAATTTCTAAATAAGAGGAATGCGCATTCTACTAATCGTAAAAGTATCCGCTTTCCTTCCAAATGCATCTTCTACTTTTATAAAGTACTAGGTGCTTAGTCCCTGCGCAAGCGCGGGGTTATGGACAGAATTTTATCTCAATATTTGCTAGGATTATTGAAGTTGTGAGTTTTGCGTTTTTGGTTGATCATTGTTTTTCAAGTTTTCAGAAGATCCATCTTCATATTCGCGACCGCACTTGTTAAAGTGAACCCTCTACTTCGAAACTTTGTGAGAAGATGTTCGTCGTTAGAGAAGAAATGAATTATGCAGCTCCAAGAGAAGAAATTCCTAATAAACATTTTTCTTCAAAAGTCGTGGTATTTACGTTCGACGACATTCCCTTCGACAAATGGAATGATCGATTGGATGAATTCCATTCATGGATGAATTCAGAAGCCATTACGTCTCCCTGCATCTAGTAATTCAACAATTCACGGCGAGACTATCCGGCACACTTAAAGAATGGTGGAACTCCCTCGGAGAATACATACAGCAACATGTTTATCAAACAACAATTCCATTGCTTCTAGGAGAAATCCACAGAGAATTCATCGGGACACCTATCACTCACTGTGGTGCTTACGGGTGTTTTCAACGTCCTCAATCTCTGGTGAATTTGTCGCGCTACATTCTATTCATACCTTCTTCCCCACATGGTGTTATTGGCTTGCTCTTGGTGGCGTCTCATAATCGGAATGATCTGTTGGCTTAGTTGCAGCCGGAGTGTGACTCATCATCCACCACAGCTAGATAAATCGTGCGAAACCATTTGATAAATCACTCAAAATGCCTGCCCAATCAGTGGCGTACCCAGAAATATTTTTTCGGTGTCATCAAATAAATAAATTATTTAATTAAAATATATTTTAATAATAATAATTTAAAATTAAAATTTTATTATATATTGATTATATATAATATTAGATTGTCAAATTATTGATTAAAAATAAATACAAATCTTCAATTTGGACTAAGAAACGAAAAAAAAAACAATAACTAAATTAAATTGTCTAGCCCAAATATTAATGTGGATCCAAATAAAAACGTAAAATTTATTGGACTTTTGGTATATAACAAAAAGAAACAAATAAAAATTAGGAAAAAAAGGAAGCAAAAAAACGGAAAACAGATGCACTAAAGAGTGTTGAACCCGGGTTGGAAATTTTAGGGGTGATAGAAGAGAATTTAACCAACTGAACTAAGATAGATGTTTGTACATGTTTTACAAAGAAACTATTTATTATTTAAGAAGTATCAGGGGGACCTACAAAAATGCTGACGTGTCGGCTCAAGAGGGAGTGAAGTCCCCCATTATATTATAGATTCTAAATTTCGGGGAATGTGTTTTCTACAATATACTCTTACGTCTACTCGAAGTAGAAGGTGTATTCAGGATTTTTATCATTCTTCTAAACTTTTAGAAGACGCATTCTACGGATAAGAATACCTGACTTTTTGCGAAAATTAATGAAATTTCAGTTAAGAAAATATTCTAAAAATCTTCTAAAAATATTCTTACTTCCTAAAACGTGTTATGGTCGATTTTACTAAAAAATGATTTTGAATTTTTTTCTTCATCAATCTATTATATCTCCACAGTTTGTCTTGTGATTTTCACAAACTCTTGTTCTATTTTTTTAAGTTTAATAAAACTAAAAAATTTACAAACGTCTTAAGTTTTTTATAAAAACAACTTTATAAACGTTTTTATAAAGTTTTTTAATAAAAGATTTTTGTAAAGTTTATTTTTATTTTTATAAAGTTTTAAAAGTTTAATTTTATTAAAAAAATTTTAGAATTTTTTTAAAAATTTTTATTTTTATTAAAAAGTTTGATAAAATTAAAAAGTTTACAAACGTTTTAAACTTTTTTATAAAAATAAAACTTTGTAAATTATTTTTTTATAAAGTTTTAAAAGTTTAATTTTATTAAAAAATTTTAGAATTTTTTAAAATTTTATTTTTATTTTTATAAAGTTAACAAATTTTATTTTATTAAAGTTTTATCAAAAACGTTTTAAACTTTTTATAAAAATATAAAATTTGTAAAGCGTTTTTTACAAATTTTATTTAAAGTTTTTTATTAAAAATATTTTGTAAATTATTTTTTTTATAAAGTTTACAAATTTTATTTTTATTAAAAACTTTTTTAAAATTTTATTTTTATTTTCCCTTTTTTAAAACCTTTTTAGTTAATTTTAAAAAAAATTCTATTAGTTTAATGTGTTTAATTAGATTAAGCAAGGGTTACTTTTGGGAATATGAAAAAATTATACTAAAGAGACAACTAAATGATGGTTTTATACTATATGGACAACCTTGCTGAATATTTGTTCTGTTTTGACAATTTTCCCTTATTAAAATAAACCCTAAAATAGATCTATATCCACATGACCACAAAATGTATTGAAGTACCTTCAAACTTAAATTGCTTAGCAATTTCAAAGTCTGTTTACCAATAAACCACCACCTTGTAGTTAAACGTGATCTTTTTTGACAACTAAGAGCATCTCCAATCCTATTCCAAACCTCACTCCAAACTCTATTTTACAGTAAAATCATCAAATCTACTCCAAAATAGAGTAATAGACATGATTACTCTAAATATTGAGTGAATCAACTTATTACTCCAAAATGGAGTTGAACCTTTTTTATTTGTAAAATGGTCCTCCACATTTAGATATTTTTTTTGTTAATAAAATATTAGGTTAAGATCCGCGCCTTGTGCGGAATGAACATTATATATATATATAAGTTTTGTGTATTATATGTTTTTATATATTATGAAACAATGAATATATATTTTATAATTAAAAAGTCAGTAATTGACGTAGATAATTAAATTAGTTCGAACACATACATAAATTTACTAATACAAATAATCACTTTTTCTATAATATATATTGTATATTTTTAATATCAATATCTATTAAATGATGCTTTTTACTTATATGGTTTTTGATCATTTGTATATTGTTATAACAAAAGAATTTAAATCACTAATAACAAAATTTTCATTTAGGGTTAATAGTTTTAGTAATTTGTTATTTTTAAAAAAAATATTCAATGCAAATTTCAAAATTTAAAATACAAACAATCATTTTTTTCTATCATATATATAGTATATTTTTAATATCAATATCTATTAAATGATGCTTTTTACTTATATGGTTTTTGATCATTTGTATATTGTTATAATAAAAACTTTAAATCACTAATAACAAAATTTTCATTTAGGGTTAATAATTTTAGTAATTTGTTATTTAAAAAAAATATTCAATGCAAATTTTAAATTTTAAAATACAAACAATCACTTTTTCTATAATATATATAGTATATTTTCAATATCAATACCTATTAAATGATGCTTTTTACTTATATGGTTTTAGATCATTGTATATTGTTATAACAAAACATTTAAATCACTAATAACAAAATGGAGAAATTTCAATTATACACTTTGTGGTGTACCACTTTTCACTTTTACCACCACTAGATGGACATTTTCAAAAATACATTCTTCATTAAATGGCAAAAGACTAAATTAACCTTTCCTTATCTTCAACCATAAACGCCACTTTTTAGATCTATCTTCTCTCTCGTGGAGATCCGCCGTCGCGTATTCATGAGTTTCACGGTGTCCGTCTTTAACGAGTTCGTCGTCTTCTTCATCAAGCTTCTCTTTCGTCTTCCTCAAACATGCCGTTGCTGTATTTATGAGCTTCACCGTGTCTGTCTTTAACGAATTCGTCGTCTTCTTCATCGAGCCCCTCCGTCGTCGTATTCATGAAATTCAGTGTGTATGTCTACGATGTATTATGAAAGTAAGACCTTTTAAATTAGCTTCTCTCTTTCTTCCAAATATGTTGATTTAGTTTTTTTTTGGCTGATTAGTGACAATTCTGTCTATCTTGGTTCCTTATAATTTCCGGAAAAGTTTCCAATGAAACAATCAAACAAGATTGCTTTAGACTTCTCATTTGAACATGTTGATCTAAAAGAAACAGTTTTGATAGTGAATATTGAGTTTGGCAACTTAGAACCATTTATAAATCTGGGTTTTAAGTAATTTTAGGGTTTTCTCCTTTCTGTTATCCAAAAATAGAATACAGTTTATTTGGATTTGTCATCTGAAGGGTTCCGGCTAAGAGAGAGATTATCGATAGTAAACACTGCATATTAAAGAATTATAACCCCTTATAAATCTAGATTTTAGGTTATTGTTGATAATGCAACTCAACGATTTACAGGGTTCTATAAAAGAAGTATTTTTAACAAGAGTTGTATATGTCTATACATATAAATGTGTGAACTCAAGAAGTCTTTTGTTGTGTTATCCTATATTATTTGTAATATTTTTGTCGAAATACATGAACACTATGCTTATCCATCTTAGACCATGATTAAAAGTTCATATCATTGTTTTATTAAGTTCATATCATTGATGCTTCAGACTTCTCATTTGAACATGTCGATTTAAGAGAGGTATTTTCCAATAGTACACTGCATATTAAGGAATTATAACCCCTTATAAATCTGGGTTTTAGGATATTTCTGATAATACATCTCAACAATTTACAAGGTGTTATAAAAGAAGTTCTTAAACAAGAGTTCATCGTATATATCTATAGAACAACATATAAACGTGTGAACATGAGAAGTCTTGTGTTGTGTTATCGTATATTCTTTGTAAGACTGTTACCAAAATATATGAACATTATGCTTGGATAAGGTATCTTTACACGATTAAAAGTTAACATTATCTTTTTATTTCGTCAGGCAGTTAGATAGCAATGAATTTTGCACATCTTCGTGATTTTATATGGGTTTATAAATTTGTAAATTAGAGATTTGGGAGACTTATAAAACTTGTTTATTTTTTGTTACATCTTTTGGTTAATACAATGTTTAGATTCTCTAAGGAATACAAACATTTGGTGACTAGCATCAGATCTTAATGACATAGATTTTGACAGTGTTGTACAATTAGTTCAACAAGGATATAAAAAGAAGAAAAGTTAATGGGAACAAAATTTTGTGGATTTAATTTTTGCAGTATATGATATAGAGCAATAACACATGAAAGAAGATAAAAGTGAAGAGAAAAGAAATTTTAAGGGCAAATAAGAGTTTATAAATCATTTACCAAAGTTTATAAAACATTTTTGTAAGTTTATAAGCGATTTATAAATGTTTATAAATTATTTGTAAGAGTCTCTAAGATGTATGGTTCACTTTCTCAGATCAACCAATGAGGGTAGATCTATGATTATTGATGAATGTAAATAATTTATAAGGGTTTATAAAAGCAATTTATAAACTATTTAAAAAGTTTATAAAAATGTTATGAAAGCATATATTCAATTTATAAGGGGTATTATAAGAGTTGCATAGGTTTATAAATCAACTAAAAGAGTCTATAACCATTTAGAAAGCTTTATAAAACAACTTATAATGGTTTGTATAATAGTTTATAAGGGTTTATAAAGGTATATAAATAATTTATAAGGGTTTATAAAAATAATTTATAAAATTGATACACCATTATAAAATAATTTATAAGGGTGTGTAAAATTATTTGTAGGAGTCTATAAACCATTTATAAAGACAGATAAGATTTGTAAGTCCGACAAAGGAGGTTTCTTCGTTCGTGGAGCTGAAGCGGTGGGTCTGAAGCGGTGGAGCATTGTTCGCTGTCCGCATGTATCTCAGAATCTGCCATGTATCATCATCTCTTTATAAAACATGCACGTGTTCTTTATTTTTATGAATTTAATCTTGTGTATCAAAGTGTTGGGATTTAAGCCGAAAGACTTGTGCCCATAATTTCAGCCCATGAGGCTTAAATGAAAAGAATGTTGACGAAAAAAAAGATTTATAAGGGTTTATAAAAGATTATGTTGAATGAGGAATTTGGTGAAATAGAGAATTCACACCTTGGAAGTGTTGTAAAACTGGCTAGAAAGAATAACATTCAATTTATAAAAACAATTTATAAACCATTTATAAAGTTTTATAAAAAAGTTATGAAAGTTTATAATCAATTTATAAGGGGCATTATAAGACTTATATATGTTTAAAAATCAACTAAAAGAGTCTATAACCATTTAGAAAGGTTTATAAAACAATTTTTAATGGTTTGTATAGTAATTTATAAAGGTATGTAAATAATTTATTAGGATTTATAAAAAAATTTATAAAGTTTAACCTTTATAAGGGTATGTAAACAAGTATTAGGAGAGATATATGATTTTTTAGTATAAGAGATGTGTCTGAAGAAGATGAGAGAGAAGATGGTGTTAAGAAGCCAACTCTGAAACTTTTATAAAGCTTTGTAAATCTGTAATTCTTTTATCGCAAAAATCACGTTCTTGTTCAGAGTCCTTCTTGCTTCTTCAAACAGCTCATAACCTCGTCGATCTTCAAAATATGAATACAAGCAAGTCACATATTATTCCTATGCACAAACACTCACTTCTAAAAACAAGATTCACTATAACTTAACTCAGAAAAATTGCATTTCAAAGTTCAAACACGTCAATTAGATTTGGGACTTTACATAGATTCAATCGAACGAATTTACTCAATTAAACTCAGAATTCAAATCCACCGACACAAACTATCTCGAGTTTGTTGGTCGTGTTCACTGGAGTCGGTGTTCATCGAACATCGTTGATCTCATCGGTTTGGTCAGAGCAATTGAATATGGTTACGGAGCGTCGTTGGTTTCGTCAGATTTGGTCACAAGAGTGTTGATGATTTCGTCGAATTTGGTCAACAGATCTCTTCGTTTTTCACTGGATCTCTTCGTTCATCACCGAAGCTTTTCATTCTTCGTCGGGGCTCTTCGTCCTTCTCTAGATCTTCTCAGTGTCTGGGATTGGTTTCATGCCGGAAAGAAATTATGCGTTCGTGTGAGTTCGTGTGAAAGATCGTCTTTTTCGTCTGAGCCTGTAGAGTTTGTTAGCTTCGTCGGAGAACTCACTAGCGCTGTCATATCCGTCGGAGAACTCGTCAGCACCGTCAAATCTAGCCGGAATTGATCTCGTTCATGTATAGATGGAGAGATCGATTTAAAATTGGGAGAGAAAGGGAGTAGAGTAGGAATAATTATTCAAGGGTACAATGGTATTTTGCCTATTAAAAAATTAATGGTAAAGTTGATTAAAGTATAATTGAAAAGTGGTATAAGGAAAATGATATTTTTGGCAATTCCCCTAACAAAATTTTCATTTAGGGTTAATAGTTTTAGTAATTTGTTATTTTTTTAAAAAAGTATTCAATGCAAATTTTAAAATTTAAATATTAAGTTGTCAATATTTTTTCAAAGCTATTATCAAAATTAAATTTTTGTTCAAAGCAAATTTCGAAATTTTAATACTTATGTATGTTTATATGGTATATAGTTTAATTTAAATGATGCTAATTATATATATATATATATATATATATATATCTTTTAATATTAATATTTATTAAATAGCATTTCCTATTTATATGATTTTGTAATTATTGTACCTTGCTATAATAAAAAAATTTAAATCATAGATCACAAAAATTTGAATGTGAGACTTTTAACGGTTTAAGTAATTTATAATCGTTTTTAAAAAACGAAAATATAACATATATAGAAAATTTTATTTTTATTATATGGTTAATTGGTTTTTTAATTTATTTTAATAATTTAAAATTAAACAAATATGATAGAGGATACAATTTTTTTATCAAATATTATTATTCAAAATCATTAATTTCATATATACGTTAACCATATTAGGATCCGTAATATTTATTTAAAGAAAGAATGAAGAACATTAATAATGAATTTATGGTTAGTTTAATAAAAAGCTTATGATATATTTAGATTGAATAATATTTTTTTCTAAGGATTCTAAGATTTATTGTAGTGATGACACGTGTCTACCTCAAACGTTGTAATGTTTCTCAAATAATATATAAGGGATTGTTAATTATAAATAAGTATATTAATATTATTTTACTATATATATTATAAAATATACTGTTAATATTTCTTAATTATATAAATAGCCATCTAATGTACTATTTAATGCAACAAAATATATATAATATAAAACATATATTATATAAAACAGTCCATTTGTGTTTAAGCCATGTAATGTAATTTTTAATGCAATAAATGTTTCATTTTTAAATCTTGTTGAGTAATTTTATTTAAATAATAAAAATTCAATTGTGATTAATATTGCATCTAATAGAAATGTTACAAACTGAAAATGGACTATTTTGCAAATAGTATAAATGAAAAGTGATATTACTAATTTTTAAATAAATATAAAATATAATATATTAGAAATATTCTATTTTTGGAGTAGAATATGAAGTAAGGCCACCTCCAACTAAGGTTTTTAAAAGGGATTCTAAAACAAGACCCAAAAAGTTAACTAAAATGAGTTAAAAGTCAAGAACCGGTGTTTAATATGAAAATTTTAGAACAGGTTAAAACCCCTTACGTGTCCCTTTAGTATTAGGTAATTAATTTTCTTCTGTTTCTCTCTTCCTGGTCCCAACTAAGAGGACCATTAACTCTGACTAGGGTTTAGCCCGCCCTACGGGCGGGTGATCAAGTGAGTGAATAACATATTTAAATTTTAATAAACTATTGCAATTTAATTTATTTTTATTTAATTTATTATTAAATTTTACTATTTGTTTCTAAATCACTATCTATTTTATTATTCCATTTTGAGACTATATTTGCTAGACCATTAAATTTTACATGTAAATGAATTTGTTTTAATATTTTTGTAAATTATTTTCTAATTTAACAATGAAAATAAGAATAAAATTTTTTAAAAAAAAATTTAGATTAATTTTCTTTTTATTTGTTTTTTTCCTTTTTATACAACTTTTTTTAAAGATTTGCAATATTTTATTTAAACTTTTGAATTATATGATATGAAAAAGCAATAGCAGATTCATTATATCATTTTATGAAAAATAATACTTACTGATCATTACTATTTGAATATATATATATATATATATATATATATATATATATATATATATATATATATATTCTCTATATATATTATAAAATATACTGTTAATATTTCTTAATTATATAAATAGCCATCTAATGTACTATTTAATGCAACAAAATATATATAATATAAAACATATATTATATAAAACAGTCCATTTGTGTTTAAGCCATGTAATGTAATTTTTAATGCAATAAATGTTTCATTTTTAAATCTTGTTGAGTAATTTTATTTAAATAATAAAAATTCAATTGTGATTAATATTGCATCTAATAGAAATGTTACAAACTGAAAATGGACTATTTTGCAAATAGTATAAATGAAAAGTGATATTACTAATTTTTAAATAAATATAAAATATAATATATTAGAAATATTCTATTTTTGGAGTAGAATATGAAGTAAGGCCACCTCCAACTAAGGTTTTTAAAAGGGATTCTAAAACAAGACCCAAAAAGTTAACTAAAATGAGTTAAAAGTCAAGAACCGGTGTTTAATATGAAAATTTTAGAACAGGTTAAAACCCCTTACGTGTCCCTTTAGTATTAGGTAATTAATTTTCTTCTGTTTCTCTCTTCCTGGTCCCAACTAAGAGGACCATTAACTCTGACTAGGGTTTAGCCCGCCCTACGGGCGGGTGATCAAGTGAGTGAATAACATATTTAAATTTTAATAAACTATTGCAATTTAATTTATTTTTATTTAATTTATTATTAAATTTTACTATTTGTTTCTAAATCACTATCTATTTTATTATTCCATTTTGAGACTATATTTGCTAGACCATTAAATTTTACATGTAAATGAATTTGTTTTAATATTTTTGTAAATTATTTTCTAATTTAACAATGAAAATAAGAATAAAATTTTTTAAAAAAAAATTTAGATTAATTTTCTTTTTATTTGTTTTTTTTTCCTTTTTTATACAACTTTTTTTTAAAGATTTGCAATATTTTATTTAAACTTTTGAATTATATGATATGAAAAAAGCAATAGCCGATTCATTATATCATTTTATGAAAAAATAATACTTACTGATCATTACTATTTGAATATATATATATATTCTCTATATATATTATAGTGGTGTGTCCGCGCTACACACAAAATTCTAAATTTTGTGTTATTCGTGTTATGTAATTGTATGTTGGTCTGGTGTTGTCAGTTCTGGGATGTCTGCATGTTGTATTGTTAGAACTATATTGGTGATACGGTGAAAGATGAACAAATTTTCCGATCAGTTGGGACCGCTTATGGTTTGTTTGTGGGTATAGCTCTTCTATGAGTTGTTGATGTGTGTGCATGTCATTTTTATATCTCAGACCAGTGTGTGAGGTAATGGTTATGATTGTTCGAGATGTTGGTACATAAATTCATGATGATGTTATTACCAGTCATGGAGGTGCCCATAAACCTTTGCAAGGTGGTTGTTGGCTTCTTGCTATCAAATATTTTTTATAACTCCTTCAGAACTTGGTCTTCTGACTTTATAGTTGATGATCCTTTTGATAACGCTTTCTTCTTGTTTCTATTTCATTTACAGTATCAAAAATATATAACTGAAGATACTCTGGTGGTTCTTCGTCAACATGCAAGAGTGAACCAATACGGTGGTGGCTTTGATCATGTATTCGGTAAGTGAATGATCAGGTTTCCAGTGATAGTATGGTGGACCTGAGAACCCATTGAAGTGAAAGCAAGCATTCCATGCACTACAATATTATAGACTTCTAGATTCCCCACTTCTCTGCGGAACTACTTGTGCAGGTGGATTATGGCGATGGTGACCTGCAGTTAGAAAATATGGGACAACATGTTAGTATACACAGGAAATTTTTCTGAGATACGAAGAATTGGTTGCAGAAAGGTTGGTGACCATTTACCAAGGGTAGGAGGTGAGAACCTTTTTGAATCCCTCATTTTTTTCCCTAGCTAGTCTTGCAGCTTTTCAGAGATGCAAATATTTTTGATCATGGAACCTTATCCACTTAACTAAATTCCAGAGATTTGGAACATGATTCATGACCTGCAACTTGGCTACTTCTTTTGAATGTTGTAGCAGGGGTCGTCATATATTTTAACCATGTCCTTTGCTCCATAGATTCTGCAACATTAAAACATGGAGAAGACTTATAGAATATTAGGGAAACTGATCGGCTAGGTGTTTATTAAATATGTCTTTCAATACCTTTCCTTGTCTTGGCTAACCGCTAGAGTCCCGCTGCGACCTTCATTCTTTGCTGTTCTTGATGTGTTAGACTCTTTAATGAATGGATGTTGGGTGTTGCTTCTCCTCCTTTTACTTTAGTTGTTTGTACCAAAGTAACAGTCTGTAAATTCTCCCAGGCCTGGAATCACATCTGAGTCCTCATTGGATGTTTCTTGGGAGCGCATGAATCCCTTGAGGTGCCTGCAATTTTATTCTTATGTTAGTACAAAACATTGGCCCTCACTTGAGTGAGGAAAAGTAGACAAAGGTTTTGTTTGGTTGGTGTTTAAGAAAGATAATCTGTGATTCTGGAACTCCCTTGCTAATAAGCAAAGATAGAGCATTCACTGCAGAGTTTCCTGTTAACACCCTTAGATGTTAGACATTGTGGTTAACCTTTGTTTATAGCTTTTAGTGTGGGTTACTACGAAGTACGAACCTGAAGCTAGAACATGGTCAAGGCTTGCGATATCTTTTGGTAACTTCTCATATATCAACTGCAAGGAAAGATCATTCAATCATTGAACTGAGATGTGTGAGAAAACGTATTCTCGGAGAAGAGAAACAGACCTGACGACCATCATTATTCTCTCTGTGGGTTAAGATTTTGCCAATCTTAATACTGTTGCATAAGCTCTTAGCGCCTTCTCAATTCTTTCTCCACCGTAAATACCAAAAACATAGAGCTAAGCAGAAACACAACCTGGAAAAAAAAATTAGAAAGTATAATGATCTGATATCAGTGTTTACAAACTTGCTTTCTTCTTTGCCTGGACTTGGATTATACCTTCATTGAAGTCCTCATGATTCTCCTGAGAACACATACAACAACAGAGAACTCATTCTATAAAAAACCAGATAAAACTTTGCATCATAAAGAAGCGTAAAAAAATCTATATTCTTACCTCTGCAGCCTCTACCCATACTCCTTTCAGTTGAGCCATTGAAATCATCTGTCGATCTTGCAAGCTCCTCAAATTGATTTTATTACAGCAAAAAATAAGTTGTCCGAAAAAGAAAGGTCTCTAACCCAATAAAGGTCCCACCTTTTGCAATCGGCTGATCCCGTAGAGACGTCGTTGATATACATAGCGATAAGAGACTTACCCGGTGGATTTCATGGATGTAGCTGTAGATTTATTCTGTCAAAATTTTTGATTAGGGTTGGAGTCGAGATCAGATGAAGCGCTTCATATAGAAAGAGAAGAGGGGGAGGTGGAACGGAAAAAGATTAAAGATCTTAACAGATTGGTGTGAGAAGAAACCATTAAAAAGGATTCTGGATCATAAAAGATTGATGAAGAGACGGTAACGACATAAGGCGAAGTGCATATATCGGTGACGACAAAGTCTAAGAGATAGAGAATATGACGTGGCCAATTAAGTCTTTTTCATTGGCTGATTTTTTAATCTGACGTGGACACCCTTTCCATGGCTCATATTCTCCTTTTATTAGTGTATAGATTCTTAAATGGGTTCTTAAGGGGTGAGTCCCACAGTTTTAATAAAAATCGTGTCTTCTGTGTCTTCTGTAAGGAGCGACTTTAACTTGGTTCTTGCACTGTTCGCGGACTCCACTGATATGTGCTGGTTTGCGATTGGTTCATTTTTTTTATCAGACAAAAAAAATCACCTAAGAACCCACGTAGGGTAAATGGTGCTCTAACACCACGGTTCCTTCTTCTCTTGTACGATGGACGAACAGAGGATGATGATGATGATTCACCCACCACCATTGATGCAATCTTCCTCTGCTTCTAGTTCTTCCTCTGTTTCTTCTTTTGTTTCTTCTTTGTCAAATGTCCCGTACTTAGAGGAGATAGAGTCAGCGTGAGGAACATCTAACGTTACTGCTCGCCTTAACGCTGCTTTATACTCCAAGATGTGATCTCTTGCTAATGATTCTTGTCTCTCCATCCTCTGTTTCTCTGGTATCTCCATTCTCTTCTTCCTCTCTAACATCAGCTGCAGATGCAAAGCTAGAATCAGTAATCGGTGAAGATTTAAAGAAGGTTGGTGGGAGACTTACGTTGAGAGCTCGCTGAGCTTCTCGTTCGATCGAAATGATGGTGTGGTCTGATGTTGCGTTACAAGAAAGTACAATGTGTTTGAACCTTCCGTCTACTGGTACTGCTGTCTTCACAACCGGAGGGAATCTTCCTAATCTGCAACAAAAAATTACCAAAAAGATCAGAATGCACAACCAAGTGAGTGTGAGTAATATCTATAAATTTGTGTGTTGTGTACCTGCAAGGCAAACTGTCCGCGCAGAAACAAAACACAAACCCATTATAAGGAAGCTGAGTGAACTAACAAAACCTCTTTGCAAGTAAAAGAGAACTTTCCAGAGGGTAAGAGTGTACCAAAAGCCTTAAAGTGTCTCTAAGGAGCATGCAAAACATACAAAGAAGCATTTTTCAAGATTTCTGTTTTACTTAAGCAGACAGACTTCTGAGAATGGTGTGAGCTATCTTTGAAAGTTTCAAAAAGAAAACAACATACTTTCATAAACCCTCTGCACATAGAATGTTCTTAACTAAGATAGCTTTACCGAAAAAGAGACTTGAATATGTCTTCTAAAGGAGTAGCTGTCCTGGGAAAGAAGTCATCCTAAAGCAAATACAACAAATAATTTGGAAAACAACATTCAGAATGAGCTTAGGCGGCCATTTGATGTATTTAACACACACACACCTGAAGCAAAACAGAGTTGATCACATCCGCATATCTAACAGCCAAGTTCAACGACATACACCTCGAAGGCGCAATAGCAAAACACCTGACTAATCGTTTTTTTCTTATTTATGATTTGTATTTATATTTTTAATATACTTTATGGCATGTTTATTTATGCTTTTCTTTCATGTTTGTTTAAAATTTAAAATTATAAATTTGTATTTGTATTTTTAATATGCTTTTATGTTATTTTTGTTTAAATTTTATGAAATCCAATCATTTGTAAGTTTTGTAATAATTCAACTTCTAAAATTAAAAAAAATTAAGAACTTCAAAGAGATTCTACCATTGGACCATAACAAATTTAATTACATTACAAGAGATTCTAAACTTCACAAATAACAAAATTTACAATTAAACTAATCATTAGAATCCATTATATGGGTTATCGGTTATAACCATTAGAGATGGTCTAATACATTGGAGCAAAACTTAATTTCATTTTTGGAGTTACTCTATTTTGGAGTAGAAAATGGAGTAATACATTGGAGATTTTCTGACTATCTCAATGTTTTGAAAACTGGACCGGATACCGACTCGGTGTAGCTACTGGTTGACTGGTTGGATCGGTTCAACCGGTCGAACCGGGTTTTTTATCTATGAAACTTATATATATATATATATAATATATTTATATTATATGAACTTTACTTCTACATATAATACATTCTCTATTCTTTTCTATAATTAACTAAATATAAACAATAAACATAAATCTAACTGTATATATAGTAAAATAAAACTGAATAGTGAATACTATGTAAACTAAAATTGATAAAATCATACTATGATTTACAATTAAAATTATCATATTTATTTATTTTTTACAACTAAATCTCAAATTTTATGAATATGGTAAAATAAAGATAGTATATGAAAGTCAAAAATATATTTTTCACATTGTTTCTTAAGATAATAAAAGATCAATTAAATAGTGATAGTTGAACACTAATTATAAAATACTAAATTTTAGCTAGTAATAGTTGAAAACACTTAATTATATGTTAATTTTTATGAACCGGGTTTTTCAATTGACTCGGCTCACCGGTTTTACCGGTTTTTTACAAATCCGAGTTTTAAACCGAACCGGACTCGGCTTCTTCAGCTAGTCATGGTCGAACCAGTTCGACCGGCCGGTACGGTCCGGTTTTCAAAACACTGGACTATCTACATTTTCACATTTGATGGGTATATGATGATTATACAGGGAAGCAAAAAAACTAAACTTAGGCTCTTGATCTTTAAGCATTGTTCACTAGCAAAATCTCTGCACCTAAACTCAGATTCTGATCCAAGAAGCCCCTAACTTCTCCTTCATTTTAAGACATCTGTGGCACAATGAGATCACTATCCAAGTTATACCAGAGTCCATTGATCTTTCTCATCACAACCCAATGTCTGCTTCTCCAAAGCCCACCGTATCTTTTTACAGGAACGTTCAGCACAATACCCATCAGAGCATCTGTACCAAGATCAACAGAAGAAGCTCCATGACGCTTATCATGCCACACAACACTCTTGCCTTTTCCCTTCCAGAGTTGCGATCGTCACGTTTACGTCGTAGTTTCCTGTGAGCGTGTTGTGATGAAGCTTGAGGAGGAAGGAGAGTGCTGCCCACGTTTCTTTGTTCGGATCATCGGCCACGTACGAGTTTCTCCGCGATTGAGTTCAAGCTTTCCCGCGTGAATGCGTTCTTAAATCTCATATCATCATCGGTGAATCTCTACTGAGAAGGAGAGATCGAATCACCTTGTTGAGAGAGTGCAAGAGGCAAAATTGCAGTCTCTGCTGATAGATCTGAGATTAGCTTCCTTCCATCTTTCAGGCCAAGAAATTAGGGTTTATCTTGAGAAACCAAAGTTCATCTCTCAGTTTCCAGATGATGAAGACGATAGGCTTGGATGAGTACCGGACTGTGTGCCGTTTTGGTAATTTGAATATAACGTACATGCCGTTGTCTTCATTTGTCAGCAGAACGTCTCGTCCTTTTACTGGCTGGCTTATTAATTTATTAAATGCACCAATCAGATATCTATATCTCTCTGGCTTTCTGGTCATATGTACAGTACATTCTGTTACAAATCACACTATAATGTTGCAAGCTGTGTTGAATAATTCTTTGTTATAAGGTTCTGAATTGAAAAACACAGCTCGTTTCTTCTCTTCATTAATGAAGCTGTAACACAAGGGATGGCTTCCAAATTAATTTTAAACAAGTTGCTCCACAAAACCTCATTGGGCTAAATCTTAGTTGTAACCCAAATTGCCATCCCAAACATAGGACTGCCCATGTATAAAGCTGCTAGATTCTCTTCTCCCAAAGAAGAGATGGGAGAAAAATTAGGATAATTACTGTGGTCTTGATACCAAGGCAGAGGAAGCTTCTCTTTAAATCTCTCTCTTGTGAAATCAAAACAGAGAAATAAACCAGTGTACGTCTTATCATATCTATCGTAGTCAACAAAGTAAGTATTGCCTTTCAGCGATGCGCTGAAATGGAAGTACATTTTGCCCCAGTTTGGAGTGACATCAAGATCAAGAGTCCTCCATGTATCAATCAGACTTTAAGTCGTAGATAGCTGAGATGGATTCATGTTTTTGTTGCCTTGTGTTGCTCAAATTCTTCAGATAAAGATAGCTGAGTGGACCTGAAGAAGGATTTACTGACAATAGTTAAGGAGGCTTCCAATATTTTGCTCCACCTCTTTGACTGGCAAAGGTTATGGACTACTTGGCAAGGTAAGTTATCATTTACTAACTCTCTCGAACTAAAAGTCGACAGTTTTGACTACAAGTTGCAATTTTTAAAAATGCATTCCGTAACTTTACGGCTCTTAACGTTTTCGTAAGATGTCTATTTCTATCTTTTGGCGTCCTGGTGGCAAAGTCATAGTTGTTGAGTTTGAGATGGATCAAATCTCTAGAAAAACAAAGAATTATAAGAACAACTTTTCTTATTAGTTTTAGAAACTACTCAAAACTAAAGCTCTCAATGTTTCTGTCTTAGATCTTATGGAACACCTCTCCATTAGGTCTATATTTATATGAAAGACAATTTCTTTTAACATGTGGGATATGAAAAACACAAACCTAATCTAATAGAAAACTTCCTTTTCCTATTTCTAGATTTCATTTTTGTGTTTATCCTTAACATATTAAACATCTAATAATATGTTAAGTTTCCACAAGCTTGGAATTATCCAACATTCACCCCCTTAATTCCAACTTGAATTAGGGAGATCAATCTCTTGAACTCCAATTAAGCTCCTCATTTGCTTGAACTTAATCCTTGCTAATGGCTTGGTAAGGATGTTGGCCTTCTGCTCAACACCCGACACATGCTCCACTTCGATTTGCCCATTCTCCACACACTCACGAATGAAGTGATACTTCTTGAGTACATGCTTACTCCTTCCATGGAAAACTGGATTCTTCGTTAGAGCAATGGCTGATTTGTTGTCGATCCTAAGCATGACCCTCTTGTCTTCTTCGCCTAGTATCTCACTTAACAAATCCTTGATCCATATAGCTTGCTTCGCTGCTTCTGTTGCCGCCATAAACTCTGCTTCGCATGATGACAATGCAACCGTCTGTTGCTTCTGCGATGTCCAAGTGATCAATGATGAACCATAATAGAATGCATGTCCCGATGTGCTCCTCCCATCATCGAGATCAATGTTGTGACTGCTGTCACTATAACCAACGACACTCCTTGACCCATCTCTCTTGAAGAACAGACCGAAGTTTGTTGTTCCTTTGACATACCGTAGTATGTGCTTGATGGCTTGTCCATGAGAGTCTCTCGGATTGTGCATGTATCTGCTAAGAACGCCCACTGCGTAACACATGTCTGGTCGTGTGTGAAGCAGATACCTCAAACATCCTATGATTCTTCTGTACTCCGTAGCATCTATCTCTTGTTCATCTTCAGCCTTTGAGATCTTCAAGTTCGATTCCATTGGAACTTGAGTCGCGTTACACGTCTCCATCTTTGTGTCACTCAGGATTCCTTGAGCATACCTCTCTTGCTTTATTCTGATTCCGTCTGCTCCTTGAATCACCTCTATGCCAAGGTATCGTTAGCTTACCCGATCGACATCTCGAACTTCTTTGACATCTCCTCCTTGAAGCGGCAATCACCTTAAGAGAAGTTCCTGTCACAAATAGATCATCAACGATATGGCAATGATCAAGGCGTCTCCACCTTCAGTCTTGCGGTACACTGATGGTTCCTTCGTGCACTTCTCAAATCTCATCGCCCGAGAACCTGATCGAGTTTCAAATTCCATGCTCTGGGCGCCTGGCGTAACCCATACAAAGCCTTGTGTAACACATAAACTCGATCCTCTTCTCCTTTCTTCTCGAAACCTTCGGGTTGAGTTACATACACTAACTCCTTTAGATCTCCATTCAAAGCGGTCTTCCGTCCATGTGATGTATCTCCCAACCATTGGTCGCAGCAAGAGCTATTAAGAGCCTGATAGTTTCGAGACGTGCCACGGGTGCAAACACTTCATCGAAATCTATTCCTTGTCTTTGAACATAGCCTTTTGCCACAAGTCTCGCCTTATACTTGCTCACTGTACCATCCGCCTTTCTCTTTATCTTGTAGATCCACTTTAACCCTATAGGTTTCACACCAGCCAGTCTATCCACAAGCTCCCATGTCTTGTTTCTTGTGATAGATTCTAACTCAGCCACCATAGCTTCAACCCATTCTCTTACGTGTGCAGCCTCAAAGTAGTTCTCTGGCTCGCCATCTACTGTGAGCAACAACATTGCACTTTCTTGATCTGCAATTAACACATAATCATCGAGATATCTTGGTTTCGTTATGGCTCGGCCGTGTCTAGTCACCAACGGTTGCACTTCACCGTCTTGGTTATCATTGTGATCAGTATCTTCTTCTTCTTCCTCATCTTGGTCAATAGCTTCCTGTTCATGATCATCACCTTGATCATTACCTTCTTCTATCTCACCCTCATGTGGAAGCTTAAGCATACTTGGTTCACAATCCGCTTGGTTTGTTGTAGACGACCAATCCCAAGCTTTCTCTTCTTCAAAAATCACGTCTCTACTCACCATCACACTCCCTGTGACTGGATCATAGAGTCTATATGCTTTGGAACCCGGCTCAGTTCCAAGATTGACCACAGACTTCGATCTCTCATCCAACTTCTTCAGATGAGTGACGCATATCTTCGCATGTGCTACACAACCGAATATCCTCAAGTGCTCGATATTTGGTTTCCTGCGTGTGAGGCACTCATATGGCGTCTGATTCTTCAAGGCTTTTGTAGGAACTCTGTTGATGAGGTAAGTCGAATGTCGAACAGCTTCTCCCCACAAATAGTTCGGTATCTTCATTGCCTTCAGCATATTTCTTGTCATTCCCATCAAAGTTCGGTTTCTCCTCTCCACAACACCGTTTTGCTGAGGTGTGTAAGGCGCAGTGAGATGCCTTTTCACTCCATTCTCTTCACAGAACAGATTGAACTCAGCTGAGGTAAACTCTCCTCCTCTATCGGTGCGAAAGGTTTTAATGGGCGACCACTGCGCTTCTACACTCTCCTTAAACCTTTTGAATCGATCGAAAGCCTCACTTTTCTCCTTCATAAGTATAATCCACATATACCTGGAGAAATCATCAATTAAGACAAAGACATACTTATTATTGCCCGGCGTTGGTGGTGTGATTGGTCCACACAAATCTCCATGCAATAACTCCAATGGCTTTGTCGCACGAAACATGGCTTTGGTCGGGAATGAATGTCTAATCTGCTTCCCTGCTAGACATGCGTTACACACGCTCTCTTCGTGTGTTACACTCGGCATTCCTGTGACCATCTCCTTTCTTACCATGTTGTTCATCACTCCATAACTTATATGTCCCAGTCGAGCATGCCACCTCCATGTAGCATCTTCATCTCTGACATGTAAGCATTCCGGGTAGCTAATCTCCATAGGGGTCTTGTAGAGGCGGTTTGGAGATCTTGTGACACGTACAAGCAACCTTCCATGCGAATCTGTGAGAGTCAAATAGTCATCCTTCATGTTAACCTCACATCCGTTTTCTGTTGCTTGACCAAGACTCAATATGTTGTGCTTTAGGTCGGGTATGTAGTAGATGTCTTTGAGTGCCTTCTTCTCTCCAGTCTTGCACACAAAAGTAATCACACCCTTTCCAACAATATCAACACACGATCCATCACCAAACTTCACCTTTCCTTTGGTGTTCTGACTCAAACTTGAAAAGAACTCCTTGTTTCCCGTCATGTGATTGCTCGCTCCATTATCCAAATACCAAACACTTGCACCGCCTTTGTTGATATCAAGATTCTTTGGAATCACCTTGTCTTCATTCAAGAACACCACCTCGTGTACATAGAGTGCATCAGCTTCGTGTGTCTCGTTGAGGTTGGTTTCTTGATTCTTCTTGACTTCGGGACAGGAAGTTGCATAGTGACCCGGCTTGTCACATCTCCAACATATCACCTTTGATCGATCCTTCTTCGAGTTTTTCTCGTCGGTGTGTGACACATCGTTTTGACTGTGTGACCTACCACGACCTCTGCCTCTGCTACTCCGTCCTCTACCTCTACCACGGAAGTTCTCATAGCCCCTCTGACTATGCTGGTCGTTGTTGGCAAACATAAGCTTCCCTTGATCCTCTTTCTGAGTTCTTGATCCCACGCGCTCCTCGAATGCTTTGAGCCTTCCAACTATATCCTCAAAACCCGTAGAATTGAGGTCTAGGAGTTGTTCAAGTGACGCCACGATATGGATATACTTGTCTTCTGGAAGACCCTTCAAGAACTTCTTAACCATCATGGATTCTTCTATGTTTCCACCCAACGAGGCTGCTTTGGACGATAGGCCTGATATCTTCCCCGCGAAGTCATCGACCGTATCCTTATCATCCATGCTCAACCTATCAAACTCTGTCATCAACGTCTGAAGTCTCGCTTCCCTTACACGATCAGCCCCAATGTGTCGTGACTTGATGGCGTCCCAGATCTCTTTTGATGCGGTATGATCTCCCACCTGGAGAATCAATGCTTCGGGAACAGATTGAAACAAAAGAGCTATCGCAACATCGTTCTTCTTTTGATCATCTGAACCAGGTTCGATCGTGTCCCACACTTCATGAACGCGAAGTAGAACCTTCATCCTCATCGACCAAACTGTATAGTTTGTCGATGACAACATAGGACATTGGATGGATGTCGATCCAAAGTCCTTCGTGCGTGGAGCCCTAGTCACGTCCGCCATCTTGCTCGCGTGATCTCTTGTTCACAAGCACTAGGATCTTAGCTTCAACTTAAGCTTAGATCGAGTCTCCAACCTGAGGCTCTGTTACCAATTCAAATCTCTAGAAAAACAAAGAATTATAAGAACAACTTTTCTTATTAGCTTTAGAAACTACTCAAAACTAAAGCTCTCAATGTTTCTCTCTTAGATCTTATGGAACACCTCTCCATTAGGTCTATATCTATATGAAAGACAATTCCGTTTAACATGTGGGATATGGAAAACACAAACATAATTTAATAGAAAACTTCCTTTTCCTATTTCTAGATTTCCTTTTTGTGTTTATCATTAACATATTAAACATCTAATAATATGTTAAGTTTCTACGAGCTTGGAATTATCCAACAATGGAACCATTGCGCGCTTAACGATATTCAAGCAAAGCTTCAATTGAACCTCAAAACCATGTTTTGACATCTTCCAGTTGTCAATGGTATAACAACTCTTCTGATCTCTAATATATACTTATATAGAAATGGAAGAACACGTGCTTTTATCAGAATGTGGTTAATACTCCTTCTATGCAGAACGGGAAGCCCCAAGTTGAATACATAAAGGTATGTATTGAATTATAACCCTCCAAACACTTTCAATCTCCCATTTTAATCCTCATTTTCTGAACAGAAGACAAACTAACAGTAAAGTATATATACAAGCCTAACCTAAATCTTTTTGCTTTTCACAATCCAGAGCTCGTCTCTGTCGATGAAAGGAACACTGAATAGCAGCAACATGCCACCCAGAAGGGCCCTTCACAAAGAAGACACGCACTGAATAAACCATATACTATGAGCTGAGAATGAGTACAAACTCACTCTCACATCTACATCTCATTGCAAAATATTTAAACTTTGGAATCATTATGAACGAGAAGTACTCAATGTCGTTTAGCATGCTTTTGGTTTTTAATGGTTTTATGTTTTGAACACTTTCCCACCAGATTTTACATTCTGCAGTTAATAAGTAATTATTCCGTCAAGTTCTTGCTTTATGTTGGTATCTGTGTTATGACAGTAGAGGATTTGCAGATATGGAAAATGGGCAGAAAATCTAGGCCAAAATGCAAGAGTGGCTGAGACCTTGAGCAATAAAAATGGTCTAGGTTCAGCCACCAAACAGTTTGAGTTTGCTTATTGTTATCTCTTAGGTGAGCGAGGAGTGCACCACCTTATCACAAGTTCCACTTTTAATGAGGTATGTTCACCCTAAATAGAAATCATACCATTATTCTTGAGAGCATCTTCTGATATTGAAGTTAAGGCCAAGGATTTGTTTGTATCTTATCCTGTAAAAGAGAATCATGCAATAGCTGAAAATATGGTTCGTAAACAACATCATACGAGTGGCATAACAGTAGAATCTTCAGGTGTTCTTGAGTTGTATTACACTTTGGTTTACTGAATTATTATGCAAATAATAGTATAAGATTATTATGCAAATAATAATATAAGACTGTTTGATGTAGGAGAAAGTACCCGGTTTGTAAATAGGATCAAAGCTCTAAACCGGTTAAAGGCGAAGCTGCTTGTGATAGCAAAAGAGCAAAAGATTTTACATGTAAATAAAATCAACCAAGTACATTGTGAGACCATGAAAAGTAGAAGAAACTAGAAGATGTGTCTCTAAAGATCAGAAGATGGTGGTTGATTTAAAACCGTAAAGAGATTCTGGACCTGAAATCAGTTTTGGAAGGGAACATACCACTCCGTGGAGTTCATATTGACATGAGAAGATCAGATAATGTGGTTTATTATGAACTAATTAGTACTCTTTGTTGTTTATTTGTATGCAAAGCAACAAATGGTTGCTTAATATTTCTGATAACAGCAAATTTGATTCAAACCTTAAAATAAGAATTACGCATATAGACTTCTTCTCTGGCTACAAACAAAAATGTTATGCACACATTACTTCCAACCTAAGAAACACCTAATAAGTTTGTAGGTATATTGGATAATTATTTTTGCATGTTTATCAATTATGAAAGTAAAAATGTATTGTCAGCTAAGTATACAATTGGTAATTTTCACAGCTTAAATTTTAATGTTGAATAATTACTTACTATTAGGATACTTCGTTAAAGAAACAATAAAATCATGAATTAAAAACAAACAAAAAGAACAAGTACCCTACCACTCACTCTGTTTTTAATACATAACTCTTAGAATTGTACATACATATTAAGAAAACATTTAATTTATTGGATTTTTAAATAAAAATATTATTAATTATTTACTTAACTACAATTCAAACCATTATAAAATAGAATATATATACAGATATATATCATTTTATCGCATTACATTAACAATTAATAAATTTTACATAGAAAATTGAAAACGTTACATAATTTGATACAGAAAAATCGCTAAAACGTTATATATTAAAAAAATGGAGTATGATTTTGTTTCTCGGGAAAAGATATTAAAAACATCAAAAACTTCAAATGGATCAAACAAAAGATCATTCTCTTTCAATATATATTCATCTTCATATTTTTTGAACATTTTTTTTATTAAAACCATAAAATAAATTGTAAATTCATTTAAAAATAAAACATACGCTATGACCCGTTTTGACAGTGTAAGTGCATGCCGTTTACTTTATTTGCCACCAGAAGGAAAAGAAAAAAAAAAGAAACATCAAAGTGTCCATGATTTCCTTAGGAAAACACTGTGCCGTCTCCTCGCTCGTTATGGCTTATAGTTTATCTCTCAAACAAATTCATCAATCATATATTTTTGTCTATCTCTCATTCTGTAATCCGATTAGTTACAAATCACACTTATGTTGCAAGAAAAGGCTTGTGACAGAATCATGGTTTATCACTGATTGATTTAAGAAATCTGGAAAACAATTTCCTCATGATGACTACCTCAAATCCTACTTCGATTGATTCTCCTTTTGCTATTTCAACCTTACCCAGAAATAAAAGCCGTTCATCATCCTCTAATATAAATTCCCTATATGAAATCGAATATGTTCCGGACGACCAATTACCTAAAACTACCCTTCCCCTAGTAAACCCATATGAATACTTCGCAAAAAAACCCAGCGCCTTCTCCGTCAAAGGAGTTCGCGAGCTCATAAAACCATCTTCCAGCGAAGGTGATGGAGTATGTCCAATCCAGCAGATTCTCGTCTGTCAAGTTCCAGCCACCGAAGAAGAGCAGTTCATTTCTTTGAACATCCGGAGAACCTACCAGTTGTGGCAGCAGCAAGGCTATACTCACCTTCATTTTGGTGTAGTAAGAATTGGCTTGACCTTACATGCTAGAAAAGGTCTACCTGTCATAGCCCGAATTGCGTTGATAGACTCCAGATTAAAGTCATACCAGCAGGCTTGCATCGGAACAGTTCAAACAACATTAAATGCAGGGACAGTATTCGTTACATTGTTTCCAAACTTTAATGTCTCATTGCAAGATCCAAATCTATTGAAGACGCTCAAGGTTCAGCTTCAACTAATCGAGACACCTATGCAAGAAAAGAGTGTAGTAGCCCGCTACATCACCAAATCGTTTACAGAATTCAAGATCACGCTCTTGATCTTGTTTTACCCTCATCGATGAAGCACTATACCTCGAAGTCTCATCGCATCTCAAGCGCCTAGCTCAATACAAATCCCTCGGCAGATCTCTCGCGAAGAACTACTCAAACGATTGCCAGAATCATGGGTGACAAGTTATGAGAAGCTCCATCAAGCTACCCTATCGCCTATACAATCCTCGAAGTCAGCTTTCACTCGAAGGATGGAGCGAAGGAGATCAAATTTGAAAAGCCAAGATCGTCGTCCTTGAGAAAACAATTATTCACACAATTCACCATCCAAGTCGATGAAGAAGACTTCCCGCATTGCACAAAACAAGACATCGAAACCTAGGTTTGACAAAGATGGGAGAATAGTTATCCTTTTATTGATGAAGATGGACATTGCAGCTTTGGGTTTTAATGGTTTTATGTTTTGAACACTTTCCCACCAGATTTTACATTCTGCAGTTAATAAGTAATTATTCCGTCAAGTTCTTGCTTTATGTTGGTATCTGTGTTATGACAGTAGAGGATTTGCAGATATGGAAAATGGGCAGAAAATCTAGGCCAAAATGCAAGAGTGGCTGAGACCTTGAGCAATAAAAATGGTCTAGGTTCAGCCACCAAACAGTTTGAGTTTGCTTATTGTTATCTCTTAGGTGAGCGAGGAGTGCACCACCTTATCACAAGTTCCACTTTTAATGAGGTATGTTCACCTAAATAGAAATCATACCATTATTCTTGAGAGCATCTTCTGATATTGAAGTTAAGGCCAAGGATTTGTTTGTATCTTATCCTGTAAAAGAGAATCATGCAATAGCTGAAAATATGGTTCGTAAACAACATCATACGAGTGGCATAACAGTAGAATCTTCAGGTGTTCTTGAGTTGTATTACACTTTGGTTTACTGAATTATTATGCAAATAATAGTATAAGATTATTATGCAAATAATAATATAAGACTGTTTGATGTAGGAGAAAGTACCCGGTTTGTAAATAGGATCAAAGCTCTAAACCGGTTAAAGGCGAAGCTGCTTGTGATAGCAAAAGAGCAAAAGATTTTACATGTAAATAAAATCAACCAAGTACATTGTGAGACCATGAAAAGTAGAAGAAACTAGAAGATGTGTCTCTAAAGATCAGAAGATGGTGGTTGATTTAAAAACCGGTAAAGAGATTCTGGACCTGAAATCAGTTTTGGAAGGGAACATACCACTCCGTGGAGTTCATAT
Source organism: Brassica carinata (assembly GCA_016771965.1). Taxonomy (NCBI): domain Eukaryota; kingdom Viridiplantae; phylum Streptophyta; class Magnoliopsida; order Brassicales; family Brassicaceae; genus Brassica; species Brassica carinata. The sequence continues at coordinate 26,883,066 of CM028688.1, read as the reverse complement.
TGACATGAGAAGATCAGATAATGTGGTTTATTATGAACTAATTAGTACTCTTTGTTGTTTATTTGTATGCAAAGCAACAAATGGTTGCTTAATATTTCTGATAACAGCAAATTTGATTCAAACCTTAAAATAAGAATTACGCATATAGACTTCTTCTCTGGCTACAAACAAAAATGTTATGCACACATTACTTCCAACCTAAGAAACACCTAATAAGTTTGTAGGTATATTGGATAATTATTTTTGCATGTTTATCAATTATGAAAGTAAAAATGTATTGTCAGCTAAGTATACAATTGGTAATTTTCACAGCTTAAATTTTAATGTTGAATAATTACTTACTATTAGGATACTTCGTTAAAGAAACAATAAAATCATGAATTAAAAACAAACAAAAAGAACAAGTACCCTACCACTCACTCTGTTTTTAATACATAACTCTTAGAATTGTACATACATATTAAGAAAACATTTAATTTATTGGATTTTTAAATAAAAATATTATTAATTATTTACTTAACTACAATTCAAACCATTATAAAATAGAATATATATACAGATATATATCATTTTATCGCATTACATTAACAATTAATAAATTTTACATAGAAAATTGAAAACGTTACATAATTTGATACGAGAAAAATCGCTAAAACGTTATATATTAAAAAATGGAGTATGATTTTGTTTCTCGGGAAAAGATATTAAAAACATCAAAAACTTCAAATGGATCAAACAAAAGATCATTCTCTTTCAATATATATTCATCTTCATATTTTTTGAACATTTTTTTTATTAAAACCATAAAATAAATTGTAAATTCATTTAAAAATAAAACATACGCTATGACCCGTTTTGACAGTGTAAGTGCATGCCGTTTACTTTATTTGCCACCAGAAGGAAAAGAAAAAAAGAAACATCAAAGTGTCCATGATTTCCTTAGGAAAACACTGTGCCGTCTCCTCGCTCGTTATGGCTTATAGTTTATCTCTCAAACAAATTCATCAATCATATATTTTTGTCTATCTCTCATTCTGTAATCCGATTAGTTACAAATCACACTTATGTTGCAAGAAAAGGCTTGTGACAGAATCATGGTTTATCACTGATTGATTTAAGAAATCTGAAAACAATTTCCTCATGATGACTACCTCAAATCCTACTTGATTGATTCTCCTTTTGCTATTTCAACCTTACCCAGAAATAAAAGCCGTTCATCATCCTCTAATATAAATTCCTATATGAAATCGAATATGTTCGGACGACCAATTACCTAAAACTACCCTTCCCTAGTAAACCCATATGAATACTTCAAAAACCCTTCACAAAGGAGTTCGCGAGCTCATAAAACCATCTTCCAGCCGAAGGTGATGGAGTATGTCCAATCCAGCAGATTCTCGTCTGTCAAGTTCCAGCCACCGAAGAAGAGCAGTTCATTTCTTTGAACATCCGGAGAACCTACCAGTTGTGGCAGCAGCAAGGCTATACTCACCTTCATTTTGGTGTAGTAAGAATTGGCTTGACCTTACATGCTAGAAAAGGTCTACCTGTCATAGCCCGACCGCTTGATAGACTGATTAAAGTCATACCAGCAGGCTTGCATCGAACAGTTCAAACAACATTAAATGCGTGGATGGATTCGTTACATTGTTTCAAACTTTAATGTCTCATTGAAGATCCAAATCTATGAAGACGCCAAGGTTCAGCTTCAACTAATCGGAGCACCTATGCAAGAAAAGAGTGTAGAGCCACGCTACATCACCAAATCGCTTACAGAATTCAAGATCACGCTTGATCTTGTTTTACCCTCATCCGATGAAGCACTATACCTCAAGTCTCATCTCATCTCAAGCCTAGCTCAATACAAATCCTCTAGATCTCTCGAAGAACTACTCAAACGATTGCCAATCATGGGTGACAAGTTATGAGAAGCTCCATCAAGCTACCCTATCGCCTATACAATCCTCGGAAGTCAGCTTTCACTCTCGAAAGGATGGAACGAAGGAGATCAAATTTGAAAAGCCAAGATCGCCGTCCTTCAAAACAATTATTCACACAATTCACCATCCAAGTCGATGAAGAAGACTTCACGCCCAGCACAAAACAAGACATCCCAAACTTGTTGATTGACAAAGAGAGAATAGTCTATCCTTTTATTGATGAAGATGGACATCGCAGCTTTGACGCGTCTTCAATCGACCGCCTGTCAGCTTACGATGAACTGATGATGAAAACGCGAAGACGAAAGAAAAAGGACCCTCTCTACAAAAGGTACCAGAAGGAGATCCTACTGTTGGTCCATGAGATGACGCACGACTTCATAGTAATACTCTATAAAAAAGAAGAAACTAAACAACAAATCATGATGATAGATCCCAACGACTTTCCTCCTCAAGAAGACTTCATCAAGGACAACATCGCCATTGTCCAAAGATTCTCTCACAAGCCATCAATCCTTCGGTCCCAACGAGATGAGTCAGTAAAAGGTACTCAATTGAAACCGAGAACTCCTCGCACAAAATAGGCTATTATCAACAATCAATAATAAGGTTGATCAACTAGCAAATGGCTATAATAAGAGGTTCCAGCCTCCAAGGAGCCATCACGAAATACATGGTCGGCTTAACAATCTCCATCAAGAAATGATGTCTATGGCGAAACACACATGTAGTATAACAATTCAAGCAGCAAAGAAGCAGAGACGGCCACTAAAAATCAGCTGAAAGATCTCCAAAGTAGCCTCAGAGCATGGTTCGCAATCAACGACGATCTGATACATATTTCAATCCTCTTGAAAGTACCTCAATACCGACGTATCAAGGATCCTACTCTCCCGATTTCTATCGATATCAAACCCCAAAATCAAGATCTCCACTACCGGTTTTCTGTCCTATGAAATCTTTACGCCGTTATGGCTCAACTTCAGCTGCATATCCAAAGACTAAACCAGTCCGATCAAAATCCCGACCAAAAGGACTGAATTCCAAGACAGCCCATTCAAGAAACAAGCTCCAACTCCAGCTCACCATCTCTAGTCACATCATCGACGAAAAGAAGAAAGGACACGACATCGAATTATCAATTCGATGACAAGTCTCCTCAACACCCTTGGTGATTCCTCAGCAATGATGACTAATCAATTACAGTCAGCACAAAAGGACCCTCAGCCTCAAAAGACGCGTTGCAAAAATCAAACATCTCTCGAACAAGCTCGACGGATACACAAGCGAATCTGAGGACTAATCAATGCCAAAGCAATTTGCGTTGGTGAAACTTCCAACACTCCTAACGAGCCAAGCATCAATGAAATCAACTCAGCGTGACGAAATGAATTTTGAGCCTACTAACAAGAAATGCCCAATAGGCATTTTTCTTCAAAGGTTATGGTCTTCACATTTGATGACATTCATTTCAACAAATGGAATGATCGTCTAGATGAATTCAATGCATGGATGAGTTCTAAGCCATCACATCCCCACGCATTTGGTAATTCAGCAATTCACCGCAAGACTATCTGCACTCAAAGAATGGTGGAACTCACTTGAGAATATAGACAACATCAAGTCTATCAAACAACAATACCGCATTTCTGAGAAATTCACAGAGAATTTATCGGCACTCCACCACCAAAAAGAACAGATACAAGAAGAGTTCTTCTCTGCAAAATGTGCTTTCTACAAAGAAGGATCTCGCTAAACATTTTGAAAGACAGACACGAAGATATTACGCCTCAACGGCCTCAACAATCCAAGCCTCAAGCACGCCTATCTTCTTCCATCGATGACTATCTTAGTCAGCTAAGCTGTACATCAGAGATCAAGGTCAAACCGCGAAGAAATTTCCATCGGTCGATCAGCAGTTTTGAACGCCGATAAGCTCGCAAACAAAAGGAGTTCTGGATGGAATTCATGGATAGATCAACAATTAACGAAGATATGTGAGACCAGATCATCTATCAAGTGTTCAAAGTCCAGAAATCGTTCTGCGACAATCATGAGAAGCGGCGAAAATTCAAGAAGCGCTCTAAGCATTCCTCCAAATTCAGACGAAAGGATTTTTCCGAAAAGGAGTTTCAAGAAGTCAACAAAATGCTTTCTATGCTGAAGAGAAGGGCATTACGCAAAGAATTTTCCAAACAAGTCCACAAAGAAGAAGCAATATCCGATCAATTCAATCTCGAGATCGCACTCGACATATCTCGGCCATGACTTAGAGTCCGTTTTATCCTATGACAGCGGCGACAACGACGCTATATGTGGCTATCAGATTATGACGATTCATCCGAATCGCCTCAAGATGAAGACGAAGACTGTTGCTTCAAAATTACAAAAATACCAAAACAAGGCGAGATAAAGACTCACATCTGTCAAGAACATCCTCGATCCATCTTGTCGAAGATCCGTTCATGTCATTGCATTCATGACAGGGAGCTCACACCACTATACTAAATCCAAAATCTTACCTCCATCTATGTGGCTACCTCATCAACAAGAGTTCGTGTTGCAAACTCTGGATCATTAACCATCAAGCTCAAGTCCAAACCGATAATGATCGAGATTTTCCGAGATGTTGCATCACTACTGAAGTACTTGGTTCCACAGCACCAGAAAAGATTTAATTGATGGGATTCATATCACTTCAAAAGGCTTATGACATTTCAATTGAGTTACGAGGATTAAGATGGAAAGGCTCTTTCAAAGCTTTCACAACAATCCCACGCCTCTTCACAATGAAGAGAAGATTTCAAGAATTCACGAAGATCAAAGAAGAGATGACTATAACATCGTGTGCGAATCACACACGATTTCCTCCGAAATGTAGCAACCCCCTATGGCTAAATTCGAATTCTTCGCTTCATCGCCATTCAAGGAGAATGTTCTCACTACACCAACTAAAGCGAGTCATGCTGGAATGCCACCAACTCTACTAGAAAGCAAACAATGAATGCGACCATTAAAATCAAGGAATAGTCTCAGCGACAAATTTCATGGGCGGCAAAGCATTCTACGCCAACAACCGTTAACAAGCAAGAGGAAAACTGTGCCTAGTTATTGACTAAAAGCCACTCAATCAATATCTACAAGACATCAAGTTCCGTTGCCAAATAAAAAGCACTTCTCCAACATTTGCAAGGAGAAACTATATTCTCAAAATTCGATCTTAACCGGATTTTGGCAACTTGGTGTTCACCCGACGAAAGGTACAAAACCGTCGTTCCCAAATCGTCATCTCGTGGAATGTGTTACCGTTTCGCCTCAAGACCGCACCATCTCGTTTCAACAAGCGAGCGCTTCGATATTCAAGCCTATACTTCACAAGCCATATATATCGACGTATCCTGTTATTTTCGCCAAACGAAAAGATCACGCTCAACTCCTTCAACAATTCCGCAGTATTGTGAAGAAATTCGAGTATGCTCGGCCCGTAAGATGGTCATAGCCCACCAACATTGATTTTCTTGGAATGCAAATTAAAGAAGGCAACTTCTCACCACAGGCAATATCTTGCCACAACGCTTCCTTGATTTTAAAATCACCGCGGCGACAAATTCAGCAATTCCTTGGTGTAATCAATTATGTGAGTGACTTTATCCCGCACCTTCGCCGACGACCACTACAGAAAATGCCGACAAAGAATCCACCACGGGCAACCGACAACCGAGGCGGTCAAAAGCCTAAAACTAGAGGATCGAAGCTATCACCTTTAAAGATTCCTTCCACAGACACGCATATACCGCAGACGACGCGAGTGACAAATATTGGGAGCTATTTTATTTGAAGAAATAAATGGAACGCCAAATCCCGGATACGAATGGTCGCTTTAAAGATTCAAAACACTATCACTCCACGCTCAAAGAGATATATGTAAAGAAAGCAATCGAGAAGTCGAGTTCCATCTCGATAGACATAAATTTCGCGACGAATGGATATGTCATCTTTCCAAAGATGTTACAATTCAAGCAAAAGATGGTCCCACATCAGCAATTATTAAGATAGAGCAGTGGTTTTCAAAGTACGACTCGAGTCCGCTTCATTTAAAGGGATCCAAGAACACCTCGCACATGCCAGAGAAACCCAACAAAAGAAATACATATGATGGAAGGCTCATCTCGAAAAGAGTTACTATAACTTCTCAACCAACATACCAAGATACCCAGAGCTCATCAACAAACGACACGCATGAACACCTCCGAACAAGATGTTTCATCCATCATTCTATCCAAGTATGGAATCCACAACCACTACATCCAACCTATGGGAGTCCATCCAGACTATCCATTCGCACACCTCTACGTAATCGAGACAGCCAACATGCCTAAAGAAGTTCTCCGTTTCTTCCGGTAAAGCCACCATGGTATTACCTTTGATATTTCATGGTTGTACCAATACATCAATGAGCAGTTCACCAACCGATAGCTAGACACAAAGAATGCCTATCAACGTTCTTAACCTCGTCAAGCACCACTCACCATTTGGAATGGTAAACTACTTAAGTCGCCAAAGCACGTGCTTGTCATTCAAGAAGTTGAAGATCAGGAGGTCCCAACCCGTTCTTCAATCCACACACTACATACTTTCATCGCCTGTTCGTAAACGACAAAACAGAAAGGTACATGCCCTACCAACTCTCATCCATCACAAAGACTAACAGTGGAGGAGTCCGCCGACTTCAATCTAAATGACATCAAGCTATACGAAGACTTCCAGATCCATGCGCTCGTCTTAACGGTACACCGGATGTTCCCAATCCCGCTTGTTCCAAATGGATATAATATCAATCGATTATCAAATGGAGCTCGATGAAGATCTTCAGTTCTTCATGGAGAAACCTCTTGAACGCCATATATTCCGACAACATCTCAGACAATCAAACAAGAACAAACAGCATCGAATGCCCGGCGAATATTTTCAGATGCCAAAACCCTAATGACGATGCAATGAACATCGGCAGATGGACGAATGTTCAACATCGAAGAAAACAGTCCACGAAGTTTCGAACTACCGTAAGAGAATGAATGCCCGATGATGATCACTATATGCGAAACACATTATCGAAGTTCGAGATGACCACCAGCAAGCAGCATTCTAAGTATGTTTAATTATGTAAAATAAGTGTGTTTTATAAAATAAGGAATAATGATGTAAGATACGCAGCGGTGATGCATCTAATATGGTCGGTAGCCATGTCGCGATATCCTCCTTATGTGTTCATTGTGAAATATCATCAAATTCTTAAAACTTCTCTGTTTTCTTCTATACAGTTCTATTCATCTTGAGAAGTTTATCTCATTATTTGAAGACGAAGATCCAAAATTGTTCATCGGCATTTCGTCAACACTATTCTTTCAATTGCCTGAGGGTTAACAGTGGTTGGAGCTAGACTAAAGGCCAGGTGCCTGTATCGCCCTTTACCGGAAAATCGCCAACCCTTCAACCGCCAATAAGACTCACAATACGATCGACATCTCCGCATCTGTGCATGAATATCGTATCGAGCGATACAGGCACCTCTACGCCTTTAGTCTAGCTCCAACCACTGTTAGGAAAATCTCCTAGCCCCGCAAAAGTCGTTGACAAAGTCGTGTTGATCGAATCGCCGATCTAAGTTACCGCATGTTTTGGATCTTCGCCTTCAAATGGGAGATAGAATCGAGCTTCTCAAAGATGAGATAAGATCTGGAAAACTAGAGAACTTGTAGAAACATAGAGAGAGAAACTTAGAGAGAGGTTTTTAGGAAATTATTTGATGATATTTCACAATGGGGTACACACATATTTATAGAGGATAAGTCACGACATAAGTTACCTCACCCATTACAAATATTACATCATCGCTACATCATGCTTACATATGCATTACATCATCGCTACGTAATACTTACATCATTATTCCTTATTTTATAAACACACTTATTTTACATAATTAAACATACTTAGTATGCTTATTCAGTGGTCTATCTCAACTCGATGATGTGTTTTCGCAGCATCCATAGGATCATCCGGCATTCGTGATCTTCTTCCGTAGTTCAGACTTACGGACTCGTTGTTTTCTTCGATGTTGAACATTCGTCCAATCTCGCCGATGTTCATTGCATCGCCATTATGGTTTTCATGCGATCTGTAAAGTATTCCGGCTGCTGTTGTTCTTGTTTGATTGTCCGAGATGTTGTCGATTATATGATGCTCCAAGAGGTTTCTCCATGAAGAACTGAAGATCTTCATCGAGCTCCATTTGATAATCGATTGATAGTATATCCAGTTTGGAACAAACGGATTGGGAACATCCGGTGGCACCGTGAAGACGGAACGCATGGATCCGGAAGTCTTCGATAGCTTGATGTCATTTAGTCAAGTCCGGCCTGACTTCGGTAGTCTTTTGGCGATGGATGAGAGTTGGTGGCATGGACCTTTCCTGCTTTGTCGCTAATTAACAGGCATGAAAGAAGTATGTGTGGTGGATTAAAGAACGGGTTGACCTCCGAGTCTTCAACTTGAATGACAAGCCTCGTCAGCTTGGTGACTCATGTAGTTTACCATTCCAAGTGGTGAGTGGTGCGAACCGGTTAAGAACGTTGATAGGCATTCTTGTGTCCTAGCTGTCGGTTGGTGAACTGCTCATTGATGTATTGGTATAACCATGAAATATCAAAGGTAATACCTATGTGTCTCAAGCAGAGGTACTGTGAGGAAACAGAGAACTTCTTCGTGCATGTCAGCTGTCTCGACTCTGTAGAGGTGCTGAATGGATAGTCTAGATGGACTTATAGTTGGATGTAGTGGTTGTGGATTCCATACTTGGATGAATGATGGACTGGTAGCTAAACATCTTGTTACTTCGAGGTGTTCATGCAAGAATCGCTTGTTGATGAGCTCTCGGGTATCTTCGTGCATGTTGGTCGAGAAGTTATAGAACTCTTTTCAGATGAGCCTTCCATCATATGTATTTCTTTGTGGGTTTCTACCGAGCATGTCCTGCGAGGGTGTTCTGGATCCCTTTAAATTGACGGACTCAGTCGACTTTGAAAACCACTCGCCCATCTTAATAATTATGTGGGACCATCTTTGCTTGAATTGTAACATCTTTGAAAAGATGACATATCCATTTCGATGCGAAATTTATGTCCTATCGATGGAACTCGAACTTCGATTTCTTTACCGCCAATATCTCTTTGAACGGAGTGATAGTGCATTTCGAATCTTTAAAGCGCACCACTTCTCAGATCCGCAGATTTGACGCTTCCATTTATTTCTTCAAATAAAATAGTTTCCAATATTTGTCATGGCCACCAAAGAGATGCCGCGGAATCTTAAAGGTGGTAGCTTTCAACCTCTAGTTTTAGGCTTTCAATCGCCTCAGTTTGTCGGTTTGCCCAATCGTGGTGGATTCTTTGTCGCATTTTCTGAGCTCTCTCGCCGCTAAAGGTGCGGGATAAAGTCACTCACATAATTGATTACACCAAGGAATTGCTGAATTTGTCGCCTGCGGAGATTTTCGCCTGGGAAATCGAGGAGCCGCCAGGTAAGATGTGCCTGTGGTGAAGTCTTCTTTAATTTGCATTCCAAGAAAATTGATGTGGCTGGGCTATGACCATCTTACGGCCGAGCATAACTCCGAATTTCTTCACAATACTCGAATTGTTGAAGGAGTTGAACGTGATCCTTTCGCTTGACGTAAAATAACAGGATATCGCCGATATATATCAAGGCCGTGTGAAGTATAGCTTGAATATACGGGCATCGCTTGTTGAAACAGATGTGCGGCCGAGGCCGAACGGTAACACATTCCATCAAGATAACGATTGGGAGACGTAGCACTTTGTACCTTTCTCCGATGAACACAAGTTGCCAAAACCGGATTTAAGATCAATTTTGAGAATATAGTTGCTCCTGCAAATGTGGAGAAGTGCTTTTATTGGCAACGGAACTTGATGTCTTGTAGATATTGATTGAGTGGCTTATAGTCAATAACTAACCTGAAGTTTTCCTCTTGCTTGTCTCGCACCTGTCGACGAGAATGCTTTGCCTATGGGAAATTTGTCATGAGACTATTCCTGGGTTACCAATTGGTCGTATTCATCGCTTGTCTTTGTAGAGTTGGTGGCATTCCAAAGATGACTCGCTAGTTGGTGTAGGAGAACATTCTCCTGAATGGCGTGAAACTAAGAATTCAATTTAGCCATGTGGGGTCTACATTTCTGAGGAAACTGTGTGATTCCGCATACGCATGTTATAGCCATCTCTTTCTGATCTTCGAATTTTGAGAAATCTTCTTCTATTGTGAAGAGACGGGATTGTTGTGAAAGCTTTGAAAGAGCCTTTCCATCTTAATCCTCGTGAACTCAATTGAAATGTCATAAACCTTAAGCGCTGATATGAATTCCATCCCGAATTAAATCTTTTCCTGGTGCTGTGGAACCAAGTACTTCAGAAGTGATGCAACATCCCGGGAAAATCTCGATCGCTATCAGTTGGACTCGAAGCCGATGGTTAATGATCCGAGTTTGCAACACGGAACTCTTGTGATGGTAGCCACATGATGGAGGTAATATTTTGGATTTAGTATAGTGGTGTGAGCTCCCCGGTCTATGAATGCAATGACATGAACCGGATCTTCTCGACAAGATGGATCGAGGATGGTTAATGGCGATGTGGAGTCTTTATCTCGCCTTTGTTTTGGTATTTTTGTAATTTGAAGCAACAGTTTCGCTCATCTTGAGACGACTGATGAATCGTCATAATCTGAGTAGCCACATATAGCGCCGCTGTCGCCGCTGTCATAGGATGAACGTACTCTAAGTCATGGCCTTCGAGATCTGCGTCGTGCGCGATCTCGGAGATTGAATCGATCGATATGCTTCTTCGTGGACTTGTTTGGAAAATTCTTTGCATAATGCCCTTCTCTCGCATAGAAAGCATTTTGTTGACTTCTTGAAACTCCTTTCGAAAAATCCTTTACGCCTGAATTTGGAGGAATGCTTAGAGAGACGCTTGAATTTTCGCTGTTTCATGATTGTCGCAACACCATTTCTTGAACTTTGAACACTTGATTGATAGATCTGGTCTTGCACATATCTTCGCTAATTGTTTTGATCTATCCATGAATTCCATCCAACTCCTTTTGTTTGCGAGCTTATCGAAGCCGCTCAAACGCATCGCTGATCTCACCGATGGAAATTTCTTCGACGGTTTGACTTGATCTCGATGTACAGCTTAGTCTCGCTGACTAAGATAGTCATCGATGGAAGAGAGATAGACGTTTGAGGCTTGGATTGTTGAGGCCGCTGAGAGCGTAATATCTTCGTGGTTCCGTCTTTCAAAATGTTTAACAGATCCTTCTTTGTAGAGAGCAACATTTGGCAGAGAAGAACTCTTCTTGTATCTCGTTCTTTTGGTGGGGAGTGCCGATAAATTCTCCGGAATTTCTCCTCCGAAGTAACGGTATTGTTGTTTGATGTAATTTGATGTTGTCTATATTCTCCGGTGAGTTCCACCATTCGAGTGCCTTGATAGTCTTGCGGGAATTGCTGAATTACCAAATGCAAGGGGATGTGATGGTTTTAACTCATCCATGCATGGAATTCATCTGTAACGATCATTCCATTTGTTGAAAGGAATGTCATCAAATGTGAAGACCATAACTGAAGAAAAATGCCTATTGGGCATTTCTTGTCGAGTAAGCTCAAAATTCATTTCGCCACCGCTGAGTTGATTTCATTGATGCTTGGCCTCGCTAGAGTGTTGGAAGTTTCACCAATCGCAAATTGCTTTGCTGATTCGCCCTCGATTCGCCAGGTATCCGCCGAGCAGTGTGTCCGAGAGATGTTTGATTTTGCAACGCCTTTGAGGCCTCGAGGGTCCTTTTGTGCTGACTGTAATTGATTAGTCATCATTGCTGAGGAATCACCAAGGGTGTTGAGGAGACTTGTCATCGAGAATTCGACACCATGTCGTGGTCCTTTCTTCTTTTCACGACTGATTCGGACTAAGATGATGAGCTGAGTTGAGCTCAATGGGCTGTCTTGGAATTCGAGTCCTTTAGGCCGGGATTTTGATCGGACTGGTTTAGTCTTTGGATATGCAGCTGAAGTCGAGTTAACGAGACGAAAGATTTCATCGAGGACGAAAACCCGTAGTGGAGATCTTGATTTGGGGTTTGATATCCCGATAGAAATCCAGAGAGTAGGATCCTTGATACGCCGGTATTGAGGTACTTTCAAGAGGATTGATATGTATCGATCGCCGCTGATTGCAACCATGCTCCGAGGCTACTTTGGAGATCTTTCGCTGATTTTTAGACGGCCGCTCGCTTTGCTGCGGAATTGATTAGTATCTACCATCATGTGTTTCGCCATAGACATCATTTCTCGATGGAGATTGTTGCGACCAAAATAGGCTATTATCAACAATCAATAATAAGGTTGATCAACTAGCAAATGGCTATAATAAGAGGTTCCAAAGCCTCAAGGAGCCATCACAGAAATACATGGTCGGCTTAACAATCTCCATCAAGAAATGATGTCATGGCGAAACACATGATGGTAGATACTAATCAATTCCGCAGCAAAGAAGCAGAGACCGCCAGTCTAAAAAATCAGCTGAAAGATCTCCAAAGTAGCCTCGAGAGCATGGTTCGCAATCAACGACGATCTGATACATATTTCAATCCTCTTGAAAGTACCTCAATACCGACGTATCAAGGATCCTACTCTCCTGGATTTCTATCAGATATCAAACCCCAAAATCAAGATCTCCACTACCGGGTTTTCTGTCCTCTGATGAAATCTTTACGTCTCGTTATGGCTCAACTTCAGCTGCATATCCAAAGACTAAACCAGTCCGATCAAAATCCCGACGCCAAAAGGACTCGGAATTCCAAGACAGCCCATTCAAGAAACAAGCTCCAACTCCAGCTCTCACATCATCTTCTAGTCACGAATCAGTCGACGAAAAGAAGAAAGGACACGACATCGGAATTATCGAATTCTCGATGACAAGTCTCCTCAACACCCTTGGTGATTCCTCAGCAATGATGACTAATCAATTACAGTCAGCACAAAAGGACCCTCAGGCCTCAAAAGACGTTGCAAAAATCAAACATCTCTCAGACACAAGCTCTGACGGATACACAAGCGAATCTGAGGACGAATCACTGCCAAAGCAATTTGCGATTGGTGAAACTTCCAACACTCCTAAACGAGAGCCAAGCATCAATGAAATCAACTCAAGCGGTGACGAAATGAATTTTGAGCCTACTCAACAAGAAATGCCCAATAGGCATTTTTCTTCAAAGGTTATGGTCTTCACATTTGATGACATTCCTTTCAACAAATGGAATGATCGTCTAGATGAATTCCATGCATGGATGAGTTCTGAAGCCATCACATCCCCACTGCATTTGGTAATTCAGCAATTCACCGCAAGACTATCCGTGCACTCAAAGAATGGTGGAACTCACTCGGAGAATATAGACAACATCAAGTCTATCAAACAACAATACCGTTACTTCTCGGAGAAATTCACAGAGAATTTATCGGCACTCCCACGCACCAAAAAGAACAGATACAAGAAGAGTTCTTCTCTGCAAAATGTTGCTCTCTACAAAAGAAGGATCTCGCTAAACATTTTGAAAGACAGACACGAAGATATTACGCTCTCAACGGCCTCAACAATCCAAGCCTCAAGCACGCCTATCTTCTTCCATCGATGACTATCTTAGTCAGCGACTAAGCTGTACATCGAGATCAAGGTCAAACCGTCGAAGAAATTTCCATCGGTCGATCCAAGAAGATTGCCAGAGCGCCGATAAGCTCGCAAACAAAAGGAGTTCGGATGGAATTCATGGATAGATCAAAACAATTAGCGAAGATATGTGCAAGACCAGATCTATCAATCAAGTGTTCAAAGTTCAAGAAATCGTGTTCTTGCGACAATCATGAGAAGCGACGAAAATTCAAGAAGCGTCTCTCTAAGCATTCCTCCAAATTCAGACGTAAAGGATTTTTCCGAAAGAAAAGGAGTTTCAAGAAGTCAACAAAATGCTTTCTATGCTGAAGAGAAGGGCATTACGCAAAGAATTTTCCAAACAAGTCCACAAAGAAGAAGCAATATCTGATCAATTCAATCTCGAGATCGCGCGGACATAGATCTGAAGGCCATGACTTAGAGTCGTTCTATCTATGACAGCGGCGACAACGGCGCTATATGTGGCTACTCAGATTATGACGATTCATCCGAATCGTCTCAAGATGAAGACGAAGACTGTTGCTTCAAAATTACAAAAATACCAAAACAAGACGAGATAAAGACTCCACATCTGCCAGTAACCATCCTCGATCCATCTTGTCGAGAAGATCCGGTTCATGTCATTGCATTCATAGACACAGGAGCTCACACCACTATACTAAATCCAAAAATCTTACCTCCATCTATGTGGCTACCTCATCAACAAGAGTTCGTGTTGCAAACTCGGATCATTAACCATCAAGCTCAAGTCCAAACCGATAATGATCGAGATTTTCCCAGATGTTGCATCACTACTGAAGTACTTGGTTCCACAGCACCAGAAAAGATTTAATTCGGGATGGGATTCATATCACTTCAAAAGGCTTATGACATTTCAATTGAGTTCACGAGGATTAAGATGGAAAGGCTCTTTCAAAGCTTTCACAACAATCCCACGTCTCTTCACAATAGAAGAGAAGATTTCTCAAGAATTCACGAAGATCAAAGAAGAGATGACTATAACATCGTGTGCAGAATCACACTGATTTCCTCGAAATGTAGCAACCCCTATGGCTAAATTCGAATTCTTCGTTTCACGCCATTCAGGAGAATGTTCTCACTACACCAACTAAAGCGAGTCATGCTGGAATGCCACCAACTCTACTAGAGCAAGCAAACAATGAATGCGACCAATTGGTAACCCAAGGAATAGTCTCAGCGACAAATTTCCCATAGTGCAAAGCATTCTCGTCAACAACCGTCTGAGAACAAGCAAGAGGAAAACTTCGAGGCTAGTTATTAAAAGCCACTCAATCAATATCTACAAGACATCAGTTCCGTTGCCAAATAAAAGCACTTCTCCAACATTTGCAAGGAGAAACTATATTCTCAAAATTGATCTTAAATCCGGATTTTGGCAACTTGGTGTTCACCCGACGAAAGGTACAAAGCGCTACGTCTCCCAAATCGTCATCTTGATGGAATGTGTTACCGTTCGGCCTCAAGACCGCACCATCTCTGTTTCAACAAGCGTGCTTCGTATATTCAAGCCTATACTTCACACAGCCTTGATATATATCGGCGATATCCTGTTATTTTAAATCGCGAAAGGATCACGTTCAACTCCTTCAACAATTCCAGTATTGTGAAGAAATTGAGTTATGCTCGGCCCGTAAGATGGTCATAGCCCAGCCCAACATTGATTTTCTTGGAATGCAAATTAAAGAAGGCAACTTCTCACCACAGGCACATCTTGCCACAACGCTCCTTGATTTCCCGGCGAAAATCTCCGCGGCGACAAATTCAGCAATTCCTTGGTGTAATCAATTATGTGAGTGACTTTATCCCGCACCTTCGCCGACGACCACTACAGAAAATGCTGACAAAGAATCCACCACAGTGGGCAAACCGACAATGGCGGTGAAAAGCTAAAGCTAGAGGGATCGGAAGCTATCACCTTTAAAGATTCCTTCCACGGACAGCACTGCAGGTAGCGGTGACAAATATTGGGGAGCTATTTTATTTGAAGAAATAAATGGAAAGCGTCAAATCTGCGGATCTGAAGTGGTAAACTTTAAAGATTCGAAATGCACTATCACTCCACGTTCAAAGAGATATTGGCGTAAAGAAAGCAATCGAGAAGTTCGAGTTCCATCGATAGGACATAAATTGCATCGAAATGGATATGTCATCTTTTCCAAAGATGTTACAATTCAAGCAAAGATGGTCCCACATCAGCAATTATTAAGATAGAAGCAGTGGTTTTCAAAGTCACGACTTGAGTCCGATACATTTAAAGGGATCCAAGAACACCCTCGCAGACATGCTCAGAGAAACCCAACAAAAGAAATACATATGATGGAAGGCTCATCTGAAAAGAGTTACTATAACTTCTCAACCAACATACCGAAGATACCGAGAGCTCATCAACAAGCGATTCTTGCATGAACACCTCCGTAACAAGATGTTTATTCTACAGTCCATCATTACATCCAAGTATGGAATCCACAACCACTACATCCAACCTATGCAAGGAGAAACTATATTCTCAAAATTCGATCTTAAATCCGGATTTTGGCAACTTGGTGTTCACCCGACGAAAGGTACAAAGCGCTGTCTCCCAAATCGTCATCTTCGATGGAATGTGTTACCGTTCGGCCTCAAGACCGCACCATCTCTGTTTCAACAAGCGATGTCAGATATTCGCCTATACTTCACACAGCCTTGATATATATCGACGATATCCTGTTATTTTCGCCAAAAGGATCACGCTCAACTCCTTCAACAATTCCAGTATTGTGAAGAAATTGAGTTATGCTCGGCCCGTAAGATGGTCATAGCCCAGCCCAACATTGATTTTCTTGGAATGCAAATTAAAGAAGGCAACTTCTCACCACAGGCACATCTTGCCACAACGCTCCTTGATTTCCCGGCGAAAATCTCCACGGCGACAAATTCAGCAATTCCTTGGTGTAATCAATTATGTGAGTGACTTTATCCCGCACCTTCGCCACCGAGACCACTACAGAAAATGCCGACAAAGAATCCACCACAGTGGGCAAACCGACAAACCGAAGGCCAAAAGCCTAAAACTGAGGATCGAAGCTATCACCTTTAAAGATTCCTTCCACAGACACGCATATACCGCAGACGACGCGAGTGACAAATATTGGGGAGCTATTTTATTTGAAGAAATAAATGGAAAGCGTCAAATCTGCGGATACGAAGTGGTCGCTTTAAAGATTCAAATGCACTATCACTCCACGCTCAAAGAGATATTGGCGGTAAAGAAAGCAATCGAGAAGTTCGAGTTCCATCGATAGGACATAAATTTCGCGACGAATGGATATGTCATCTTTCCAAAGATGTTACAATTCAAGCAAAGATGGTCCCACATCAGCAATTATTAAGATAGAAGCAGTGGTTTTCAAAGTAACGACCGAAGTCCGCTCATTTAAAGGGATCCAAGAACACCCTCGCAGACATGCTCAGAGAAACCCAACAAAAGAAATACATATGATGGAAGGCTCATCTGAAAAGAGTTACTATAACTTCTCAACCAACATACCAAGATACCAGAGCTCATCAACAAACGACACTGATGAACACCTCCGAACAAGATGTTTCGCTACCAGTCCATCATTCTATCCAAGTATGGAATCCACAACCACTACATCCAACCTATGGGAGTCCATCCAGACTATCCATTCGCACACCTCTACGAATCGAGACAGCCAACATGCCTAAAGAAGTTCTCTGTTTCCTCCGGTACCTCTCGCTAGTTACACTATAGGTATTACCTTTGATATTTCATGGTTGTACCAATACATCAATGAGCAGTTCACCAACCGATAGCTAGGACACAAAGAATGCCTATCAACGTTCTTAACCTCGTCAAGCACCACTCACCATTTGGAATGGTAAACTACGAAGTCAGCCAAAGCGATGTGCTTGTCATTCAAGAAGTTGAAGACTCAGGAGGTCCCAACCCGTTCTTCAATCCACACACTACATACTTCTTTCATCGCCTGCTTCAGTAAACGACAAAACAGAAAGGTACATGCCCTACCAACTCTCATCCATCACAAAGACTAAGCGAGGAGTCCCGCAGACTTCAATCTAAATGACATCAAGCTATACGAAGATTCCAGATCCATGCTCCGCTTAATCGGTGCCACCAGATGTTCCCAATCCCGTTTGTTCCAAATTGGATATAATATCAATCGATTATCAAATGGAGCTCGATGAAGATCTTCAGTTCTTCATGGAGAAACCTCTTGGAACGCCATATATTCCGACAACATCTCAGACAATCAAACAAGAACAACAGCAGCCGAATCGCCCGAATATTTTCAGATGCCAAAACCCTAATGACGATGCAATGAACATCGACGAGATTGGACGAATGTTCAACATCGAAGAAAACAACAGTCCACGTAAGTTCAACTACCGAAGAAGAGTACGAATGCCCGTGATGATCACTATGGATGCTGCGAGAAACACATTATCGAAGTTCGAGATGTATCAACCGAGCAAGCAGCATTCTAAGTATGTTTAATTATGTAAAATAAGTGTGTTTTATAAAATAAGGAATAATGATGTAAGCATTACGTAAGCGAGGATGTAATCGCTGTAATGGCCGAGGTAAGCGCTATGTCGGCATTTATCCTCCCTATAAATATGTGTGTACCCCATTGTGAAATATCATCAAATAATTTCCTAAAACTCTCTAAGTTTCTCTCTATGTTTCTCTAAAGTTCTAGTTTTCCAGATCTTATCTCATCTTTGAGAAGCTCGATTCTATCTCCCATTTGCAAGACGAAGATCCAAAACATGCAAGAACTTAGATCGGCGATTCGATCAACACGACTTTGTCAACACGACTTTTGCGGGGCTAGGAGATTTTCTAACAGTGGTTGAGCTAGACTAAAGGCCGTAGAGGTGCCTGTATCGCCCCTTTACCCGAAAATCGCCAACCCTTCAATCCGCCAATAAGACTCACAATACGATCGACATCTCCGATCTGTGCATGAATACCGTATCGAGCGATACAGGCACCTCTACGGCCTTTAGTCTAGCTCCAACCACTGTTAGGAAAATCTCTAGCCCCAAGAAAAGTCGTGGTTGACTTTATCCCGCACCTTCGCGCCGGCGAGACCACTACAGAAAATGCTGACAAAGAATCCACCACGGGCAAACCGACAACCGAGGCGTCAAAGCCTAAAACTGAGGATCGAAGCTATCACCTTTAAAGATTCCTTCCACAGACACGACATACCGCAGACCGACGCCGAGTGACAAATATTGGGGAGCTATTTTATTTGAAGAAATAAATGGAAAATCAAATCTGCGGATACGATGGTCTTTAAAGATTCAAATGCACTATCACTCCACGCTCAAAGAGATATTGGCGGTAAAGAAAGCAATCGAGAAGTTCGAGTTCCATCCGATAGACATAAATTTCTCGACGAATGGATATGTCATCTTTCCAAAGATGTTAATTGCAAAAGATGGTCCCACATCAATTATTAAGATAAGAGTGGTTTTCAAAGTACGACCTGAGTCCGTCATTTAAAGGGATCCACCCTCATGCTCAAGAGAAACCCAACAAAAGAAATACATATGATGGAAGGCTCATCCGAAAGAGTTACTATAACTTCTCAACCAACATACAAGATACCCGAGAGTCAAACGACACGTGAACACCTCCGAACAAGATGTTCAGCTACCACCATCATTCTATCCGTATGGAATCCACAACCACTACATCCAACCTATGGGAGTCCATCCGGCCTATCCATTCGCAGACCTCTACGAATCGAGAGCCAACATGCCTAAAGAAGTTCTCTGTTTCCTGCGGTACCTCGCTAGTTACACTATAGGTATTACCTTTGATATTTCATGGTTGTACCAATACATCAACAGCAGTTCACCAACCGATAGCTAGGACAAAGAATGCCTATCAACGTTCTTAACCTCGTCAGCACCACTCACCATTTGGAATGGTAAACTACGAGTCAGCCAAAGCGACAGCTTGTCATTCAAGAAGTGAAGACTCAGGAGGTCCCAACCGTTCTTCAATCCACACTACATACTTTCGCCTGTTCAAACGACAAAACAGGAAAGGTACATGCCCTACCAACTCTCATCCATCACAAAGACTAACAGCGAGGAGTCCGCCAGACTTCATCTAAATGACATCGTTATAAAGACTCCAGATCCACGCGTTCCGGTGCCACCCTGATGTTCCCAATCCCGTTTGTTCCAAATTGATATAATATCAATCGATTATCAAATGGAGCCGATGAAGATCTTCAGTTCTTCATGGAGAAATTTTGAACGCCATATTATTCGACAACATCTCGACAATCAAACAAGAACAACAGCCAGAATGCCGCCGGAATATTTTCGATTAAACCCTAATGACGATGCAATGAACATCGACAGATTGGACGAATGTTCAACATCGAAGAAAACAACAGTCCACGTAAGTCTTTCGAACTACCGTAAGAAAGTACAATGCCCGGATGATCACTATGGATGCCGCGAGAAACACATTATCGAAGTTCGAGATGTAACCACCGGAGCAAAGCATTCTAAGTATGTTTAATTATGTAAAATAAGTGTGTTTTATAAAATAAGGAATAATGATGTAAGCATTACGCAGCGGTGATGTAATCGCTAATGGCTGAGGTACGCTTATGTCGATTTATCCTCCCTATAAATATGGTACCCCCATTGTGAAATATCATCAAATAATTTCCTAAAACCTCTCTCTAAGTTTCTCTATGTTTTCTAAAGTTCTCTAGTTTTCAGATCTTATCTCATCTTTGAGAAGCTCGATTCCTATCTCCATTTGCAAGACGAAGATCCAAAACATGCAGAACTTAGATCGGCGATTCGATCAACACGACTTTGTCAACACGACTTTTGCGGCTAGGAGATTTTCCTAACATGGTTGAGCTAGACTAAAGGCCGTAGAGGTGCCTGTATCGCTCCCCTTACCTCGGAAAATCGCCAACCCTTCAATCCCGCAATAAGACTGCTCAATACGATCGACATCTCCGGATCTCGTGCATGAATACCGGTATCGAGCGATACAGGCACCTCTACGGCCTTTAGTCTAGCTCACCTAGGAAAATCTCCTAGCCCCGAAAAGTCGTGTTGACAAAGTCGCGGTTGATCGAATCGCCGATCTAAGGATGCGCATGTTTTGGATCTTCGTCTTGCAAATGGGAGAGATAGAATCGAGCTTCTCAAAGATGAGATAAGATCCGAAAACTAGAGAACTTTAGAGAAACATAGAGAGAAACTTAGAGAGGTTTTAGGAAATTATTTGATGATATTTCACAATGGGGTACACACATATTTATAGGGGAGATGTCGACATTCGCTTACCTACCATTACAGCGATTACATCATCGCTACATCATGCTTACATGCGATTACATCATCGCTACGTAATACTTACATCATTATTCCTTATTTTATAAAACACACTTATTTTACATAATTAAACATACTTAGTATGCTGCTTATTCAGTGGTCTATCTCAACTCGATGATGTTTTCGCGATCCATAGTGATCATCCGGGCATTCTGCATTCTTTTCCGTAGTTCAAAGACTTACGTGGACTGTTGTTTTCTTCGATGAACATTCAATCTCGGCGATGTTCATTGCATCGCATTATGGTTTTGGCGATCTAAAGTATTCCGCCGCTGTTGTTCTTGTTTGATTGTTCGAGATGTTGTCGATTATATGATGCTCCAAGAGGTTTCTCCATGAAGAACGAAGATCTTCATCGAGCCCATTTGATAATCGATTGATAGTATATCCAGTTTGGAACAAACGGATTGGGAACATCTGGGTGGCACCGTGAAGACGAACGCATGGATCCGAAGTCTTCGTGATAGCTTGATGTCATTTAGGTCAAGTCGGCCCGACTACCGGTAGTCTTTGCGATGGATGAGAGTTGGTGGCATGGACCTTCCTGTTTTGTCGCTTACCCGAACAGTAATGCATGAAAGAAGTATGGTGTGTGGATTAAAGAACGGTTGGGACCTCCTGAGTCTTCAACTTAATGACAAGCCCGTCAGCCGTCGACTTCATGTAGTTTACCATTCCAAGTGGTGAGTGGTGCAACCAGGTTAAGAACGCTGATAGGCATTCTTTGTGTCCTAGTCGGTTGGTGAACTGCTCATTGATGTATTGGTATAACCATGAAATATCAAAGGTAATACCTATAGCAGCTTGCGCAGAGGTACCGTGAGGAAACAGAGAACTTCTTCATGTCGTGGGCTGCCTCGACTTTAGAGGGTGTGCGAATGGATAGTCTAGATGGACTCCCATAGGTTGGATGTAGTGGTTGTGGATTCCATACTTGGATGAATGATGGACTGGTAGCTAAACATCTTGTTACGGAGGTGTTCATGCAAGAATCGCTTGTTGATGAGCTCTCGGGTATCTTCGTGCATGTTGGTTGAGAAGTTATAGAACTCTTTTCAGATGAGCCTTCCATCATATGTATTTCTTTTGTTGGGTTTCTACCGAGCATGTCTCATAGGGTGTTCTTGGATCCCTTTAAATCGACGGACTAAGTCGCATTGAAAACCACTCGCCCATCTTAATAATTGCTGATGTGGGACCATCTTTGCTTGAATTGTAACATCTTTGAAAAGATGACATATCCATTTCGATGCTAAATTTATGTCCTATCGATGGAACTCGAACTTCGATTGCTTTCTTTACCGCCAATATCTCAACGCGGAGTGATAGTGCATTTCAGAATCTTTAAACACCACTTCAGATCCAAGATTTGACGCTTCCATTTATTTCTTCAAATAAAATAGTTTCCAATATTTGTCACGCTGTCGCAGTATGCGCGTTCTGCGGAAGGAATCTTTAAAGGTGGTAGCTTCAACCTCTAGTTTTAGCCTCAGCTTTTCGGTTTGCCCAATCGTGGTGGATTCTTTGTCGCATTTTCTGTAGCTCTCGCCAGGCTAAAGGTGCGGGATAAAGTCACTCACATAATTGATTACACCAAGGAATTGCTGAATTTGTCGCTCGCGGAGATTTTCGTCAAATCGGAGTTGTGGTAAGATGTGCCCGTGAGAAGTTGCCTTTAATTTGCATTCCAAGAAAATTGATGTTGGCTGGGCTATGACCATCTTACGGGCCGAGCATAACCCCAATTTCTTCACAATACCGAATCAAGGAGTTGAACGCGTGATCCTTTCGCTTGACGAATAACAGATATCGCCGATATATATCAAGGCTGTGTGAAGTATAGCTTGAATATAACGGGCATCGCTTGTTGAAACAGAGATGTGCGGTCTTGAGGCCGAACGGTAACACATTCCATCGAAGATAACGATTTGGGAGAGCGAAAGCACTGTACCTTTCGCCGATGAACACTAAGTTGCCAAAACCGGATTTAAGATCAATTTCGAGAATATAGTTGCTCCTGCAAATGTTGGAGAAGTGCTTTTTATTTGGCAACGGAACTGATGTCTTCAGATATTGATTGAGTGGCTTATAGTCAATAACTAACCGAAGTTTTCCTCTGCTTGTTCCGCACGTTGTCGACGAGAATGCTTTGCACGCCCATGGGAAATTTGTCGCTGAGACTATTCCTTGGGTTACCACCGATTCATCGCTTGCTTGCTCTAGTAGAGTTGGTGGCATTCCAGCATGACTCGCTTTAGTTGGTGTAGTGAGAACATTCTCCTGAATGGCGTGAAACGTAAGAATTCTGAATTTAGCCATGGGGTTGCTACATTTCTCGAGGAAATCAGGTGATTCTCACACCATGTTATAGTCATCTCTTCTTTGATCTTCGAATTCGAGAAATCTTCTTCTATTGTGAAGAGACGGGATTGTTGTGAAAGCTTTGAAAGAGCCTTCCATCTTAATCCTCGAACTCAATTGAAATGTCATAAACCTTTTGAAGGCTATGAATTCCATCCCGAATTAAATCTTTCCTGGTGCTGGAACCAAGTACTTCAGAGTGATGCAACATCCTGGAAAATCTCATCGTTATGTTTGGACTTGAGCTTGATGGTTAATGATCCGAGTTTGCAACACGAACTCTTGTTGATGAGGTAGCCACATAGATGGAGGTAATATTTTGGATTTAGATAGTGGTGTGAGCTCTGTGTCTATGAATGCAATGACATGAACCGATCTTCTCGACAAGATGGATCGAGGATGGTTACCGCGATGTGAGTCTTTATCTCGCCTTGTTTTGGTATTTTTGTAATTTCAAGCAACAGTCTTCGCTTCATCTTGATCGATCTGGATGAATCATAATCTGAGTAGCCACATATAGCCGTTGTCGCCGTCATAGGATAGAACGACTCTAAGTCATGGCCTTCGAGATCTATGTCGCGATCTCCGAGATTGAATCGATCGATATTGCTTTCTTTGTGGACTTGTTTGGAAAATCTCTAGCCCTTGAAAGTCGTGTTGACAAAGTCGTGTTGATCGAATCGCCGATCTAAGTTCTTGCGTGTTTTGGATCTTCGTCTTGCAAATGGGAGATAGAATCGAGCTTCTCAAAGATGAGATAAGATCTGGAAAACTAGAGAACTTTAGAGAAACATAGAGAGAAACTTAGAGAGGTTTTAGGAAATTATTTGATGATATTTCACAATGGGGTACACACATATTTATAGGGAGGATAAGTCGCGACATAAGCTTACCTCACCATTACAACATTACATCATCGCTACATCATGCTTACATATGCGATTACATCATCGCTACGTAATACTTACATCATTATTCCTTATTTTATAAAACACACTTATTTTACATAATTAAACATACTTAGTATGCTGCTTATTCAGTGGTCTATCTCAACTCGATGATGTGTTTCTCGCAGCATCCATAGTGATCATCCGGCATTCGTACTCTTCTTTACGAAGGCTTACGATGGTATTGTTCTTCGATGTTGAACATTCGTCCAATCGTCGATGTTCATTGCATCGCTATTATGGTTTTGGCGATCTGAAAGTATTCGCCGCTGTTGTTCTTGTTTGATTGTCCGAGATGTTGTCGATTATATGGTTCCAAAAGAGGTTTCTCCATGAAGAACTGAAGATCTTCATCGGCTCCATTTGATAATCGATTGATAGTATATCCAGTTTGGAAACAGCGGTTGAAATCGAACAATGACTGCCGTGGCGAGGCTTCGTGAATACGAAGTCATGGCTCGATGGGGCCGACTTACGGCGGTACTTGCGATGGATGAGAGTTGGTAGGCATGGACCTTTCCTGCTTTGTCGCTTACCTGAACAGGCATGAAAGAAGTATGTGGTGTGTGGATTAAAGAACGGTTGGGACCTCCTCGAGTCTTCAACTTCTTGAATGGCTAAGCTTTGCGACTTCAATTTACCATTCCAAGTGGTGAGTGGTGCTAACCAGGTTAAGAACGTTGATAGGCATTCTTTGTGTCCTAGCTGTCGGTTGGTGAACTGCTCATTGATGTATTGGTATAACCATGAAATATCAAAGGTAATACATAGTGGCGCAGCTGTAGCGGCCGAAGAAACGAGAGAACGGCTGTCATTACATGAAATGGCTCGAATAGTCAGATGGACTCCTATGGGTTGGATGTAGTGGTTGTGGATTCCATACTTGGATGAATGATGGACTGGTAGCTAAACATCTTGTTACGGAGGTGTTCATGCAAGAATCGCTTGTTGATGAGCTCGGGTATCTTCGTGCATGTTGGTTGAGAAGTTATAGTAACTCTTTTCAGATGAGCCTTCCATCATATGTATTTCTTTTGTTGGGTTTCTACTGAGCATGTCGAGGGTGTTCTTGGATCCCTTTAAATTGACGGACTCAAGTCGACTTTGAAACCACTCGCCCATCTTAATAATTGCTGATGTGGGACCATCTTTGCTTGAATTGTAACATCTTTGGAAAAGATGACATATCCATTTCGATCGTCGAATCGGGTCCTATCGAACTACTCGACGCTTTCTTTTACGCCAATATCTCTTTGAACGTGGAGTGATAGTGCATTTCGAATCTTTAAAGCGACCACTTCATATCGCTGGCATTTTCCATTTCTTCAAATAAAATAGCTCTCCAATATTTGTCACTGCGGCTCGTGCGGCTAATGCTTGGCGACAAAGTGGAGGAATGAACCTGGTTTTAGGCTTTGACCGCCTCATTGTCGGTTTGCCCAATCGTGGTGGATTCTTTGTCAGCATTTTCTGTAGCCGTCTCTGCCGAAGGTGCGGATAAAGTCACTCACATAATTGATTACACCAAGGAATTGCTGAATTTGTCGCCTTGAGATTTTCGTCGGGAAATCGAGGGCGTTATTATAAGATGTTAACGTGGTGCCTTACAATTGCATTCCAAGAAAATTGATGTTGGGCTGGGCTATGACCATCTTACGGGCGAGCATAACTCGAATTTCTTCACAATACTGGAATTGTTGAAGGAGTTGAACGTGATCCTTTTCGCTTGACGAAAATAACAGATATCGCCGATATATATCAAGGCTGTGTGAAGTATAGGCTTGAATATACGAAGCATCGCTTGTTGAAACAGAGATGTGCGGTCTTGAGGCCGAACGGTAACACATTCCACTGAAGATAACGATTTGGGAGACGTAAAGCACTTTTGTACCTTTCGCCGATGAACACTGTTGCCAAAACCGATTTAAGATCAATTTTGAGAATATAGTTGCTCCTTGCAAATGTTGGAGAAGTGCTTTTTATTTGGCAACGGAACTTGATGTCTTGTAGATATTGATTGAGTGGCTTATAGTCAATAACTAACCCGAAGTTTTCCTCTTGCTTGTTCGCACGTTGTCGACGAGAATGCTTTGCACGCCCATGGGAAATTTGTCGCTGAGACTATTCCTTGGGTTACCAATTGGTCGTATTCATCGTTTGCTTGCTCTAGTAGAGTTGGTGGCATTCCAGCATGACTCGCTTTAGTTGGTGTAGTGAGAACATTCTCCTTGAATGGCGTGAAACGAAGAATTCTGAATTTAGCCATGGGGTTGCTACATTTCGAGGAAATCAGGTGTGATTCTCACACCATGTTATAGTCATCTCTTCTTTGATCTTCGTGAATTCTTGAGAAATCTTCTTCTATTGTGAAGAGACGGGATTGTTGTGAAAGCTTTGAAAGAGCCTTTCCATCTTAATCCTCGTGAACTCAATTGAAATGTCATAAACCTTTTGACGATATTCCATCGATACTTTCTTTGTCAATGCCCAAACCGGTGCATCCTGGAAAATCTCGATGGGTTATCGTTTGAGCTTGATGACAACGGGCCACGATGTTGTCTAGATGGAGGTAATATTTTGGATTTAGTATAGTGGTGTGAGCTCTGTCTATGAATGCAATGACATGAACCGATCTTCTCGACAAGATGGATCGAGGATGGTTACGGCGATGTGGAGTCTTTATCTCGCCTTGTTTTGGTATTTTTGTAATTTTGAAGCAACAGTCTTCGTCTTCATCTTGAGACGATTCGATGAATCGTCATAATCTGAGTAGCCACATATAGCGCCGTTGTCGCCGCTGTCATAGGATAGAACAGACTCTAAGTCATGGCCTTCGAGATCTATGTCGCGCGATCTCCGAGATTGAATTGATCGATATTGCTTCTTCTTTGTGGACTTGTTTGAAAATTCTTTGCATAATGCCCTTCTCTTCGCATAGAAAGCATTTTGTTGACTTCTTGAAACTCCTTTTCTTTCGAAAAATCCTTTACGCCTGAATTTGGAGGAATGCTTAGCACCATGGGAAATTTGTCGCTGAGACTATTCCTTGGGTTACCAATTGGTCGTATTCATCGCTTGCTTGCTCTAGTAGAGTTGGTGGCATTCCAGCATGACTCGCTTTAGTTGGTGTAGTGAGAACATTCTCCTTGAATGGCGGGAATTCCTGATTGCGGGGGTTTCTGGCGGATTCTGCACAGGTGTTATGTGTCTTCTTTGATCTTCGTGGAATTAGCAGGAAGAGACATGCTGTGGGCTTGTTTCATCTTAATCCTCGTGAACTCAATTGAAATGTCATAAACCTTTTGAAGGCGATATGAATTCCATCCCGCATTAAATCTTTTCCGGTGCTGTGGAACCAAGTACTTCAAGAGTGATGCAACATCCTCGGGAAAATCTCGATCGCTATCAGTTTGGACTTGAGCTTGATGGTTAATGATCCGAGTTTGCAACACGAACTCTTGTTGATGAGGTAGCCACATAGATGGAGGTAATATTTTGGATTTAGTATAGTGGTGTGAGCTCCGGTCTCATGAATGCAATGACATGAACCGATCTTCTCGACAAGATGGATCGAGGATGGTTCTTGCGCGATGTGGAGTCTTTATCTCGCCTTGTTTTGGTATTTTTGTAATTTTGAAGCAACAGTCTTCGTCTTCATCTTGAGACGATTCGATGAATCGTCATAATCTGAGTAGCCACATATAGCGCCGTTGTCGCCGCTGTCATAGGATAGAACGCTAAGTCATGGCCTTCGAGATCTATGTCGCGCGATCTCCGAGATTGAATTGATCGATATTGCTTCTTCTTTGTGGACTTGTTTGGAAAATTCTTTGCATAATGCCCTTCTTCGCATAGAAAGCATTTTGTTGACTTCTTGAAACTCCTTTTCTTCGAAAATCCTTTACGCCTGAATTTGGAGGAATGCTTAGAGAGACGCTTCTTGAATTTTCGCTGCTTCTCATGATTGTCGCAAGAACACGATTTCTTGAACTTTGAACACTTGATTGATAGATCTGGTCTTGCACATATCTTCGTTAATTGTTTTGATCTATCCATGAATTCCATCCGAACTCCTTTTGTTTGCGAGCTTATCGGCGTTGAAAACGCATCGCTGATCCGACCGATGGAAATTTCTTCGACGGTTTGACCTTGATCTCCGATGTACAGCTTAGTCTGACTAAGATAGTCATCGATGGAAGAGAGATAGGCGTGCTTGAGGCTTGGATTGTTGAGGCCGCTGAGGCGTAATATCTTCGTGTTCGTCTTTCAAAATGTTTAGCGAGATCCTTCTTTTGTAGAGAGCAACATTTTGCAGAGAAGAACTCTTCTTGTATCTGTTCTTTTGGTGCGTGGAGTGCCGATAAATTCTCTGTGAATTTCTCCGAAGTAACGGTATTGTTGTTTGATAGACTTGATGTTGTCTATATTCTCCGAGTGAGTTCCACCATTCTTTGAGTGCCGAGATAGTCTTGCGTTGAATTGCTGAATTACCAAATGCGTGGGGATGTGATGGCTTCAGAACTCATCCATGCATGGAATTCATCTAGACGATCATTCCATTTGTTGAAAGGAATGTCATCAAATGTGAAGACCATAACCTTTGAAGAAAAATGCCTATTGGGCATTTCTTGTTGATAAGCTCAAAATTCATTTCGCCACCGCTGAGTTGATTTCATTGATGCTTGGCTCGCTTAGGAGTGTTGGAAGTTTCACCAATCGCAAATTGCTTTGGCAGTGATTCGCCCTCGATTCGCCAGGTATCCGCCGAGCTTGTGTCCGAGATGTTTGATTTTGCAACGCCTTTTGAGGCCCGAGGGTCCTTTTGTGCTGACTGTAATTGATTAGTCATCATTGCTGAGGAATCACCAAGGGTGTTGAGGAGACTTGTCATCGAGAATTCGATAATTCGATGTCGTGTCCTTTCTTCTTTCGCCGACTGATTCGTGACTAGAAGATGATGTGAGAGCTGGAGTTGGAGCTTGTTTCTTGAATGGGCTGTCTTGGAATTCGAGTCCTTTTGGCGGGATTTTGATCGGACTGGTTTAGTCTTTGGATATGCAGCTGAAGTTGAGCCATAACGAGACGTAAAGATTTCATCGAGGACAGAAAACCCGTAGTGGAGATCTTGATTTGGGGTTTGATATCCCGATAGAAATCCAGAGAGTAGGATCCTTGATACGCCGGTATTGAGGTACTTTCAAGAGGATTGAAATATGTATCAGATCGCCGTTGATTGCAACCATGCTCTCGAGGCTACTTTGGAGATCTTTCAGCTGATTTTTAGACTGGCCGCCTCTCGCTTCTTTGCTGCGGAATTGATTAGTATCTACCATCATGTGTTTCGCCATGACATCATTTCTTGATGGAGATTGTTAAGCGACCATGTATTTCTGTGATGGCTCCTTGAGGCTTTGGAACCTCTTATTATAGCCATTTGCTAGTTGATCAACCTTATTATTGATTGTTGATAATAGCCTATTTTGTGCGAGGGAGTTCTCGGTTTGCCAATTGAGTACCTTTTCTGCTTGACTCATCTCGTTGGGACCCAAAGGATTGATGGCTTGTGAGAGAATCTTTGGACAATGAGCGATGTTGTCCTTGATGAAGTCTTCTTGAGGAGGAAAGTCGTTGGGATCTATCATCATGATTTGTTGTTTAGTTTCTTCTTTTTGGCTAGAGTATTCGACTATAAAGTCGTACTTGTCATCTCCAAGTGGACCAACAGTAGGATCTCCTTCTAGGTACCTTTTGTAGAGAGGGTCCTTTTTCTTTCGTCTTCGCCTTCGTTTTTCATCATCGGATTCATCGTAAGCTTCTGAACAGGCGGTGCAGTTGAAGACGTCAAAACGGCAATGTCCATCTTCATCAATAAAAGGATAGACTATTCTCCCATCTTTGTCAAATCGACAAGGTTTCGGGATGTCTTGTTTTTGTGCTGGGCCGTGGAAGTCTTCTTCATCGACTTGGATGGTGAATTGTGTGAATAATTGTTTTCTGAAGGACGACGATCTTGGCTTTTCAAATTTGATCTCCGTCGTTCCATCCTTTCGAGTGAAAGCTGACTTCGAGGATTGTATAGCGATAGGTAACTTGATGAAGCTTCTCATAACTTGTCACCCATGATTCTGGCAATCGTTTGAGTAGTTCTTCGCGAGAGATCTGCCGAGGGATTTGTATTGAGCTAGGCGCTTGAGATGCAGATGAGACTTCGAGGTATAGTGCTTCATCGGATGAGGGTAAAACAAGATCAAGAGCGTGATCTTGAATTCTGTAAACGATTTGGTGATGTAGCGTGGCTACTACACTCTTTTCTTGCATAGGTGTTCGATTAGTTGAAGCTGAACCTCGAGCGCCTTCAATAGATTTGGATCTTGCAATGAGACATTAAAGTTTGGAAACAAGATTAATACGAATCTGTCCATTTAATGTTGTTTGAACTGTTCGATGCAAGCCTGCTGGTATGACTTTAACTGGAGTCTATCAACGCAATTTGGGCTATGACAGGTAGACCTTTTCTAGCATGTAAGGTCAAGCCAATTCTTACTACACCAAAATGAAGTTGAGTATAGCCTTGCTGCTGCCACAATCTGGGTAGGTTCTCCGGGATGTTCAAAGAAATGAAATGCTCTTCTTCGGTGGTTGGAACTTGACAGGACGAGAATCTGCTGGATTGGACATACTCCATCACCTTTCGGCTGGAAGATGGTTTTATGAGCTCGCGAACTCTTTTGACGGAGAAGGCGCTGGGTTTTTTTGCGAAGTATTCATATGGGTTTACTAGGGGAAGGGTAGTTTCAGGTAATTGGTCGTCCGGAACATATTCGATTTCATATAGGGAATTTATATTAGAGGATGATGAACGGCTTTTATTTCTGGGTAAGGTTGAAATAGCAAAAGGAGATACAATCGAAGTAGGATTTGAGGTAGTCATCATGAGGAAATTGTTTTCCAGATTTCTTAAATCAATCAGTGATAAACCATGATTCTATCAACCCTTTTCGCAAGACTATAGGCTTTGATACCAGTATTCATGCACAACCCGGTGGTATATAGTCTACATAAAGAATATAAGACATTCGTAAACGAGTACTGCATGCTAGTTTGGGCATTCTTCACATTGAATCCATGAGATAGTGAAAGTATTGAAAATATTCATTACCTCAATATTGCAGAATGCAGATACAGTAGATAGAAAATGTTCACATGCCATATTGACATATCCAATGGTTCATTTACTTCTTTACAGAAACATTAACCATATGTAAAACGAAAGACAGTCATATCATATACAGCAGCTAGTAGGTGAGGCTTTGGCGATCTCCTAGAAAAGCATAATGAAAATTAATAGAAAAGGTAACCTACTCCTCTGTACTCCAAAAGGTTCTTGTGGCATTTTGTATTAATTTTCTGCTGCAATATAACATAATTTTTTTACTTAATGATATGAGACACAATTTTTCAAATATGTGTTACGAAAGAGCAGAGGAAGTGGATCATGTTCATGAAAGTGAGGTTGATGGAGTTTCACTTTCCCTACATCTGCTGACTTCTTTTTCTAATCGAGCACGAAACTGAATGAATTTGTGTGTTGGACAAAGCCTCAAGGAGATAGTAAGAAACTGAATGAATTTAGCAAACATGATCATAAAGTCAGAACCATTTGGTTTGTTTTGTGGAGTTGGAAAACAATTTCAGCAGAATGACTTTGGCTTTGTACCATTTACCAAAGGTGCAAAAGCTTTTACCAGTCTGAATGAAATTTTGACTGAACCATTCTTTAGCGTTAGTGACTTAAGTGTGTGAGTTGCTTCAGACCTTTTTTAATGGATATATGTAAATTAAGCTGAAAATCTTAGCTCATGAGAATCAAACTGTGGGGAAACCATGGACCAAGACTCAGAAGATCGGCAACAGCAGAAGCTTCTTCTCCTATAGAAAAGAAAAAGAAAACTGCACACTCCCTGCGCAGGCATTACCCTGTTCAGGTTCAAAGGGACTTTCTCAGCCTGTTCCCAGGCTACACCGCTTTTTAGCAGGTTAGCCTGGTTCAAGCACCCCTGGTGCTTTTCATGTCAATTCACCATCCAAACCACATATAAAAAGTATTTAAAACATCAACTCAGTTTGTTTGTTTTTTTATTACTGACACTGACTCAAATGAACAAACAGAAGAAACATAACACGATAGATAGTTCTAACAAGACAGAGAGACTACTAAAGCTTACCAACATTTTGTGCCTTATTCAGGTATAGTCCAACAGGCACCAAGACTTGTGTAAGCGAGGTCTTGTTTCCACCCTTTCCCTGAGGAACCCGAAGCAAAAGAAAGATGACAACAGGCAGAGATCACATTAAGGACACATTTTGACCATATGTGAGTAACTAACATGTTTGTAAAGCAATGACCAACTAAGGATACTGACCTTTTACTTCTGAGCAGCTTTGACATAGCTCTCTGGCAAGTAGATCTCACCACCAACTTCACCGTGCTGCTCTCCGCTGATGGTTTTCTTTGCAACATTGAACTCTTGACTCATAGCCTCCATTCCTTTTCTGAGTGCTTCCTCAGCAGTGCCATAACCATTCTCCTCTGCATACTTCCTGATGTCTTCAGTTATCTTCATGGAGCAGAATTTTGGTCCACACATGGAGCAGAAATGTGCAACCTTGGCTCCATCAGCTGGAAGAGTCTCATCATGGAAAGACATCGCGGTCATGGGGTCCAAAGACAGAGCAAACTGATCCATCCACCTAAACTCAAACCGGGCCTTGCTCAGCGCATCATCCCACGCCTGTGCATGTGGATGCTGCTTGGCTAGATCAGCTGCATGTGCGGCTATCTTGTAAGCTATAACCCCAGCCTTCACATCGTCTCTGTTTGGTAACCCTAGATGCTCTTTAGGTGTTACATAGCAAAGAAGAGCTGTGCCCAAGGCTCCAATATTGGCAGCTCCAATGGCAGAGGTGATGTGATCATATCCAGGAGCTATATCAGTAGTCAATGGACCAAGTGTGTAGAATGGTGCCTCGTTACACCATTCAAGCTGCTTCTGCATATTCTCTGGAATCTTGTTCATTGGCACATGCCCTGGCCCTTCATTCATCACCTTCAAATAAAAAAATTCAACCAGTATTTAAGAGATGAAAAGGCCGGATCTAAGATTTCCGGGGATATAAAAATTTATTTAAGAATCTAAAAATCTTGGAGACTAAGGCCAATGTTTCACGCGGATGTGTCAAGATCCAGCTCAGTGTATGCAATTAAAATGAAGACTAGTGACTTAGATTAAGTAGTACCTGAACATCTTTCTCCCATGCTCGGCGAGTTAGTTCACCTTGAGTAAGAAGCTCTGCAAACTGAGCAGTATCATTAGCATCATAAATAGAGCCAGGTCTCAGACCATCCCCAATCGAAAGAGCCACATCATACTGGTTACAGATGTCAAGAATATCATCCCAGTGCTCATAGGCAAAGTTCTCCTTGTGGTAAGCTAAGCACCACTTAGCATGGATGGATCCTCCACGAGAAACGATCCCAGTCATACGCTTAGCCGTTAAAGGAATGTAACGCAGCAGAACACCAGCATGGATTGTGAAATAGTCCACACCTTGCTCGGCCTGTTCAATGAGAGTCTCTCTGAACACTTCCCAGGTGAGATTCTCAGCAATACCATCCACTTTCTCAAGGGCCTGATAAATGGGGACGGTGCCAACAGGAACAGCTGAGTTCCTTAGGATCCACTCGCGCGTCTCGTGGATGTGACGACCGGTCGAGAGGTCCATGATCGTGTCAGCTCCCCACATGGTCGCCCACTGAACCTTGTAGACCTCTTCTTCAATGGAGCTTGCAACAGCTGAGTTTCCGATGTTGGCATTGACCTTGACCAAGAACTTTCTACCGACAATCATCGGTTCAAGCTCCAGATGCTTCTTGTTGGAAGGGATAATGGCTCTGCCACGTGCAACTTCTGATCTCACAAACTCAGGGTCAAGCTTCTCTCTGGTGGCACAGTAGAGCATCTCCTCGGTTATGATTCCTTGCTTTGCGTAGTACATTTGAGTGTATCTTGGTGCTCCAAGCTTCTCACGACGATCAATCCAATCCTTCCTTAGCTTAGCAAGCCCTGTTTTGACATGTTTCTTTTGTTTATTGTGATAGTCACATAGAAAGTAGTGTGAATAAACACAAGCTTTGAATGAGCGAGCATACCAACGTGTGGGTTGACATTTTGAGGACCACTAGTGTCGTAGTTATCAAAAGCTGGCTCACCACCAGACAAATGCACACGTCTGAAAGGAACTTTGAGAACATGACCAGATTCCTCATGAACAACCTCACTGAAACAATCAAAAACCAAGCTAAACCAATGATTTAAACTGATGACTTAACATGAAAAATTGTGAGTTGAGTGATATACATACATGTGTTCTTTGGTGCTTTTAGGGAAGCATTCCTCAAACGATGGGATGGGCTGGAAATCAGGAGAAGAAGGGTCGATGGTGTGTTTTCTTTGCTTGGCTCTCTCTGAGTTAGTCGTTGGTGGATCAAACGTCAACGTGGCTCGTGTGGTTGTTGAGTCTTTCTTTAACCGAACGGCAGCAGCTTGGACAACCACATCGAATCCGGGTAATAAGGAGGTGTTTGGAAGCTTGGGCCAGGCGGAGTGGTTCTTGTTGTTGTTGCATACGACCGACATCAAAGTACTACTGTGTACGGAAGACATGGCTGCAAGATTTATAAAAAGTGGTTATGGATGAGAATACATGCATCAAAACATAAACAATGCACATGTCAAATTGTCAAGAGTAGATCAAAGAAGGAAAAACGAGGACTTGAACCTGGAAGATGGGCTGTGGATCTGATGAAAGAAGAGGACGAAACTCGTTGGAACTCAATCACACTGGAACCACACACAACGCTCTCTGATAACAAAAAAAAAAAGAAGACAAATGTTTGGGTCCTTTTAAAAGGAGTAGAAAGGATACTATTGGTGTGATAGATATTTTGTAACTCCTGAATCCAATGCATCCAATAAGTTTGCTTACGTGTCGCCTGTTTCCCAGATATTTTTTTGTCAGCGTCCTTTCTGATAAGAATTGTAAGGAGGAGGAGACTTCTCTGTTATTAATACTAAGGCAACTTGCTTTTATTTTATTTTCTTCCTTGAATAACATCCGTTGGTTCCCTAGGTAACTTTTCCAATTTTCATTTTTTTTGTGTGTGTTCAAAAAACAACTAGGTGACTCTTTTTTTTTTTGTAAACTAACTAGATGACTCTTCTACATTCATTCACGGATATAAATTGTAACAAAATATATAACTACAACATTTATTAATATTTTATTTTAATTTTTATAATTTTAAAATCTGTTTGTAATAGATTTTTTTTTTCAAAAACAGATATTTAATTTTGCTTATAAATCATTTTATCCATTATTTTTTCTTGGGTACATTAGATTGTCTTTATTCATCTTGATTGAATAGTAAATGATTCTAAATATAATAAAGTTAAACTAACTTCGTTAAGACCATATTCAACACATCCCTATTTTAATCTATATATTAGATTCTGATCCGTCCTTTCAAAAGGACGGGTATATTTTTTTGTTTTACATATTTTTTAGAAATTTAATTTTCATATTTGTGTTTTTTATTCATATTTGTGTTTTTATTATAATCATATTTGTGTTTTTCTTTGTAATCATATTTGTGTAAAATATATTTTTAAAAAATTATTGAAAAGACTATTTCACCTTTGAAAGAGTGGATATATTTTTTGTTTTACATATTTTTTTAGAAATTTAATTTTCATATTTGTGTCTTTCTTTGTAATTGTATTTATGTTTTTATTTGTAATCATATTTGTGTAAAATATTTTTTTAAAATTATTAAAAAGGTGATTTCACCTCTTTACCGGAAACCAATCATTGTATATATATATATATATATATATATATATAAAAAGAGATTTTGATAATTGTATTGAATTTGTGATGTTACATAACTATACACTTGTATCATAGTTATTTCACACATTAATTTAGTACTTTATTCATAAATAGTTATAAATAACAAATTATAGTTACAATTTTGTTTAGTAATCAAATAGTAATTAAAAAGGTAAAATTATATGTTTTACATTTAAGTTTCATGATTTTATTTCATATATAATGATAATAATGTTAATATTACACATAATATTACACCAAACAAAAAATAATACACATAATAATTTGTCATGCAATTAGGTAACAAATTAGAGCAACAAAAAAAAAACAAAATATGATTAAAATCCAGATTTGTTGCCATATATAAGTAGCCTTTTAAAATAGGAGTCTAAAGTAGTTATTGAAGGTCCCTTTAAAATAGGAGTATATGCAGTTTGGCAATTCCACGTGAATGTTTAGAAGGTGGTTTTGTTGAAGGTAGTTACATGATATATTTATGATATCCACTATATATTAACTAGGTAATTTTACCGTGCTCATGCACGGATATAAATATTTATAAAATAGATAAAATAGATAAAATATATAAACTATAATAATTGACTGTTATTTATTTTTAATTTTAAGTTATTTTATAATGTGTATGCATAATTTATATTAATAATACTATATTACTTTAAATACATATATGATTTTAGATATATTATATTTAGTCGGTTTTTGTTTTTACAATTGATTTAGTTATCATTTGGGTATATTAGATTGTATCTATTTCTCTAAATTTAATTATAATATTTTTTATTTTAAATATATTAAAATTATGATTTTTTTTTTCATTTACGTTGGTTGTTGTCTTAGATATGTAAATATATTTGAAGAAGATTAGGTATAACTTAAGATATATTATGCTTAGAATGAAATAAAAATAAAATAGAATGTCTTATTCCAAATTTCGTAAATTAGTATATCGATAATCTTCTACAATATCATGCATATATATAAATTTTACAAAAGAACTAAATTATAACGGTTGGTTAATATTTTATTTTCATTTGTTAATATGTTTTGATTCATCCTATAGTTTACATTTATAAATAAATTTTATTATAAAATTTTATATTTTTTATTGTAATTAAATCTGTGATTTAGATACAAGTTTGATTAGTCGAGTCACTCATTTTATGAGTATATTGAGTTACATATATTCTTTCAAATTCAAACTGAAGTATAATTATATTTATTATAGTTCAGTAAAATCAAATTTATTTTATTTATCGTTTAAATGTGCAAGTAGTTTCATAATATTTACCAAATTATATGTTGATCTCTTTTAAAAAACATCAGAAAATAAAGAGATGATCAATAGGAAGTCTTATACATAAGTAACTAATACATTTTTGGAAGCTCATGAACACATATCAGTATTTACAATAATTAAAATATTATATAAATTCTAAATAACTTTTTGCCTTAGATTTATAAAAAGGTAAACTGAAATTTGTTTTAAATAATATTAAAATGAGAATTCAGATTTGCTTTGGTATTTTAATTATATTCATATTAAGTTCCACAAACATAAAAACATAAATTTAAAAGAAAATTCGATATTATGAAAAAATAATTTTAATAATGATAAAATATAATATATCTACCTCGTTTAAATATATAGTGTTATGTTATTTATTTATTTTTAATTATTTGATCAAAAGATGTTTATTTTTAATTTTTAATTTTTAATATCTCTTAAAAATTAGCAGTTTAGAAGAATTGTGTGATTATATTTTAAAAATCATATTATATGATTAAAATATAATTTATAGATTTTTTGCTGTAATTGAAAGATATTATAGTCAAATAAATATATGAAAAATAGATAAAACAAATCAGTAATATTAATTATAAACTTATTTTAGTCAATTAAACATATATCAGTTAATGATAATTAATTTTTTAATGTATTCATCTAAGAAAATAGATAGATATGTAAAAAATATTTCTATTACTTTGAATATATATATATATATTTGTATATTTTAAAATTATTTTTTAAAGAAATAATATTTCTTTTTCTAATATCAAGATTATCTGAATTTTATGAAATTGCATTATAGGCAAATATATATTTTCATCTAATAAAATATAGATATAAAGAAATATTTTATTACTGTTTATTTTATGTTTATTGAAAAATATTTTTAAATGGAATATTTATGTTTTGTGAACTTTCCTTTTTTATATGTGTGTGGTAAAATTTAATAACAAAATAATTAATTTAATTACCTTTCAAATAATTCAATCTCCTCGCAGTTAAGGAGTATATATGTGTGGGCTATGGCGTCTTCGAACTCGACCACCAAACTTCTTTCGCTTTTCACCTAGACGTCCAATCAATGTAATATGTCTGGAACATCTTCACCAAAATATGTCGGCATAACACCACCATCATCATATCTGCTCGTAGTCCTTTTCCGTGTCCGGACTTGTGTCCCAAAATAGTAGGACGTAAAGTGAGATGTTTACTCATTCAAACTCCCAGCAATTATTGAACCTTCCACCCTTGCCAGATTTTTTGCTTTCCCTTTCAAATATTTCATAGCTCGCTCGTAAGGATACATCCATCCATTATGAACAGGTCCACGAAGAAGTGCCTCATACGGAAGGTGGATAACCAAATGTTCCATGACGTCAAAAAAGGACGGAGGAAAAATTTTCTCCAATTTGCACATCAAGATCCGGATATTCTCATCAAGTTGTCTGATGACATTCTACAGTTAAGGTGCGTGCACTAAGATCTCTGAAAAAAACTCCGATGCCTACAAATAATTTACAATTATAAGTTTTTTTCCAACAAGAAGAATTAATAACTTTAATTATTTGTTACCTGCAAGTGCTTCGTGAATATTTTTTGGAAGCAACTCCGCAAATACAAATGGTAGAAGTCGTTGCATAAAAACATGACAGTCATGACTCTTCATCCCTGAAAACTTTTGTCCCTGATGATCAACACATTTTGATAGATTTGAAACATATCCATCAGAAAACTTCACATCCGATGCCACCCACTTGAACAACGCCGCTTTTGCTTCGCGACAATCTGAAAATGGGAACTGAATTCTCCCATCGTTTAATATGCATCTCAATCGAGAACATAATCCCGACAAATCCAACCTTGAGTTCTTGTTATCTTTTGTCTTGCCGAACGCTCAACAATGTATTGATGATGTTGTCAAAGAAGTTCTTCTATATGCATCACGCCAAGATTGTGGCGCAGTAGATCTTTCCAATATGGAAGTTCCCAAAATATACTCTTCTTGTGCCAATTATGCTGAGTCCCGTAACCATCAGACATATTTGGAGGAGTATGCCAATTACCGTCTTTGCTGACTGTGCTTAGTCCACCATAGTAATCAATATCCTTCTTGATTTCCTCTCCGGATAAATATGGTGGAGCGGTGTCCCGACAACCCTTTTGACCGAAACAATTTCTTGTTCCTTCTGCACGGATGGTTAATGGGAAGAAATCTCCGATGACAATCAAACCATGACGTCTTCCTACCATTCTTCAACTGAAATGCGCCTGTGCTTCCCATACAATATGGACAAGATAGCCTTCCATGCGCCGCCCAACCCGACAACATCCCATATGCGGAAAGTCACTAATAGTCCACAATAGAATCTGCCGCATTGTAAAGTTTGTTCTCGTTGAACAATCATATGTCCGGGCCTGTTGACAACAATTCCTTCAATTCTTCTATCAAAGGTTGTAGAAAACATCAAGGGACCTCTTAGGATGTTTTGGTCCGGTATCAATATACTCATGAAAAGCAATTCTTTTTCCATACACATCTCGGTGGAAGGTTGTATGGCGTCAAGAAGACTGGCCAAAGTGAGTGTTGTCTTCCAGACATTCTAAATGGACTAAAGCCATCTTTGCAGAGCCCAAGATAAACGTTGCGGGGGTTGCTTGCAAAATGAGGGTACACCGAATTCAAGTGTTTCCACGCTTTTGCATCAGAGGGATGATTGATCTCTCCTTCCTTCTGATCATGTTCTGCATGTCATCTCATCGATGTTGCCGTCTTCGCAGATTGATATAATCTCTTCAATCTATCCTTAATAGGTAAGTACCACATCCGCTGGTACGGCACCCTATTCCGACCACGTCCTTGCGGTTTATATCGTGGCTTCTTGCAAAATTTACACTCTAACAATTCTACGTCTTTTCTCCGGTATATCATACAATTGTCTATACACACATCAATCATCTTTGAAGGTAAGCCAAGACTATGAACAAGTTTCTGAATCTCATAATAAGATTCAACACACAAATTCTCTTCAGGCAAATACTCTTTAAACAACTCAGCCCATGCGTCCATACAAACTTTAGGTAAGTTATGATCAGTTTTGATATTCATCATTCTAGCTGCCAATGATAATTTAGAAAGACCTTCTGTACAACCTTCATAAATTGGCTCATTAGCTGCTGCTGCTAGCATTTCATAAAATCTTTTTGCATCCAAGTTAGGCCCCTCTACATTTTCGACCTCCTCTATTACTGATGTTGTTTCACGAAATGCATCGGTAACCATATCATGCATTCTATCATGATCTACCATATGATCTTCTTGAATGACACTTTCAGAAGGCAAATGTGGTTCATCTCTGTTACGAACATTTTTAACCTGATTACTACTACTAGCTTCATTCCTATTATCACCCTCTCCGTGGTTAAACCAAATATAGTAATGTGAAGTAAATCCTCTACTTACTATATGTTTCCAAACGGTTTCACTAGCAGCAAACTTCGTATTGTTGCATTTACACGAGACGTAACATTTTACCCGCTTCCTTTGTGAAAGGCGTCTGTCCGGCCTGGTACATGAATATCTCTGCTCCGTTGAGAAATTCGTCTGTTACTCTTTCCCTTGAATCTTTATGCGCATACATCCAACTTCAAACCTCATAAATATTTCCAGACATTTTTTTACTCTTTTTGTTTTTTTTTTCCTTTTTTCGTTTTTTTTGGTGCATCTTAAGAATGAGGGAGAACATCATATTTATAGAGAAATTTCGATTTTGGTAGGTAACAATGTTACAACGTATTTACGTTTAATCATATCTTAACTACCAAAGTGCAACTACATTGCTCGTACATTAGTCGCTAATTAGATGTAAAATATTGGATGTAAATAAGTCGTAAATTTACAACCAATTTACGACTAAATGAAACATTAGTCGTAAATTAGATGTAAATTTACGACTCAGTTACGACTAGCCTTTTAGTCGTATCTGAGTTGTAAATTTACAACCAATTTACGACTAAAGGAAATACTAGTCGTAAGATAGATGTAAATTTACGACTCATTTACGACTGGCCTTTTTAGTTGCAAATTTACGACCAACTTACGACTAATTGTGTTCTAGTCGTAAGTTGGTCGTAAATTAGACCCAAAATTATGACCAACATTTTCTGGTCGTAATTGTTGGTCGCTAAAGCAACGTTTTCTTGTAGTGGATATCCGAACGGGTTCAAAATTTTGGTATCTAGAGAACCAGAACGGAACCCGACCTAAAACGAAAAATTTTGGATATCTGAATATATGCAAACCAAATATATATATTTTAAATATATTAATTATTTAAAATTTAATCTTTAAAAGAATATAAAAATATATAAACTATTTTAAGTTGTCCAAAATACTTGGAAATATATACAAATAGTTAAAAATATATGGTCAAAATAGTTAAACGATACTCAAAATACCAATACTTAAAAAATTTATTGATTTTTTATCCAAATATTTAAGCTATGTTAAGTTTAGGTATTTTAGCTTACAATATACATATTTATATGTTATATATAATTTTATTTTTAGATTATAAGAAATTTAAAATATATATGAATTTTATTTTATTTTTACAAAATTAAATGTGTTATCCGAATTCAAACCCAAACGAACCCGTAGATCCAAACCGGATCGAACCCACAGAAATCGTAACATAACCAAACCAATTTAAACCGAACCGAACAAATGGTACCAGAATGTCCAGCCCTAATCAAATGTAAAAAAAAAATAGTTTTTGATAACAAAATATGTACTATTTATTAAATTTAAATACAACATATTTTAAAATTTTCATCCCGCGCAGGGTGCAGGTTATCATCTAGTATTTAGATAATTATTCAGATACAGCTATAAAATAAGTTGGACACAACCTTTTATCAACTGGTCATGCTGCTGAATTAATAGAATATATTTTCCTCTAAAATAGAGAATCTCTGTTATAGAAGTGGATTTGCTCCAATGTATCTCTTTATAATAGAGTTTCTCTATTTATAGAGGAAAATATAGAGATATGTTATTTCACCTCCAAGTATAGAGACAAAAATTAACATTCTTCTATATATTTTTCTCTAAAATAGAGAAACTCTATTATAAAGTCATACATTAGAGTAAATCCACCTCTATAATGAGATTTCTATTTTAGAGAAAATATAGAGACATACAATGGAGATGCTCTAATATCAATTTGTATTAATGTCTTAAATTCATAATATAATTTCATAAATTGCGTATAATTTTACATTTGTTATTTTGAGAAAAAGATAAAAATGTGTTGTCGGTATGGAGTTGAATAACTGAAAATAATAATTTGAAATTTTATGCATGTATCATCAAATTAAAATGTAATAATTTATTAATATATTATTTTCACTTGTTCATTAGTTTTGAATCGTTAATAATTTCTATGCATAAAATAAATAAAAGACTATTTAAGTAATAATATTTAGATGACTTAATTAGGCTTTTGATTTTGAGTATAATAATCATGATTGGTTCATTTACTCATTGTTAAATATATTAAGTTATATATGTATTTTTAAAAAGTATACCACAACTATTTTTTTGTTTTAATTAGTAAAAACTGATTAATTTTTGTTTCATTTATTTTAGGTTTAATTTTTGTTTTAAAAATATATTTTTTTCTTTTTAAAACAAATACTCATTTTTAGTTTTTGTGAAACTTAAGTATAAAATCTATATATTTTAAAGTTTATAGATATTTCCTTTTTTATTTATGTTGTTTTATTAAAAATATGAAGAAAATAAAATAAAATTTCGTTATATATACAATTTCTATAATTTATAGATATTCCTTTTTATTATTATGTGAGTTTTGTAAAAACTAAAAAGAAAAAAAGGAAATTAATATTAAAAAACCAATTAGAGATTTATTAAGCAAAAAGAAAATTAAAATACTTTTAATTATGATGATTATGTATACTTTATAATTTAACTAGCGAAGATGGTGTCTACAGAGCTGGTTGACTTTCAGTACCCACAAAAAAATGTAAGGAGTTCTTATGTAACTAGTTTACAATTCAACGTATATCAATAGTAAATAAATTATGGTAGACAAACTTTCAGATGTGTTCAAAGTCTACTTTCAGCTATAATGTATTTTAATTTGGTACCACTAATTTGGTTATCTGC
The DNA here is from genome assembly GCA_016771965.1 of Brassica carinata. Lineage (NCBI taxonomy): Eukaryota > Viridiplantae > Streptophyta > Magnoliopsida > Brassicales > Brassicaceae > Brassica > Brassica carinata. The sequence continues at coordinate 26,839,146 of CM028688.1, read as the reverse complement.
CTCAGAATCTCTTTATAATAGTTTTGTTGTAAAAATAAATAAAAATTTATAAGCCTTAGTACATATTTTAAATTATAGTTTACACCGAGGGAAAATTCATAAATTATATAAAACATTTTAAAAAATTGTCCAATTTTTTTGTCTGTCATTTATGATCTAAAATAATCAAAAAGATTTGGATGACTTTTTAAAAAGCATTTTGTTTTACCATTTTTTATTAACATATGGTATTCAAATCTGTGGAAAATCCAAATTACTTTTCAAGAGAAAATGCATTTCACAATTGAATCTTCTTTTTGAGTATTCAGATGAAACTTAGAATATGGTATCATATCCACATAGCTACACATGTCTAATGTTGTGAAGTTGATTCAAACTCGGGTCTCTTTTAAGTATGTCTGCCACTTCCATGTGTGGTTGTTGTCTTTCCCCGATTGAAAAATGAATGAAACAACAAATTTTTTAAATCTTTTTGATGAATCTCCAACAAATTTTCAGTTTCCAAACAATCGTAAATTGTTAGTTTAACTGTTATTTTCCAACGAATTATTGATGGAACACTCTATCACTAAATTCTGTTGAAATCGTCGCAAATTTTTGACAGATGTCTTTTATCAATCCTATTAAAACAGAAACATGTCCCATTGATAAATGTTTAGTCCAACAATACATAAAATAAAATAAAAAACCAATCCTTTTATAACTGCATCTCAATCTAATATATTTCTACATGTTACGTGTATTGTAACCAACCTCTTCTTTCTTTCCTATATTCTAGGAACCCATGACTTTCATCTATAAAAACTTAGGGGGTGTATTCAACTAAGTGTTTGAGGTGATTTGTCTTAAAATGACAAATCCACTGTTATTCAAACATGGATTTTAAAAATCACTTTAAAATCCGGTGTTATTGAATTTGTCATTTCATAAAATACTCTAAAATCCACTGTTATTGAACTAAATTTAAGTTGAAGATTTCAGAGTGCTTTAGGTGTTTTTAGAGTGTTTTCTTAGTTATAAAAATAAAAATTCAAATCTCATGGTTTTATATGAGATTCTAGAGTTATTTAACAAAAATCACATCAAATCTCAAATTCTCCTACAATCATTTAAAAACTCACTAAAAATCAAATCACTTCAAATTTCAGATTCAATACACCCTCCTTATAGTTTATTTATTTCATTTTAAAAATTATTTTATTAAATTAACCAATGTAGATTCTGTAAAAAATTATATTTTACTTTCCGGGTAGATATCTTTGATGGGGGTGGTTCGATGTAAAAATTATATATAGATGTAATAAAGTACAAAATATGAAAACTTGCCATTTATAGAAATAAAAGTATTTAAAAATATCAAAAATAGGTTTTCAAAACTAAAAATACGAATTCTGATTGTAAAAGAATATGGATTGATGTAAAGAATAAGCTTGCTTAATAATTACACAAGAATTTGGCATAATAATTAAATGAAATTTATAAAACAGGTTTTAAAAATTTAAAATGTTAAAAATGAAATTAATATACTTACAATAAAAGTTTAAAATTAATATATTTGCAATATATATATATATCTAACAGAATCTATTAAAAAGTATTTTTTCACATTTAAAAAAAAATTAGTATTCGGAGTAGGTTGGGACGAGTTGAAGTTGATATTTGTTTTCATATATAATAATTTAAAAACCGTTCGAGTATATATACCTGGTATAATAGAATATGAGACTTTAATTTTTGAGTTGATTCCATATCATTTTTTTTTGCGTACAAATATTCTTGACTAATAATGTTAGGTAATTATTAAGAATATATAATATGTTGCAAGCTTTAAAAATAAAATTTTAAAATAATTTCTGAAATGTATATATCACAATTGTATAGTTATGCAACTTTACTATTTAATATAGTTACCAATAATTATATTAAATTGTATTAATTTTAAACACAATATGATTATAAAAAACACAAATCTGATTACGCAAAAAACACAAATATAAAAATAAATTTTTCAAAAAGGAAAATTAAAAGAAAAAATATACCCGCCTTCGAGAGGGCGGGTCAAATCTAGTACTCTATTAAAAACTCTAATGAACAAGATGATTTACCGAATTCTAAATGGGTATTTAATGGATAACGAATATATTCATTCTCCATCCGGGTTTTGTTAGAAATTTCCTTAATTACCCGAATACCATCACCAACTGTCATTTTCTCTCATAATCTTCTCTTATCCGCCTGATCATACTGAGAAGTTTTCCACTGATGACTATTCATCGTTTTCTTATTCTAAATTCAGTCACCATTATATCCTCGAGGAGATCATCCATCGTTGAATCCAAACAAATATTCCCCAAAATGAACATTTTTGTCTTATGGAAAATTGACTTAAGAAAAATCCCCTCTGAAAGTACTGAATGGAAGAATTTTATTCTTGAACAGAAAGGTCATCTTACAAGTTACAAGTAACAACCATTGACGCATTTATAATTACATATTCAGAGAAAAAAAAACTAGTATATCTTTAATCTACATCTCATCCAACTGTATTCACAAAGAAATGATGTATTATGAACTAGTCATTCATATATTTTCGAGTAGAAATTGTCGTGGGTCGGTGGGCTTACACATCTAAAATTCCAAATTAAGAAAGCTTGGCAATAAATACAAAAACTAAGAAATAACAGGGGCTAACATGCAAATTAAAGTAAATAACTAAAATTCAAACGTGTAATAAAGAAGACAAAAGAATCTTAGAAAAACATGCAGACAACTAACTCATTCGTTCATTACCACAGCTTCGTGTCTTCCCCGCACGATCCGATCCGTACATGGAGTCATGGACACTCCCTCCTTAACATATATACCCAAAGTTACTAAAAGAAAAAAAAAACAGAGCAACTTTCTAAATCTACAAAAAAAAAGACCCCCTCCTTTTATTGACTGGTCATCGTTTCAAAGGTAAAGCTTGACCTCTCCTCTTCTTTCTTTCTCTTCATCAAGTTTTTGATTAAAGATTCTGAGTTTCAGGGATTTTACTTGAAGAACAAGCCATGGGTGTCGATGCTAAAGATGTCTGTGTTATCGTCTGGAAAGTCATCAGATTTTCAACGAACACAACGTGCAGATACGTCAAGAGATACCCAGTTGCTTCTGGTGTTTCGGCGTTTGTGATCTTCTTGTACACTTTTCTTCCTTGGATCTTCTACGCCATGCTCTGCTCTTCTCCGCTGATCGCTTGTGCTTCGTTCTATCTCCGGAATCATCTGAGTACGAAGATCGACGAGGAGGAGAAGAGGACAGATCGTGGTGGGTTGTCCGAGGGAAGAACAGAGAAGGCTGAGTTAAAGCATCAGAGAAGTGTTCGACGAAACGCGAGAAGGGAAGTGGAAGAGGTTGGGAAAGATTGGGACTCGTATCAAGCTAGCGAGGACGAGAGAGGGAAAGTTATTCTGACGACTCTCTACGGAGAATTACCACCTGAGACGATCGCTCCAGATCTGGAGGCTTTCAAGAGAGACAGGACATTTCTTGCAGCGGAAGAAAGCTTCGCTGAGTCTAACCTAGACAACGAAGGGTACGTTTTCGTCGAAGATCCTTTGGAGAGGGTGACAAGTGTTTGTGACGGTGAAACAGAACTAGAATGCTCATCAACATCATCATCATCAGAAGAAGAGGACGATGAAGAGGAGGAGGAAAAGGAAACAAACACGGTGATAGTAGCGTGGACAGAGGATGACCAGAAGAACCTGATGGATCTTGGAACATCTGAGATCGAAAGAAACAAGAGGCTAGAGAATCTGATTACAAGAAGACGATCAAGGAGATTGTTCTTACTTGCAGCCGAGGGAAGCCTGATGGATATGGAAGTTCCTAGGATCTGTGTAGGTCGAAACTATTATGGTTTCGATAAAGACAACTACGAAACCGATGGAGTGATCATGCCAGGGTCTGCACCTTCCGTTATGTTACCGAGAAGAAACCCGTTTGACCTCCCCTATGATCCACAGGAAGAGAAGCCCAACCTGACAGGAGATAGTTTCCAGCAAGAGTTTGCAGATGCCAACCCTAAAGATATCTTCTTCTGTCGCCATGAGAGCTTCCACCACAGGATCTTTCCTTCAGAATCTCAAAATGATTCTAAATTGGAGTCTTTATGGAGAAAGACAGTTGATGGTAGGCCTAAGCCATTGCAAGGTATATGCTCTCTTTTCGATTCTGGAAGTGACTTAAATCTCAGGTACACCAGTAGATGCCACATTTGTTTGGTCAATCTTTTAAGTTTTTCGCTTTCTTAGAGATTATGATTCATAACTAAGACTTCTTTAACTCATAGAGACTTTCTTGGTGATTTAGGTAGCAATGATCAACTTCCTGTAATGAAAGAAAGTGATGTGGAGGCAGGGGAGGTACGGATAGAGACGGATTCCATAAGAAATAATGATGATAGTGACTCGAACATGACGCTTTCTCCGAGAGAAAGAGAGAAAGATTTCAACGTTTCAGACCAATCAGATGCTTCTGAAACTTTCTTCAAACGAAATGAAGACCGTGTTGGAAAATCTCTAGCGGGTTTAGTGCCAAGAAGCGGTGGTTCGAGTTCACTGGCGAACGCGAGGCAAAGATACGTGGAGCATTTCGGTTACAGCATAAAGAGAAGTCATGTGACTACACATTCCGTTGACTCTGATCTTCAAGTTGAGGTTTCTGAACTCGGTTCACATCCAAGTTCACTCGATGGGCATGACTCCTCTGATGAAGAGAGATCGTTGTTTGGTTATGAATCTGAGATTGGTAAGGAAATGGGTTTTGATGGTGAGGAAAGTGGAATATTACCTGTGGGAAAACTTGATCAAGAACTAAATGAAACTAAGTCTTTATCTTTTCTAGAAATTGAAGAAGCAGGAAACTTGGAGCCTATGGTCAGTTACATGTTTTTCTTTTCATACATGCAAATGGTTATTTTTTCTTTAAAACAAATATTAAGACATTGAACATATAACCTTTGCAACTTTTTTCTCAGGATTTGAAGAAACTTCCGAGAAACTCAGCTGATGAGATAAAGATGAGTTATAACTCTGATGAACCTGAACCATCCCAGAGGACTTATCAAGAATCTGAAGAACCATGTGATAGAAATGACCAAGAAGTGATGCAACAACTACCAGAAGCTGAAACTTCTGATGTAAATGACCATGGAAACTCTGAAGATTCTGCTACTTCTCCGACATCAGTATTAGAAGACATGTTGCCTCCAGGCCATACTCATTCGGAGGATCTTGATCATACATCAGATGGTCTGCGGCCGACTGTGGATCAACCTGCAGAATCATCTAGTATTCAATCAAATGTAAGTCTTCAGTTCTGTAAAGAAAGATTACATATTCTGTATTCATTCACACACATGCACTTTGTTTGACACATGATTTGTCTTCTCCACCGCAGGAACATTCTGACCCAACAGAGGAAACTATAGTAGAAACCGTGTGCTTGAATGCCACGGAAACAGTTCAGGAGAAGCAAGAGGTGTGCAGTTATCCTTGTCCCTGTATTTATATAACTAAAAAGTGTCTAATTCGTTGTTATTTCATAACATTGAACATGAACTGTCAGGGATCTGAAGAACTATTAATAAATGATGAGTCTAAATCTGCAGAAGACCGCAGATCACTGTCCACGTATCCATCAGCTGAACAACTCAATAGCCATAACAATTAATTGATGAAATGGTAAAGCGCAGACTGAGCTTTGGTTTTAACTGCTACGAGTAAGAAAATCTGATTCTCTTCCTATGTTGTCCAGTTTTGATGCAGAAAGTTTATTTGTATTCTCACGGAAAAGTCAATGAAGGGAACCGGTTTAACTTGGTTTATATAATCAAACACCAACATAGCTGCAGAGGCCAGTTTTACAGGTGTTCATAAATGACTATATGAGTACAGGAATGGCGAGAATGAAATGATAAGATATTTGTGGATAGGAAATTTATGTTTGTGTTGCATAATCAAATGCATGCTTTAAAAAAAAAAAAAAGTATAGCGAGAGAAGGTATAGGTTTCTTCTGTGTGTTTTGCTTCCTTAGAGCGCACGGCTACTGAGGAGATACTCTTATACATGTCTCTGTTTTGTTCGGGGGAGGCTATATTCTTTAGATAATTTCGTGCAATAAACACTTTTGTTGAGAAATCATAAAATAAAGTGAGTTATGACATTTTTTGTTTCTTTTGTCCAAATGACATTTTTTTGCACTACTGAAGACAGTTTTATCCAATGAATATTATCTCCATTGCAAAGTTTTATGATGTACATACACAGTCATATATTTACCCAAATACACATAAACAACCATCTGATAAGCATGACCCAAAAAATATAATAAGCCAAATCTAAGACTTTATTATCGGTTTAATTGGTGTACATCACACACAGAGAAGAGAATACATGGACTACTGTTATAAAAAAAAGAGAATTTATTAAATGAACTTAGTTGGATTAGAGTTTTTCACCAATTTCCATAAATTTAATAGAAATATTTTTAAATATTATCAACTTTTTTTTGTAACTTAAATATTATCAACTTCCAATAAAACTATAAAGTAATATTGCATTTTGATAGTATGACTTTTCTAGTTTGGTTTAAGTTATTCGATTTTATTTGATTTTTATCGCCAAATCCTAACTGAATACTAATCCCAACATTTTTAAATGTGTCTTGGTAAGGGATTAATTAACTACAAAGGTGGTCAAAATATAAGAAGCCACCTTTGTGTGTAAAAAGTGTAGATGCATAGACTGTGAAGTGGGGAAATTTTTTGTTCCAGCTTCCAAGTTCTTTCATTGCAAGCCAGAATAGAAAATAATGTGGATAAATAATTCTATGTCTTGGAACCACTTAAACACTCTGCTTTAGTTCGTGTTCCTAATGAGTTCATCAGGGATAAAATCTTGGAAAAAAAGTTGTGGTATGTGGATACCTCCATGTTCTACGCCTCTCAATGGGGTTCGAACACTTCAGTCTCTTATCCTGAAATTACCTCCGTTCCCCTGTGGGCGCATCTCCGAGGAGTTCCTTTTGATCTGCGCACCAAAGAAGGCCTCAGTCACTGCTGCTCTAGTAGGTGAGCCCATTGAGACCGATGACTACACAAAAATGTTACCGGTCTCAATGTTGCTCATGTTAAAGTTGAAGCGAATCTTCTGAAACCGCTGCCTACTTCAGGAGAACTTGTTCGAGAAAGCGGTGAGATCATACCTGTTGATATTGACTATCCCTGGACCCCTCCTTCCTGCTCCCACTGCCACCGGATTGGTCACATTCTCAAAAACTGTACCTATCCTCCAGCCCCACCCTCATCTCACCCCCCTGTTGCCTCACCTGAAGTAAACTTAAATGGGTATTTTCCTCATGTTGTCTTCACCGATCGAAGCTCCTCCGAAGTTGTCTTAACCCAACAAGTCAGTCCTGATATTGTTGAGGACCCAGCGATTATCTCATCTAGTGTTTTGGTTGAGCAGATCTTACTATGGACTCAAGAACCGCCTCTTGATCTCCTAACTGACTCGCCCCAATTCTCCCACCTAACTCCCTCCTCCCTCCCTTCACCCTATAATACCCCAACTCCTCTCAATCGCTTCTCCCAATCTGTCTATCCTTATCCCCAGCCACTCAAACCTCCCTCCTAAATCCCCTATTTCAACCGTTGCCTCTCTTTATCCAAATCACCACCGAGCCACCCCTTGATTTTCTCCTCTCAACCCGCTGGCGCATCGGTGGTAGTAAGTCTTGCTGCTACCCGTGCCCCCATCTCCTCCTCCTACATTGCCAAAAAACAAGCTGCCCTTTTCAAATCTCCTTCCATCACCCTCCCCATTGCCTTTATGGATACCTCATCCCCTCTTGGCTTGTCTCTTCTGTACCTTTTCTCAAGCCAAATAGTCCTTTATCTTCCACTACCCTGTGGGAATCCACATCAAGTGGTGAACCCACTCATCCATCGCTATGAGTATAAAACTCTTTTTTTGGAACGTCCGTGGTATTAATGAAACGGACAAGCATATACCTTTCAGCTTATGGCTTGCCTCTACGAGGTCTATTTTTGGAGCTCTTTTGGAAACCCACATCAGAGAAGAAAACCTGAACCATCTAATGAGAAAAATCTGCCCAGGATGGTCCTATACTTCTAACCACTCCTCGGACAGCAGCTAACGATAATTTTCATTTGGAATAACCGGTCAATACTGAAGTCCTTCATAAGTCGCGTTACACTATCACTTGTGAAGTCAGTCTCCCCCCAGGCACAAAATTCATTCATACATCAGTCTACGCTCCAAACACCCAAGCGGAAAGATGTGATCTTTGGGTGGACTTACTTCAACAGCAGCAGTCTCTTAACATGGATGCCTTGCCGTGGGTTGTAGGGGGCGACTTTAATCAGATCCTACACCACACAGAGCATTCATCTCCTGCTGTGAACCATATATCTTCGGATATGATTGAGTTTCGAGACTGTCTTTCTCAAACTGGTCTTTTTGATCTGCGCTATCAGGGTCTATTCAACACCTGGAGCAACAAGAGACCTGTTGATCCCATTGCAAAAAAACTAGACAGGCTACTTGTGAACCAGAACTGGATCGATGCTTACCCAAACAGCTCTGCTATCTTCCTTCCCCCTTCCTTTTCGGACCATACACCCTGCGTTCTTGACCTCTCCCTTCCCTTACCCCTTGCCGGATCTAAACCCTTCAAGTTTTTTAACTACCTCACCAATCACCCGAAATTCCTCTCATCGGTTGCAGATTATTGGATTCAGGCCGGAGGCATTGCTTCTCATCTTGGAGAACTCTGCTGGAAACTGAAAAATTTAAAAGGAGTGCTTAAAGAATTAAACAGAGTGAATTTTTCAAATATTCAAGTGAGGGTTTCTATTGCTAACCGTTTGTTGATTGCTGTGCAGGAACAAGCTCTTACAGACCCATCTCCTGCCATTTTTCTTAGGGAGAAGAAATTCCATGACAAATGGATGTTCCTGAGATCGATCGAGGAGTCATACTTTCGACAAAAATCAAGAATCATCTGGTTGAAAGAGGGCGATCTGAATACCTCTTACTTCCACAGGATCTGGAAAGTGCGCACAGCCATCAACTCTATTCGCTCATTCCTTCTCCCATCAGGGCTCCTTCTTACTGACCCAATCGCCATGGGAGAACTAGCTGTCAGTCACTTCAAAAGCATCTTAGCTCCTGCCATCCTTCCATTAACAGTCTCTACTCCTCAGTGGTTCCTTGGTCTCTCGTCTTTTGCCTGCAATGAGGATCAGAAAATGGCGTTAGCATATGTTCCATCAATAGAAGATATAACCAAAGCAATCATGAAACTAAACCCCAGCAAAGCTCCTGGTCCTGATGGGCTTACCTCAGGTTTCTTCAAGGCAGCTTGGTCGATTCTCGGCAACGAAGTCACCTGCTCGATAACTGCTTTCTTTCGGACTGGTCTCCTCTCCACCACTGTCAACTCAACCATTCTCTCTCTTATCCCCAAGCACCCTGGTGCTTCCGCAATAATGGACTACCGCCCCATCTCTTGCTGTACCACGCTGTACAAAGCGATCTCCAAAATCCTGGTCTCCCGTCTCAAGCGAGTACTCCCGAAGCTAATTCTCCCGAATCAGACAGCTTTCATCCAGGGACGTCTGCTGGTGGAAAATACGATCCTGGCTACCGAACTTGTGGACAGCTATCATAAAAACAAAGGGCCAGCTCGGATCACCTTGAAGATAGACATTGCTAAAGCTTTTGACACCTTGAATTGGGATTTCCTCTTCATATGCTTAACAACTCTCCAGTTTCCATCTCTATATATCCATTGGATTAGAAGCTGCATCTGCACTCCATCCTTCACAGTGGGGTACAATGGAACGATGCAAGGTTTCTTCAAAAGCAAACGAGGGTTACGCCAAGGAGATCCTCTTTCTCCTTATCTTTTTGTTATTGCTATGAACTGGCTGTCTCTCATGCTCAATAAAGGCGCTGAATCTGGTCTCTTTGGCTACCATGAGAAATGCAAATCCTCTAAGTTGACCCATCTCTGTTTCGCAGATGATCTTCTTATTTTTACAGATGGGAAGCTGAGCTCTGTTCAAGGAGTTCTCTCAATCCTTAACGAATTTGCAGCTCATTCAGGCCTTGCTGTCAGCATTCAAAAAACTTCATTTGTGTCGTCTGGCTTATCACAAGAGGAAGTCGAGCTTATTCAAACCACTACTGGCCTCTCACAAGGATCACTGCCGGTTCGATACCTAGGGATACCACTCTGCTCTCAAAAGCTCTCCCTCTACAACTGTGCGCCTCTACTACAACATATAGAAGAAAAATTCACCTCTTGGAGTGCCCGCGCCCTCTCATTTGCTGGTTGCCTCCTTATGCTGAACACTGTCATTGCGGGGATCACAAACTTCTGGTCCTCGACTTTTGTCCTGCCAAAAGCATGTATTAAAAAGATTAACTCACTATGTGGTACTTTTCTATGGCATGGAAGTTTAGAAGGAAGTCACTCAGCCAGAGTCTCTTGGGAAACAGTCACTTTAGCTAAGGAGGAAGGAGGTTTGGGGTGTCGGGATCTAATTGCTTGGAACACAGCTTGCTCGCTAAAACTAATATGGTTACTTTTCTCTAGCTTGGGCTCTATATGGGTGGCGTGGTACAAGGCAGCAGTTCTTTATGGTTCCCTAAGCAACTACTGGTCAGCTAAGCAGAAGCAAAAATACTCGTGGTTTTCGAACAAGCTCCTAAAGCTACGGGAAATCGCGTATGACTGGATTGTGGTTCGAGTGAGAAATGGGAAAGAGGTTAAATTTTGGGAAGATAACTGGTCACCTTTTGGTAGCTTGCGGAACTACCTTGCCCTCTTCGAGCCAACTCGATGGGTATTCCGAAGCAGCTACACTCCATGATCTGTTTGATGGAGTCGATGGAATGTCAGGCCGGCTCGCTCACGATAAGCAAGTCCGTGTTCAGGCCGCTCTCTACTATCACTCTCTCAAATACCCGATGTATGAGTGGACTATTGATGGTAAACTATGGCTGAAATACCAAACTGGAGCTGTCTACAAGTTACTAAAGAACCATGAACAGATGGTACCTTGGAGAAAAGCAATCTGGAACTTGAGTGGGATCCCTCGCCACTGCTTCCACGCTTGGCTGGTTACCCTCAACAGGCTTCCGACGAGAGATAGAATCAACTCTTGGGGGCTCACTACTCCTTCAACTTGCCTGCTCTGCAACCGAGGTGATGAATCGAGGGATCATCTATTTTTCTCCTGTCCATTATCTTGGGATCTCCGCATGCTCAAGCAAATAGGATCGCTATTACCCCTTCGCCGGACTGGAACGTTACTCTACTTCACATGCAAACTCTTCCTGGTCCTAATTGGCGGCGGAAACTACAGCTACTGGTGTGGCAAGCGGTAGTTTACTTCATCTCGCAAGAGTGGAATGGGCGGCTTCATCGAAACTCCTCAAAAACGACGGCAACGATTTCTCGATCCCGGATAACTATCGAAACAATATCACGGCTCGGAGATACAAACCCGACGGCGTCATCAAACATGATCCAACTCTGGTTCTCCTCTGACCACTCCTCTTCCTCCTCCGCTCCTCCGCCATTGATCGACTAAGTCGCGGGACCATCCTCTTTTCCTTCATTGGACTAACTATTCTTCTCTACTGGGTTTATCTTTGATGTGGTTGGGCTTTATGCCATCTTTTGTATTAGGGCTGAGCCCACCAAACTAAGGCCATAAGCTGGCTTGTATTTTTTCTTTCTCATGCTTTAAATAAAAGAATAATTCTATGTCGTACTACAAAGCATGCTGGGTTGTAATTCGCAACTTGGTTAAAAAAACTTCCAGAAGAAACAAATAACCGCTCTACGTAAGTCTCTACTTCATTTGAAAGGTTCGAGACGATGACCAAGACTAACCTTCAATTATGGATAAATAATTGTTTTTTTTAAATTTATTTATTAAGAGTTGAATATAAATAAAAAAAGAATAAGATGCAGATTGAATTTTACAGGAGGAAATGGAAGAAAGAATGATAATGGAGAAAATTCGAGAGCATCTTCACCTGAACGAAGACGTTGACGTCAGTGACGCACCCCGAAAAGCTGAGAAAGGAAGAAGCTTCTACGAGGATTTCAGCCTCAGAGGTATCCGAGTCAACCGAGTCGATCCGGGTTTCATTTCATGCTCTTTCAAGGTTCCTCTTCGTTTGACGGTTCGTCTTCTTCCTCATTCAATCCTATTGATTAAAGTATTTTGAGGTTTAATTGGATTTTGATCAATCATGTAAGGAAGGCCATTACCACTGTCTTGTAAGATGTCTGAAAGATACAAATTGGGTTTTAACCACTGAGCCATGGGTGTGGACTTGTGAAAAGTGGTTTTTGTAATCATGAAGATGTATCTTTGTGGTTGAGATTGTGTTGATGTGGTTAGGTTTTGGCAATGGCAGGACAGAGAAGGGTATCTAGCAAATGGTGCAATTGCAAATCTTGTGGATGAAGTTGGTGGAGCAGTTGTATACGTTGAAGGTTTACCTATGAATGTTTCAGTGGACATGTCCATTGCTTTCCTTTCAAAAGCCAAGCTTGGTGTAAGTCTCCTCATGTTTGTTTTTCAACCCTTTACTTGGTACTGTTTGTTTCAAAAGATTATATGAAAAAATGGATTTTTTTTCAGGAGGAGCTGGAGATAACATCGAGAGTGATGGGAGAGAGGAGGTTATAAAGGAACGATCGTTGTAGTGAGAAACAAGATGACCGGAGAGATTATAGCTGAAGGTCGCCATTCTTTGTTTGGCAGACAGCCTAGTAAGCTCTGAGGTCGAATCTTCTTTCTCTCTCTTGGTTTACTACTGTAAAAGAGATGATCTTTACAGTTGATTTCACTATTACCTTTCGTGCTGGGTCATTTTCTCTTTTTCGGATTGTGAAAAGGAAACCTTTGCATGTAGATATTTTCTATGTTACATGGAACGAAGCGATTCGCGGAAGCGAATCGAAGCGTAGAAGCGAGATTTTTAAAAAATTAGGAAGCGGAAACGATCGAAGCATATATTTATGTGTGTATATATATACATATTAAAATATAAAAATTACAAATATGACTATAAATTAGAATATTCAAATTAAAAATAAAATATTTATTCATTTATAATAATTTTAAATGATTTCATGCTAAAACAGTGAAAATATATATAAATTAAGTTTTAAAATATTACTATACTAATTGTTTTTAATATTTCGTAAATAATTAACACAATATATTTGAATATGTATACGATATATCTCTAATAAACCCTTAATGTATAAAGATAATTTATAATATTAGTTTTAATATTTGTATATTTATATTCTCTATTTCACTATTATATAAAAATAAAAACAATGTTTTTTTATATTTTATTTACTTTTGATATTGTATTTTTTTAAAACGGAAGCGTGATTCCAAAACGGAATCGTAAGCTTCCAACATGTCTTTTAAGAGGTATTTTTGGAAGCGCATTGGAAGCGAGATTCCGAGAACTTCCACAAGCTTCCGATTCTGATTCCGGTTCCGAAGCGGGAAGCGGACATATGACGAAGCTTCCATGCAACCTAGGATATTTTATAAAAGCTAAAACCTTTGTGGACTTGTTGAATCATCTTCAATGAATTGCTTTCAACTCATTGTAGACTAATTTAATAGCGAAAGCAGAAATTCAGAAAGGAGATATTGCCAAACATTGGCAGTACATATTAGCTAACATCAGTTTCTACTGAGATGGAACCAGTAGATTGCTGAGAGGAGGATCCTGATGGTGCACCGACACATAGTGTCAGATGTTGAAGCAGAAGCCGAGCTTGGAGGTTGAGGGCCTGGTTGTTACGGATAAGGATGAGTAGCTTGTGGTGGGCCATGGTGGTAAGGAGGATACTGCTGGTAAGGTCTTTGCATATACCCTCCACATGGCTGTTGCGTATAATGACCATGTGGAGGCATTGGGTAAGAAGACGAAGAAGCTTCTCTGTTGTCACTGGTGTTTGAACCGCTGTCTTGAGACGAAATGACTGCACCCATTCTCCGAGGGTCCATTGAGGGGTAAAAAAGTCTCTCTTGATGAGGATGTTGTGATGGTGGTGGGTGGATATAGTACTGCACTGGTGGAGGTTGATTATACTGTTGAAATATCATGGCTCGAGGCTACACCACCTTGTTGCAGCAGAGTAACCATCTGGATCGGTTTTGGGAACTTGAGGTCTTCCCCAAGAGATTTTGAGCCTCTGACCCTTGACGAATAGCTTGTTGCTGAGCTCTTCTGCAGCTTTCTCTGCTCCACCTCGGGCTGTGTAGGTGACAGACGCACATGCTTTCTCAACCAAGATTATGATGGATTCGATACCTCCATAGGCGCAGAACTTATATATTAAAATAGCAGAACGTATTAATCTTATTAAAATGTTAATGAACAGTTATAAATCTGTTTTAGATTTATATACACTTACATGGTCGTCCTGGAAGGGAAGTCAATTGACTTGAACTTTCATTTGTTTCCCGCTATATAAGAACACAATCAAAAAAAAAAATTATCCAGTCAAAACTAAGGACATCTCCACCCTCTGAATAGCATAAACATCATTTTGTTTATTCACTATTACGTGTTGTTATGAACATAGATGTGAATCTTATTTTTGGACTTTAGTAAAATAGTTTAAAACTTTTTGTTGTTAGAAAAATTTCAGAACCGTCCATATTCGGAAGAGAATTCTGAAAATCATAAAACAAAACAGAGAATAGAGAAAGCGTATATTGTGATATGGAGATCTGCGATGTGTACGCATTTGGATTATTGATAAGATTTTGAATAGGTTCTTGGAGTATTGGTAAGATTGTTTACAGATTTCGCATTAGTTTCTAGTTTTGGTTTTTCAAAAAACCACTTTTTAACCAATCAAGTTATTGGGTAAATAGATTCCCTATAAGCTAGGGAAACTGGTTTTTGAAATAAACTGTTACTTTCTAAAGAAAATCCAAAAACCACTTTGATCCAGTTTTTTCAGAAACATCACGTTGGCCTTTCATTTTCTTTTTTTTTATTAAAAAAATTCTCTTTAATCAGTAATTAACAAAATAAATTTTTATAAATAAGACCAAATTCACGGTCTTGTACACAAAAAGAAGTTCAAAGACTATTTCAAAAGGAAATTTTATTTTAAAAATTACTATTTTAATTAATTTTTATAGGAATTATTTATACAGAAAATAAACAACCATAGAAATATATGTTTAAAAATTATTTAGAACGAATAGTATTTTTATTTATTATTTTATAATAAATATTTTAGTATTAGTAATACTTTAATTATATTAATTTTAAAAGTAAAAACTAAAAACTAAAATATAAAATCTAAAACAACCATTCATGTTTTTCAAAAATTTAAAATCTACTGCAAAATCAAAAACGAAAAAAGGCGTGATTGTTAATGGCTGTAAGTGCTGTCCAGAGCACCATTTATTTCTAAAACACCAAATTTAAAGCAATCAAACTTTAATGATTTTTTAAAAATCACAGCTCCTGAAATAAACTACAGCTGTGCAAGTGCTTTCTAGAACCAAATATTCAAAGTAATTTTTTGAGCTTTCCATAAAATCTACAGCAATAAAAACTAAAGACAAAGCAAAAATTCTACAGCTTTTTTTCTACAGCAAAAATTCTACAGCTTTTTTTCTACAGCAAAAATTTTAAAGCTACAGCCATTACCAATCACACCCTAAAAACTAAAATCTAAAAACCAAAAACCAAAAACCAAATTCCAAAAACCAAAAACTAAAATCTAAAAACTACTAAAACAATCATCACCATAACTTTATAATTATAAACCATGATAGTATTATGAAAACTGAAATCTTTACCCAAAAGTGTTGGTTGAAAAACAGCTTCCAACATCTATTATTCTCTTATATTATTTGAAAAAAAATTATAACATTTGAATTCTGTCACTTGTCATCAACATGATGATTTTAGAAATCTAAACATATACTATATTTTCAATTAATCATATAATTAATTATTAATGTATAAAATTTTTTCTTCCTTTTCTTAAAACATATATGACAATTAATGATTTTGAATAATAAAGATTTGATAATAATTTTTTATATTCACTATCATTTTTTTTAAAATTTATATTATTAACATAAATTCAACAACCACATTAAACTTACAATTAAAATTTAGATTTTTTTTGTAAATGTTACATTCTAAATTCTTAAAATGACATTATTTAATTTTTTTAAAAAACTATAAATTAATAAAACTGTTAAAATTCCACATTGAGAATTTTGTGATCAATGGTTAAAAGAAAACTATAAAAAATATAAATGATCACAAAACCATAATCGGGCATGAGGAGATGATTGTAAAACATATGATTGGGGACCCCACTTCGTGGATTTCCCTGTTTAATTTTTTTTTTAACAAAAACTATTGGTTTCTATATATATATATATATATATTCATATTGTTATATAGAGTGAAAATGTAAAATAAAATTTAAAATATATTTTTATTATGCATAAATTTAATAGAAAATATAAGTTTTGGTTTGTTATGAACTAAAATGAATAAAAACTACAATAAAATTAAAGTAGATTATTTTTATAGTAACTGAAACTAATAACTTTTTATTTTAAATAAGTAGTATATAATTCAAAAGAAATTTTGTTACAAGAAAATTATTATCAATTTTAAATCATTTTTGAAAAAAATTCGAATAGGACCCTGAAATCTGAGGACCGTCTCTGCACAAAACCATATGAGTAGAAAATATCATTTAATAGATATTCAGATTTAAAAAATTATATATATATATAACTATTTAATATAGTTTAAATTAAACTAAATACCATAAAAATACATAAATATTTAAATTTCAAATTTGCATGATAATACCAATTTAAACGCCTTATCTAAAACTGGGCCTGTTTAAATGGCCGAAGAGTGGCCAAAACTAATTTTAGAGATTGAAGACTTAAGATTCCCTAATTTAAACTGTAGTTTGACACAATAATAGGTTGTTAAAAAGTTGTTGTTACAAGAGAAAACTAGAGATTGACCCGCACGTCCGTGTGGATGTCAATTTTTACTTTTTCATAAATTAATAACTTTTGTGATTGATGTTATATATTTAATGTGTTATTATATAATTAATTGTATAAGTATTTAAATATTTTTAGGATCATGTACATCAACTGTAATATGGTTATTTCTGGTTATTTGGTTATTTTTAGGTTATATATAGTTTGAATTAAAAATACTTGAATTGACTCGGTTAATATGGATATTTTGGTACAAATATCCGAACCTGTTTCAGAACATTGGTTTTAGATATTAGATTTCTATACATCGAAACCGAATCTATCCGACTTAGCAAGATCTTACTCGAACCCCACATGGAACAACTCGTAGCTGAACATGAATCCGAATGTCTATGCCTAACTGATTATGTAAACTAATAAAAATCTATATATTTATTAATAATTTTGAATTCTTGTCACAAATTAAGTAATTTTATTCAAATATGTCGAATTATTATGATTAGTAATATCTAAAGTAAATACTGTCAAAATATTATAGTAAATGTAATTAATGAAGTAGCTAAAGAGCGAGAAAAAAAAAAGATAATAAAACAATTGAAATATACGTGGGTGATAGGTTTAGATATGTTGAGTTTCTATATTTTCTTTCTTTTAGCAGTTTGTTAAAATATGTGGGATATTTATTTTTCATTCGATGATCTTTTTGTTAAGTTAATATTTTTTTTTGGTAAAAAGTTAAGTTTATATTTTCATAACTAATTTAGGTATATATATATGTCGTTTTAATACTAATCACTTAGTGTACCATTCAAAAACAAAGGTATATTCCATCCATTCAAAAGGTATTTTTTTTTCCAATTACTAAACGGTTCGATAGATTGTTGTTATCACGAAATCTGTAATGATAGAAGGATTAAACCAATTACTTTGTATGCCACAAAAGTCATAGTATATAATCCATGGTCAACGTTTTTACAAATCATGCAATAGTCCATTTTTATTTTTTTTAAACCATGCAATGGTTTGTTTATGCTTGGAAAAGAAAGCAGCAATGAAACACAAATCTAAAATTATAGGCAGCAAAATTCTCAGGCTTTTTTGTTAACTGAAGCAATTATATTGTCTAGAAATTTTTAAAAAAATTCCCAGTTCGATATCTATACTATTATTTGAGAATTGAATTTGTTTACTTGTCATATTTTCCATGATTTTAGGATAAATTATTAGTTTAATAAATTTTATTATTTAAATTTTTATTTTAATATATATATTTATCATGATATTTTAGATTCTATATCTACTATTATTTGAGAAGTAAATTTTCTAACTTTTCATCTTCTCCATGATTTTAGGATAAATTATTAGTTTAATAAATTTTATTATTTAAATTTTATTTTAATATATATATATATTTATCATGATATTTTAGATAATCAATATATATTAACCTATTCAACTACTATATATACTATTATTTTTTAAAAATATATATTTAATATATATACTTATCATGATAATTGAAAATTAATTAATAAAAAGATATCAACAATTGATATTAACAATATCGATTGATAATATAATAATTCCGTTTATCTTATATTTAATTTATGTTATGACTAATATTATAGTCAGTTTCCATGATTCTTATTGGAAATATGATCCAAATATGATTTTTAAGTTGATGACAAAAACAAAATATGATCCAAATAATTATCACAATATTAAAGTCAAGATTAATGTAAAGCATCATTGAATATATGTCTTAAAATATAAATTATATACTCACGTTAAATAGTTTATATAATTTCAATATTGAACAATCATATTCATATTCTAAAATAAATTAATTTGTATTTGTTCATGGCTAAAATCAAAAATCCCAAATGAATTTAGGCTAATAATGAATTTATCCATAAAATGATAAATGTTATCAGAATAATATATTTTAAACCAGAATAGTAAATGTCATATAAACTACAAATTGAAATTAGCGTAAAATATTAAAAATATATAGAAACAAGAAAGCTAGGATTAAAACATTAAATAACACTAAAGTTTGACAAATAATAAACATATAAATATAAATATAGTCTACGAGAATACATAGATAATGTTTTTCTTATTCATTTTGTCTCACTGTTTTTAAAATCTAAATTATAGAGAATATATAATGTTTGTTGACTATTGTTAGTTTGTTGATGTTTTATTATTTGTTATTGTTTATAATCCTTTCAGTGTCAATATTGGATTTCTTTTCAGTCCACAAATATAATAAGGATATATAAAAACTAAGTTTCAAATTTTAAATCAAATTTTATGATTTGGTTATTACTATACAAAATATTTTGATCCAATTGTCTAAATAAAACTTTAAAACGAAATAATATCATATTTAATACATTGTTTACCAATATGAATATTGAAGTTTTATAATTTATAATACTAATTTAAAAATTTTGAATTTTATTTAATAATTTATTTTATTTAAAAATAAATATTAAAATAAAATATTCTTAAGTTATATAATATATATATATATATATATATATATTACCACACAAGGTGCGGAACATCAACTGATATAATATAATATGAGCCCAATCAGTAAATAGCGAGGTTTGAGTTAGGCCATGTCTGTAATTGTAAAACTCATAGTTTTCATAAACATGAACGAATTGAAAACGGACCGTAAATGATATGGTTTCATCTCAATAGATAATGGTTAACTGTAATAAATGATTAATAGTTTAGAATTAAAATAAACCTATTTTCCTTAGTGGCATGTGATTGTAAAAGTCAGGATTATTTCAAATTTATACTTCAGTCTTAATAGATTAGATGTGCTCAAAGATGGATTTTTCAAACATTTTTCTTATTGATAATGATAAGATGTACAAAATACCTTCAAATGATACATCTTGGACAATGAAAATATAAAAACGTTCAAGTCCACTGAGTAATGACCGGGATAAGCTCAAGTGGAACTTTCTTAGGACACACAAGCCCATATGATTCTTCAAGATCAACATCGTTTGCCTCCATTCCATATGGGAGCTTCCAGTCAAAACGGTAAAGAAGATTGATAAGAGTCAAGTATACCAAAGCTAGACCCATACCCATACCAGGGCACATCCTCCTTCCACTACCAAAAGGCAACAACTCAAAGTTTAGACCTCTATGGTCAATCTCTTTGTCCATAAACCTCTCAGGGATAAAAGCGTCAGGATCTTTCCAAACACTTGGATTCCTATGGACAGCCCAAACGTTGATATGGATCCATGTTTTCTTCGGAATATCGTATCCCCCAATCTTTAAATCTTTTAACGCTTCTCTAGAAACAAGTAGTGGCAAAAGTGGGTTTATCCTTAATGTTTCTTTGATCACAATTTTGAGATATTCCAGTCTCTCTATATCTTCTTTTGTGATATCGTCTTTGTGTTTGATCACTTTTCTCACCTCGTCTTGCACTTTTTTCATAACACTTGGATTTGTAACTAAATGTGTCATCACCCATGTTGTAGTATAGGCAGAAGTGTCTATTCCACCCACAAGAATGTTCTGTAATAAATAATAACAAACAAATAGAATATAAGAAATTATAAAATGGGGTTTGAATTTACAATTTTTTCATTACTTACTCGAAGAATTCCTTTAGTGTGGTTTCGAGTAAGTTGAAACTCTCAAGTCCAATCTCCCCTTTCCATTTTAGGAGCAAGTGAATGATATCATCTTTAGTACCCTCATCGTCCAAATGATGTTGTATAGCTTGATCGAAAAAATATCTACTTCTTTAAAAACCTTCTCACATTTGCTATGTAGCCCTGTGAGCCTATCGATTAACCTACCAACAACGGGAAGAAATCTGCTGCTGCTAAACTCCCGCCAATCTCCATGATCCGTTGAATGACTTTGTCATAAGTATTCTCAAGGTTACTCCCTTCGAGTTATTCCAAATCCAAGTCTACAAATCACACTTGCTGACAATTTCATAAGCTTGAGGTTGAAGTTAACCTGTTTCTCCAATGAGGCAGATTGCTTGATGAAATCAACGAAGGAGGCAACTTCTTCTTCTCGGATATGTTCAAATGACTTCACCCTTTTCGCGGTGTAGAGTTCCATAACTGTGAGCTTTCGCAGTTCCCTCCAATATTTGCTATATGGAGAAAACGCGAGATCGCTGCGATTGTATGTAAGCCTTGCAACGTAAGTCATATAAGGTCGTGAACAACAATCAACGTCGAACGTTTTCAAGAACTCTTTCACTGTCTCTGGAGTTGACGCCACAACGGCATACACATTTCCGAACTTGAGTGAGATTAGAGGTCCATACTTTTCAGATAATTTATGTAACATTCCGGGCCCTGCCCAAAATGAAACCCAAGTGCCACAGGCCCAATAAGGAGAAACCCTAACTCTAATCCCTCCCATTTCCTATAAAAGGGGCAGTCCTCCTAGTACACAGCCACAAGAGAGACAGCAAGCCTTAATCCACACCTCTCAGATCTGAACCTTAAGGTAAACCTTAATCCCCACCTCTCTTCTTCCTCGGAAATAGCAGATCTGAAAACCTAAACCCTTCTTCCCTCCTTGTGTGAACCTTGTGGATTAGATCCGGAGAGGCGATCATCTTCTTCCCCAACCCTAGATCTAGATCTGCGACTACAACAAACTAAGGTGAGGACTTGGTTGTGAACTTGTCTCATGTTGAGTAATCCGTTAGGATGTAGTCCTTTGTTAATCGGATCTAGAGCTTGTGTGTTGTGGTGATGAGAACTGTGCTAGATCTAGGTTGATTGACATGTGTGATATGTGTTGATGAGATAAAGCACTTAGACATGCTAGGATGATAATGAAATGTTGTGCAAATGATGAGTATGAGAAATGAGTATGAAGAATGTGTATGAGAAATGAGAACGAGAATGAGAAAGTGAAGGAGAAAGAATATGTGTCCTTGAGTTGATTGATGTCCTGTTTGGACCACCGAGAACGGGTGGGCGTCTAGGGTCTAGGATGTGTAACCTGCGGGACAGTAGCCTAACACGAGGTACCCGCAGGGGCCCACGGGACAGTAGCCTAACACGAGGTACCCGTGGGCGAGATGAGATGAGCCTACCGCAAGATGCGGGACGGTGGAACGAGTATGGCGCCTAGGATCGAGTCAATGCCGAGTCGTGGCATAAATATGGCGTTGTACGACCGGGGGGCGGACAGAGCCAGATGGGCCAACGTGCTGCAACTCGGATAGCCATTTAGGAAGCTGAAGAGGGGGGACGGTTTTCCTTAAAGGACGCCCCATTCAGGATAGGCCGGCACGAGGTGGGACGTCCGTAAACGGCATAGGTCCTTACGTCTTGGTTGATTGTTGTCGAGTCTAATTGTGATGAATGTTGCATAATAGTTCCTATTAGCTTATGACTGTGTTGACTGGTTGCTTTTCCTGAGCAGAGTTCGTGGGTTCGAAGAGCCTGCCCTCACTGAGTCGTTGTACTCACCCCTCCTTCTTTTCAGGTATGGCCGGGAGGGAGCAGGAGTAGAAGTCCGTATGGTGCCAGTGTTTTCTTTGATGTTCTTTTCAGTTCTGTTTTCCTTTCGAGATTTCTTTAAGTTTTCGTTGAATGATCACCTTTTGAGATGAGTTCGGTTTTATGTAAGACTATGCAAGTTTTAAATAAAGAGTTTTTGAACGAAATGACAAAGGTTTAAGGTTTGAGAAAGATCCGCGGGACAGGGATGTTACAATTGGTATCAGAGCGGGGGTTAAACCCGCCAGTGCTGTCCTGGACGGGTAGATAGGATTTGGAAAGAAAAGATCGAGTTTTCAAACGTTTGCAAAAAGGATTTCAAGTTGTTGATAAAGAAAATATATATATATATATATATATATATATATATATGTATATTCATTTATAAAGGCACCACTCGGACTGAAACTCCTAGCTTGCTCGGTAAGTAATAACTCGTACGAATCGTGACCTAATCCCGCTTCGTTTATCACAGGATGCCTCCAAGGAATGCCAGAGCCGCACCAGCAGCCGGAACGCCCAACGAATCGCGACGACGGGCCACCCGGTCCACGCCCCAAGCCTCCACCGGTAGAGCCAGAGCGCTGTGGCCCCGGTGAACGGAACCCAGCGGGCCAAATGCCGCGGAACGCAGCGATCTTGGAAGAACTGCGAAGGTATCGAAGCGTATGGGGACAACTCCCCAATGGCGAGGCCGCAGCAGCAGTCGAGCCATTCGACACCACCGGAGTGGGCCAGAACCCGCCACCTCCTCCACCACCGCCACCGATGGCGCTGCAGCAGCAGCAGCCCCGTGAACCCAACTATTGGGACATGATGAGACACATGAGGAACATGCAGATGGAATTCTTCAGCGGAAAGGCGGATGCAATTACCGCAGATAATTGGAGGCGCCAGCTTGAGAGGAACTTCGCTTCGCCCTGTCCGCCGAGTTCCGCAGAGATCCGCAGTCCATCACCTCAAGGATGACGCTCGGTCCGGTGGGAAGAGGTGACCGAAAGGGCGATGGGATACGGCTAACTTGGGGCGACTTCCGGAGCCTTCAACGAAGTATTTTCCCCGTCAGCCATGAACCAGATGGAGAGTAAGTTCCAAGACATCCGTCAGGGGACGAGAAACGTGAGGGAGTACGGGGATGAGTTCAACCGTCTCAGGAGGTTTGCATGGCACTATATGAGCGACAGGGAATTAGTCCGCCGATTCCTCAAAGGGATGAGGATAGAGCTGAGGAACAGTTTTAACGTGCGGGACTACCGCGACATACATGAGCTGATCGAGAAGGCCGCTGAACAGAAATTGGACTGGAGGAAGAGCGACGACAACGCCAAGCCTCGCAGAACCGGGGTACCAAACGTACCCGGGATACTGAGGCCCCCAACGATATTGCTCCGGTAAGGGGCCCATGTGGAAGGTGTGGACGAAACCACCAAGGGGAATGTCGGGTGGGAGTCTGCTACAACTGTGGTCAGCCTGGACATTTTGCGAGAGAATGCCCAGAAGAAAGACAGGTGCGACCAGGGATACGCTGCCACCGATGTGGCCAGGAAGGACACGTGGCGCGCGACTGCCGAGTGCCCGCGGGAGGGAATGCTAGGGGTGCACAGCCACAGCAGCAAAGGGAGGCAGCTGGGAGACCACGTGCCTATGTGGCGGAGGGCCATGGAGGTCCCGAACCGATCGCGGGTACGTTCTAATCTCAAATGCTCATATCATATTAGGAGAGAATTGATTGTTTGTGGATAGCTTAGCGTTAGTATCGTGTAGGATCCGTCACTGTCGGAGGGGTGGAGGCGTTCACCCTCTTCGACACCGGGGCGACCCATAGTTTTGTTAGCCCCAACCTTACTCGCGAGTGGAACTTTACGGGGAGCTACAACACCAAGATAGCGGGAGTGGAGACTGCCGGGAAGGAGAAAATGACGACTAAAGGGAAGTATGAGGAGGTGCCTGTGGTCCTTGCAGGCATAAATTTACCCGCGGATTTGTTGGAGTTGGAGCTCGGGCGATACGGCGATACCGAATGGATTGGCTGGCCCAGCATGGGGTCAGAATGATCGCGTTAAGGCATGTGTCCAATTCGCTGGATGGACGACGGATCGTATATCACGGAATGAAGACTCGGACGGGAGTGTCAGTCATCTCGATGGTACAAGCTGAGGAAGCGATCAGGAAGGGCAGCAAAGCCTTTTTAGCCACCATTGAAATGGTGGGGGAGACCGCAGCACCAGAACTAGGGGGTATCCCCGTGGCCGCGGATTATGCGGATGTTTTTGAGCCATTACAGGGACCACCACCACACCGTAGTAATGCTTTCACGATCGAACTAGAACCCGGAACTACACCCGTATCCAAGGCCCCCTACCGACTGGCACCGGCAGAGATGGCCGAGCTGAAGAAGCATGTGGAAGAGCTAGTGGAAAAATGATTTATACGCCCGAGCAGTTCGCCGTGGGACGCGCCTGTGCTATTTGTCAAGAAGAAGGATGGGAGCCTCCGACTCTGCATAGATTACCGAGGATTGAACAAGGTGACCGTCAAGAACAAGTATCCCCTACCCCGAATTGACGAACTTCTGGACCAGTTGGGAGGAGTCACATGGTTCTCGAAGATTGACCTCGCATCAGGATACCATCAAATCCCTATCCACGAAGGGGACGTTAAAAAGACGGCTTTTCGTACCCGCTACGGACACAACGAATTCGTGGTCATACCTTTTGGACTGACTAATGCCCCGGCAGCTTTCATGGGACTGATGAACGATATTTTCAGGGAATATTTGGATCACTGTGTGATCGTTTTCATCGACGACATCCTGGTTTATTCTAGAAGTCGAGAAGAGCATGAACGACACCTAGACACGGTCTTGAGTAAGTTAAGGGAGCATAGATTGTACGCAAAGCTCAGCAAATGCAGTTTTTGGCAACGGAAGATCGGATTCCTAGAGCACGTGATCTCCGAAGCTGGAGTGGAAGTGGATCCCGAAAAGATAGAATCGATCACAAAATGGCCGACCCGAGCAATGCCATCGAGATTCAAGCTTCCTCGACTAGCAGGATACTATCGAAGTTCGTCAAGGGTTCACAACGGCAGCGAAACCCCTTACCCGGCTTACAGGAAAGGATGTAAAATTTGCATGGACGGAGGCATGTGAAGAAGGGTTTAAGCAGCTAAAGGAGGCTCGACAAAACCCGGTGTTGGTGTTGCCTAAACCGGAGTGCCTTTACCGCCTACACGGATGCGTCCGAGTGGGGTTAAGTGCGTACTCATGCAAGAAGGACGAGTAATCGCCACGCGTCCCGACAACTACGGAAACACGAGGTCAATTACCCCACACACGACCTTGAATTGGCAGCCGCGGTTTTCGCCCTTAAGATTTGGCGGTCCTACCTGTATGGAGAAAGGGTGCAAATCTACACGGACCATAAGAGCCTAAAGTACGCCTTCACCCGTGGGGATCTCAACCTAAGACAACGCCGATGGATGGAGCTATTGGCGCATCACGACCAACATCGACTATCATCCGGAAAGGCCAATTTGGTAGCAGACGCCAAGCCGCAGGAGGGCGGATATATCAGAGCTAAGGAGGTACAAGAACTGGCTGCGACCCTAGCACACCTACGCCTTTGTGCAACAACGGTGAACGAGGATAGTGCCGGATTGGAAGCCGTAGAACAGGCTGATTTGCTTAGCCAATTCGGGGCCCGTAAGTCGACTCCGACCGAGGAATGGTGGATAAGGAAGTGGTTCGTTATCGCACCGCCGGAATGGAACCATCCTGTTTAGGGTCGGGTGTGCGCATCGAAGGGGAAAACCTGCGGAACGAAATAATCGACACAAGCCCACCAATCGCATTTTCAATTCACCCGTGGATGACAAAGATGTATCGGACCTGAAACGATATTACCATTGGGAAGGAATGAAGAAGGATGTGGTCGAATGGATCTCGGTGCCAGACATGTCAACTAATTAAAGCTGAACGGGAGTTCCGGGGCTTACTACAGAACTACCCTACCCGGTGGAAGTGGGACATGGTGACCATGGATTTTGTGTCGACTACCAAGAACTTCGTGAAACAAAGATGCAGTATGGGTTATAGTCGATCGCCGACCAAATCGCCCGCTTTCTACCAATAAGAACCACCGATAAAACCAAGACCTGGCACGGAGTATTTGAGCTCCATAGTAAGATTGCATGGGGTGCCGTGAGCATAGTGTCGACAGGGACCCAAAGTTTACCTCCATTTCTGGCAAGCCTTCCAAAGGCGATGGGAACCAAAGTCCACCTCAGATCGCATATCATCCACGACGGACGGACAGTCCGAGAGAACCATCCGGACACTGGAAGACCTGCTCCGTCAAGCATCATGGAATGGGGAGGAAAATGGGGAAACACCTACCCTTGGCGAGTTTTCCTATAATAACAGCTTATCACACGAGCATCGGGATGTCTCCCTACGAAGAATTGTATGGCCGACCGTGTTGCACCCCCTTATGCTGGACCGAAGTGGGGGAGGAACGCGATATGACACCAAAAATGGTCCGGGAGGCAGTGGATCAAGTAGAACTCCTCAAGGAAAGGTTGAAGGAAGCACACGACCGCCAGAAAAGCTATGCCGACAAGCATAGGAAGAATCTAGAATTCTCAGTAGGAGATGAAGTGTACTTAAAGATGAGAACCTTCCGAGGGAGCGACCCCAACCGGAAGCTGAAGAAACTAAGGCCTAGGTACATGGTCCCGTATGTTATAACGGAAAGGATTGGTGAGGTCGCCTACCGACTAGCCTTGCCACAAGAGTTGGCAGACTTTCATGATGTGTTCCACGTGTCAGTACTACGGAGAGTTGTACGAGAACCTGAGTTGATCCTGCCACGTCCACCTCCGGATACGCAACGCAACTTGTCACTGTTGAGTAAGCCTGTAGAAATTGTGGGGGAGAAAGTAGTGAACAATCGCGGGAAGAAGACAAGGATGGTGCTGGTCCGATGGGAAATGGACGGAATCCACGAGGATGTATGGGAACCCGAGTCTCATTTGAAAGCCAGTTATCCCGGGATGTACGAGAACTACGTTAAAGGACGAGACAAAGCACAGAATTCGGGGACGAATTCCTTTTTAGTGGGGGAGAATTGTAACATCCCGGGCCCGGCCCAAAATGAAACCCAAGTGCCACAGGCCCAAGAAAGAGAAACCCTAACTATAACCCCTCCCATTTCCTATAAAAGGGGCAGCCCTCCTAGTACACAGCCACAAGAGAGACAGCAAGCGAAGCCCTGCCCGACCAGAACTCCGCCGCCGCCTCCCACCACCGCCGACCAGGCCTCACGATCGCTGGCCGCTGCCGACCGCCTGGCTAAGCCCGAGCTGGCCGATCCCGAAGTTCCCAGCCACCGTCTCCTTGATTCGTTTTCCTATCACTATCTCAGATCTGAACCTTAAGGTAAACCTTAATCCCCACCTCTCTTCTTCCTCGGAAATAGCAGATCTGAAAACCTAAACCCTTCTTCCCTCCTTGTGTGACCCTTGTGGATTAGATCCAGAGAGGCAATCATCTTCTTCCCCAACCCTAGATCCAGATCTGCGACTACAACAAACTAAGGTGAGGACTTGGTTGTGAACTTGTCTCATGTTGAGTAATCCGTTAGGATGTAGTCCTTTGTTAATCGGATCTAGAGCTTGTGTGTTGTGGTGATGAGAACTGTGCTAAATCTAGGTTGATTGAGATGTGTGATATGTGTTGATGAGATAAAGCACTTAGACATGCTAGGATGATAATGAAATGTTGTGCAAATGATGAGTATGAGAAATGAGTATGAAGAATGTGTATGAGAAATGAGAACGAGAATGAGAAAGTGAAGGAGAAAGAATATGTGTCCTTGAGTTGATTGATGTCCTGTTTGGACCACCGAGAACGGGTGTGGCTTCAGGGTCTAGGATGTGTAACCCGCGGGACAAGAGCCTAACACGAGGTACCCGCAGGGCCCACGGACAAGAGCCTAACACGAGGTACCCGTGGGCGAGATGAGATGAGCCTACCGCGAAGATGCGGACGGTGGAACAGTATGGCGCCTAGGATCGAGTCAATGCCGAAGTCGCGGCATAAATATGGCGCTGTAACGACCGGGCTGACAGAGCCGATGGGCCAACGTCGCAACTCGGATAGCCATTTAGGAAGCTGAAGAGGGGACGGTTTTCCTTAAAGGACGCCCCATTCAGGATAGGCCGCACGAGGTGGGACGTCCGTGAACGCATAGGTCCTTACGCCTTGGTTGATTGTTGTCGAAGTCTAATTGTGATGAATGTTGCATAATAGTTCCTATTAGCTTATGACTGTGTTGACTGGTTGCTTTTCCTGAGCTGAGTTTGTGGGTTCCAAGAGCCTGCCCTCACTGAGTCGTTGAACTCACTCCTCCTTCTTTTCAGGTATGGCTGGGAGGGAGCAGGAGTAGAAGTCCGTATGGTGCCAGTGTTTTCTTTGATGTTCTTTTCAGTTCTGTTTTCCTTTCGAGATTTCTTTAAGTTTTCGTTGAATGATCACCTTTTGAGATGAGTTCGGTTTTATGTAAGATTATGTAAGTTTTAAATAAAGAGTTTTTGAACGAAATGATAAAGGTTTAAGGTTTGAGAAAGATCCGCGGGACAGGGATGTTACAATTTAAACATGGAACGGTGAGGTTTCGATCCCAACTGGTGCAAGTTTCCAATTATAGGAAGTCTTGGTGGTCCAGGAGGTAGATTTTTCTTTGTCTTTCTCGTATTCTTTGTAATGAGTATAGATGCAAAGAAGACGAACGCAACAATGATATACATACTCATTTTGTGTTCCTACCAAATCAAATAAAAAGGACAATTTCTACGAATTTATATTTGACATTTTTTAAAAGAAATATAAATAGCAATTTTAAAAGTAACTGGATGAAGCGAAGAATAGATCTAAAACCGAATAATTAAAGAAATCATTTACTTATAAACTTGATCTGCTTTCTAGCTTATATCAGTAAAAAATGGAAACTGTAGATCAACGAGGAGTTAGCCAAGAGATAATCTTTTAGATTACCTAATAAGAATTTAAAAGATCACAAGTCTGGTTAAGAGAGATTTTCTCTCCATGAAAAAAATAATTTAACATAATTTGAGTTTTTATTTTAAAAATGTACATGCATGCCTTAAGAACTAAAACCTCCTTTTTGAGCAACGAACTAAAACCTCCTAGTAATTTTAATGGATACAATAAAACTGGGCATCTAAAACCACCAAAACGCAGACTCTGTCTTAAGGCAACACGAGAAGACTTCTAAACTTCTTTACATGATCAATTAGGAATATGCTAGTTTAAAAGCATTCGTCTGAATCCAGATCTGGTAAATACATGAGATTTGGGGGAATCTGATCCGGTTCTAAATTCGGACTAATAAGCTAAAAATTATAAAAGCTGTTTTATAACACTAAAGTGTATTTAAAATAAACTAAAATATTTTTATATAATACAACTAAATAATAAATCTCATGCATTTTTTATTTTTAAAATAGCTTTAGTAAATATCTTAACTATATTCATTATAGGCTTATAGAAATTACCAATGACTCTTTCTAAGTACATTTACACAATTACACTACGACACTCCATATTTCAAGGTGTAACAGAAATTGGAACTCCAATATTTTACCCACTACTAATAACTTTTTTTTACCAAAGAAAGTACTTTTTAGAAAAAAGTAAATTTCTTAATCTTTTTGCAATAAAACAAAACATCTATGGCAGAAATATACATGCAATTTTCGAATAAGTAAGGGTTAAGATACATGCAAAGAATAAAAATAAAAACTTAGAGGTAAGACTACCTTCGACAAGCGTTGTAAAAGCGCAGCACCCAATTATTCAATTAGAGTTTGAATTTCCTGATAGCCTTTGAAAGTATAGAGAGCTTTCTTTTATAAACAAAATTCAGAACTTCACTCTTTCTCCCATCTATGTTACATGGAAACGGAATCGGATTCGTGGAAACAGAATCGTATGAAAATGTAGAAGTGAGATTTTTTAAAAAACTAGGAAGCGGAACGTGTCGGAAGCGTATATTTATATATGTATATATATACATATTAAAATATAAATATCACAAATATGACTAAAAATTATATGATTTAAATTTAAAATAAAACATTTATTCATTTATAATAATTTTAAATGATTTCATGTTAAAACCGTGAAATATACATAAATTAAATTTATAAAATATTATTATACTAATTATTTTTAATATATTTTTTTAATTAACACAATATATTTGAATATATACGGTATATCTCTACTAAAATTTCAATGCATAAATATAATTTATAGTATTAGTTTTAATATTTGTATATTTATGTTCTATATTTCACTATTATATAAAAACAAAACATCTATGGCAGAAATATACATGCAATTTTCGAATAAGTAAGGGTTAAGATACATGCAAAGAATAAAAATAAAACTTAGAGGTAAGACTACCTTCGACAAGCGTTGTAAAAGCGCAGCACCCAATTATTCAATTAGAGTTTGAATTTCCTGATAGCCTTTGAAAGTATAGAGAGCTTTCTTTTATAAACAAAATTCAGAACTTCACTCTTTCTCCCATCTATGTTACATGGAAGCGGAATCGGATTCGTGGAAACAGAATCGTATGAAAATGTAGAAGTGAGATTTTTTAAAAAACTAGGAAGCGGAACGTGTCGGAAGCGTATATTTATATATGTATATATATACATATTAAAATATAAATATCACAAATATGACTAAAAATTATATGATTTAAATTTAAAATAAAACATTTATTCATTTATAATAATTTTAAATGATTTCATGTTAAAACCGTGAAATATACATAAATTAAATTTATAAAATATTATTATACTAATTATTTTTAATATATTTTTTTAATTAACACAATATATTTGAATATATACGGTATATCTCTACTAAAATTTCAATGCATAAATATAATTTATAGTATTAGTTTTAATATTTGTATATTTATGTTCTATATTTCACTATTATATAAAAACAAAACAATGTTTCTTATATTTTTATTTATTTATGACATTGTATCATTTTAAAATGGAAGCGTGATTCCAAAACGGAATCGTAAGCTTTTAACGTGTTTTTAAAGAGGTATTTTTGGAAGTGCATTGAAAACGAAATTCCACAAGCTTCCGATTCTGATTTCGATTCCGAAACGAAAGCGGCCCCAAGCTTCCATGCAACCGAGAACGCAACGTGAAGGAAAAAACAACACGGCAACTGCCATGTTAGGTAGTATTTGTTTTTGTATTATTTTATGAGTCATTTAGCTGTATATACATACATTTAAGAGTAATAAGAGAAAGACCATGTTAGGTAGTAGTATTATTTACATTATATTTTGGCTCAATTTAATGTGTTATTTTGTTTTATTAAAAGGACCAAGTCATTCTTTAATGTAGTTATTCATTTCAGCATTTTATGTCATCTGTATTTTTTTTTTTAAAGCATTTTATGTCATATTAGCTCATGGCATGGCATGTTAGATAAGAGGTTTTAATTGTACGAGGTGGATGCAATGGATGAATTATATATATATATATATATATAATTGTGATATTTAATTTTAATAAAACTGAAAAAATTATTCGGTTGAATCTTAATTTTAGTAAATTCGATTACTTAATCAAATAATATAAATATTATTATTTGTATTTTAATTTGATGAAATGTTAATATGATAAGTTAGTAAATAGTTTTATTACTTGATTATATGGTAGATGAATTTCTTACAAAAATGTAATAACTTTATAATTAAAGAAAAATCTACTAAATTTTCAATGTTAATTTTTATATTATAAAATTTCATAATCTACCAAATTATTACAATATCGATATTAGATTAATTTAAAATTCTTATTATACATATTGTTTATATATTATATTATATAATTAAATATTTTATTAAAGAACATATATCACAAACTATTTAAAATATTTTTTTACATTATTGGGCTGTCGAAAATATAATTTATTTTAGACCAAGTCATTCTTTAATGTAATTATTTATTTCAACATTTCAAATTATATTAGCACATGAAAAAAAAAAATTAGCACATGGCATCATGCTAAATATCGTCTAACCCATATATTTGGATTCAGAATGTGTTCGAACTTAAATTGAGTTTGGATCAAAATGGTTCTTATACAGTTATAAATTCTATCTGGATTTAGAAAAATACTACATTTTGGTTTGCGATAAAACTGAACTCAACCGGTCATAAACTCATAACCAACCCCGTAGACCAGATCTATTTTATTCGGTTCTCCTTTATAAAATAGTTGAACCGAATGTGGGCCTGGCCCATTCACACCCATGAAAAACGATTAAGTGGTGTGTACGAAAAGAGCGATACGGTCCGACACAGGTGATTATTCATCGCCACCCACACCAAACCCGAAGCAGCGGGAACCCTTTTTTTTTGTCAAAGGAAGCAGCGGGAACCAAAATACCCTAAAATCAAGGCTTTTAATATCGATTCCCGCGAACTCACTCATTTCACCTTCAATCAATCTTCCTCCAGAAATCTCTAGAACCCTAAAAAACCCAAAAACTCTTCGACGAAAAGATGTTGGAGCTTCGTTTGGTTCAAGGCTCTCTCTTGAAGAAGGTTCTAGAATCCGTCAAGGATCTGGTTAACGATGCCAACTTCGACTGCTCCAGCACCGGCTTCTCCCTCCAGGCCATGGACTCGAGCCACGTGGCGCTGGTGTCTCTGCTCCTGAGATCCGAAGGTTTCGAGCACTACAGGTGCGACAGGAACCTCTCCATGGGGATGAATCTGGGCAACATGTCCAAGATGCTCAAATGCGCCGGAAATGATGACATCATCACCATCAAAGCCGATGACGGCAGCGACACCGTCACCTTCATGTTCGAGAGTCCTAGTAAAGTTTCCCCCTTTATGCTATTTCGGTTCTTTAGTTTATAGATTATAGTTTGTTTTAGAGAGAGGAAGTAAAATGATTTCTTTTTACAGAACAAAACTATAGTTTGGTTTTGAGTATAGGAATGAAGAGAAGTTTAATACATGTAGACTATGTTAAAAGTGTGTAGTAATCTTATGGTTGGTGTGTGTGTTGATGGATGGTGCAGCACAAGACAAGATTGCAGATTTTGAGATGAAGCTGATGGATATCGACAGTGAGCATTTGGGAATCCCTGACGCTGAGTACCACTCTATTGTTAGGATGCCCTCTGGTGAATTTTCCAGGATTTGCAAAGATCTCAGTAGCATTGGTGACACAGGTAAAACGCATTGTTGATAGTCATAGAGAGGATAAAGAGAGTTTTCTCCTAACGTAGTTGTGGTTGTGATTGTAGTTGTCATCTCTGTGACAAAAGAAGGTGTGAAGTTCTCAACAGCAGGTGATATCGGGACAGCCAACATTGTACTCAGGCAGAACACAACTGTGGACAAAGTATGAACAACATTCACAACCTTATTTAATATCTGTTGAATACAATGTCGAAATGACTCTTTTGTTTAATGTGTGTTTGCAGCCTGAAGATGCAATTGTGATCGAGATGAACGAGCCTGTGTCGCTGTCATTCGCGTTGAGGTACATGAACTCCTTCACAAAGGCGACTCCTTTGTCTGAAACCGTGACAATCAGTTTGTCCTCGGAGTTACCAGTCGTGGTGGAGTATAAAGTGGCTGAGATGGGTTACATTCGGTACTATTTGGCTCCCAAGATTGAGGAAGAAGAGGACACTAATGCCTAACACGTCTCTGGCTTCTAGATGCGGAACCTTTGGAACTCTTCTTGGATGAATGTTTTTTTCTTTACTAAAGTCCATTGTTAAGATGTCTGTCTGTTTGGATTCAGTTGTTTTCTGGATTTATTATGTTACCGCAACGCTAGACTAGATCATGGTAAAACAAGTTCTGCTGGTTTTGCAATTTGAAAAAAAAAACTTGTTTACAAATTTCTTCTTGCTTTGTTCTTCAAACTTGCAAGCCAAAGACAAAAAAATAACAAAATGTTACTTTTACGACACCGAAACCTGTCTGCGTAAGAAAACCAGACCCGAATGCATCGCAGCAAGACGAGACAAAAAATTGTAACAGTTATATATCACATAATTCACTTGTTTAGAGAGTTTGCCTCCAGTCTTCTCCGGCGTACACAGCTTGATCCCCAAGCTCTTCCTCAATCCGAAGCAACTGCAAGAAGATTTTAACCATCTTTATCCGTAAAGAGTACTTTCTAAATATAGCACTAGACGTGAATTGAGAACACTATCTAGCAACTAAATGTGCTGCATGGCTGCTCCAAAAAGATACAGACCTGGTTATACTTCATCGTACGTTCTCCTCTGCAAGGAGCACCAGCTTTGATTACACCTGTTGCAAGACCCACGGATAAGTCAGAGATGAAAGAGTCCTCTGTTTCTCCACATCTATGTGATGTCACCACACCCCACTGCGCATCCCTTGCCAGTTTCACCACTTCAATCGCTTCTGTAACTGTACCAATCTGATTCACCTGTGTATCACAGTATACCTGTTATGTCTTTTCATTACTTAGACATCAGCTTCCTATCATACAATGCTAGAACAGGTAATACGATATACCTTGAGAAGTAGGGCGTTACAAGCAGACTCCTGTATTGCTCGCTCAACACGTTTTGAATTTGACATCAACAAATCATCACCTACCACCTGCAAAAGTACAATACTGAGGAGTTAGACGATAACAACGATTGTACAAACATGTTTTATGATCCTTTTTTTGAATGGTTAGCCTAGGTTGTTTTATGTAAAGATTTGATTCCGTGAAAAGATTTAAAAGACAGTTTGATCTGAAACAGCATACAATCTAAGTTAACCATTTCTAACAGGGGAAACCGAGTTGGACCTGACATATTCCGAGAGCGGAAAAATGCTTGGTGTGTTCCCAATCTTCCTTGTCAAACGGGTCTTCTATAAACACAATTGGATACTCTACCACAACAAAGAGACCAAGCAGAAATCCATGTCGTCAGAATTCCAAAGCAGACCTAACAGAAAATCTAGTAGGAGGCATAAACATACCGGCACAAAGTTCTTTATACATGTCTATCATATCCTCCGCTGACTTGAAATTTTGCCCAGCTTTATTAGGAGACTTGATATCCAGATCATATTTGGTACCTGCTCAGGAAAGAATCGTGAGAAAAGAAAAGAAAATATAGCAAGAACTTGCAAAAGCATGACATGGAAGGGTTACATATTTTATGTTTTAACATCTTTTCGTGTTATGAGCCAATTGTGAATGACAATGACTAGAACTAAACCAAGACT
Organism: Brassica carinata; assembly: GCA_016771965.1. Classification (NCBI taxonomy): domain Eukaryota; kingdom Viridiplantae; phylum Streptophyta; class Magnoliopsida; order Brassicales; family Brassicaceae; genus Brassica; species Brassica carinata. The sequence goes on along the minus strand of CM028688.1, from coordinate 26,803,148 downwards.
ATCCATAACTGAAACTTAAAAGTAGCCTCAGAAGACCAACTCGCAAAGACGTATAATATTACCTATACAAAAATTAGTGGCAGCAACATCAATAGCTATCTTTATCTTATCACTGTATCCTGTTCGGTTGATAGCTTCTTTCACAAGCTCCAAACCTTCCTTGAGACTGCAGACAGTTGCAATTATGTATATCAGGTATTTATTCAAGAAACTCTAACACAATTTTCTCATTTTTTACTGATTCCGTCACGACAAGCTACAGATGCAAAAAGATAGATACCTTGAGATATCTGGAGTAAGGCCACCATCTTCACCAACATTACACCCCATATTACCATTCTTTTCAGTAATGACAGCCTGCCATCCACATCAATAGATCATATCTCGCCTTTATATACAAAGTTACAGATGCAAATCGAAGAGTAACCCCAGAAAGCCATATATCTTTACAAATAGACCGACCTTTAAGTGATGATATGTCTCAGATCCCCATTGCAGGGCCTCCTCAAATCTACTTGCTCCAACTGGGAGAACCATAATTTCCTAACAATATATGCAATGTTATAAATGAGTAAATAAAATTATTTGAAAGAATGAAAAAAGTATTCCCAAGAACTTGCATGAAAAAGAGGTAGAACAGAAACACTAATAATCGCTCTTTTTTTTTCTAGAAATACCTGAATGGCAAAGTTATTCGAAGCATGATTGCCGCCACTCAAAACAGTGAAGGCAGGTACAGGTAACGTCATGTTGGCTCTGCCACTAAGATCAGAAAGGTGCTTGCACAGAGGGACCTGATATATAACGATTCTATCAAGATTCCCTAACTAGAGTATTCATCAAATACATAGAGTTAGAGGAAAGTGTTGCGAAGAGTTGATACCTCTTTCTCCGCAGCTCCAGCTTTACATGCAGCAATGGACACAGCTAGTATAGCGTTAGCACCAAGCTCATTCTACAAGAAAATTAAACCAAAGCAAACCGTGAGGAATATATACTAAAAATTCTAGATTCCATTAGCATGTTGGAATCCTATAAACTTGCAAATATATGAGGCAAGAGAGTTTCCTAGCTACCTTCTTTTCAGTTTTGTCCAAGTCTATCATTGCGTGGTCGATCTGAGCCTGAAGTTTAGGGTCCATACCGATCAAGGCCTCAGAGATTCTCTCATTGATGTTCTTGACAGCTTTAGCCACACTGTTTCCAAGATACATCCCTTTGTCCCCATCACGTAATTCAATAGCTTCATATCTGGAATCAGTGAATCAATCTTCTTATGTCAACTTTATCATATTACAAACTTCTACGTCTGACTATTCTTCTAAGAGTTGAAGGTCAATTCATGATCATGCATATAACTTATGATAAGAGGAAGATGGAGAGTGCTCACGTTCCAGAGGAGTCGCCACTGGGAACAGAAGCACGAAAGACGCCTTTGTTAGTGTGGAGATCCACTTCAACTGTTGGAATGCCTCTGCTATCAAGGATCTGCCGTGCTTTGACCTTCGTTATCACAGATGACACAGCTTTCTTCATATGATTCGCCTGAACGAAAAACGAAATCTATCAGGATAAGGTAACGCAATTACACATCGTTACAGGAAGGGAGCAAAAGCGGCGAAAGAAACTCACGATGAAGAGAACGGGATCTGAGGTTTTAGCCCTAACGGCGGCGTTGACGGCATCTTCGATTTTCCGAGAGAGTGTGTGCTTGTCTAAGTACTCTTGCACAGACATCCTCTTCTTCTTCTTCTTCCTTCAATACCTTCTCCTTCTCGTTTCGAATATGCAGCAATTTTTCGATGCGTTCGTCAAGCAAGTTTGAATCTGAAAATTCCTTTTTCCGATTTGAGTGTTTTGGTTCGGCTCCGGTCCAGCCTGAAAATGTCATCCAAAGACGACGACGTTTTGTTTTAGTCAAGCATGCGTGCCGTCTGATGATTCTACTGTTGTACATCACGACGTTTAGATTTTTGAACGAATGGGGCTTTCTGGAAAGAGTTAAAAGCCCATTAGAAGTCTCACGTGCGATCGCCAGGTTGGAAAGAAGGAACCGCTTTTTCTCTCACGTGTGGTGCCGTTTTAGTAACTGCTCCTTGGTTGGGATCCAGCTGTCATACGAAACAGATTTCGAAATTCAAAAAGATTTTATTTTTAAAAACTTTCTTCACGAGCCATTTATTTTCGAATTTCCACCCGTTACAACCTCGAATTACGTGGCTGCATCGTAACCGTCGATTAGTTGATATCCCATTTCGAATCACCCAATATTAGCCGTTAAAACCTCTTTTTCTTTTATAAATGCACCCTCTCTCTTCCTCTCTCTCCTAAAACATCCGCTTCGCCTTTTCAAAACCTCTCTCTTCTTCTCCCTCGCTTTAGATCCAGTTTTAGGGTTTGCGAAGATGCGTGAGATTCTTCACATCCAGGGAGGTCAGTGCGGGAACCAAATCGGCTCCAAGTTCTGGGAAGTGGTCTGCGCTGAGCACGGCATCGACCAGACGGGACGTTACCAGGGCGACTCTGATCTCCAGCTCGAGAGGGTTAATGTCTACTACAACGAGGCGAGCTGTGGGAGGTACGTCCCTCGCGCCGTTCTCATGGATTTGGAGCCTGGAACGATGGACAGCGTCAGATCTGGTCCTTACGGTCAGATCTTCCGTCCTGACAACTTCGTCTTCGGCCAGTCCGGCGCCGGGAACAACTGGGCGAAAGGTCACTACACGGAGGGTGCTGAGCTGATTGACTCGGTCCTTGATGTTGTTCGCAAAGAGGCCGAGAACTGTGACTGCCTCCAAGGTATGATAAACTTTGTTCATCATATGCTTATTGAATCGTATCTTAGGTTTATGGTTTAGAACGGATTAGGTTTTAGGATTTGTGGTTTGGCTTTTTGGCTTAGTGTTTTCGTTTGTTATGATTTTGTGCAGGGTTTCAGGTGTGTCATTCCTTAGGAGGAGGGACTGGTTCTGGAATGGGGACTTTGTTGATTTCGAAGATCAGGGAGGAGTACCCAGACCGTATGATGCTGACGTTCTCTGTCTTCCCATCTCCCAAGGTCTCTGACACTGTCGTTGAGCCATACAACGCGACGCTCTCTGTGCATCAGCTCGTTGAAAACGCTGACGAGTGTATGGTGCTTGATAACGAGGCGCTGTACGACATCTGCTTCCGCACTCTCAAGCTTAGCACTCCAAGCTGTAAGTATTCTCTTTCTTTCTACCTTCAGTATCAATGTTGCTGTCCTGTCTCAGTGGTTGGCTTGATGCTTTGTTATTCGTTAGTTCATAAGATAAGATTTATCATGAAGTTTGCTTACATGGGTTTTGCTGATTTGATCCGAATTGAGCCTAGTCTTCCCTGATGGCTCTATGATTCTTGTCGCTGGTATCTCAATAGCAGATTTTATCATGAAAGTATATCTTGCTTGAAGCCTTGCGATACGTTAGTAGCTAAGATACGATTTACTTGTATACATTTATGGTAGAAATTTATCTTCAAAGAAATGTGCATGATATGAAAGGTCTTTCTGTATAGTATCTAAATCAGATGCCGTTTAAAATTGTTTGTTTGATGTTTAGCTATTCGTCTTTCTACTATGATGAATCTGTGACATAAAGCTTTTGTTTTGTTTGCTGTATGTTGCAGTTGGTGATCTGAACCACTTGATCTCTGCAACCATGTCTGGTGTAACCTGCTGCCTTAGGTTCCCTGGTCAGCTCAACTCTGATCTCCGAAAGCTTGCTGTGAATTTGATCCCATTCCCACGCCTTCACTTCTTCATGGTTGGATTTGCTCCCCTCACCTCCCGTGGCTCTCAGCAGTACCGTAACCTCACCGTCCCAGAACTGACACAGCAGATGTGGGATGCCAAGAACATGATGTGTGCTGCTGACCCAAGACACGGCCGCTACCTCACTGCTTCAGCCATGTTCCGCGGCAAAATGAGCACCAAAGAAGTTGACGAGCAGATGCTGAACGTGCAGAACAAGAACTCCTCCTACTTCGTTGAGTGGATCCCCAACAACGTCAAGTCAACCGTCTGTGACATTCCACCAACGGGTTTGAAGATGGCTTCGACGTTCATTGGGAACTCGACTTCGATCCAAGAGATGTTCAGGAGAGTCAGCGAGCAGTTCACCGCCATGTTCAGGAGGAAGGCTTTCTTGCATTGGTACACAGGGGAAGGCATGGATGAGATGGAGTTCACCGAAGCTGAGAGCAACATGAACGATCTTGTCTCGGAGTACCAGCAGTACCAAGATGCCACGGCTGATGAAGAAGGAGAGTATGAAGATGAAGAAGCTGAGTACGAGCAAGAAGAAGGGTATTGAAGAGACAAAACACAAGAATCTCAACTTCAACTTCCTGTTGCTGTTTTACTTTTTCAAAATTTCTACTAAGTTTCTTTTTTTTTTTATATAGTTTCTGTGACTATATCGGTTTCATCAGTAGTTATGTACTCGCTGTAGACTGGCTAAGGGATTATCAAGCTTTGATTAAACTACTATTTTGCTAAAACTATTATTAGCCTACGATTCTAGATCAAGCCTTGATATTCAGAAAGATGAACCGCGGGGTTTAATGAAATGTTGTTTTATACAACTTTCTCTCTACATAACTGGTAACTAGATTCCATCTCACAATTCTACGAAACTCGCAAGTATTTATTTATTTTTGCTACAGAAACTCACAAGGTATTTACAACACAGATGTTTGTTGATTCTTGGATCAAAGAAACAATGCTGCGTATGGACTTTATATATAGTCTTTCATCTATGTTTTTTTCTAAGGAATTTTGAAACATGTTGTTACACTTGTTTGGAAAACGAAATCAAAGATTACTATGAAATCAACATTTTGCGGCAATGTAATTTCATTCATATCAAAATGAGTTTACAAACCCATTATTTGTTTAATGACTTTATCATAAACTTTCTCTACCATAAGGCAAGTGTTTACTTGCTTTTGGAAGGGATAAACTTGGATGAATGTAGATGGTTTTGAAACTGTCTTTGGTTTAATGAAAAACAAGGAAAGTCTATGGTTTGTCTGAATAAATGGCCAAGTACAAGTATTGTTCCTCTCTTCTATTTGAATAGTGTTGTGGTGTTTCAAGCAAGTTCTTGTATTATTGTTGGTGATCTTTGAGCTTGTCCAGTTGATGAGTGATGTCTTCAAGCTCCTTCTGACTTATTAAAGCTTCCACAGCTAGGTTCAAGTCTTCTGTATGTTTGTTTGTTCCGGACCTAGTTTTTGAAGCTTGTCTCATGGCTGGAACTAGATCGGTTGGATCTATAGTGGTTCCTATGCGCTCATCAACTTGTTTGCTCTAGCTTAAAGCCTAATTTTCACATATTTGTTAATACGAAATTAGCCTGAAAAATTAGTCTTGCAATTTGTGCTTGTGGATTACTGAATTTTGACAATAATATTTAGCAATGTTTTGAAAACCGGACCGGATACCGATTCGGTGTAGCTAATGGTTGACTGGTTGGACCGGTTCAACCGGTCGAACCGGGTTTTCTATCTATGAAACTTATATATATATAATTATATATTTATATTATATGAACTTTACTTCTACATATAATACATTATGTATTTTTTTTATAATTAACTAAATATAAAAATAAACATAAATCTAACTATATATATATAGTAAAATAAAACTGAATAGTGAATACTATGTAAACTAAAATTGATAAAATCATATGATTTACAATTAAAATTATCATATTTATTTATTTTTACAATTAAATCTCAAATTTTATGAATATGATAAAATAAAGATAGTATATAAAAATCAAAAATATATTTTTCACATTATTTCTTAAAAAAATAGAAAATCAATTAAATAATGATAGTTGAACACTAATTATAAAATATTAAATTTTAGCTAGTAATAATTGAAAACACTTAATTATATGTTAATTTCTATGAACCGGGTTTTAAAATTGAACCGGTCACCGATTTTACGGTTTTCAGCGGTTTTACCGGTTTTTACAAATCCGATTTTAAACCGAACCGGACTCGGCTTGTTCAGCGAGTCACGGTCGAACCGGTTCGACCGGCCAGTCCGGTTTTCAAAACACTGATATTTAGTCAAATTACTAGGTGTAGGCAAAACGTAAAATTTTAAGATCAAATCAAAAATAAAACGCTATAGAGAATACAAATGTTTGTTTTCCCCTAAGATCAATCGCTCTCAATATCCATGGACGCGAGTAGATCCCTCTGTTTCTTAAGCTCTTCTTCTTTTTCTTCAGCCGTCTTCTTCTTCTCCTTCTCTGCAGCCAAATGGGCTTGCTCAACCTTAAACTCTGCAACCGCCTTGTCAAAGACACTCCTCACATGTCTGTTCATGAGCATGAGCTCTTGACATGCATCTTTCAGTACCTCCCTTGCCGGATCGCCTAAAACAATCACAGAACCCATCAAAGTTTCAATCGATTAGACACAAACAAGTAAAAACTTCTTGCAGAGTAATCTATTGATTAGACACAAACAAGTAACTCGATTGCAGAATAATCCAGATGTAACGTGGTAACAACAATGTTGTGAAAAGGGTGTGCACCTGTGGTCTGGACACGGACGTTGACACATTCAAGGGAAGGATGTGGGATGCTGTACCCAGCCAATGTTACTCTTGGACTGCAGAGTTGTAAGCAGTTATGGTTAGTGATAAGAAAATCACTTGACTACACACAATCATACATACAAGATCAAAACCGCATTAACCCAGATGAGAATCACTAACCACATATACATAAGCCTAACCAACATTCAATTGCCTAAAACAAAGAACCAAAGTGAGAGGCAAGAACTGGTTTTTGAGATTGCATAAAGCTAAAGCCTTTCTACGTGAAAGCTTCTACTATACATAAAAAATTTTAAAAGGGCTGAAAGATAGATAAAAAAACTAACTCTTGGTTTAACATGAAACGAACGGCGTTAGCAAGAGTGTGATCTTCCTCTGCAAGAGTAAACGAAGCATGACTATCATTCGTGAGCGAACCGTGCTCCATCTCTCTGCTTCTTCTGCTACAGAGTTCCCGGAAAACCCACCTCGAAAAACAAAGAAGATAGAAAGATTTCTCCAACAGAGCAATGAATGAGAGGAGGAGATACCAAAAGTTGTGCGAGACTTTTTGTTTGCTAAAACCCTAAAAGCGACACGAAGACTGCTTGAATTTACATCTCTGCCCTTTCTTATTAAACGGTGTCGTTTTTTTGGCTGATGACGTGGCGTTTTATGTCTTAAACCCTAGTTCTCGTTCGGTTCGTTCGGCTGTCGAGCGAGAGCAAAAGAAGGACGGAACAGAAGCTTTGTTCGTATTCATCTCTGAACATCTTCATCTTTTTTTTGAGAAAGTAAGGATCTTTGTTCTTCAAATTCAAGTATTGGATTATAAAGGTTCGATCTTTACGAATCTTAAACTTTGTTTTCAGGTATTGCTAAGATGGCTGCTCCCAGTCCAATTCCTGCCGGCATTTCTAAGGAACAGGTTCGGATTCCTTATTAATTGTTTTGTTGATACCTCGTAAAGCTCAGATCTTTGATCTAGTTAGGCGGTGGAGCTTATGTTTTCATGTCTGTATCTTCAACTCAGATCTTTCTTCCTTTAAAAACATAAAATAAAGTGAGTTATGACATTTTTGTTTCTTTTGTCCAAATGACATTTTTGCACTACTGAAGACAGTTTTATCCAATGAATATTATCTCCATTGCAAAGTTTTATGATGTACATACACAGTCATATATTTACCCAAATACACATAAACAACCATCTGATAAGCATGACCCAAAAATATAATAAGCCAAATCTAAGACTTTATTATCGGTTTAATTGGTGTACATCACACACAGAGAAGAGAATACATGGACTACTGTTATAAAAAAAAGAGAATTTATTAAATGAACTTAGTTGGATTAGAGTTTTTCACCAATTTCCATAAATTTAATAGAAATATTTTTAAATATTATCAACTTTTTTTTGTAACTTAAATATTATCAACTTCCAATAAAACTATAAAGTAATATTGCATTTTGATAGTATGACTTTTCTAGTTTGGTTTAAGTTATTCGATTTTATTTGATTTTTATCGCCAAATCCTAACTGAATACTAATCCCAACATTTTTAAATGTGTCTTGGTAAGGGATTAATTAACTACAAAGGTGGTCAAAATATAAGAAGCCACCTTTGTGTGTAAAAAGTGTAGATGCATAGACTGTGAAGTGGGGAAATTTTTTGTTCCAGCTTCCAAGTTCTTTCATTGCAAGCCAGAATAGAAAATAATGTGGATAAATAATTCTATGTCTTGGAACCACTTAAACACTCTGCTTTAGTTCGTGTTCCTAATGAGTTCATCAGGGATAAAATCTTGGAAAAAAAGTTGTGGTATGTGGATACCTCCATGTTCTACGCCTCTCAATGGGGTTCGAACACTTCAGTCTCTTATCCTGAAATTACCTCCGTTCCCCTGTGGGCGCATCTCCGAGGAGTTCCTTTTGATCTGCGCACCAAAGAAGGCCTCAGTCACGCTGCTGCTCTAGTAGGTGAGCCCATTGAGACTGATGACTACACAAAAAATGTTACCAGTCTCAATGTTGCTCATGTTAAAGTTGAAGCGAATCTTCTGAAACCGCTGCCTACTTCAGGAGAACTTGTTCGAGAAAGCGGTGAGATCATACCTGTTGATATTGACTATCCCTGGACCCCTCCTTCCTGCTCCCACTGCCACCGGATTGGTCACATTCTCAAAAACTGTACCTATCCTCCAGCCCCACCCTCATCTCACCCCCCTGTTGCCTCACCTGAAGTAAACTTAAATGGGTATTTTCCTCATGTTGTCTTCACTGATCAGGAAGCTCCTCCAGAAGTTGTCTTAACCCAACAAGTCAGTCCTGATATTGTTGAGGACCCAGCGATTATCTCATCTAGTGTTTTGGTTGAGCAGGATCTTACTATGGACTCGCAAACTGCCCTTGATCTCCTAACTGACTCCGTCCCAATTCTCCCACCTAACTCCCCTCCTCCCCTCCCTTCACCCTATAATACCCCAACTCCTCTCAATCGCTCTCTCTCCGACCCGTGTCTATCCTTATCCCCCAGTCACTCAAACCTCCCTCCTAAATCCCCTATTTCGAACCGTTGCCTCTCTTTATCCAAATCACCACCGAGCCACCCCTTGATTTTCTCCTTCAACCCATGGCGCATCGGTGGTAGTAAGTCTTGCTGCTACCCGTGCCCCCATCTCCTCCTCTACATTGCCAAAAAACAAGCTGCCCTTTTCAAATCTCCTTCCATCACCCTCCCCATTGCCTTTATGGATACCTCATCCCCCTCTTGGCTTGTCTCTTCTGTACCTTTTCTCAAGCCAAATAGTCCTTTATCTTCCACTACCCCAGGGGAATCCACATCAAGTGGTGAACCCACTCATCCATCGCTATGAGTATAAAACTCTTTTTTTGGAACGTCCGTGGTATTAATGAAACGGACAAGCATATACCTTTCAGCTTATGGCTTGCCTCTCACGAGGTCTATTTTTGGAGCTCTTTTGGAAACCCACATCGAGAAGAAAACCTGAACCATCTAATGAGAAAAATCTGCCCGGATGGTCCTATACTTCTAACCACTCCTCGGACAGCAGCGAACGCATAATTTTCATTTGGAATAACCCGGTCAATACTCGAGTCCTTCATAAGTCGCGTTACACTATCACTTGTGAAGTCAGTCTCCCCCCAGGCACAAAATTCATTCATACATCAGTCTACGCTCCAAACACCCAAGCGGAAAGATGTGATCTTTGGGTGGACTTACTTCAACAGCAGCAGTCTCTTAACATGGATGCCTTGCCGTGGGTTGTAGGGCGACTTTAATCAGATCCTACACCACACGAGCATTCATCTCCGCTGTGAACCATATATCTTCGGATATGATTGAGTTTCGAGACTGTCTTTCTCAAACTGGTCTTTTTGATCTGCGCTATCAGGGTCTATTCAACACCTGGAGCAACAAGAGACCTGTTGATCCCATTGCAAAAAAACTAGACAGGCTACTTGTGAACCAGAACTGGATCGATGCTTACCCAAACAGCTCTGCTATCTTCCTTCCCCCTTCCTTTTCGGACCATACACCTGCGTTCTTGACCTCTCCCTTCCCTTACCCCTTGCGGATCTAAACCCTTCAAGTTTTTAACTACCTCACCAATCACCCGAAATTCCTCTCATCGGTTGCAGATTATTGATTCAGGCCGAGGCATTGCTTCTCATCTTGGAGAACTCTGCTGAAACCGAAAAATTTAAAAGGAGTGCTTAAAGAATTAAACAGAGTGAATTTTTCAAATATTCAAGTGAGGGTTTCTATTGCTAACCGTTTGTTGATTGCTGTGCAGGAACAAGCTCTTACAGACCCATCTCCTGCCATTTTTCTTAGGGAGAAGAAATTCCATGACAAATGGATGTTCCTGAGATCGATCGAGGAGTCATACTTTCGACAAAAATCAAGAATCATCCGTTGAAAGAGGCGATCTGAATACCTCTTACTTCCACAGGATGGAAAGCGCAGCCATCAACTCTATTCGCCATTCCTTCTCCCATCGGGGCTCCTTCTTACTGACCCAATCGCCATGGGAGAACTAGCTGTCATCACTTCAAAAGCATCTTAGCTCCTGCCATCCTTCCATTAACAGTCTCTACTCCTCAGTGGTTCCTTGGTCTCTCGTCTTTTGCTGCAATGAGGATCAGAAAATGGCGTTAGCATATGTTCCATCAATAGAAGATATAACCAAAGCAATCATGAAACTAAACCCCAGCAAAGCTCCTGGTCCTGATGGGCTTACCTCAGGTTTCTTCAAGGCAGCTTGGTCGATTCTCGGCAACGAAGTCACCTGCTCGATAACTGCTTTCTTTCGGACTGGTCTCCTCTCCACCACTGTCAACTCAACCATTCTCTCTCTTATCCCCAAGCACCCTGGTGCTTCGCAATAATGGACTACCGCCCATCTCTTGCTGTACCACGCTGTACAAAGCGATCTCCAAAATCCTGGTCTCCGTCTCAGCGAGTACTCGGCTAATTCTCCGAATCAGACAGCTTTCATCCAGGGGCGTCTGCTGGTGGAAAATACGATCCTGGCTACCGAACTTGTGGACAGCTATCATAAAACAAAGGGCCAGCTCGGATCACCTTGAAGATAGACATTGCTAAAGCTTTTGACACCTTGAATTGGGATTTCTTCATATGCTTAACAACTCTCCGTTTCCATCTCTATATATCCATTGGATTAGAAGCTGCATCTGCACTCCATCCTTCACAAGGTACAATGGAACGATGCAAGGTTTCTTCAAAAGCAAACGAGGGTTACGCCAAGGAGATCCTCTTTCTCCTTATCTTTTGTTATTGCTATGAACTGGCTGTCTCTCATGCTCAATAAAGGCGCTGAATCTGGTCTCTTTGGCTACCATGAGAAATGCAAATCCTCTAAGTTGACCCATCTCGCTTCAAGCAGATGATCTTCTTATTTTTACAGATGGGAAGTCGAGCTCGCTCAAGGAGTTCTCTCAATCCTTAACGAATTTGCAGCTCATTCAGGCCTTGCTGTCAGCATTCAAAAACTTCATTTGTGTCGCCTGGCTTATCACAAGAGGAAGTCGAGCTTATTCAAACCACTACTGGCCTCTCACAAGGATCATCACGGTTCGATACCTAGGATACCACTCGCTCTCAAAAGCTCTCCTCTACAACTGGCGCCTCTACTACAACATATAGAAGAAAAATTCACCTCTTGGAGTGCCCGCCCTCTCATTTGCTGGTTGCCTCCTTATGCTGAACACTTGTCATTGCGGGATCACAAACTTCGGTCCTCGACTTTGTCCCGCCAAAAGCATGTATTAAAAGATTAACTCACTATGTGGTACTTTTCTATGGCATGGAAGTTTAGAAGGAAGTCACTCAGCCGAGTCTCTTGGGAAACAGTCACTTTAGCTAAGGAGGAAGGAGGTTTGGGGTGTCGGATCTAATTGCTTGGAACACGCTTGCTCGCTAAAACTAATATGGTTACTTTTCTAGCTTGGGCTCTATATGGGTGGCGTGGTACAAGGCAGCAGTTCTTTATGGTTCCCTAAGCAACTACTGGTCAGCTAAGCGTAAGCAAAAATACTCGTGGTTTTCGAACAAGCTCCTAAAGCTACGGGAAATCGCGTATGACTGGATTGTGGTTCGAGTGAGAAATGGGAAAGAGGTTAAATTTTGGGAAGATAACTGGTCACCTTTTGGTAGCTTGCGGAACTACCTTGCCCCTCTTCGAGCCAACTCGATGGGTATTCCAGAAGCAGCTACACTCCATGATCTGTTTGATGGAGTCAGATGGAATGTCAGGCCGGCTCGCTCTGATAAGCAAGTCCAGGTTCAGGCCGTTCTCTCTACTATCACTCTCTCTCAAATACCTGACAGGTATGAGTGGACTATTGATGGTAAACTATGGCTGAAATACCAAACTGGAGCTGTCTACAAGTTACTAAAGAACCATGAACAGATGGTACCTTGGAAAAGCAATCTGAACTTGAGTGGGATCCTCGCCATCGCTTCCACGCTATTGGTTACCCTCAACAAAGCCCGACGAGAGATAGAATCAACTCTTGGGGGCTCACTACTCCTTCAACTTGCCTGCTCTGCAACCGAGGTGATGAATCGAGGGATCATCTATTTTTCTCCTGTCCATTATCTTGGGATCTCTGGCATGCTCAAGCAAATAGGATCGCTATTACCCCTTCGCCGGACTGGAACGTTACTCTACTTCACATGCAAACTCTTCCTGGTCCTAATTGGCGGCGGAAACTACAGCTACTGGTGTGGCAAGCGGTAGTTTACTTCATCTGGCAAGAGTGGAATGGGCGGCTTCATCGAAACTCCTCAAAAACGACGGCAACGATTTCTCTGATCCTGGATAGAACTATCAGAAACAATATCACGGCTCTCGGAGATACAAACCCGACGGCGTCATCAAACATGATCCAACTCTGGTTCTCCTCTGACCACTCCTCTTCCTCCTCCGCTCCTCCGCCATTGATCGACTAAGTCGCGGGACCATCCTCTTTTCCTTCATTGGACTAACTATTCTTCTCTACTGGGTTTATCTTTGATGTGGTTGGGCTTTATGCCATCTTTTGTATTAGGGCTGAGCCCACCAAACTAAGGCCATAAGCTGGCTTGTATTTTTTCTTTCTCATGCTTTAAATAAAAGAATAATTCTATGTCGTACTACAAAGCATGCTGGGTTGTAATTCGCAACTTGGTTAAAAAAACTTCCAGAAGAAACAAATAACCGCTCTACGTAAGTCTCTACTTCATTTGAAAGGTTCGAGACGATGACCAAGACTAACCTTCAATTATGGATAAATAATTGTTTTTTAAATTTATTTATTAAGAGTTGAATATAAATAAAAGAATAAGATGCAGATTGAATTTTACAGGAGGAAATGGAAGAAAGAATGATAATGGAGAAAATTCGAGAGCATCTTCACCTGAACGAAGACGTTGACGTCAGTGACGCACCCCGAAAAGCTGAGAAAGGAAGAAGCTTCTACGAGGATTTCAGCCTCAGAGGTATCCGAGTCAACCGAGTCGATCCGGGTTTCATTTCATGCTCTTTCAAGGTTCCTCTTCGTTTGACGGTTCGTCTTCTTCCTCATTCAATCCTATTGATTAAAGTATTTTGAGGTTTAATTGGATTTTGATCAATCATGTAAGGAAGGCCATTACCACTGTCTTGTAAGATGTCTGAAAGATACAAATTGGGTTTTAACCACTGAGCCATGGGTGTGGACTTGTGAAAAGTGGTTTTTGTAATCATGAAGATGTATCTTTGTGGTTGAGATTGTGTTGATGTGGTTAGGTTTTGGCAATGGCAGGACAGAGAAGGGTATCTAGCAAATGGTGCAATTGCAAATCTTGTGGATGAAGTTGGTGGAGCAGTTGTATACGTTGAAGGTTTACCTATGAATGTTTCAGTGGACATGTCCATCGCTTTCCTTTCAAAAGCTAAGCTTGGTGTAAGTCTCCTCATGTTTGTTTTTCAACCCTTTACTTGGTACTGTTTGTTTCAAAAGATTATATGAAAAAATGGATTTTTTTTTCAGGAGGAGCTGGAGATAACATCGAGAGTGATGGGAGAGAGAGGAGGTTATAAAGGAACGATCGTTGTAGTGAGAAACAAGATGACCGGAGAGATCATAGCTGAAGGTCGCCATTCTTTGTTTGGCAGACAACCTAGTAAGCTCTGAGGTCGAATCTTCTTTCTCTCTCTTGGTTTACTACTGTAAAAGAGATGATCTTTACAGTTGATTTCACTATTACCTTTCGTGCTGGGTCATTTTCTCTTTTTCGGATTGTGAAAAGGAAACCTTTGCATGTAGATATTTTCTATGTTACATGGAAACGGAAGCGGATTCGCGGAAGCGGAATCGGAAGCGTAGAAGCGAGATTTTTAAAAAAATTAGGAAGCGGAAACGTATCGGAAGCATATATTTATGTGTGTGTATATATATACATATTAAAATATAAAAATTACAAATATGACTATAAATTAGAATATTCAAATTAAAAATAAAATATTTATTCATTTATAATAATTTTAAATGATTTCATGCTAAAACAGTGAAAATATATATAAATTAAGTTTTAAAATATTACTATACTAATTGTTTTTAATATTTCGTAAATAATTAACACAATATATTTGAATATGTATACGATATATCTCTAATAAACCCTTAATGTATAAAGATAATTTATAATATTAGTTTTAATATTTGTATATTTATATTCTCTATTTCACTATTATATAAAAATAAAAACAATGTTTTTATATTTTATTTACTTTTGATATTGTATTTTTTAAACGGGCGTGATTCCAAAACGAATCGTAAGCTTCCAACATTTTTAAATATGTATTGGTAAGGGATTAATTTGACTACAAAGGTAGGCAAAATATAAGGAGCCACCTTTGTGTGTAAAAAGTGTAAATGTATAGATTGTGAAGTGAGGAATTTTTTTGTTCCAGATTCCAAGCTCACCTTCAGTGTAAGCTAGAATATAAAATACTGTGGATAAATTAGTTATAGAGAATTCTATATCGTACTACAAAGCATGCTGGGTTGTAATTCGCAGAAGAACTTCAAAAAAAAAAATTGCAGAAGAAAAACTAAACACATAGAGAAGTCTCTACTTCATACGAAAGGTTCCGAGATTATGACCAAGACTAAACCTTTAAAATATGGATGGATTAAATAATTGTTTATTGTTATAAAAAGAAATGGAATTTTATGGAATCGCATGAATTTAAATAAATCAAAATCTTATACCCGTAGGAGAAGATAACACTGATAGAGAGAGAAAATTTCTTATTAAGTAAGAAGAGAAGTTGAGGTGTTTTATAAACGATCGAAATCGATCGCTTATAAAAAGTTAAAAGTAGGATTTATCAGGCAATAAGGCAACGGACCCCACATTTTTTATATATTCAACAAAGTGGTCGCTGTGAACACTCCCTCGGGGACCGCGGTCATTATCCATTATCGCTAACGCCTTTGTTGCCTCGTTAAAACCTTTCCATAAAACCCAATGGGAAAACCATAGTAAGGTAAAAGAGTACAACTACGTAAGCTCCCTCGAATGAACAATATAGATCCCTCGATGGCGATCCCAATATTATGGATGTGTTTCTCAATACCGTCGAAGTGATTTTGTGAAGAGGTCAGTCACCTGCATTGTCGCATGATTGGACATATCTTACTTCAATCTTTCTTCACGAGCTCGAGTGTATGAGAAGAACTTTGGATGAATATGCTTCGCTCTATCGCTGATATATCCGCCCTTTGTTTGAGCAACACATGCCGCATTATCTTCATATAGAATAGTTGGCTCTATATTTTCACAATTCCATCGACAGATGTGTCGACTTATTGATCGGCCTTACACATTTCTACTTGCTTCATGGAGTGCAATGATCTCAGCGTGATTTGAAGAAGTAGCAACAAGTGTTCGCCGGTGAACGCCAAGATATGGCGGTGCCTCCAATTGTAAAACATATCCCGTCGGGATCGAAGCTGGATCTCGACAAATAACCTCATCTGCAAAACCAACCATTTGACCTTTTGAACTTTTAGGATAAAACAAGCCTAAATCAATGGTCCCTGGAGGTAACGAAAAACATGTTTGATCCCATTCCAATGTCTTCGGTTGGAGATGAGCTGAATCTTGCCAAAAGATTCACAGCAAATGATATATCAGGCCGTGTACAATTTGCAAGGTACATCAGCCCAATTGCACTTAGATATGGTACTTCCGACCAAGTATCTTTCTTTTCTTCCTCGTGTGGTCGAAATGGATCACTTTCAATATTAAGTGACCTAACGACCATCGGGTGCTAAGAGGAGTTGATTTATCCATGTTAAATCGCTTCAACACTCTTTTAGTGTATGTGGATTGATGCACAAATATACCATTTTGTGAATGTTCTATTTGTGCCGACAATACCGCTGGCTCCAAGATCTTTCATCTCAAATTCTCCTTTGAGATACCGATGCCATTTCCTTTGAGTCCGATAATGTAAAGATCATCAACATAAACCGCGATTATTACAAATCCAGATATTGTTTTCTTGATAAAAACACATGGGCATATAGATGATTCACGATCCTTCTTTTATTAGATGATCACTAAGACGATATACCACATACACGCCGCATTGCTTAACCCATATAATGATCTTTGCAATTTTATTGCACATAACTTCTTTGTTTGGAACTTAATGCTTCGGCATTTTAAATCCTCTATTTCACTATTATATAAAAATAAAAACAATGTTTTTATATTTTATTTACTTTTGATATTGTATTTTTTAAAGCGGGCGTGATTCCAAAACGAATCGTAAGCTTCCAACATGTCTTTTAAGAGGTATTTTTGAAGCGCATTGGAAGCGAGATTCGAGAACTTCCACAAGCTTCGATTCTGATTCGGTTCGGCGGAAGCGGACATATGACTAAGCTTCCATGCAACCTAGGATATTTTATAAAAGCTAAAACCTTTGTGGACTTGTTGAATCATCTTCAATGTATTTAACATTAAAAACAAATTGCTCTCAACACATTGTAGACTAATTTAATACCAAAAGCAAAAAAAATTCAGAAAAGAGATATTGCCAAACATTAGCAGTACATATTAGCTAACATCAGTTTCTACTGAGATGGAACCAGTAGATTGCTGAGAGGAGGATCCTGATGGTGCACCGACACATAGTGTCAGATGTTGAAGCAGAAGCCGAGCTTGGAGTTTGAGGACCCGGTTGTTGCGGATAAGGAAGGATGTGAGTGGCTTGTGGTGGGACATGGTGGTAAGGAGGATACTGCTGGTAAGGTGGTTGCATATACCCTCCATATGGCTGGTGCGGATAATGACCATGTGGAGGCATTGGGTAAGGAGACGAAGAAGCTCCTCTGTTGTCACTGGTGTTTGAACCGCTGTCTTGAGACGAAATGACTGCACCCATTCTCCGAGGGTCCATTGAGGGGTAAAAAAGTCTCTCTTGATGAGGATGTTGTGATGGTGGTGGGTGGATATAGTACTGCACTGGTGGAGGTTGATTATACTGTTGAAATATCATGGCTCGAGGCTACACCACCTTGTTGCAGCAGAGTAACCATCTGGA
Source organism: Brassica carinata (assembly GCA_016771965.1). Taxonomy (NCBI): domain Eukaryota; kingdom Viridiplantae; phylum Streptophyta; class Magnoliopsida; order Brassicales; family Brassicaceae; genus Brassica; species Brassica carinata. The sequence goes on along the minus strand of CM028688.1, from coordinate 26,785,438 downwards.
TCGGTTTTGGGAACTTGAGGTCTTCCCCAAGAGATTTTGAGCCTCTGACCCTTGACGAATAGCTTGTTGCTGAGCTCTTCTGCAGCTTTCTCTGCTCCACCTCGGGCTGTGTAGGTGACAGACGCACATGCTTTCTCAACCAAGATTATGATGGATTCGATACCTCCATAGGCGCAGAACTTATATATTAAAATAGCAGAACGTATTAATCTTATTAAAATGTTAATGAACAGTTATAAATCTGTTTTAGATTTATATACACTTACATGGTCGTCCTGGAAGGGAAGTCAATTGACTTGAACTTTCATTTGTTTCCCGCTATATAAGAACACAATCAAAAAAAAAAATTATCCAGTCAAAACTAAGGACATCTCCACCCTCTGAATAGCATAAACATCATTTTGTTTATTCACTATTACGTGTTGTTATGAACATAGATGTGAATCTTATTTTTGGACTTTAGTAAAATAGTTTAAAACTTTTTGTTGTTAGAAAAATTTCAGAACCGTCCATATTCGGAAGAGAATTCTGAAAATCATAAAACAAAACAGAGAATAGAGAAAGCGTATATTGTGATATGGAGATCTGCGATGTGTACGCATTTGGATTATTGATAAGATTTTGAATAGGTTCTTGGAGTATTGGTAAGATTGTTTACAGATTTTGCATTAGTTTCTAGTTTTGGTTTTTCAAAAAACTACTTTTTAACCAATCAAGTTTTTGGGTAAATAGATTCCCTATAAGCTAGGGAAACTGGTTTTTGAAATAAACTGTTACTTTCTAAAGAAAATCCAAAAACCACTTTGATCCAGTTTTTTCAGAAACATCACGTTGGCCTTTCATTTTCTTTTTTTTATTAAAATTCTCTTTAATCAGTAATTAACAAAATAAATTTTTATACATAAGACCAAATTCACGGCCTTGTAAACAAAAAGAAGTTCAAAGACTATTTCAAAAGGAAATTTTATTTTAAAAATTACTATTTTAATTAATTGTTATAGGAATTATTTATACAGAAAATAAACAACCATAGAAATATATGTTTAAAAATTATTTAGAACGAATAGTATTTTTATTTATTATTTTAGAATAAATATTTTAGTATTAGTAATACTTTAATTATATTAATTTTAAAAATAAAAACTAAAAACTAAAATCTAAAATCTAAAACAACCATTCATGCTTTTCAAAAATCTAAAATCTACTGCAAAATCAAAAACGAAAAAAGGCGTGATTGTTAATGGCTGTAAGTGCTGTCCAGAGCACCATTTATTTCTAAAACACCAAATTTAAAGCAATCAAACTTTAATGATTTTTTAAAAATCACAGCTCCTGAAATAAACTACAGCTGTGCAAGTGCTTTCTAGAACCAAATATTCAAAGTAATTTTTGAGCTTTCCATAAAATCTACAAAGAATAAAACTAAAGACAAAGCAAAATTCTACAAATTTTTTTCTACAAAGAAAATTCTACAAATTTTTTCTACAAAAAAATTTTAAAGCTACAACCATTACCAATCACACCCTAAAAACTAAAATCTAAAAACCAAAAACCAAATTCCAAAAACCAAAAACTAAAATCTAAAAACTACTAAAACAATCATCACCATAACTTTATAATTATAAACCATGATAGTATTATGAAAACTGAAATCTTTACCCAAAAGTGTTGGTTGAAAAACAGCTTCCAACATCTATTATTCTCTTATATTATTTGAAAAAAAATTATAACATTTGAATTCTGTCACTTGTCATCAACATGATGATTTTAGAAATCTAAACATATACTATATTTTCAATTAATCATATAATTAATTATTAATGTATAAAATTTTTTCTTCCTTTTCTTAAAACATATATGACAATTAATGATTTTGAATAATAAAGATTTGATAATAATTTTTTATATTCACTATCATTTTTTTTAAAATTTATATTATTAACATAAATTCAACAACCACATTAAACTTACAATTAAAATTTAGATTTTTTTTGTAAATGTTACATTCTAAATTCTTAAAATGACATTATTTAATTTTTTTAAAAAACTATAAATTAATAAAACTGTTAAAATTCCACATTGAGAATTTTGTGATCAATGGTTAAAAGAAAACTATAAAAAATATAAATGATCACAAAACCATAATCGGGCATGAGGAGATGATTGTAAAACATATGATTGGGGACCCCACTTCGTGGATTTCCCTGTTTAATTTTTTTTTTAACAAAAACTATTGGTTTCTATATATATATATATATATATTCATATTGTTATATAGAGTGAAAATGTAAAATAAAATTTAAAATATATTTTTATTATGCATAAATTTAATAGAAAATATAAGTTTTGGTTTGTTATGAACTAAAATGAATAAAAACTACAATAAAATTAAAGTAGATTATTTTTATAGTAACTGAAACTAATAACTTTTTATTTTAAATAAGTAGTATATAATTCAAAAGAAATTTTGTTACAAGAAAATTATTATCAATTTTAAATCATTTTTGAAAAAATTGAATAGGACCCGAAATCTGAGGACCGTCTCTGCACAAAACCATATGAGTAGAAAATATCATTTAATAGATATTCAGATTTAAAAATTATATATATATATAACTATTTAATATAGTTTAAATTAAACTAAATACCATAAAAATACATAAATATTTAAATTTCAAATTTGCATGATAATACCAATTTAAACGCCTTATCTAAAACTGGGCCTGTTTAAATGGCCGAAGAGTGGCCAAAACTAATTTTAGAGATTGAAGACTTAAGATTCCCTAATTTAAACTGTAGTTTGACACAATAATAGGTTGTTAAAAGTTGTTGTTACAAGAGAAAACTAGAGATTGACCCAAGCGTCCGTGTGGATGTCAATTTTACTTTTCATAAATTAATAACTTTTGTGATTGATGTTATATATTTAATGTGTTATTATATAATTAATTGTATAAGTATTTAAATATTTTTAGGATCATGTACATCAACTGTAATATGGTTATTTCTGGTTATTTGGTTATTTTAGGTTATATATAGTTTGAATTAAAAATACTTGAATTGACTTCGGTTAATATGGATATTTTGGTACAAATATCGAACCTGTTTCAGAACATTGGTTTTAGATATTAGATTTCTATACATGAAACCGAATCTATCCGACTTAGCAAGATCTTACTCGAACCCCACATGGAACAACTCGTAGCTGAACATGAATCAGAATGTCTATGCCTAACTGATTATGTAAACTAATAAAAATCTATATATTTATTAATAATTTTGAATTCTTGTCACAAATTAAGTAATTTTATTCAAATATGTCGAATTATTATGATTAGTAATATCTAAAGTAAATACTGTCAAAATATTATAGTAAATGTAATTAATGAAGTAGCTAAAGAGCGAGAAAAAAAAAGATAATAAAACAATTGAAATATACGTGGGTGATAGGTTTAGATATGTTGAGTTTCTATATTTTCTTTCTTTTAGCAGTTTGTTAAAATATGTGGGATATTTATTTTTCATTCGATGATCTTTTTGTTAAGTTAATATTTTTTTTTGGTAAAAAGTTAAGTTTATATTTTCATAACTAATTTAGGTATATATATATGTCGTTTTAATACTAATCACTTAGTGTACCATTCAAAAACAAAGGTATATTCCATCCATTCAAAAGGTATTTTTTTTTCCAATTACTAAACGGTTCGATAGATTGTTGTTATCACGAAATCTGTAATGATAGAAGGATTAAACCAATTACTTTGTATGCCACAAAAGTCATAGTATATAATCCATGGTCAACGTTTTTACAAATCATGCAATAGTCCATTTTATTTTTTAAACCATGCAATGGTTTGTTTATGCTTGGAAAAGAAAGCAGCAATGAAACACAAATCTAAAATTATAGGCAGCAAAATTCTCAGGCTTTTTTGTTAACTGAAGCAATTATATTGTCTAGAAATTTTTAAAAAAATTCCCAGTTCGATATCTATACTATTATTTGAGAATTGAATTTGTTTACTTGTCATATTTTCCATGATTTTAGGATAAATTATTAGTTTAATAAATTTTATTATTTAAATTTTTATTTTAATATATATATTTATCATGATATTTTAGATTCTATATCTACTATTATTTGAGAAGTAAATTTTCTAACTTTTCATCTTCTCCATGATTTTAGGATAAATTATTAGTTTAATAAATTTTATTATTTAAATTTTATTTTAATATATATATATATTTATCATGATATTTTAGATAATCAATATATATTAACCTATTCAACTACTATATATACTATTATTTTTTAAAAATATATATTTAATATATATACTTATCATGATAATTGAAAATTAATTAATAAAAAGATATCAACAATTGATATTAACAATATCGATTGATAATATAATAATTCCGTTTATCTTATATTTAATTTATGTTATGACTAATATTATAGTCAGTTTCCATGATTCTTATTGGAAATATGATCCAAATATGATTTTTAAGTTGATGACAAAAACAAAATATGATCCAAATAATTATCACAATATTAAAGTCAAGATTAATGTAAAGCATCATTGAATATATGTCTTAAAATATAAATTATATACTCACGTTAAATAGTTTATATAATTTCAATATTGAACAATCATATTCATATTCTAAAATAAATTAATTTGTATTTGTTCATGGCGAAAATCAAAAATCCCAAATGAATTTAGGCTAATAATGAATTTATCCATAAAATGATAAATGTTATCAGAATAATATATTTTAAACCAGAATAGTAAATGTCATATAAACTACAAATTGAAATTAGCGTAAAATATTAAAAATATATAGAAACAAGAAAGCTAGGATTAAAACATTAAATAACACTAAAGTTTGACAAATAATAAACATATAAATATAAATATAGTCTACGAGAATACATAGATAATGTTTTTCTTATTCATTTTGTCTCACTGTTTTTAAAATCTAAATTATAGAGAATATATAATGTTTGTTGACTATTGTTAGTTTGTTGATGTTTTATTATTTGTTATTGTTTATAATCCTTTCAGTGTCAATATTGGATTTCTTTTCAGTCCACAAATATAATAAGGATATATAAAAACTAAGTTTCAAATTTTAAATCAAATTTTATGATTTGGTTATTACTATACAAAATATTTTGATCCAATTGTCTAAATAAAACTTTAAAACGAAATAATATCATATTTAATACATTGTTTACCAATATGAATATTGAAGTTTTATAATTTATAATACTAATTTAAAAATTTTGAATTTTATTTAATAATTTATTTTATTTAAAAATAAATATTAAAATAAAATATTCTTAAGTTATATAATATATATATATATATATATATATTACCACACAAGGTGCGGAACATCAACTGATATAATATAATATGAGCCCAATCAGTAAATAGCGAGGTTTGAGTTAGGCCATGTCTGTAATTGTAAAACTCATAGTTTTCATAAACATGAACAATTGAAAACGGACCGTAAATGATATGGTTTCATCTCAATAGATAATGGTTAACTGTAATAAATGATTAATAGTTTAGAATTAAAATAAACCTATTTTCCTTAGTGGCATGTGATTGTAAAAGTCAGGATTATTTCAAATTTATACTTCAGTCTTAATAGATTAGATGTGCTCAAAGATGGATTTTTCAAACATTTTTCTTATTGATAATGATAAGATGTACAAAATACCTTCAAATGATACATCTTGGACAATGAAAATATAAAAACGTTCAAGTCCACTGAGTAATGACCGGGATAAGCTCAAGTGGAACTTTCTTAGGACACACAAGCCCATATGATTCTTCAAGATCAACATCGTTTGCCTCCATTCCATATGGGAGCTTCCAGTCAAAACGGTAAAGAAGATTGATAAGAGTCAAGTATACCAAAGCTAGACCCATACCCATACCAGGGCACATCCTCCTTCCACTACCAAAAGGCAACAACTCAAAGTTTAGACCTCTATGGTCAATCTCTTTGTCCATAAACCTCTCAGGGATAAAAGCGTCAGGATCTTTCCAAACACTTGGATTCCTATGGACAGCCCAAACGTTGATATGGATCCATGTTTTCTTCGGAATATCGTATCCCCCAATCTTTAAATCTTTTAACGCTTCTCTAGAAACAAGTAGTGGCAAAAGTGGGTTTATCCTTAATGTTTCTTTGATCACAATTTTGAGATATTCCAGTCTCTCTATATCTTCTTTTGTGATATCGTCTTTGTGTTTGATCACTTTTCTCACCTCGTCTTGCACTTTTTTCATAACACTTGGATTTGTAACTAAATGTGTCATCACCCATGTTGTAGTATAGGCAGAAGTGTCTATTCCACCCACAAGAATGTTCTGTAATAAATAATAACAAACAAATAGAATATAAGAAATTATAAAATGGGGTTTGAATTTACAATTTTTTCATTACTTACTCGAAGAATTCCTTTAGTGTGGTTTCGAGTAAGTTGAAACTCTCCAAGTCCAATCTCTCCCCTTTCCATTTTTAGGAGCAAGTGAATGATATCATCTTTAGTACCCTCATCGTCCAAATGATGTTGTATAGCTTGATCGAAAAAAATATCTACTTCTTTAAAAACCTTCTCACATTTGCTATGTAGCCCTGTGAGCCTATCGATTAACCTACCAACAACGGGGAAGAAATCTGCTGCTGCGAAACTCCCGCCAATCTCCATGATCCGTTGAATGACTTTGTCATAAGTATTCTCAAGGTTACTCCCTTCGAGAGTTATTCCAAATCCAAGTCTACAAATCACACTTGCTGACAATTTCATAAGCTTGAGGTTGAAGTTAACCTGTTTCTCCAATGAGGCAGATTGCTTGATGAAATCAACGAAGGAGGCAACTTCTTCTTCTCGGATATGTTCAAATGACTTCACCCTTTTCGCGGTGTAGAGTTCCATAACTGTGAGCTTTCGCAGTTCCCTCCAATATTTGCTATATGGAGAAAACGCGAGATCGCTGCGATTGTATGTAAGCCTTGCAACGTAAGTCATATAAGGTCGTGAACAACAATCAACGTCGAACGTTTTCAAGAACTCTTTCACTGTCTCTGGAGTTGACGCCACAACGGCATACACATTTCCGAACTTGAGTGAGATTAGAGGTCCATACTTTTCAGATAATTTATGTAACATTCCGGCCCCGCCCAAAATGAAACCAAGTGCCACAGGCCCAATAAGGAGAAACCCTAACTCTAACCCTCCCATTTCCTATAAAGGGGCAGTCCTCTAGTACACAGCCACAAGAGAGACAGCAAGCCTTAATCCACACCTCTCAGATCTGAACCTTAAGGTAAACCTTAATCCCCACCTCTCTTCTTCCTCGGAAATAGCAGATCTGAAAACCTAAACCCTTCTTCCCTCCTTGTGTGACCCTTGTGGATTAGATCCGGAGAGGCGATCATCTTCTTCCCCAACCCTAGATCTAGATCTGCGACTACAACAAACTAAAGTGAGGACTTGGTTGTGTACTTGTCTCATGTTGAGTAATCCGTTAGAATATAGTCCTTTGTTAATCGGATCTAGATCTTGTGTGTTGTGGTGATGAGAACTGTGCTAGATCTAGGTTGATTGAGATGTGTGATATGTGTTGATGTGATAAAGCACTTAGACATGCTAGGATGGTAATGAAATGTTGTGCAAATGATGAGTATGAGGAATGAGTATGAGGAATGAGTATGAGGAATGAGTATGAGGAATGAGTAAGAGAATGAGAACGAGTATGTGTCCATGAGTTGATTGATGTCCTGTTTGGACCACCGAGAACGGGTGGGCGTCTAGGGTCTAGGATGTGTAACCTGCGGGACAGTAGCCTAACACGAGGTACCCGCAGGGGCCCACGGGACAGTAGCCTAACACGAGGTACCGTGGGCGAGATGAGATGAGCCTACCGCAAGATGCGGACGGTGGAACAGTATGGCGCCGGATCGAGTCAATGCCGAAGTCGTGGCATAAATATGGCGTTGTACGACCGGGGGGCGGACAGAGCCAGATGGGCCAACGTGCTGCAACTCGGATAGCCATTTAGGAAGCTGAAGAGGGGGGACGGTTTTCCTTAAGGGCGCCCCATTCAGGATAGGCCGGCACGAGGTGGGACGTCCGTAAACGGCCATAGGTCCTTACGTCTAGGTTGATTGTTGTCGAGTCTAATTGTGATGAATGTCGCATAATAGTTCCTATTAGCTTATGACTGTGTTGACTGGTTGCTTTTCCCGAGCGAGTTCGTGGGTTCAAGAGCCTGCCCTCATCGAAGTCGTTGTACTCAGCCCTCCTTCTTTTCAGGTATGGCCGGGAGGGAGCAGGAGTAGAAGTCCGTATGGTGCCAGTGTTTTCTTTGATGTTCTTTTCAGTTCTGTTTTCCTTTCGAGATTTCTTTAAGTTTTCGTTGAATGATCACCTTTTGAGATGAGTTCGGTTTTATGTAAGACTATGCAAGTTTTAAATAAAGAGTTTTTGAACAAAATGACAAAGGTTTAAGGTTTGAGAAAGATCCTCGGGACAGGGATGTTATAATTGGTATCAGAGCCAGGTTAAACCCGCCAGTGCTGTCCTGGACGGGTAGATAGGATTAGGAAAGAAAAGATCGAGTTTTCAAACGTTTGCAAAAAGGATTTCAAGTTGTTGATAAAGAAAAATATATATATATAGGTATATTCATTTATAAAGGCACCACTCGGACCGAAACTCCTAGCTTGCTCGGTAAGTAATAACTCGTACGAATCGTGACCTAATCCCGCTTCGTTTATCACAGGATGCCTCCAAGGAACACCAGAGCCGCACCAGCAGCCGGAACGGCCCAACGAACCGCACGACGGGCCACCCGGTCCGCGTCCCAAGCCTCCAGCGAGGCAGAGAGCCAGAGCGCGGTGGCCCCGGTGAACGGGAACCCAGCAGGGGCGCCAAATGCCGTGAACGCAGCGATCTTGGAAGAACTGCGAAGGTATCGAGAAGCGTATGGGGGACAACTCCCCAATGGCGAGGCCGCAGCAGCAGTCGGAGCCATTCCGACACCACCTGGAGTGGGCCAGAACCCGCCACCTCCTCCACCACCGCCACCGATGGCGCCTGCAGCAGTGCAGCCCCAGGAACCCAACTATTGGGACATGATGAGACACATGAGGAACATGCAGATGGAATTCTTCAGCGGAAAGGCGGATGCAATTACCGCAGATAATTGGAGGCGCCAGCTTGAGAGGAACTTCGCTTCGCCCTGTCCGCCTCGAGTTCCGCAGAGATCCGCAGTCCATCACCTCAAGGATGACGCTCGTCTGGTGGGAAGAGGTGACCGAAAGGGCGCATGGGATACGGCTAACTTGGGACGACTTCCTGGGAGCCTTCAACGAGAAGTATTTTCCCCCGTCAGCCATGGACCAGATGGAGAGTAAGTTCCAAGACATCCTGCAGGGGACGAGAAACGTGAGGGAGTACGGGGATGAGTTCAACCGTCTCAGGAGGTTTGCAGGGCACTATATGAGCGACAGGGAATTAGTCCGCCGATTCCTCAAAGGGATGAGGATAGAACTGAGGAACAGTTTTAACGTGCGGGACTACCGCGACATACATGAGCTGATCGAGAAGGCCGCTGAACAGGAAATTGGACTGGAGGAAGAGCGACGACAACGCCAAGCCTCGCAGAACCGGGGTACCAAACGTACCCGGGATACTGAGGCCCCCAACGATACTGCTCCGGTAAGGGGCCCATGTGGAAGGTGTGGACGAAACCACCAAGGAGAATGTCGGGTGGGAGTCTGCTACAACTGTGGTCAGCCTGGACATTTTGCGAGAGAATGCCCGGAAGAAAGACAGGTGCGACCAGGGATACGCTGCCACCGATGTGGCCAGGAAGGACACGTGGCGCGCGACTGCCGAGCGCCCGCGGGAGGGAATGCTAGGGGTGCACAGCCACAGCAGCAAAGGGAGGCAGCTGGGAGACCACGTGCCTATGTGGCGGAGGGCCATGGAGGTCCCGAACCGATCGCGGGTACGTTCTAATCTCAAATGCTCATATCATATTAGGAGAGAATGGATTGTTTGTGGATAGCTTAGCATTAGAATCGTGTAGGATCCGTCACTGTCGGAGGGGTGGAGGCGTTCACCCTCTTCGACACCGGGGCGACCCATAGTTTTGTTAGCCCCAACCTTACTCGTGAGTGGAACTTTACGGGGAGCTACAACACCAAGATAGCGGGAGTGGAGACTGCCAGGAAGGAGAAAATGACGACTAAAGGGAAGTATGAGGAGGTGCATGTGGTCCTTGCATGCATAAATTTACCCGCGGATTTGTTGGAGTTGGAGCTCGGGCGATACAAAGTGATACTGGGAATGGATTGGCTGGCCCAGCATGGGGCCGTAGTCGACTGTGCCAAGGCATGTGTCCAATTCGCTGGATGGACGACGGATCGATATCACGGAATGAAGACTCGGACGGAGTGTCAGTCATCTCGATGGTACAAGCTGAGGAAGCGTCGGGAAGGGCAGCAAAGTTTTAGCCACCATTGAAATGGTGGGGAGACCGCAGCACCAGAACTAGGGGTATCCCGTGGCGCTGATTATGCGGATGTTTTGAGCCATTACGGGGACCACCACCACACCGTAGTAATGCTTTCACGATCGAACTAAAACCCGGAACTGCACCCGTATCCAAGGCCCCCTACCGACTGGCACCGGCAGAGATGGCCGAGCTGAAGAAGCAGCTGGAAGAGCTAGTGGAAAAATGATTTATATACCGAAGCAGTTCGCCGTGGGACGCTTCGTGCTATTTGTCAAGAAGAAGGATGGGAGCCTCCGACTCGCATAGATTACCGAGGTTGAACAAGGTGACCGTCAAGAACAAGTATCCCTACCGAATTGACGAACTTCGGACCAGTTGGGAGGAGTCACATGGTTCTCGAAGATTGACCTCGCGATCGGATACCATCAAATCCCTATCCACGAAGGGGACGTTAGAAAGACGGCTTTTCGTACCCGCTACGGACACTACGAATTCGTGGTCATGCCTTTTGGACTGGCTAATGCCCCGGCAGCTTTCATGGGACTGATGAACGATATTTTCAGGGAATATTTGGATCACTGTGTGATCGTTTTCATCGACGACATCCTGGTTTATTCTAGAAGTCGAGAAGAGCATGAACGACACCTAGACACGGTCTTGAGTAAGTTAAGGGAGCATAGATTGTACGCAAAGCTCAGCAAATGCAGTTTTTGGCAACGGAAGATCGGATTCCTAGAGCACGTGATCTCCGAAGCTGGAGTGGAAGTGGATCCCGAAAAGATAGAATCGATCACAAAATGGCCGACCCCGAGCAATGCCACTGAGATTCGAAGCTTCCTCGGACTAGCAGGATACTATCGGAAGTTCGTCGAAGGGTTCACAACGGCAGCGAAACCCCTTACCCGGCTTACATGAAAGGATGTAAAATTTGCATGGACGGAGGCATGTGAAGAAGGGTTTAAGCAGCTAAAGGAGGCTCTGACAAAAACCCCGGTGTTGGTGTTGCCTAAACCGGGAGTGCCTTTTACCGTCTACACGGATGCGTCCGGAGTGGGGTTAGGGTGCGTACTCATGCAAGAAGGACGAGTAATCGCCTACGCGTCCCGACAACTACGGAAACACGAGGTCAATTACCCCACACACGACCTTGAATTGGCAGCCGTGGTTTTCGCCCTTAAGATTTGGCGGTCCTACCTGTACAGAGAAAGGATGCAAATCTACACGGACCATAAGAGCCTAAAGCACGCCTTCACCCGTGGGGATCTCAACCTAAGACAACGCCGATGGATGGAGCTATTGGCGCATCACGACCAACATCGACTATCATCCGGGAAAGGCCAATTTGGTAGCAGACGCTCTAAGCCGGAGGAGGGCGGATATATCAGGAGCTAAGGAGGTACAGGAACTGGCTGCGACCCTAGCACACCTACGTCTTTGTGCAACAACGGTGAACGAGGATAGTGCCGGATTGGAAGCCGTAGAACAGGCTGATTTGCTTAGCCGAATTCGGGGGGCCCAGAAGTCAGACCCCGCACTCCGAGGAATGGTGGATAAGGAAGTGGTTGGTTATCGCACCACCGGGAATGGAACCATCCTGTTTAGGGGTCGGGTGTGCGTATCGAAGGGGGAAAACCTGCGGAACGAAATACTGACACAAGCCCACCAATCGCGATTTTCAATTCACCCAGGGATGACAAAGATGTATCAGGACCTGAAACGATATTACGATTGGAAGTAATGAAGAAGGATGTGGTCGAATGGATCTCTCGGTGCCAGACATGTCAACTAGTTAAAGCTGAACGGGAGTTCCCGGGCTTACTACAGAACTACCCTACCCGGTGGAAGTGGGACATGGTGACCATGGATTTTGTGTCGGACTACCAAGAACTTCAGGAAACAAAGATGCAGTATGGGTTATAGTCGATCGCCTGACCAAATCGGCCCGTTTTCTACCAATAAGAACCACCGATAAAACCGAAGACCTGGCACGGGAGTATTTGAGCTCCATAGTAAGATTGCATGGGGTGCCGGTGAGCATAGTGTCGACAGGACCCAAAGTTTACCTCCATTTCTGGCAAGCCTTCCAAAAGGCGATGGGAACCAAAGTCCACCTCAAGATCGCATATCATCCACGCATCGGACGGACAGTCCGAGAGAACCATCCGGACACTCGAAGACCTGCTCCGGTCAAGCATCATGGAATGGGGAGGAAAATGGGGCGAACACCTACCCTTGGCAGAGTTTTCCTATAATAACAGTTATCACGCGAGCATCGGGATGTCTCCCTACGAAGAATTGTATGGCCGACCGTGTTGCACCCCCTTATGCTGGACCGAAGTGGGGGAGGAATGCGATATGACACCTGAAATGGTCCGGGAGGCAGTGGATCAAGTAGAACTCCTCAAGGAAAGGTTGAAGGAAGCACACGACCGCCAGAAAAGCTATGCCGACAAGCATAGGAAGAATCTAGAATTCTCAGTAGGAGATGAAGTGTACTTAAAGATGAGAACCTTCCGAGGGAGCGACCCCAACCGGAAGCTGAAGAAACTAAGGCCTAGGTACATGGGCCCGTATGTTATCACGGAAAGGATTGGTGAGGTCGCCTACCGACTAGCCATGCCACAAGAGTTGGCAGATTTTCATGATGTGTTCCACGTGTCAGTATTACGGAGAGTTGTACGAGAACCTGAGTTGATCCTGCCACGCCCACCTCCGGATACGCAACGCAACTTGTCACCGCTGAGTAAGCCTCAGAAATTGTGGGGGAGAAAGTAGTGAACAATCGCGGGAAGAAGACAAGGATGGTGCTGGTCCGATGGGAAAGGGACGGAATCCACGAGGATGTATGGGAACCCGAGTCTCATTTGAAAGCCAGTTACCCCGGGATGTACGAGAACTACGTTAAGGGCGAGACAAAGCACGAATCGGGACGAATTCCTTTTAGTGGGGAGAATTGTAACATCCGGCCCGCCCAAAATGAAACCAAGTGCCACAGGCCCAATAAGGAGAAACCCTAACTATAACCCTCCCATTTCCTATAAAAGGGGCAGCCCTCTAGTACACAGCCACAAGAGACAGCAAGCCTTAATCCACACCTCTCGATCTGAACCTTAAGGTAAACCTTAATCCCCACCTCTCTTCTTCCTCGGAAATAGCAGATCTGAAAACCTAAACCCTTCTTCCCTCCTTGTGTGACCCTTGTGGATTAGATCCGGAGAGGCGATCATCTTCTTCCCCAACCCTAGATCCAGATCTGCGACTACAACAAACTAAAGTGAGGACTTGGTTGTGAACTTGTCTCATGTTGAGTAATCCGTTAGGATATAGTCCTTTGTTAATCGGATCTAGATCTTGTGTGTTGTGGTGATGAGAACGTGCTAGATCTAGGTTGATTGAGATGTGTGATATGTGTTGATGTGATAAAGCACTTAGACATGCTAGGATGGTAATGAAATGTTGTGCAAATGATGAGTATGAGGAATGAGTAAGAGAATGAGAACGAGTATGTGTCCATGAGTTGATTGATGTCCTGTTTGGACCACCGAGAACGGGTGGGCGTCTAGGGTTAGGATGTGTAACCCGCGGGACAAGAGCCTAACACGAGGTACCCGTGGGCGAGATGAGATGAGCCTACCGCAAGATGCGGACGGTGGAACGAGTATGGCGCTAGGATCGAGTCAATGCCGAAGTCGGCATAAATATGGCGCTGTACGACCGGGCTGACAGAGCCGATGGGCCAACGTGCTGCAACTCGGATAGCCATTTAGGAAGCTGAAGAAACTAAGGCCTAGGTACATGGGCCCGTATGTTATCACGGAAAGGATTGGTGAGGTCGCCACCGACTAGCCTTGCCACAAGAGTTGGCAGATTTTCATGATGTGTTCCACGTGTCAGTACTACGGAGAGTTGTACGAGAACCTGAGTTGATCCTGCCACGTCCACCTCCGGATACGCAACGCAACTTGTCACCGCTGAGTAAGCCTGTAGAAATTGTGGGGAGAAAGTAGTGAACAATCGCGAAGAAGACAAGGATGGTGCTGGTCCGATGGGAAAGGGACGGAATCCACGAGGATGTATGGGAACCCGAGTCTCATTTGAAAGCCAGTTATCGGGATGTACGAGAACTACGTTAAGGGCGAGACAAAGCACGAATTCGGGACGAATTCCTTTTAGTGGGGAGAATTGTAACATCCGGGCCCGCCCAAAATGAAACCAAGTGCCACAGGCCCAATAAGGAGAAACCCTAACTATAACCCTCCCATTTCCTATAAAGGGGCAGTCCTCCTAGTACACAGCCACAAGAGACAGCAAGCCTTAATCCACACCTCTCAGATCTGAACCTTAAGGTAAACCTTAATCCCCACCTCTCTTCTTCCTCGGAAATAGCAGATCTGAAAACCTAAACCCTTCTTCCCTCCTTGTGTGAACCTTGTGGATTAGATCCAGAGGCAATCATCTTCTTCCCCAACCCTAGATCTAGATCTGCACTACAACAAACTAAAGTGAGGACTTGGTTGTGAACTTGTCTCATGTTGAGTAATCCGTTAGGATATAGTCCTTTGTTAATCGGATCTAGATCTTGTGTGTTGTGGTGATGAGAACTGCTAGATCTAGGTTGATTGAGATGTGTGATATGTGTTGATGTGATAAAGCACTTAGACATGCTAGGATGGTAATGAAATGTTGTGCAAATGATGAGTATGAGGAATGAGTAAGAGAATGAGAACGAGTATGTGTCCATGAGTTGATTGATGTCCCGTTTGGACCACCGAGAACGGGTGGGCGTCTAGGGTTAGGATGTGTAACCCGCGGGACAAGAGCCTAACACGAGGTACCCGTGGGCGAGATGAGATGAGCCTACCGCAAGATGCGGGATGGTGGAACGAGTATGGCGCCTAGGATCGAGTCAATGCCGAGTTGTGGCATAAATATGGCGTTGTACGACCGGGGGGCGGACAGAGCCAGATGGGCCAACGTGCTGCAACTCGGATAGCCATTTAGGAAGCTGAAGAGGGGGGACGGTTTTCCTTAAAGGCGCCCCATTCAGGATAGGCCGCACGAGGTGGGACGTCCAGAACGCATAGGTCCTTACGTCTTGGTTGATTGTTGTCGAGTCTAATTGTGATGAATGTTGCATAATAGTTCCTATTAGCTTATGACCGTGTTGACTGGTTGCTTTTCCCGAGCGAGTTCGTGGGTTGAAGAGCCTGCCCTCATCGAGTCGTTGAACTCACTCCTCCTTCTTTTCAGGTATGGCCGGAGGGAGCAGGAGTAGAAGTCCGTATGGTGCCGTGTTTTCTTTGATGTTCTTTTCAGTTCTTTTCCTTCGAGATTTCTTTAAGTTGTCGTTGAATGATCACCTTTTGAGATGAGTTCGGTTTTATGTAAGACTATGCAAGTTTTAAATAAAGAGTTTTGAACAAAATGACAAAGGTTTAAGGTTTGAGAAAGATCCATGGGACAGGGATGTTACAATTTAAACATGGAACGGTGAGGTTTCGATCCCAACTGGTGCAAGTTTCCAATTATAGGAAGTCTTGGTGGTCCAGGAGGTAGATTTTTCTTTGTCTTTCTCGTATTCTTTGTAATGAGTATAGATGCAAAGAAGACGAACGCAACAATGATATACATACTCATTTTGTGTTCCTACCAAATCAAATAAAAGGACAATTTCTACGAATTTATATTTGACATTTTTAAAAGAAATATAAATAGCAATTTTAAAAGTAACTGGATGAAGCGAAGAATAGATCTAAAACCGAATAATTAAAGAAATCATTTACTTATAAACTTGATCTGCTTTCTAGCTTATATCAGTAAAAATGGAAACTGTAGATCAACGAGGAGTTAGCCAAGAGATAATCTTTTAGATTACCTAATAAGAATTTAAAAGATCACAAGTCTGGTTAAGAGAGATTTTCTCTCCATGAAAAAATAATTTAACATAATTTGAGTTTTTATTTTAAAATGTACATGCATGCCTTAAGAACTAAAACCTCCTTTTTGAGCAACGAACTAAAACCTCCTTTTTGAGCAACGAACTAAAACCTCCTTTTTGAGCAACGAACTAAAACCTCCTTTTTGAGCAACGAACTAAAACCTCCTTTTTGAGCAACGAACTAAAACCTCCTTTTTGAGCAACGAACTAAAACCTCCTTTTTGAGCAACGAACTAAAACCTCCTTTTTGAGCAACGAACTAAAACCTCCTTTTTGAGCAACGAACTAAAACCTCCTTTTTGAGCAACGAACTAAAACCTCCTTTTTGAGCAACGAACTAAAACCTCCTTTTTGAGCAACGAACTAAAACCTCCTTTTTGAGCAACGAACTAAAACCTCCTTTTTGAGCAACGAACTAAAACCTCCTTTTTGAGCAACGAACTAAAACCTCCTTTTTGAGCAACGAACTAAAACCTCCTTTTTGAGCAACGAACTAAAACCTCCTTTTTGAGCAACGAACTAAAACCTCCTAGTAATTTTAATGGATACAATAAAACTGGGCATCTAAAACCACCAAAACGCAGACTCTGTCTTAAGGCAACACGATGAGTATGAGAAATGAGTATGAAGAATGTGTATGAGAAATGAGAACGAGAATGAGAAAGTGAAGGAGAATATGTGTCCTTGAGTTGATTGATGTCCTGTTTGGACCACCGAGAAGCGGGTGGAAGTCTGGAATGTAACCCTTGGGACGGAACCTAACCGCAGGGTACCAGCGAGATTACGGACAGTAGCTAACACGAGGTACCGTGGGCGAGATGAGATGAGCCTACCGCAAGATGCGGACGGTGGAACAGTATGGCGCCTAGGATCGAGTCAATGCCGAAGTCGTGGCATAAATATGGCGTTAATGCGACCGGGCGACAGAGCCGATGGGCCAACGTCGCAACTCGGATAGCCATTTAGGAAGCTGAAGAGGGGACGGTTTTCCTTAAGGGCGCCCATTCAGGATAGGCCGCACGAGGTGGGGCGTCCGTAAGCGGCATAGGTCCTTACGTCTTGGTTGATTGTTGTCGAAGTCTAATTGTGATGAATGTTGCATAATAGTTCTATTAGCTTATGACCGTGTTGACTGGTTGCTTTTCCCGAGCTGAGTTTGTGGGTTCCAAGAGCCTGCCCTCATCGAGTCGTTGAACTCACTCCTCCTTCTTTTCGGTATGGCTGGGAGGGAGCAGGAGTAGAAGTCCGTATGGTGCCGTGTTTTCTTTGATGTTCTTTTCAGTTCTGTTTTCCTTCGAGATTTCTTTAAGTTTTCGTTGAATGATCACCTTTTGAGATGAGTTGGTTTTATGTAAGATTATGTAAGTTTTAAATAAAGAGTTTTTGAACGAAATGATAAAGGTTTAAGGTTTGAGAAAGATCCATGGGACAGGGATGTTACAATTTAAACATGGAACGGTGAGGTTTCGATCCCAACTGGTGCAAGTTTCCAATTATAGGAAGTCTTGGTGGTCCAGGAGGTAGATTTTTCTTTGTCTTTCTCGTATTCTTTGTAATGAGTATAGATGCAAAGAAGACGAACGCAACAATGATATACATACTCATTTTGTGTTCCTACCAAATCAAATAAAAGGACAATTTCTACGAATTTATATTTGACATTTTTTAAAAGAAATATAAATAGCAATTTTAAAAGTAACTGGATGAAGCGAAGAATAGATCTAAAACCGAATAATTAAAGAAATCATTTACTTATAAACTTGATCTGCTTTCTAGCTTATATCAGTAAAAAATGGAAACTGTAGATCAACGAGGAGTTAGCCAAGAGATAATCTTTTAGATTACCTAATAAGAATTTAAAAGATCACAAGTCTGGTTAAGAGAGATTTTCTCTCCATGAAAAAAATAATTTAACATAATTTGAGTTTTTATTTTAAAAATGTACATGCATGCCTTAAGAACTAAAACCTCCTTTTTGAGCAACGAACTAAAACCTCCTAGTAATTTTAATGGATACAATAAAACTGGGCATCTAAAACCACCAAAACGCAGACTCTGTCTTAAGGCAACACGAGAAGACTTCTAAACTTCTTTACATGATCAATTAGGAATATGCTAGTTTAAAAGCATTCGTCTGAATCCAGATCTGGTAAATACATGAGATTTGGGGGAATCTGATCCGGTTCTAAATTCGGACTAATAAGCTAAAAATTATAAAAGCTGTTTTATAACACTAAAGTGTATTTAAAATAAACTAAAATATTTTTATATAATACAACTAAATAATAAATCTCATGCATTTTTTATTTTTAAAATAGCTTTAGTAAATATCTTAACTATATTCATTATAGGCTTATAGAAATTACCAATGACTCTTTCTAAGTACATTTACACAATTACACTACGACACTCCATATTTCAAGGTGTAACAGAAATTGGAACTCCAATATTTTACCCACTACTAATAACTTTTTTACCAAAGAAAGTACTTTTAGAAAAAGTAAATTTCTTAATCTTTTGCAATAAAACAAAACATCTATGGCAGAAATATACATGCAATTTTCGAATAAGTAAGGGTTAAGATACATGCAAAGAATAAAAATAAAAACTTAGAGGTAAGACTACCTTCGACAAGCGTTGTAAAAGCGCAGCACCCAATTATTCAATTAGAGTTTGAATTTCCTGATAGCCTTTGAAAGTATAGAGAGCTTTCTTTTATAAACAAAATTCAGAACTTCACTCTTTCTCCCATCTATGTTACATGGAAGCGGAATCGGATTCGTGGAAACAGAATCGTATGAAAATGTAGAAGTGAGATTTTTAAAAACTAGGAAGCGGGCGTGTCGGAAGCGATATATTTATATATGTATATATATACATATTAAAATATAAATATCACAAATATGACTAAAATTATATGATTTAAATTTAAAATAAAACATTTATTCATTTATAATAATTTTAAATGATTTCATGTTAAAACCGTGAAATATACATAAATTAAATTTATAAAATATTATTATACTAATTATTTTTAATATATTTTTTTAATTAACACAATATATTTGAATATATACGGTATATCTCTACTAAAATTTCAATGCATAAATATAATTTATAGTATTAGTTTTAATATTTGTATATTTATGTTCTATATTTCACTATTATATAAAACAAAACAATGTTTCTTATATTTTTATTTATTTATGACATTGTATCATTTTAAAATGGGCGTGATTCCAAAACGGAATCGTAAGCTTTTAACGTGTTTTTAAAGAGGTATTTTTGGAAGTGCATTGAAAACGAAATTCCACAAGCTTCCGATTCTGATTTCGATTCCGAAACGGAAAGCGGGCGTCTGACGAAGCTTCCATGCAACCGAGAACGCAACGTGAAGGAAAAAACAACACGGCAACTGCCATGTTAGGTAGTATTTGTTTTTGTATTATTTTATGAGTCATTTAGCTGTATATACATACATTTAAGAGTAATAAGAGAAAGACCATGTTAGGTAGTAGTATTATTTACATTATATTTTGGCTCAATTTAATGTGTTATTTTGTTTTATTAAAAGGACCAAGTCATTCTTTAATGTAGTTATTCATTTCAGCATTTTATGTCATCTGTATTTTTTTTTTTAAAGCATTTTATGTCATATTAGCTCATGGCATGGCATGTTAGATAAGAGGTTTTAATTGTACGAGGTGGATGCAATGGATGAATTATATATATATATATATATATAATTGTGATATTTAATTTTAATAAAACTGAAAAAATTATTCGGTTGAATCTTAATTTTAGTAAATTCGATTACTTAATCAAATAATATAAATATTATTATTTGTATTTTAATTTGATGAAATGTTAATATGATAAGTTAGTAAATAGTTTTATTACTTGATTATATGGTAGATGAATTTCTTACAAAATGTAATAACTTTATAATTAAAGAAAAATCTACTAAATTTTCAATGTTAATTTTATATTATAAAATTTCATAATCTACCAAATTATTACAATATCGATATTAGATTAATTTAAAATTCTTATTATACATATTGTTTATATATTATATTATATAATTAAATATTTTATTAAAGAACATATATCACAAACTATTTAAAATATTTTTTTACATTATTGGGCTGTCGAAAATATAATTTATTTTAGACCAAGTCATTCTTTAATGTAATTATTTATTTCAACATTTCAAATTATATTAGCACATGAAAAAAAATTAGCACATGGCATCATGCTAAATATCGTCTAACCCATATATTTGGATTCAGAATGTGTTCGAACTTAAATTGAGTTTGGATCAAAATGGTTCTTATACAGTTATAAATTCTATCTGGATTTAGAAAAATACTACATTTTGGTTTGCGATAAAACTGAACTCAACCGGTCATAAACTCATAACCGACCCCGTAGACCAGATCTATTTTATTCGGTTCTCCTTTATAAAATAGTTGAACCGAATGTGGGCCTGGCCCATTCACACCCATGAAAAACGATTAAGTGGTGTGTACGAAAAGAGCGATACGGTCTCACACAGGTGATTATTCATCGCCGCCAACACCAAACCAGAAGCAGCGGGAACCAAATACCCTAAAATCAAGGAGAGGCTTTTAATATCGATTCCCGCGAACCCATTTCACCATCAATCTTCCTTCAGAGCCTCAAGAACCCTAAAACCCAAACCCTTCGAAAAAGATGTTGGAGCTTCGTCTAGTCCAAGGCTCTCTGCTGAAGAAGGTTCTAGAATCAGTCAAGAATCTGGTGAACGATGCCAACTTCGACTGCTCCAGCACTGGCTTCTCCCTCCAGGCCATGGACTCCAGCCACGTGGCGCTGGTGTCTCTTCTCCTGAGATCCGAAGGTTTCGAGCACTACAGGTGCGACAGGAACCTCTCCATGGGGATGAATCTCGGCAACATGTCCAAGATGCTCAAATGTGCCGGAAATGATGACATCATCACCATCAAAGCCGATGACGGCGGCGATACCGTCACCTTCATGTTTGAGAGCCCTAGTAAAGTTTCCCCCTTTTTGCTATTTCGGTTCTTTAGTTTATAGATTATAGTTTGTTTTAGAGAGAGGAAGTAAAATGATTTCTTTTTACAGAACAAAACTATAGTTTGGTTTTGAGTATAGGAATGAAGAGAAGTTTAATACATGTAGACTATGTTAGAAAGTGTGTAATAATCTTATGATTGATTGGAGTGTGTTGATGGATGGTGCAGCACAAGACAAGATTGCGGATTTTGAGATGAAGCTGATGGATATCGACAGTGAGCATTTAGGAATCCCTGACGCCGAGTACCACTCTATTGTGAGGATGCCTTCTGGTGAATTTTCCAGGATATGCAAAGATCTCAGTAGCATTGGTGACACAGGTATTATAACGCACTGTTGTTAGTCATTGAGAGGATTAAGAGTTTTCTCCTAACGTAGTTGTGGTTTTGATTGTAGTTGTGATCTCTGTGACAAAGGAAGGTGTGAAGTTTTCAACAGCAGGTGATATCGGGACAGCTAACATTGTACTCAGGCAGAACACAACTGTGGACAAGGTATGAACAACAGTCACAATTCATCCAGAACCTTATATACAATGTTGGGGTGACCTTTTGTTTTATGTGTGTTGCAGCCTGAAGATGCAATTGTGATAGAGATGAACGAGCCTGTAGCGCTTTCATTCGCGTTGAGGTACATGAACTCCTTCACAAAAGCGACTCCCTTGTCTGATACCGTGACAATCAGTTTGTCCTCGGAGTTGCCAGTCGTGGTGGAGTATAAAGTGGCGGAGATGGGTTACATTCGGTACTATTTGGCTCCCAAGATTGAGGAAGAAGAGGACACTAATGCCTAACACGTCTGTGGCTTCTGGATGCAGAAGAACCTTTGGAACTCTTCTTAGATGAATGTTCTCTTTTCTTTACTGGAGGATTGTTAAGATGTTTGGATTTAGTTGTTTTCTGGATTTATTATGTTACCGCAACGCTAGACTAGATCATGGTAAAACAAGTTCTGCTGGTTTTGCAATTTGAAAAAAGACTTGTTTACAAATTTCTTCTTGCTTTGTTCTTCAAACTTGCAAGCCAAAGACAAAAACAAAATGTTACTTTTACGACACCGAAACCTGTCTGCGTAAGAAAACCAGACCCGAATGCATCGCAGTAATACGAGAAAAAAATGTAACAGTCATATATCACACGGTTCACTTGTTTAGAGAGTTTGCCTCCAGTCTTCTCCAGCATACACAGCTTGCTCCCCAAGCTCTTCCTCAATCCGAAGCAACTGCAAGAAGATTTTAACCATCTTTATCCGTAAAGAGTACTTTCTAAATATAGCACTAGACGTGAATTGAGAACACTATCTAGCAACTAAATGTGCTGCATGGCTGCTCCAAAAAGATACAGACCTGGTTATACTTCATCGTACGTTCTCCTCTGCAAGGAGCACCAGCTTTGATTACACCTGTTGCAAGACCCACGGATAAGTCAGAGATGAAAGAGTCCTCTGTTTCTCCACATCTATGTGATGTCACCACACCCCACTGCGCATCCCTTGCCAGTTTCACCACTTCAATCGCTTCTGTAACTGTACCAATCTGATTCACCTGTGTATCACAGTATACCTGTTATGTCTTTTCATTACTTAGACATCAGCTTCCTATCATACAATGCTAGAACAGGTAATACGATATACCTTGAGAAGTAGGGCGTTACAAGCAGACTCCTGTATTGCTCGCTCAACACGTTTTGAATTTGACATCAACAAATCATCACCTACCACCTGCAAAAGTACAATACTGAGGAGTTAGACGATAACAACGATTGTACAAACATGTTTTATGATCCTTTTTGAATGGTTAGCCTAGGTTGTTTTATGTAAAGATTTGATTCCGTGAAAAGATTTAAAAGACAGTTTGATCTGAAACAGCATACAATCTAAGTTAACCATTTCTAACAGGGGAAACCGAGTTGGACCTGACATATTCCGAGAGCGGAAAAATGCTTGGTGTGTTCCCAATCTTCCTTGTCAAACGGGTCTTCTATAAACACAATTGGATACTCTACCACAACAAAGAGACCAAGCAGAAATCCATGTCGTCAGAATTCCAAAGCAGACCTAACAGAAAATCTAGTAGGAGGCATAAACATACCGGCACAAAGTTCTTTATACATGTCTATCATATCCTCCGCTGACTTGAAATTTTGCCCAGCTTTATTAGGAGACTTGATATCCAGATCATATTTGGTACCTGCTCAGGAAAGAATCGTGAGAAAAGAAAAGAAAATATAGCAAGAACTTGCAAAAGCATGACATGGAAGGGTTACATATTTTATGTTTTAACATCTTTTCCGTGTTGCGAGCCAATTGTGAATGACAATGACTAGAACTAAACCAAGACTATCCATAACTGAAACTTAAAAGTAGCCTCAGAAGACCAACTCGCAAAGACCTATAACATTACCTATACAAAAATTAGTGGCAGCAACATCAATAGCTATCTTTATCTTATCACCGTATCCTGTTCGGTTGATAGCTTCTTTCACAAGCTCCAAACCTTCCTTGAGACTGCAGACAGTTACAATTATGTATATAAGGTATTTATTCAAGGAACTATAACACAATTTTTCTCATTTTTTACTGATGCCGTCACCACAAGCAACAGATGAAAAAAGATGGTTACCTTGAGATATCTGGAGTAAGGCCACCATCTTCACCAACATTACACCCCATATTACCATTCTTTTCAGTAACAACAGCCTGCCATACACAGAAATAGATCATATCTCACCTTTATATACAAAGTTACAGATGCAAATAGAAAATTAACTCCCAGAAAGCCATATATCTTTAAGAAAATTGACCGACCTTTAAATGATGATATGTTTCAGATCCCCATTGCAGGGCCTCCTCAAATCTACTTGCTCCAACTGGGAGAATCATAATTTCCTAACAATATATGCAATGTTATAAATGTGTAAACAAAATGATTTGAACACCAAAACAATTCTAGAAGAGTGGAAAAAAAAAAGTATTCCCAAGAACTTGCATGAGAAAGAGGTAGAACAGAAACACTAATAATGGGTTGAATACCTGAATGGCAAAATGGTTCGAAGCATGATTGCCGCCACTCAAAACAGTGAAGGCAGGTACCGGTAACGTCATGTTTGCTCGGCCACTAAGATCAGAGAGGTGCTTGCATAGAGGGACCTATTATATAGCGGTTCTATCAAGATTCCCTAACTAGAGTATTCATCAAATACATAGAGTTAGAGGAAAGTGTTGCGAAGAGTTGATACCTCTTTCTCAGCAGCTCCAGCTTTACATGCAGCAATGGAAACAGCTAGTATAGCATTAGCCCCAAGCTCATTCTACAAGATAATTAAATCAAAACAAACCGTGACGAAGATATACTAAAAGTTCAAGATTCCACAATCCTAAACAATTGAAAATATATGAGAGACACCTTCTTTTCAGTTTTGTCCAAGTCTATCATAGCGTGGTCGATCTGAGCCTGAAGTTTAGGGTCCATACCGATCAACGCCTCAGAGATTCTATCATTGATGTTCTTAACAGCTTTAGCCACACTGTTTCCCAGATACATTCCTTTGTCTCCATCACGTAATTCAATAGCTTCGTATCTGGAATCAGTGAATCAATCTTCTTATGTCAACTTTATCATATTACAAACTTCTACGTCTGACTATTCTTCTAAGAGTTGAAGGTCAATTCATGATCATGCATATAACTTATGATAAGAGGAAGATGGAGAGTGCTCACGTTCCAGAGGAGTCGCCACTGGGAACAGAAGCACGAAAGACGCCTTTGTTAGTGTGAAGATCCACTTCAACTGTTGGAATCCCTCTGCTATCGAGGATCTGCCGTGCTTTGACCTTCGTTATCACAGATGGTACTGCTTTCTTCATGTGATTAGCCTGCACGAAAACGATAATCTATCAGGATAAGGTATCACAATTGCAGGAAGGGAACAATAGAGGCGAAAGAAACGCACGATGAAGAGAACGGGATCTGAGGTTTTAGCCCTAACGGCGGCGTTGACGGCATCCTCAATTTTCCGAGAGAGTGTGTGCTTGTCTAAGTACTCCTGCACAGACATCTTCTTCTTCCTTCGATACCTTCTCCTTCTCGTTTCGAATCTTCACGCAATTCTTCGATGCGTTCGTCAAGCAAGTTTGAATCTGAAAATTCCTTTTTCCGATTTTGAGTGTAAATTTTGGTTCGGCTCCGGTCCAGCCTGAAAATGTCATCCAAAGACGACGACGTATCGTGTTAGTCAAGCATGCGTGCCGTCTGAGGACTAAACTGTCGTACATCACGACGTTTTAGATTTTTGAACGAATGGGGCTTTCTAGAAAGAGTTAAAAGCCCATTAGAAGCTCTCACGTGCGATTGCCTGGTTGGAAAATAAGAACTGCTTTTCTCTCACGTGAGATGCCGTTTTAGTAACTGCTCCTTGGGTGGGGATCCAGCTGTCACACAAACCAGATTCCGAAATTCAAAAAGATTTATTTTTAACGAGCCATTTTTATTTTTGAATTTCCACCCGTTACACCACCTCGAATTACGTGGCATCATCGTAACCGTCCATTAGTTGATATCCCATTTCGAATCACCCAATATTAGCCGTTAAAACCTCTTTTTCTTTTATAAATGCACCCTCTCTCTTCCTCTCTCTCCTAAAACATCCGCTTCGCCTTTTTCAAAACCTCTCTCTTCTTCTCCCTCGCTTTAGATCCAGTTTTAGGGTTTGCGAAGATGCGTGAGATTCTTCACATCCAGGGAGGTCAGTGCGGGAACCAAATCGGCTCCAAGTTCTGGGAAGTGGTCTGCGCTGAGCACGGCATCGACCAGACGGGACGTTACCAGGGCGACTCTGATCTCCAGCTCGAGAGGGTTAATGTCTACTACAACGAGGCGAGCTGTGGGAGGTACGTCCCTCGCGCCGTTCTCATGGATTTGGAGCCTGGAACGATGGACAGCGTCAGATCTGGTCCTTACGGTCAGATCTTCCGTCCTGACAACTTCGTCTTCGGCCAGTCCGGCGCCGGGAACAACTGGGCGAAAGGTCACTACACGGAGGGTGCTGAGCTGATTGACTCGGTCCTTGATGTTGTTCGCAAAGAGGCCGAGAACTGTGACTGCCTCCAAGGTATGATAAACTTTGTTCATCATATGCTTATTGAATCGTATCTTAGGTTTATGGTTTAGAACGGATTAGGTTTTAGGGATTTGTGGTTTGGCTTTTTTTGGCTTAGTGTTTTTCGTTTGTTATGATTTTGTGCAGGGTTTCAGGTGTGTCATTCCTTAGGAGGAGGGACTGGTTCTGGAATGGGGACTTTGTTGATTTCGAAGATCAGGGAGGAGTACCCAGACCGTATGATGCTGACGTTCTCTGTCTTCCCATCTCCCAAGGTCTCTGACACTGTCGTTGAGCCATACAACGCGACGCTCTCTGTGCATCAGCTCGTTGAAAACGCTGACGAGTGTATGGTGCTTGATAACGAGGCGCTGTACGACATCTGCTTCCGCACTCTCAAGCTTAGCACTCCAAGCTGTAAGTATTCTCTTTCTTTCTACCTTCAGTATCAATGTTGCTGTCCTGTCTCAGTGGTTGGCTTGATGCTTTGTTATTCGTTAGTTCATAAGATAAGATTTATCATGAAGTTTGCTTACATGGGTTTTGCTGATTTGATCCGAATTGAGCCTAGTCTTCCCTGATGGCTCTATGATTCTTGTCGCTGGTATCTCAATAGCAGATTTTATCATGAAAGTATATCTTGCTTGAAGCCTTGCGATACGTTAGTAGCTAAGATACGATTTACTTGTATACATTTATGGTAGAAATTTATCTTCAAAGAAATGTGCATGATATGAAAGGTCTTTCTGTATAGTATCTAAATCAGATGCCGTTTAAAATTGTTTGTTTGATGTTTAGCTATTCGTCTTTCTACTATGATGAATCTGTGACATAAAGCTTTTGTTTTGTTTGCTGTATGTTGCAGTTGGTGATCTGAACCATTTGATCTCTGCAACCATGTCTGGTGTAACCTGCTGCCTTAGGTTCCCCGGTCAGCTCAACTCTGATCTTCGTAAGCTTGCTGTGAATCTGATCCCGTTCCCTCGTCTTCACTTCTTCATGGTGGGATTTGCTCCTCTCACCTCTCGTGGCTCTCAGCAGTACCGTAACCTCACCGTCCCAGAACTGACCCAGCAAATGTGGGATTCCAAGAACATGATGTGCGCTGCTGACCCAAGACACGGTCGCTACCTCACCGCCTCAGCTATGTTCCGCGGCAAAATGAGCACCAAAGAAGTTGACGAACAGATGCTGAACGTCCAGAACAAGAACTCCTCCTACTTCGTTGAGTGGATCCCCAACAATGTCAAGTCGACCGTCTGTGACATTCCACCAACCGGTTTGAAGATGGCTTCGACTTTCATTGGTAACTCAACTTCGATCCAAGAGATGTTCAGGAGAGTCAGCGAGCAGTTCACTGCCATGTTCAGGAGGAAAGCTTTCTTGCATTGGTACACAGGGGAAGGCATGGATGAGATGGAGTTCACAGAAGCTGAGAGCAACATGAACGATCTTGTCTCGGAGTACCAGCAGTATCAAGATGCCACGGCTGAGGAAGAAGGAGAGTATGAAGATGAAGAAGCTGAGTACGAGCAAGAAGAAGGCTATTGAAGAGACATAACACAAAGCTTCAACTTCCTGTTGCTGTTTTACTTTTCAAAATTTCAACTAAGTTTCCTTTTTATATAGTTTCTGTAACTATATTGGTTTCGTTAGTAGTTTTATGTACTCGGCGTAGACTGGCTAAGGGATTATCAAGATTTTATTAAACTACTATTTTGCTAAAACTATTATTAGCCTACGATTCTAGATCAAGCCTTGATATTCAGAAAGATGAACCGCGGGGTTTAATGAAATGTTGTTTTATACAACTTTCTCTCTACATAACTGGTAACTAGATTCCATCTCACAATTCTACGAAACTCGCAAGTATTTATTTATTTTTGCTACAGAAACTCACAAGGTATTTACAACACAGATGTTTGTTGATTCTTGGATCAAAGAAACAATGCTGCGTATGGACTTTATATATAGTCTTTCATCTATGTTTTTTTCTAAGGAATTTTGAAACATGTTGTTACACTTGTTTGGAAAACGAAATCAAAGATTACTATGAAATCAACATTTTTGCGGCAATGTAATTTCATTCATATCAAAATGAGTTTACAAACCCATTATTTGTTTAATGACTTTATCATAAACTTTCTCTACCATAAGGCAAGTGTTTACTTGCTTTTTGGAAGGGATAAACTTGGATGAATGTAGATGGTTTTGAAACTGTCTTTTGGTTTAATGAAAAACAAGGAAAGTCTATGGTTTGTCTGAATAAATGGCCAAGTACAAGTATTGTTCCTCTCTTCTATTTGAATAGTGTTGTGGTGTTTCAAGCAAGTTCTTGTATTATTGTTGGTGATCTTTGAGCTTGTCCAGTTGATGAGTGATGTCTTCAAGCTCCTTCTGACTTATTAAAGCTTCCACAGCTAGGTTCAAGTCTTCTGTATGTTTGTTTGTTCCGGACCTAGTTTTTGAAGCTTGTCTCATGGCTGGAACTAGATCGGTTGGATCTATAGTGGTTCCTATGCGCTCATCAACTTGTTTGCTCTAGCTTAAAGCCTAATTTTCACATATTTGTTAATACGAAATTAGCCTGAAAAATTAGTCTTGCAATTTGTGCTTGTGGATTACTGAATTTTGACAATAATATTTAGCAATGTTTTGAAAACCGGACCGGATACCGATTCGGTGTAGCTACTGGTTGACTGGTTGGACCGGTTCAACCGGTCGAACCGGGTTTTCTATCTATGAAACTTATATATATATAATTATATATTTATATTATATGAACTTTACTTCTACATATAATACATTATGTATTTTTTTTATAATTAACTAAATATAAAAATAAACATAAATCTAACTATATATATATAGTAAAATAAAACTGAATAGTGAATACTATGTAAACTAAAATTGATAAAATCATATGATTTACAATTAAAATTATCATATTTATTTATTTTTACAATTAAATCTCAAATTTTATGAATATGATAAAATAAAGATAGTATATAAAAATCAAAAATATATTTTTCACATTATTTCTTAAAAAATAGAAAATCAATTAAATAATGATAGTTGAACACTAATTATAAAATATTAAATTTTAGCTAGTAATAATTGAAAACACTTAATTATATGTTAATTTCTATGAACCGGGTTTTAAAATTGAACCGGGTCACCGATTTTACCGGTTTTCAGCCGGTTTTACCGGTTTTTTACAAATCCGGATTTTAAACCGAACCGGACTCGGCTTGTTCAGCGAGTCACGGTCGAACCGGTTCGACCGGCCAGTCCGGTTTTCAAAACACTGATATTTAGTCAAATTACTAGGTGTAGGCAAAACGTAAAATTTTAAGATCAAATCAAAAATAAAACGCTAAAGAGAATACAAATGTTTGTTTTCCCCCAAAATTAATCGCTTTCAATATCCATGGACGCGAGTAGATCCCTCTGCTTCTTAAGTTCTTCTTCTTCAGCCTTCTTCTTCTTCTCCTCCTCGGCGGCCAAACGCGCATGTTCAACCTTAAACTCTGAAACCGCCTTGTCAAAGACACTCCTCACATGTCTGTTCATGAGCATGAGCTCTTGACATGCATCTTTCAGTACCTCCCTTGCCGGATCGCCTAAAACAATCACAGAACCCATCAAAGTTTCAATCGATTAGACACAAAACAAGTAAAACTTCTTGCAGAGTAATCTATTGATTAGACACAAAACAAGTAACTCGATTGCAGAATAATCCAGATGTAACGTGGTAACAACAATGTTGTGAAAAGGGTGTGCACCTGTGGTCTGGACACGGACGTTGACACATTCAAGGGAAGGATGTGGGATGCTGTACCCAGCCAATGTTACTCTTGGACTGCAGAGTTGTAAGTAGTAATGGTTAGTGATAAGAAAATCACTTGACTACACACAATCATACATACAAGATCAAAACCGCATTAACCCAGATGAGAATCACTAACCACATATACATAAGCCTAACCAACATTCAATTGCCTAAAACAAAGAACCAAAGTGAGAGGCAAGAACTGGTTTTTGAGATTGCATAAAGCTAAAGCCTTTCTACGTGAAAGCTTCTACTATACATAAAAAATTTTAAAAGGGCTGAAAGATAGATAAAAAAACTAACTCTTGGTTTAACATGAAACGAACGGCGTTAGCAAGAGTGTGATCTTCCTCTGCAAGAGTAAACGAAGCATGACTATCATTCGTGAGCGAACCGTGCTCCATCTCTGCTTCTTCTGCTACAGAGTTCCCGGAAAACCCACCTCGAAAAACAAAGAAGATAGAAAGATTTCTCCAACAGAGCAATGAATGAGAGGAGGAGATACCAAAAGTTGTGCGAGACTTTTTGTTTGCTCTAAAACCCTAAAAACTACACGAAGACTGCTTGAATTTACATCTCTGCCCTTTCTTATTAAACGGTGTCGTTTTTTTGGCTGATGACGTGGCGTTTTATGTCTTAAACCCTAGTTCTCGTTCGGTTCGTTCGGCTGTCGAGCGAGAGCAAAAGAAGGACGGAACAGAAGCTTTGTTCGTATTCATCTCTGAACATCTTCATCTTTTTTTTGAGAAAGTAAGGATCTTTGTTCTTTAAATTCAAGTATTTGATTATAAAGTTTTGATCTTTAAGAATCTTGAATCAGGTAACTGCTAAGATGGCTGCTCCCAGTCCAATTCCCGCCGGCATTTCTAAGGATCAGGTTCGGATTCGTTCTTTGTTGTTGTTGTTGATGATACCTTATAAAGCTCCGATCTTTGATCTAGTTAGGCGGTGGAGCTTATGTTTTCATGTCTGTATCTTCAACTCAGATCTTTCTTCCTTTAAAAAACATAGAAATTTCACAATACCATTTTATAGTTCTTCGAAATAGATTTGGATTGTTGTTGTCTAGTATTTAATGTTGCCTTTCTCTTTGGATTGAATCAGGCGTTTACCATGGCACAAACTGAGATGGAATATCGTGTGGAACTCTTTAACAAGTAATAGAAATCAAATAACCCTTTCCGTTTATTTTTTTGTTCTCTTGTCTTTATTAAGAGATTAGAGATTGATGCACTCGCTGTTGGGGTTGACTATGTTTTCAACGCATCTTGTGTGTGTATATATATTAGAATGATAATCTCTCTTTTATGTTCAAGTATCAATTTGCGATTGCTGATAGAACCTATTTCACTGCCTGAATTGTTATCTTGATTATATTTGTAATAGCCTATCAAATGATAATCTTGGGTACGAAATCGAAATCTTTCTTTCTTTGAGAAATTCTTGATGAAAGATCACTTAGGTCTACATGTATATCCTTTGATTTATCCTGTGTTGTTTTGGTCACTGTTCTCTTGTGATTCCTTGTTAAATGCCTTGGTTGTTATATATAATGCAGGCTTGCTCAAACATGCTTTGTTAAATGTGTGGATAAAAGGTAAAGCTTCCTCCTATCTTGTTTTACAACCCCCCTAGAACTTATATGTGTTGTCTTAGAAACTCTTAATCTGATAGATTGTTAAGCTGAACCAGTTTTGAAGATTCTTTTCTTCTAAAATCATTCTGATGATTCCTCAGGTACAAGGAAAGTGACTTAAACATGGGTGAGAACAGTTGCATTGACCGTTGTGTTTCCAAGTACTGGCAGGTAACCAAGGCTCTTGTGCTAGTTAGTTAGTTAAACAAAACAATTAAAAATTTCCGCACTTCAAGTTGAACACTATTTTTCAGATATAAATACTGATATTTTCTGTTCTTACGTATAATCGTTTGCAGGTAAATGGAATGGTCGGACAGCTCTTAAGTGCTGGCAAGCCTCCACAGTAAGCCCCCGTTATAGGCCTTAAGCTCATGGAGAGTCAAAAACTCTGTTCTTTCTTCTTAAAGTTTTAAGGCAATCTTATTGTTTTTGTTGTCTTGCATCATATTTTTTTGGCGCTTATTTGGACAAATTATGCAATTCTCTGAGACTTTATTTATAAGAGATGAATTGGAATAACATATAAAAATTCACAAAAACATCCTATTTATGATTTGTATAATTTACATTGCACTATGACAAAGAAAGGTGGAAACTTTCTGTTCAGTTCATAACTTTTGCTTGGATTCAAGATTCCATGATTGGAGACATAAGATCAATCCACCTTTCTGTTCAGTTCATTACTTTTTCTTGGTTTCAAGATTCCATGATTGGAGACATAAGATCATTCCTCATCTGCTACATTGTGTTCTCGTTTTGAAGTCTTTGATGATCTTCTTTGCTCTTGTTCTTTCCTTCTTTTATACTCAGTGGAAGTAGTAATGGCGCTTGTGAAGGTCCACTAGAACGCTCTGCCATTTCTGCAATTCAGAGATACATTCACAATAATTTCTTTAGTTTACAACAAGATTGACCAAAACCTATGTTAAGTTTTAGTCACTACATTATAGTAGATCATAGCATCGTCATGATCTGATCTATTTGGATGAGTAAGTAACAAGACAACAATTACAAGACGGAAAACGAATATAGTATCACTACACAAATAGCAGTCTCTGAGTTTATGACAATGAGTTAAACTGGGAGTAGAAATGGTAAAGGAACCTTCTCTGGCTTTGCTAAAGGAACAATCTAGCTATTGTAATACGTTGGGAGGGTGGGTGATTGAGTTCTTGAGGAAACTTACCTGAATTTGCTGTCAACGAAGAACATCACAAGATTCACAGTAAACCTGCAGAAGAGGATGAAGCACAAACCAGTTGCTTGACGCTTTAATCAATAAGCACTGTATAACTGCCATTTGTAGAGGATAGTATACAGTACCTTTGTGTGCCGTATCTTTGATATGTGCGTACGAAAACTAAGGTGAATATCGTATGGGATCAAAACATTTGATCACCCCATAAGGAACTGCAGTTTGAACACAAAGCCTTATAATTCAAATGCTAATTTGAGTTTTCATTCTATATATTTTTAAAAAAGAGGCAACTCAAACTAACAATTCATCACGAGTACTTCAAGAACATTCTTTGGTGGCGGAATCTTGGCGAGCTTGGTGCCCTATAAGAAAAAGAAAAAAAAAACACTCGTTATGGCAGAGAGAAATCAAAACATAGAACAAAAGTTACAACTGAAACACTCTGAGAAGCTTACCTCTCTTGACAATGATAATTTGGACCAGGAAGCTGTGTAGAAAAGAATGTGATGATCCTCAAACTTTTTGAGAAGCCTAAAGATGCATCCCCTCAATAACGTTACACTACAATAAATAGATTATGTGCATGAATAGAAGAATCAATGTACTACTTACTGCTCATGTGATTTTCTCTGAGAAGGATTTCTCTCCCAGGCACGAGTTCCAAGAGTAGTTATTAACCGGGTGGCGCGTTGACGTTTCTCTGACAAAACCATTGGTTAATAGACTTTACTTTCTTTCTTTTGGAAACTTTTCTTCTGTCTCTTCGGCAAAGATTCAAATTGTTACCATTCAGAGAAGTATCTGCTGGTCCAAACTGAGCTCTAACCGAAATTTCACCGGGTTCTTCCCCCAACCGATGTTGGAGGGACCGCCACCGTGACTAGTGCGCCGGAAGTTAGTGCTAGTTGACTGGGGTTCCGGTCAGCTTCAACTTGTTGTGAAGCAATCTAGTTTAGTCTGGTTAGCTTTAACCTTTCTTCTTGCGTTTTTTCTGCAAAAGGGGTAAACTACTACTCCCTCTAAAGTTAGACTGATTTGCACGGCTTGGAAGAGAAGATATTGACAATGGATGGAAGACTCTCTGCATCTGCAAAAGGCAAAGGAATAGCTACGGGAGACTATGTCCCACCACGAAAAGCTCGAGTTCGAATCGAAGCTACAGAAGATGCACCCAGCTTACAACAACACTCGCTTACTCTAATTGGTCGAGTGACCAACAACCAAACTCAGAAAGTATGGAACCTGATTCCTTTCTTTACTGAGCATTGGCGGACTACCTCACCACCGATAGGAGCAGACTTGGGATAAGGGGTCTTTAAGTTCCAATTTGCCTCAGAGGAAGACCTCATGACAGTGCTCGAGAATCGGCCCTACCATTACGGGCGATGGATGATAATCCTACAGAGGTGGGAACCAACACTCTCCCCAAGCTTTCCTTCACTAATACCTTTTTGGATCAAAGTACAAGGAATTCCAATTCACTTGTGGACAGAAGGAACACTAAGAGCCATAGGAGGGGATATCGGATGGGTCGAGAAGGTGGATATCACAAATACGGCTGCTCGAATGAGAGTACATGTAAATGGGAGGCTTCCCTTGATAAAGTCTTCTGTGCTGGAATATTCAAGTGGCGAGGAAGTCACTGTGACTCTGGTTTATGAGAAACTAGAAAAACATTGTGTAATGTGCTATCGCCTTGATCATGATATTAAAGACTGTTTGGAAGCAAAAGCTCAAAAGAGAGCTCAAGCAGAAAAGGCAGCGAGGACAGGGAGATCTGTGGAGTTAACTCAAGCACAAGACGAACCCTCATCAAAACAAGACCCCGTATTTAAATTTGGAGCAATGAGAGGGGTCTCAGAGCATCAGGCCCCTGGGGATCGCAGTAAATATGTATCCAGGCGGGAAGAGAGAAAAGAGAGCCACCCAGCTTACAGAACACGCGACCTGAAGCGGGACGAGGATAGAAGAAGACGTGACAGAGAGTCCAGGACGAAATCGCATGAACTTGAAAATCAAAGGCACATGAGTGAGCGACAAGCAACGCACCGCAAGGATTTTAGGCCTGGCCCCTATATACCGAGAGAGCCTCATAGAAATCACCACTCAACATACAAAGAAGTGGTCAAGACAAATGATGTAGCATCTCGAGAGGAACCTACTCGGCATAAGACTAACCTCTATCACCAAGGAGGGTCTCCTCGTGAGGGGAGTCATGAGCACATCCCAAGAAAGGCGGTAGAAACAGCAATGGGTCAAATTCGAGACTACATGACTCAATATGCTAATGTATCGGACCCAACAGAAAGTGAAGCCCGGAGAGAGAGGGTCCGACAGGCTGAAGAGGAGGGCCAAATAGAAGAAGCAGCAACAGCGATGGTGCAAACTGCTATAGTTTCACAAACCCCTCCAACCCTGACTCATGCTTCACCGGAGAAGGAACGGATCCCTGCTACTCGTAGGATCTCTTTCCCCCGGACAAATGACTCAAATCAGGAGAGATTTTCCGTAACTCTTAGAATCTCTGCTCCTACAGCGCACACTGCAACACAGGACAAAGGACCTCTAAAATCAAGACTGGGATCAGGGACCACCGCATCAGCTGCAGAGAGTGGTGAAGACTCTGCAACCACAACGAAGAGAAAACTGGGACGTCCACCTGGAAGACGGACAGTACGCTCAAGCCCAAAGACAGTGGTTTCGGGATCCAACCCAAGAAAGAAAAAGGCGCCTCAGCCGAAAGCGCCAACATGCAAAAGGAAGCTCAATCCGGACGCAGGGACCTCAGCTGGTATCCCAAAAAAGATCCCGAAACCCAGACACAGTCGAGCTACAGATACGCCCGCAGAGCCACGTGAGTCGGAGGACAGAGATTTTGATAACCAACCGTTAAGAAGCTTGATGGCACCGAGGAAGAAGGCGGTGGATTTTCACAATCCGCCAAATCAAGTTCCTTAGCAATATTGAGCTGGAACTGTCAGGGGTTGGGGAATCCCCGGACAGTTCGCAGGCTATGGGAGATAAAGCGGAGAAACGATCCGAATATTATCTTCCTAATGGAAACTAAAAATTCCTCTGAGATGATCTTGCAGCGTCTAGACCCACTCGGCTACGATCATCATCACTTAGTACCCCCGACGGGACATGGAGCGGGAGGTCTAGCTCTCTTTTGGAAACATGGAGTTGTACTTGATATTATTTCGTCAGATACAAACTGTATTGAAACGAGTATTACCTTTGAAGGAAAGAAGTTTTTCTCCTCCTTCGTTTATGGAAGTACGGATAGATTTATCCGAAAAGAACAATGGAACCAATTACTGAATGGTGCAAAAGCTCGAGATGCGGCTTGGTTTGTAACAGGGGATCTTAATGACCTGTTAAATTCAGATGAGAAAAAAGGAGGACCGGACAGGCCGGAGGGATCCTTTAGTGACCTGAGAACGTTTTTCTCAGAAGGTGACTTATTTGACTTGAGACATTCGGGAGACCCACTCTCTTGGCGAGGCCAGCGTGGAGCACACTTAGTGCGATGCCGACTGGACAGAGCCGCAGCCAATAGTGCCTGGGCGGAGACTTTTCCGACGGCTAGATGTCAGTATATGGCGTTCGAAGCTTCATACCATAAGCCCCTGCTCTCTTTCTTTGAACCTGAGCGAAAGCGGCGACGGGGTCTTTTCCGCTACGATCGACGGCTGAATGACAACGGGGAAGTTAAAGCTCTAATTGTGGAGACATGGAAAAACGCGGCGGGGCAAAACATCAAAGAATGGATAACCAGAGTTCGCCGAGCCATAATGAACTAGAGTAAAGCCAAAAACCTAAATAGCAGAGCAGCTATTGAGAAGAAACAAGAGGAACTCAATTCGGCTCTCAGTAGCTCGGTTAATGATGTTAATCTAATTGCCCGGATCACCACAGAGCTGTCATTAGCCTACTCAGAAGAGGAAGCATACTAGAGACAACGAAGTAGACTCCTTTGGCTGAGTTTGGGTGATAGGAATACCGGATACTTCCATGCCACAGCACGGAAGAGGCGCAGAGCAAATTCCTTCTCGGTGATTGAAAATGAAGCTGGTGACATGGTGCTTAAAGAAGATCACATTGCTAGAGTGATTGTCAGCTATTTTAATAGCTTATTCAAGTCAACTGAAGGGGAAAGGATCAACACTGTTAACTTCGCTCTAAAACCAGTAGTCTCGGAGGAAACAAACGCAAAACTCATTGAAATCCCATCGGCCCTAGAAATCAGGGATGCATTATTCTCCATCCATGGAGACAAGGCTCCTGGTCCGGATGGATTTTCGGCGAGTTTCTATCACTCTAACTGGTCGGAGATTGGCGATGAGATAGTCTGGGAAATTCGAGATTTTTTTTTTATTTCGGGAGTTCTTCCTGAAGGTATAAACGACACCCATGTCCGTCTTATACCAAAAATAACTAGCCCGCAACGAGTATCAGATTACAGGCCGATTGCCTTGTGCAATGTGTATTACAAGATTATCTCGAAGATTCTCACTAAGAGATTACAGCCAGTCCTCGATCTGGTGATCTGCTCCAATCAATCTGCCTTCGTACCTGGACGGGCCATTTCGGACAATGTCCTCATCACACATGAGGTGCTACATACGCTGAAAACGTCCCAAGCAGAGAAACGATGTGCAATGGCGGTTAAAACAGACATGAGAAAAGCCTATGACAGGCTAGAATGGGACTTCATAGAGGCTGTATTAAATAGAATGGGGTTTCATTCGAAAGTGATCACTTGAATAATTCAGTGCGTCTCATCTGTTACTTACTCTTTTCTCATTAACGGCTCGCCTAGAGGAAGAGTTCGACCGAGCAGGGGAATCCGTCAAGGGGACCCTCTTTCACCTTATCTATTCATCTTGTGTAGTGAGGTGCTCTCGGGACTATGTAACAGGGCACAAGAGGAGGGTATTTTAAAGGGTATCCGCGTAGCACGTGGTAGCCCCTATATTAACCACCTCTTGTTTGCGGACGACACTATGTTCTTCCTCCAAGCCGACAAGACAAGCAGAGAAGCGCTAAAAGGAATTTTAAAGCGCTATGAAGCTGCGTCCGGACAACTAATCAATGCTGAGAAATCAGCTATAACGTTCTCAAGCAAAACTCCAAGCTCCCTTCGACAAGCAGTCAAAAATGATCTACTAATCCACAAAGAAGGGGGTAATGGAAAATACTTGGGTCTCCCGGAGCATTTAGGAAGAAGGAAAAAAGACCTTTTTGCGGGACTTGTGGACAAGATAAAACAAAAGGCGAGTGGATGGTCGAATCGTTTCCTGTCCTCAGCCGGAAAGCTGGTAATGCTGAAGAGTGTGCTCTCTCCTATCCCCTCACACTCCATGACTTGCTTCAAGTTTCCCAAGTCTCTAATAAAGAGAATCCAATCGACGGTAACGAGATTCTATTGGGATGATAGAATCGGAAAGAAAAAGATGGCTTGGATAGCTTGGGACAAACTCGCACAACTAAAAGGAAAAGGAGGGCTGGGACTCAGAGATTTCGAGTGCTTCAATGATGCTTTCTTGGGGAAGCTCAGTTGGAGAATAATTAACAACCCTCAAGGCCTCCTTAGCCGTGTACTTCTGGGCAAATATTGTTCGGACAGCAAATTCCTGGACTGTCAAAACAGAACCTCTGAGTCACATGGATGGAAAATTGTTTTAATAGGACGAGATCTGATTAAGAAAAACTCAGGATGGTTAATAGGCGATGGAAACGACGTGGAGCTGTGGAATGACCCCTGGCTTTGCGTAGCGCAGAAGGAATGCCTAGTGGGACCTTCGACGGAATCCACCGTGGATTCCAAAGTCTCTAGCCTGATCAAACCCGATGGTACTGATTGGGACTTTGGAAAAATCAGAACGATCTGTCCGTTTGCAGAGAACCAAATACTGCAAATAAAAATCAGTAGATCGGGGGCTCCCGACAAACTCTGTTGGATGGGAACAAAAGATGGTATCTATACAACAAAGTCTGGATATCATGCTGCCTTTGCTGACGCTAAAGACGCCGAGCGGTTCACGCAACAGGGAAACTGGAATCGAGAGGTTTGGAACTTACACACTGCTCCAAAGGTTAAAATGCTTATCTGGAAATCACTGAGAGGAGCCTTACCAGTAGGCACAAGATTGGAAGAACGCCATATCCCTCTAGATCCAAAATGTAAACGATGTGGAAACCCTGAATCTATCACTCATCTTTTCTTTTAGTGTGAGTATGCACAGGCGGTGTGGCAAGCGGCCCCTTTTGCTACCGAACTGGATTTGAGCGGAATGATAGATTTGAGGAATCTTTGGAATCTGGTGAGGACAAAAACATGCCTACCACCAACAGGGATAACGAGTGGTATCCTAGCACCATGGATCTTTTGGGAGCTATGGACTGCTAGAAACAAACTGATCTTTTCGAATCTAAGACTTGAGCCAGAGGAGTCTCTGTCCAGAGCAATTCGAATGACTAGGGAATGGCAAGACGGACAGGAAAAAGTTATCCACAGCTGTCGACCAAAAGTTCCTATCCCTATCATCTCAACGGACAATGTCCTGAGAACAGATGCTGCTTGGTGTGAGAGATCGAAGAGAGCGGGCCTAGGAAGGGTTCTCCTGCAACAGCATGTGCAAGAAGAAAGGGTATCAAATTTTGTTACGGGAGCAGAACACGTACCTTCTCCTTTAATGGCGGAAGGCATGGCCCTCAGAGAAGCTTTACAGCGGAGCAAAGACTTGGGATTAATGAGGCTGAATGTAGAATCAGATTCCAAGACACTCATCGACAGTATCCTCGGCAAAAACATAGTCCCGGAGATTTATGGGATAGTAGCGGATATCTTGTTGCTGTCTCCTTCTTTTGATTATGTTTCTTTTAAATGGATCTCTAGAAAAGCAAACTATGCAGCTGATCTAGTTGCAAAGCAGGTGCTTGCTGTAAATGAGGCTTTGATGACCTCCACCTAACTTTTAAATGAATGAATGAATCGTATTTCAAAAAAAAAAAACTTACTGCTGAATAAACAAAAACTCTAGTTTTGTGAATAAATATAATTAAGTAAAGATATTGTACATCTGGTGCTGTGGTGTAGTGGTTATCACGTTTGCCTTACACGCAAAAGGTCTCCAGTTCGATCCTGGGCAGCACCATCTTTTGTTTTTTTATCCAAAAAATCATACATTTTTTTTGGTCTTTGAAGGAGTTTTCCATTCAGATACACCCTTTGACATCAACTAGCACTGTCGTGAATTCTTTAGAATCTTGGAGTGCAAACTAACGAGGTTGGTGGAATGAAAGAGACAAAAGGCTTGCATATATTACATAGGACCATATGTAATGGAGATTAACAACTGCTATGAATAATATCTAAGTTCATGGAGATTAATACAGAGTCAATGGGCCAGTCTTCTTCTTACTCTTCTGTTAACCTATTGTTTTCTTCACTATAGGATTCTTCTTGTGGCCGGACATTGTCGTGATCCTCCTCTCGTAGTCTGACCATGTTAGCTTTTTGAGAACTCATTTTAGAAAATGTCAAAGCGGCTGAAATGATAATGAAACAAAAGCTCCAACTGTAGGGATTAGATCGACAAGTAGAAGAAAAAAACTAACAAGTGGTTTTATTTGCTTAAATATTTAATAACCGGTAGATGTTCATTCAATTAAAAAAACAAGTTTCACAAATGTTCTATATAACGTAATCTACTCCCACACCGTTAATTACATAGAAAATACGAACCCCATCATAGACTAAACATATTTATATATAATAGCCGATTATTTAGAGAAAGCAACAACTAGTTAAACCCTCCCCACAGGAGACACAGGTGGGTTTGAGACATACTTTGCCGGAGCCTCACCTTCAATAGGACCTGAACATGATTTCAGCCTCTCGTTCTGAATCATGGACGACACCTCTCCACAAGCTTTGTTGTCTACACGCCAAGTGTTTGCTTCCGCTGTCTTTAACGGGTTCCGTCCCTCGTTGACAGCTATACATATGGAGAATGCTTGCAAGAGTGAGAGTGATGTATTGTATTCAACAGCGTATACACCTTCTCTGTATGGAGTGAAACTCAAGAATGGTTGGTTGTTATTGTCCTGTAATCCTCCCTGCCAAATCAGACATTAATGAGTCTCATAATTGGGGAGCAAAAGGATAAGCTATACAGAGTTTTGGTGATGTTTTATAAACCTGACAGAAAAGCTTGAAGGCATCTGAAGTGGAGGCAGAGAGGTTAGACTCACTGGTGAGGATTCTAAGGTTGCAGCCCATGTCCCAACCTCCACAGTCACATGAGCCACCTGATTTCCATCTTTGGATCAGCGACGAAGGCCCTCCTTTGTGTGGGAGGCTGTGAATTCCACTTGGAAGCACCACTGTTGTGTTAACGTCTCCAAGAGTGGTGGCGCTTGTGTCAGTAAATTTTGGGATCTTAATCACCATGGCAGCTAGCTCGTTAGGCGCTGCTGC
This sequence comes from Brassica carinata, assembly GCA_016771965.1. Lineage (NCBI taxonomy): Eukaryota > Viridiplantae > Streptophyta > Magnoliopsida > Brassicales > Brassicaceae > Brassica > Brassica carinata. The sequence continues at coordinate 26,743,628 of CM028688.1, read as the reverse complement.
GACTCGGATGCGAAGAGTACATATTCTCTGGTTAAGAGGTGATCGGCAGAACCGAGACTCTCATCTGAGCGACAATGTTGGATGTGTACTCTTGGCCTTGTACCTTCCGGCTGTGGTTCATCCATTTTCCATTTTTCTTCTGCACTTCCTGAACAGTGAAAAACGTATACTTGTGACCACATTCTTCCTTTTCTGGAATCATCTGTTTTCTTATTGTGGCTGCTGTGATACTCTGTTCCTTGTCAACCGCAAAAGTGAAGAGCGGTTGATCATTCTTAGACGTCACACGAAAAAGAGCCTGAACGGTTGAAGATTTCCCACTTCTTGACAAAAGTGTTGAAGAAGATGATTGACCATCAGAAAGAATATGCTTCTGGTGACTTGACGACGGTGAGCCCTTTGTTGATGATGGCTCAGGAGATCTGCACGCATGGCTTGATTTTGGTCTAATCAGAGGGTCGAGCAACCTTCTCAAGGGACTAGACCTGCCTCTGTTTCCTGCACTGGTACTATCAAGAGACGAGGTTTCACTGAGAGAAGAGGTGGAACGATTTTCTAAACCAGCTCGCGATGGAGTATAGTGAGGAGGAGTCTGAGCCTTCCGCGTTGGAGTGTTTGCTTGACTTGCCAATGCTGAAGCTGAGTCGGCGAAATGGTGAAATGCTCCTTGCTCTTTCTGATGCATTTTAATTGGCTTCTGATCTGATAGCTTGGTTAGTGTCTCTGTTGACCTTCTGTCTAAAGTCCTGCTCCTGGATGGACTGGATTCAGACTTTCTCGATCGTGGAGCTGAACTTGATCTGTTTTTCTCTGCACTCAAGAAGTTGAGACGCTTTAAGAACGGCTTGCTTCCATCAGCTTCACGTCGGAAGTGACCTACATCAGAGTCCAAAACTGCACGCTGTCCATACGCTAACCTCTCTGGGAACCCTCCTTTTCTATTAGCTTCTGCCACTCGCTCAGCTAGCAACACTTTTGAATCATAGAACTTGGACAAACCGAGTATCTGTTTCTGAGAAACAATCCCCGGTACAAACACGGCGGCAGGTTTTTCTTTACCAAACATGTCATGAACACGCGGGTTTCGTATTCTGTCATCCAGCTTCTCTCCTTTCTTGTTGAAATCATCGGCTAGGTTCCTTGATATTACCCTCGTGGTGGCTGAAGGACTATCAGGCTTTGATGGACTCAGGAAAGTTCTGGTTTTGGAACAGACATAACATCAGAATCTTTCTTCTCATTCTGTAGGAATGCAGTTCCACGAGGGCTTTGATGAACCTGCACTGCATCTCTTTTAGTGGCATCCGTATCCCTTTGTCCCTCCGTGATATTCCCTGGCAAAGAGCTATGATTTTGGGAAGTATCACCATTGTCTTGAGAACAATCTCCTGGCTTTGATGACATGAGATAATACTGAAGTGGAGGGTGGTTAATCCTTCTGCGGAAAGGGGAATGAACGAGACCTTTGCTGGAATCAGTAGATGACTCATCAGTCCAGAGTGATGAAGATGTGCTTGTGTTGGACAATGAAGACATTGTATTCTTACTGCCGATCTCTTTAGCACTGATCCTTAGGTCGCCTGAACCAATGCCACCAGCTTTAACGTCTCTCGCTTCACATTTCTTGACATAACTCGGCACATAGGACTTGTACTTCACAAGGTCTCTTTCTCCTGACGCGGTTCTACCTATCCGTGACTTGAGTCGATTCTCAAGGCGTTTGGGACATACATCTTCGACTTTTTTGGTGATCTCGCGGTGGAAATCTGAATAAGACAAGCCGCGTTTGTCGTCTCTGAACTTAGCCGGTAGATATGATTTTTGAGTTTCCTTAGTTAATACCTTCTTCTCAGCAGGTGGTGGTCTATCACTTGAACCCTTCTTCAGCTCCAAACGACACTCCATCTGTTTTTGAATAACGTTGTCACTCAGATCATTACTTAGACTCCAATGCTGCTACTGAAGAAGCTTAAAATGCTCTGGAGGGGTTTCCTGTCCATACAAGATAAAAATGTATACAAAATTTACAGTCTTATCCACACATACACACTCAGAGTGTAATAACAACATAAGTAGCGAAATATTCAACAAAATAGCAAAATGATGTGATAGAAACAGCTGATGACCATGGGATCTGACTACAAGATAAAGCAGAGTACAAAAGGCAAACCTACATTACAAGCACATTCTTGAAGATATTCTTCTTAAAGCTTCCACCTTTACCACTAATAAAGAAGATTGGAAGAGGCCTACACAAGATCGAAGAACCCATTTTCACACTAACTCATAAGAGAGGACATTTGAGACGAGATTACAAACATTAATCCGAAATATTAACTGGGTCCTGTGAAAAAACGAATACTTGGGAGTGTCGGAGACAGAGGAAAAGCACTGAAAATCGAATCCGTACCTGGTCGGAATCAGTGGGCGTGTAATCGAGAAGAAGCAGCCATGGAACTAACCAGATGAGTAGAGGGAAACAGATCCCTAATCACCCGTAAAATCAGGAAGCGGGAATCGCGCCGACGATGCTGACCCTATCAGCTACGAAGCTTAAAGCGTACAGTTACTAAGAGAGAGAGTAAGAGCTTCTTTGTTGTTGTTGTAGATGGATAGAGAGAGAGAGGGGACAAGTAGAGAGTAGAGAAAGTTTCTTTAGTATTTTAATTTTGGAAAAGGAAGAAAAGAGAGAGAGAGAGACATCTTTTTTTGGTGGCCGACGGATTTAGTAAAAAACAAAAATAATCGTACGGTCGAGATTCTTTAACGGACGCGGGAGTTTCGTCAGAATTGACCCCACAGTTAGTGGATCTCTCCTCTCTACCCACCGTTGGATTTCGAGCTGCTTCTTTTAGACCAGAGACTATCGTACACAACCGACAAGTACTATTAGCCCAGTGTTAAGCCCATTGTTGACTTACTAATAAAGCCCATTAAGGCCCATTAGTCTCAGTCACGGAAAAAAAAAAAAGGAAACTTGGAAACCTCCTCGCGCAACTGCTGGAAGTTTCTGGATTAACACATATCTTTTGCATTTGTAAGGCTCCAGATGTTTCGTTTTCGTGCAAGGTCGAGAGATTTCGATTTGTTCTATAAATACGTTCGTCCATGCTCTGTGCTCTCTCAGAAGTCGAAAAAGACAACAAACAAATCGAATCTAGAAGTCTACTTCTTGTAATAAACAATCGAAAATGTCGATGATTCCAAGCTTCTTCGGAAACAACAGGCGTGGCGGCAGCAGCTTCTTCGATCCCTTTTCTCTTGATGTCTGGGATCCGTTCAAGGACTTTCCCACATCCTCTTCGTTTTCTCGGGAGAACTCTGCGATTGTGAACGCGCGTGTGGACTGGAGGGAGACTCCTGAGGCGCACGTGTTCAAGGCGGATTTGCCTGGACTGAAGAAAGAGGAAGTGAAGGTGGAGATCGAGGATGACAGCGTGTTGAAGATCAGCGGGGAGAGACACGTGGAGAAGGAGGATAAGAACGACACGTGGCACCGCGTGGAGAGGTCGAGCGGACAGTTCACGAGGAAGTTCAGGCTTCCTGAGAATGTGAAGATGGATCAGGTGAAGGCCGCGATGGAGAACGGAGTTCTGACTGTGACGGTGCCGAAGGCGGAGATGAAGAAACCTGATGTCAAATCTATTCAGATCTCTGGCTGATCCAATCATCCGATGATTCTAGATCGAGTTTCTTACATCAATGTGTTTATCTTTGTGTTCTTGTCCCAGTTGTGGTGTCAGTGAGTCGTCTGTCTAAGGTTGTAATGTGACGGTTGTGAAATGGTGTGTGTCGTTTTGTGATGTGGAATAAACTAATATTAGTACAAAGTTGTAGTGCATGAGCTCAACATATTGAATCTTATCTTTACTTATATGTTTGGAATTTCGGAATGGATAATCAAGCTGCCAGGAGGGATTCAGTGTCAGTCCCAATTCGTCAAAGTGATCGTACACAGAATATTCTTCGGTGGATACAGACCAAGGCTTTGTTTATCAACTAATCTTTGAAAGTTTAGTTGAAGAGAAACAAGTACTTTGCGTTGGTGTTTTGGCAGTATGTTACAGAATGCCAAATTAATGAATCGAGTAGAAGCTGATTGAAACACACCAAAATGTCCATTTTTTAAGGAGTAGCTCCAAGTGGCGTGAAATATGACGTGTTTAAAAGCAGGCCCATTTGTTTTTTTTTTTTTTTTAACTCAACATCAACTTTCTCATTAACCAAAGGTTTTATTACAAGCAAATTGTAACCACAATGATTCGGCAGAGGTTTTAACCACCTGTGATCTAATGGAAGAAGATATAGTATCACTTAAGCTCACTCACTTAGAACCTAAATTACCTTATCATTCACCCGATCACTTAAGCCACCATGAAAACAAACTCATCTCACCACAAGCGATGAAAATGAGTTATTTCTTAGACCACACTACTACAGGGACATAACCAAACCTGAAATTAAACTCTAAACAAGGAATTCAAATTTGACCGAAGCTGGAGATACCGTTAGATTGGAATTAGGGCCATGGACCAGACCACTCAACACCGAGATGCATGTTCCTAGCTCAGGACCGTTTCAGATTGCAGTCAGTGTCCCATGAAAGCAGGCCCATTTGAAAGGTTGCAATTTGGCCACAGAAACATAAACTTCTTGTAAAAATAAAAAAAATCTCAAACTATGATGATATGTGATATTTTATGTTTAAATTGAGATTAAGTTTTAAATTAGTTTCGTCGTCAAGTTATTTGACAGAATGTTTCTGAAAATGTAATGATTACGGTCATCCATCTTAGTTTACAATCAGTTTATACAGAGAGCAGTCATCAGTTCACTCATGCGGTCGTGCCCTATTGGTTCAGTAAGTTGGTTACAGTCTGATCATATTTTGGTTTTAGATCGAAGATCAACACGGTTCTAAACTTCAAACGATGCAACTATTTAGTTTCTCACTAGAAATGAAAATTTCAAAAATGTAATCAATTTAGCTCAATTCTAGTCACCGTTGGATTGGAGCTGCTAGTTAGATCAAATTATAATTTGAGAACTGAGACGGGACCCAGTTCAAAGACTATCTAATCTAGCCGCTAAATGACATTTAGTGAGCCCATAAAAGCCCATGAAACCAATCTTTCCAGATTCTCTGGATATTTTTGTCCTTGAGGTAATGCTTCTAAGCTGGAGAGAATCAGTGGTGAGTGGAGAACAATTCGAGAAGCTCCAGATATTTCGTTCTGTTCCTATAAATAGATTCCTCGATGCTCTCTGTTTTCTCAAGAGTGAGAATCAAATTCAAGAAAAAAACAGTAACTTTTTGAAAAGAAATCAACTGAAAAATGTCGATGATTCCGAGCTTCTTTGGAAACAACAGGCGTGGCAGCAGCAGCAGCTTCTTCGATCCATTTTCTCTAGATGTTTGGGACCCGTTCAAGGAGTTTCCATCTTCTTCTTCGTTTTCGCGGGAAAACTCTGCGGTCGTTAACGCGCGTGTGGACTGGAGAGAGACGCCGGAGGCTCACGTGTTCAGGGCAGACTTTCCCGGACTGAGGAAGGAGGAAGTGAAGGTCGAGATCGAGGACGACAGCGTGCTGAAGATCAGTGGTCAGAGGCACGTGGAGAAGGAGGATAAGAGCGACACGTGGCACCGCGTGGAGAGGTCGAGCGGGCAGTTCACGAGGAAGTTTAGGCTTCCGAAGAACGTGAGGATGGACCGGGTGAAGGCTGCGTTGGAGGACGGGGTTCTGACTGTGACTGTGCCTAAGGTACAGACGAAGGAGGCTCATGTCAAATCAATTCGAATCTCCGGCTGATTCACGCATTATATGACCGTGGTTCGAGTGTTTATGTGTGTTGTGTGTTTCTTGTTCTGGTTAAGCTGAGCGTGTCGCGTCCTGTCTAAAGTTGAAAGTTGTCAGTTTGAGAGATGCTGTATCTATGCTTAAATATTTGAATAAATAGTATTTTAAAGCCTACTGTTGAAATCGTTAGATAAAATCTTTCAGTGGTCGATTCATTTTTTAATCTTATGCTTAGGGATGCTTAATTAAACTGAATTAAAAAATTTGAATTAAACTTGTTCCGGCAAAATGAATTTTTGTCTTATATCAAAAAGATCTAAAAATTCAAAATTTGAAAAAAATAAACTCAATTTTCACTAGATATCTAAATTTTCTAAAATTTTATGGAATACCTAAATTAATATTTATTGTATGAATAATTTATTAAAAACTTAGTTTAATATATTTTGGTATTTGATGTTTGTTTAATACAATCCAATTTATCGGGATCAATATATTTTTGCTTCTGATTTTTTTGATATAATAATGTGTTTGCACATAGTTGCTGAGTTTTGTTCTCAAAATTTTATTATTTTTATTCTAATTTAAATTGTCGAAAATTACACTAAAACTTAAAAAAAAAAAGCCGTGACAAAAATATTTTTGTTTTCAAATTTTTTATTTTTGATTTTTGTTTCACAAAATCTTTATTTTTCCGGATTTTAGACGGAATGACAGTGATAAAAAAAAAACTCAAAGACCATGTCTGTGGAGAAAGAAGGAAATATATACCTTAATGAAATACTTAGCCGCAGATTGATTTGAGACAAAAGGTATACAGCATGATGATACAAAATACTGAAATTGGTGCTGTTTCATGTTCGTGTTGTGTTGAGGCCGAGAGACATAAGGCTCATGTATGGAAGTGCCAGATGATGGAGTTGGCTCTAATTGAGTTTTGCTGGCTTGGCCCAATTTGCAGATTTTGGTTGTTGTGCTGCTGTTTGAGGATAGCAAAAGGGGGAGAGATAATGAGATTTGGAGATAATTCATCAATGAGAGACGGAGAGTTGATATGGAAGAGATAACTACGGTGATTTCTTTTTAATTAATATTTACCATTATTAAAATTGCCCGATAAACGGGGATTCAAGTCTCGAATACAAATTTTGAATCGAACAAAATTTTCCAAATCAAACATAACGACACTAGTTTCGTGCACCCACCACACCGACACGTTCTGCTAGACACTCTGCAATCCTTAGAATACCATTGACCGTTCTCAGTCAACGATGATGACCACTTGAAGGGTGAGGTTTACCTCGTTGCCTAGGATGTCAGTTCTTCGCATGTCATCGTCGGAGTAGCTAGTCTCTGATGATCTCCTCTAGCTTCCATTCTTGACTGACATTAAGCTCTAAAGTCGAATGGGAGAGGTACAGCGGACTTATAAAGAAAACCGGAGCTTGAGAACGACCAGACCACAGATGCAACGATGTGACGACTATAAGCCAGCAAGCAAAGTGCATCCAAAAACCACAGCTGTAATGTCGACAAAACCAAAATTCAAGAGCTTCAGTTCCTGCATAAGAAATAAAGATTAGTCTGCCTAGAAAGCCAAAGAGCCTCCAAAGCACTGGGATGACCAATCTTCAACAAAGTCTCCTCGCCGGTCGAAGTCCAACTGACTCAATCGAGCTCCTAAACGATGCCTTGGCCCGAGCTGGAGAACCCAACACCAGTGTTATACGCGCTGCTAGATACCCATTGCTGGAGAAACAACAGGAATCGAGACAGCGAAACTTAAGCTTCTCTGAGCCACACACAAGGCTCGAGACACTTGAACCTGATTCGTGGAGAGATGATACAAACAGAGAGAAGCCATTGTAGACTTGATAATCTGCCATAGACGACAGAGTCTCTCGGACCACTCAAGCATCACACGCAAAGATTCCTAGAGAAACTGTGACCACACAGCCACAAGGATCACCAGGTACGTGCCTTCAGAACCAAAGAAGCCTCTGTTGAAACGACGGCGAAACCTGAACCCAAGACGAGACACCAAGCCTCAGGACAAGGAAAGCCTTCAAAACCTATTCACCGCGACCACTGCCGTATATACCGATGAAGAACAGAGAAGAGAGTCTCACACTAAACCCCACGCGCTGACACGACCACAAACCACGACGGGATCTACAAAAATGGAAAACGAGATCCGCCGGTGTTTTTACCTTAAAAGCCGACTCCGTCGCACCACAGCCCCAACCGTCTCGTTGATTCTCCAGGAGGCAACCCGAACACCAGATCTATTACTCTCCGGGAAGATCTAGGGTTCTGGCGATGAGAGACTTCCCACAGGAACAGACATATTGACGGCGAGAGAGATGGTGGAGAGGAAGCAAAGGAAAAAAGGAGACGACAAGGGAGGAGATACCTTTTGTCTCAAAAGGTTCTTGATTTGTCTGAAAATTTAGAAATGCCAAGGGCTAGCTAGGCATACATTTTATCAAAAAGAGGAATGACGTTAGCAATGACGTGCTTACCTTAAAAAATAATGAGAAAAATAATCCTTTTTCTGGTTTGCTGTCCAGGATATCTTTGTTTTTTTTTTTTTTTTTCTTTCTAGTTTGTTGTTCAAGATATTTTTCATTTATTTATAAAGAGTACATCAGTAATCACTCAAGTGAACGAAACATAAACTGAACGAGAAATAAACAGGAGAGATCGAAGAATGGCAGAGAAGGAGGGAAAAGTAAAGCTTCTAGGGTGCTGGGCAACTGGCAAGCCCTTTCAGTCGTAGGGTCGAGATGGCTCTTAAACTCAAAGGCATACCATACGAATACTTGGAGGAAGCCTTGCCCGACAAGAGCCCTTTGCTTCTTGAGCTAAACCCGATTCACAAGAAGGTTCCGGTTCTTGTCCACAACGATAGAATATTACCCGAGTCACATCTAATCCTCGAGTACATTGACCAAACATGGAGTAACAATCCAATTCTACCTCAAGATCCCTACGAGAAAGCCATGGCTCGATTCTGGGCCCAATTCATCGATGAGCAGGTATATCCAACAAAATATGATGATTCACAAATATTTCAATCAAGATTCTATACAAGATAAAATAACATTTTTTGATCTTGCAGATTATAACTGTAGGATTCAGGTCTCTAGTACAAGCAGAGAAGGGAAGAGAGGTTGCGATTGAAGAGGCTCGAGAAAAGTTTGCGTTTCTTGAGAAGGAAGTCACTGGAAAAGATTTCTTCGGTGGCAAGACAATTGGATTTGTGGACATGGTCGCAGGAAGTATAATCCCATTTTGTTTGGCTCGTCTTTGGGAAGGTATGAGAATAGATGTGATTCCAGAGGACGAGTTTCCAGAGCTAAACAGATGGATCAAAAATCTGAAAGATATTGAGAGCGTGAGGGAATGTATACCTCATAGAGAGAAACAAATTGAGCACATGATGAAAGTTTCAGAGCGATACAAATTGGCCTAGAAGAGAACATCATCGTATTTCTGAAATGTTTACTATACATATGCTTGCATGGCTTTGTTCTTTGCACGTTTGAAATAAAAGTGGAGTGTAGCTCGTACTGGTAGTGGACACTTTTGTATGATATAATTGATATCTTAAAAGGTTTATATATGACGACATATTATGTTTGTATTTTGATTTGTAAGAAATAAAGTGGTAAACTGATAGACACTTCCATCCACTTGGAGGTTTAGTTAGAATTAAGATGTCTCTATAGTTTTTGTGAGATTTTTACAGTTATTCAGGAATAATCTATGGCTTTTTTTCGGTGTACAGTGTATAGATAAAGTAGATTTACTGATTACAATTAAGATCATGATTAGAACAATCACCTCTAAACTATGTTCAGTTCCCGTTTATTAACTACTCAAGAAACATTATCTAGCCTCGAAAAATTATTTGGAATTTTAACTATAACAATCAATCAAATTAAAAGAAATCTAATTTTGGTAAAATGGAGTTTATCTCTATCTAAGAGAAAATATAATATTATAATAGGTAAAATTTTAACCAGTTCAGAAACCTATTCTCAGACATAAATCGGCAGGCTTCCGAATACAAGGATGACTTACAGACAATATAAAACACTTATATTTAAAACCACCAGAAAAATATAAAAGTTAGTATGTAACTATGTATATCATAAAATTAGTGAACATCCCTTATTCTGAAATCTTCTCTCTGCCAAATTCATATTATCATAAAAAGTTCAACCCAGCCCAATTACTTAGCTATTATTTAATAATTTAAATTAATAATTTATATATAAATAAAGTTTTTAAAATATTTTTATTTTTATTTATTCATCCACAAACGCTAGTTGGAACCAACTTTTAATTTTCTACATTTCGAACAGTATGAAACTATATGAAATTGTTTACAACCTCTTTTATAATTTTATAATTGTTGGAAAACACTACCACATGCAAACACAGTGGTAAAATCAATCAAGTCCTAAAATATTAGAACAAAATTCTAATTCTAAATCATCTTTGAAAAAATTATAAGACTCTATAAATTAATATTCGATAAATTAATAATTTCTATTAATTAATAAATTATTTTGGTCCCAACAAGACCAGATAAAATAATAAGATAATAATTTTTTAGAAAATTCTATATAAATATATGGTCCCATTAAAATTATAAATTAATAATATATCTATATATATATTTCATATAAGTATATACTATACATTTTATTATTGGTTTTATATTCACAATGAAAATACCTCTATTTTTTAACATTTCAATATATTTTGATAATATTTAGTAAAATTATATCGAATTGATAATATTTAGTAAAATTATATCGAAAAACCACATATAAGTTATATGAAACATAAAAATATAAACCAAACAATATAATAAAACAATATGAAATTCAAATTTCTAAAATTTTATAAATGTATACACGGTAAAATCAAATATATTTTTTATTTTATAAATAAAAAAAATCAAAAATAGAAAAGATCTAAAAATGAAACTTTTTGTAAATTAATATCTCTATAAATTAATAAAATTTAAAATCCCAACATTATTAATTTATAGAGGTTCTACTGTACTTTTGTTTTTGATACTTGATTATCCTTACTAGATCATAAAATCAGATTAGAAAAAAGTGAAATTAATTTAGGAAAATTATTAAACACATTAGCTACAGTTTGTTTAGATCCTTTGATTACAGTCTTTTGCCGGCTTTCAGAATTTGAAAATATTTTGACCCAAATACGCATCTGGACTTCAGATATAAACTTGGGTTGCTCCAACTTCTTGGTTGGTCCAGGTTTAAGAACGTTGTTCACAAGAGTTGAATTTAGGTTCACTGTGTATTTGAGTCCAATACTTGTTTCATAACAACATCTCAATAGATGTAAGAATATAACAATATACATTTAATTTCCAGGTTTTTTAAATTTGATTTCTTGTAAAAAATTCAACGACATCATTCGGACAAAATCATTAATAAAATCTAAAAAGGGAGGTTTGCTATAGTTTTTCAACAATTACATTCTAGATGCGCGACGAAATGCATGTATATAATCAAATATGATAGAATATATTCTTCTTCTTCTTTTTTTTTTTTGTAACACTAGGTAGAATATATTCTAAAGTAGCAAAGTTACATTACAAGAAAATTCCAAAGTACCAAAAAATAAAACAAATCGGATGCGAATTTCATCAAATCAGTCTGAGGAAGTCGATATCAATTTGCCTTCTCGAGATGTTTCGAATTTACATAAATGCCGGCCACAAAACGGAAAAATTCCTCGTCGTTTTTGTCCACGTAATAATCAACACCCTGAGGCTATAAATCGAAGTTAAAATCACTGAGGAGTTCACAAAAAACATTTCCAACCAACAGAAAGAAATAGAAGAAAACTAATGGCGGAGAAAGAAGAAGTGAAGCTTTTAGGGATTTGGGCGAGCCCTTTCAGCCGTCGGATAGAGATGGCTCTCAAACTCAAAGGCGTACCGTACGAATACGTTGAAGAGATATTGGAGAAGAAAAGCCCTTTGCTTCTTTCTCTAAACCCTATTCACAAGAAGATCCCTGTTCTTGTCCACAATGGTAAAACCATTCTTGAGTCTCAAGTGATTCTTGAATACATCGATGAGACTTGGAAACATAATCCACTTCTCCCTCAGGATCCTTACGAGAGATCTAAAGCTCGGTTCTTGGCTAAACTCGTCGATGAGCAGGTATACGTTCTTGGTTTTTAAACTATCCAAACTTCAAAAAATCTCAATATTTTAATAAGCTAATGATGTTTAATAGAGTCATAAAATTAATTTTTACTAAACTAAACTATTGTTTCTTTTTCCTGGACACTATAGATTTTAACCGCAGGGTTTGTATCAATGGCAAGAGCAGATGAGAAAGGAAGAGAAGTTCTTGCCGAGCAGACAAGAGAACTGATTATGAATCTTGAGAAGGAACTTGTCGGAAAAGATTTCTTCGGTGGTAAGACTGTCGGATTCTTGGACGTAGTCGCCGGAAGTGTGATCCCATTTTGTTTGGAGAGAGGTTGGGAAGGAATTGGATTGGAAGTGATCACAGAGGAGAAGTTTCCAGAGTATAAAAGATGGGTGAAGAATCTTGAGGAGGTTGAGTTTGTCAAGGATTGTATTCCTCCTAAAGAGAAACATGTTGAACACATGAATTACATGGGAGAGAGAATCAGATCAGGTTAAACGTATTAAGACAAGAATCATCTTTACTGCTTTGTTCCTGTCTTTATGTTTATCGTAAGCTTGTTTTATGTTATGTTTAAAATAAAATTGGCTTGTTATATGTTTTCCTAATAAATAAAGATTTTTTTTAAAGATACTAGGAATTGTACCCGCGCGATATCGCGCGGCAGCTCAATACAAGAAAACACAAGATTAACGACGGCTGAATTCCTCGTGAATTCGTCGTTAATGAGGTATTACGAGGAATTAGCGAGGAAAACGGTTTGGTCGTTAATCGCTCGTCGTAACGTATTTTCGCCGCCAATTCCACGCCGGTTAGCGAGGAAAAGATTTCGTCGTAAAGACCAAGTACAACATTTCGTCGTAAAGATCACGTAAACTTTCCACGTACGTTACTCGCTATATTTCCTCGTAAAGACGACGCAAAGTTTCCTCGTAAACATCACGTAAAATTTTCAAGTTAGTTACACGTAAAATTCACGAAAATATTTCCTCGTAAATTCCACGTTAAGTTTCCTCGTTATTTCCACGTAAAGTTTCCACGAGAAAGACACGTAATGTAGTCGAAAATAAATCCTCGTAATAACCACGTAAAGCTTACCAAGTTATTTCCTCGTGAATTAACGAGGAATTTACTTCGATTTTTATATACAGAATTTTAAAAAATAATAATTAGAAAAATATTTATAATTTTAATTATAATTATAAAATTTGAATTAAAAAATACACAAACAATAAAAAGGAAAATATATTTATTCATAAATAATTAGAATTCATATTTACAACGAATAAAAAGGGAAAAAAAACTATGGCTCGTTCATCGCCCGATAGAACTCATCACTCCTCCTCTCTACATCCGCCTCGTTATGGGCCTCGCTTGTCGACTCGCCTGGAATTGGATTTTGGCGTCGCAAGTTCCTCAACAAGGACTCCCATTCCGGATTTGTGGCCGCTATGACGTCCAAGAAGCCCTCGACTACACCCTGTCGAGCTGTGAACGCTGTTTTTGTCGAGGCCAACTCGTTCATAGCTCAGTGACCTCGTCTTCCGTCTCGACCATAAGGCGATGTTGCTCTCGAACATCGTTGACGGAACCAATCCCCAACGTCGTCCCTTTTCTTAGGGACAACCTTAAAAACCAAAAAAAAATTATTGTTAGTAAAAATTTATAGTTAAATTAAATGAATAATTTAAAAATTATAATTTTTAAAATTTACCTCCTCAGAATCCTATCCACTTCAACTGTGGATAAGGTGACGGGTAGTCCGTCGGAAGACTGCTGTGTCACTGGTCTGACGCTTACAACCCGTCAGCAACTTCATTGAAGATTTGCTCGACCTAGGATCAACGAATCGACCCGACTTGTTCTTGTGGGTCTTCTCGTAAAGTTGCATAAGAGTCGGGAGCTGTCCCGTCTTTTTGGCCTACAAAACATTTTAGAGAGTTAATATTATAAATATATTATATAAACGAAATTAATTAAATTCAATATTTAATTACATACCATCTCCAAACGGATAGCGGCGTGGGGTTTTTGGCCCGTGGAGTGAAGCATCGGCCCGTGACCGTGCTCATCTACCGTGTTACGGGAGGCGAGCAAGCCTGGGCGATTCTTATGGCGTCGAGTTTCCCAATAACGGATGAGGCCATCCCACACCTCGTGGTGAGCTCAGCGGGTTTACCACGCTCATATCCCTTCACGATCCAGTCCCCTTCCGGTTGGAGACCGTGTCCAACAGACGAAGCTTTCACCTTAGCGTTGAACGCTTCTCACCTTCTCATTGACCCCCAAGGACCAATGATACTTTTGCTGTAACAGAAAAAAAAAGTTAATAATTAGTATTAAAAAATTTGAAATATATATAAAAAAATAATAGTATATATATATATATAAATTAATAGTAACTTACAGCGAAAATCTTGAACCACGTCTTTCGATGTAGGCGGGCGTCTTCTTCCATTCGGATGTGGCATGGAGAAGTAACCCTTCATCATTATCGGTTACGTCGATGCAGACAAAGGTCAACCCCAAACCTTAAAAAACAAATTTAAAGTATAAATTATATACTAATGTTATTAAAAAATTTTTAAAAGAATGTAAAAAATGTAACATACCACAAAGTTCCGTCCGGTCGGTCGGGTCTATGACTGGTAAACCTTCTCTCCCTGGCTGAGAGAGAATGTCCTCGACAGTGTACTGCGAGTAAGGAGCACTCGGCGGCACCATCAGATCGGGATGAATGGGAGCCGGCATCTCCGCCGGCATCTCCGCAGCCATCGGTGGAGGCGCATGAGGTGGCGCAGGAGGTGGCACCTTTGGGACATGATGATCATGAGGAGCCGGTGGTGCAACCCATTGTACACCGAAGGAGAGACTCTCGAGAAGACTGAGTCTCGGGACGCTATCCGACCAAGAGCTAGGTGCTGTAGAAGAAGAACCGGGTGTAACGACTACCGGGCGCCAACATCTGTCTGTAGTGGGCAGTAAGTTTGTTCTTTCGTACCTATTAAAAAAAACATTCAAAATTAGCTTTTAAACTTCATATTTTTATAGAATAAATTCCTAATTAATCACCTAATCAACACTAATTAACCTAAAATCCATAAACCTATCTAAATTCCCTACACTAACCACCTAAGCTACCCTAAACTAATCTAAGGAAGGAGGGAGGACTTACCATGGTTTTAGAGAGGAAGTAGGGAGGAAATGAGAAAGTGTGAGATTTCGTGGGTATATATATAGGATATATAACTACGTAAAACCACATAATCTAACGAGAAATCGCGAGTCCCTTGTTTCCCGAGGAAATAACGAGGTTTATGTTTAAATCCCTAAAATCCAAAACCCTAAACCCTAAATTATAATTTTAGGAATTATGTAATTTTAGGAATTATGTAATTTTAGGAATTATGTAATTTCTAAATTATAATTTTAGGAATTATGTAATTTCTAAATTATAATTTTAGGAATTATGTAATTTTAGGAATTATGTAATTTCTAAATTATAATTTTAGGAATTATGTAATTTCTAAATTATAATTTTAGGAATTATGTAATTTTAGGAATTATGTAATTTTAGGAATTATGTAATTTCTAAATTATAATTCTAAATCCTTACAAACCAAAACCCCAAACCCCTTCTTCTTATAACTTTATAACTTCAACCTCTACTTCTTATACAATCCATCAATCTGTAAGGAAGTTAGGTTTAGGGTTTAGGATTTTGGTTTAGAATTTGGGGTTTGGAATATATGAAGTAGAACATAAGGAAGATAGGATTTTCGGTTTAGGGTTTAGGATTTTGGTTTAGAATTTGGGGTTTGGAATATATGAAGTAGAACATAAGGAAGATAGGATTTTCGGTTTAGGGTTTAGGATTTTGGTTTAGGGTTTAGGATTTTGGTTTAGGGTTTAGGATTTTGGTTTAGAATTTGGGGTTTGGAATATATGAAGTAGAACATAAGGAAGATAGGATTTTCGGTTTAGGGTTTAGGATTTTGGTTTAGAATTTGGGGTTTGGAATATATGAAGTAGAACATAAGGAAGATAGGATTTTCGGTTTAGGGTTTTGGTTTAGAATTTGGGGTTTGGAATATATGAAGTAGAACATAAGGAAGATAGGATTTTCGGTTTAGGGTTTAGGATTTTGGTTTAGGGTTTAGGATTTTGGTTTAGGGTTTAGGATTTTGGTTTAGAATTTGGGGTTTGGAATATATGAAGTAGAACATAAGGAAGATAGGATTTTCGGTTTAGGGTTTAGGATTTTGGTTTAGGGTTTAGGATTTTGGTTTAGGGTTTAGGATTTTGGTTTAGAATTTGGGGTTTGGAATATATGAAGTAGAACATAAGGAAGATAGGATTTTCGGTTTAGGGTTTTGGTTTAGAATTTGGGGTTTGGAATATATGAAGTAGAACATAAGGAAGATAGGATTTTCGGTTTAGGGTTTTGGTTTAGAATTTGGGGTTTGGAATATATGAAGTAGAACATAAGGAAGATAGGATTTTCGGTTTAGGGTTTAGGATTTTGGTTTAGAATTTGGGGTTTGGAATATATGAAGTAGAACATAAGGAAGATAGGATTTTCGGTTTAGGGTTTAGGATTTTGGTTTAGAATTTGGGGTTTGGAATATATGAAGTAGAACATAAGGAAGATAGGATTTTCGGTTTAGGGTTTAGGATTTTGGTTTAGAATTTGGGGTTTGGAATATATGAAGTAGAACATAAGGAAGATAGGATTTTCGGTTTAGGGTTTAGGATTTTGGTTTAGAATTTGGGGTTTGGAATATATGAAGTAGAACATAAGGAAGATAGGATTTTCGGTTTAGGGTTTAGGATTTTGGTTTAGGGTTTAGGATTTTGGTTTAGAATTTGGGGTTTGGAATATATGAAGTAGAACATAAGGAAGATAGGATTTTCGGTTTAGGGTTTAGGATTTTGGTTTAGAATTTGGGGTTTGGAATATATGAAGTAGAACATAAGGAAGATAGGATTTTCGGTTTAGGGTTTAGGATTTTGGTTTAGAATTTGGGGTTTGGAATATATGAAGTAGAACATAAGGAAGATAGGATTTTCGGTTTAGGGTTTAGGATTTTGGTTTAGAATTTGGGGTTTGGAATATATGAAGTAGAACTAGGATCAACGAATCGACCGACTTGTTCTTGTGGGTCTTCTCGTAAAGTTGCATAAGAGTCGGAGCTGTCCCGTCTTTTGGCCTACAAAACATTTTAGAGAGTTAATATTATAAATATATTATATAAACGAAATTAATTAAATTCAATATTTAATTACATACCATCTCCAAACGGATAGCGTGGGGTTTTGGCCCGTGGAGTGAAGCATCGGCCCGTGACCGTGCTCATCTACCGTGTTACGGGAGGCAGAGCAAGCCTGGGCGATTCTTATGGCGTCAGGAGTTTCCCAATAACGGATGAGGCCATCCCACACCTCGATGGTGAGCTCAGCGGGTTTACCACGCTCATATCCCTTCACGATCCAGTCCCCTTCCAGGTTGGAGACCGTGTCCAACAGACGAAGCTTTCACCTTAGCGTTGAACTTTCTCACCTTCTCATTGACCCCAAGGACCAATGATACTTTTCTGTAACAGAAAAAAAAAGTTAATAATTAGTATTAAAAATTTGAAATATATATAAAAAATAATAGTATATATATATATATAAATTAATAGTAACTTACAGCGAAAATCTTGAACCACGTCTTTCTGATGTAGACGGGCGTCTTCTTCCAGTTCGGATGTGGCATGGAGAAGTAACCCTTCATCGTATCGGTTACGTCTGATGCGAGACAAAGGTCAACCCCAAACCTTAAAAAAAAAACAAATTTAAAGTATAAATTATATACTAATGTTATTAAAAATTTTTAAAAGAATGTAAAAAATGTAACATACCACAAAGTTCCGTCCGGTCGGTCGGGTCTATGACTGGTAAACCTTCTCTCCCGGCTGAGAGAGAATGTCCTCGACAGTGTACTGCGAGTAAGGAGCACTCGGCACCATCAGATCGGGATGAATGGGAGCGGCATCTCGCCGGCATCTCTCCCGCTCGGTGGAAGCATGAGGTGGCGCGGAGGTGGCACCTTTGGGACATGATGATCATGAGGAGCGGTGGTGCAACCCATTGTACACCAGGAGGAGACTCTCGAGAAGACTGAGTCTCGGGACGTATCCGGACCGAAGAGCTAGGTGCTGTAGAAGAAGAACCGGGTGTAGCGACTACCGTGGCGCTACATCTGCCAGAAGTGGGAGAAGTTTGTTCTTTCGTACCTATTAAAAAAAACATTCAAAATTAGCTTTTAAACTTCATATTTTTATAGAATAAATTCCTAATTAATCACCTAATCAACACTAATTAACCTAAAATCCATAAACCTATCTAAATTCCCTACACTAACCACCTAAGCTACCCTAAACTAATCTAAGGAAGGAGGAGGACTTACCATGGTTTTAGAGAGGAAGTAGGAGGAAATGAGAAGTGTGAGATTTCGTGGGTATATATATAGGATATATAACTACGTAAAACCACATAATCTAACGAGAAATCGCTGAGGCCGTGTTTTCTGAGGAAATCGCGAGGCCCGCGTTTTCTTTTACGAGGAAATCGCGAGTCCTGCGTTTTCTTTTACGAGGAAATCGCGAGTCTCGCGTTTTCTTTTACGAGGAAATCGCGAGTCCCTTGTTTCCCAGTAACGAGGAAATAACGAGGCTCTTTCTTAAATCCCTAAAATCCAAAACCCTAAACCCTAAATTATAATTTTAGGAATTATGTAATTTTAGGAATTATGTAATTTCTAAATTATAATTCTAAATCCTTACAAACCAAAACCCCAAACCCCTTCTTCTTATAACTTTATAACTTCAACCTCTACTTCTTATACAATCCATCAATCTGTAAGGAAGTTAGGGTTTAGGGTTTAGGATTTTGGTTTAGAATTTGGGGTTTGGAATATATGAAGTAGAACATAAGGAAGATAGGGTTTTCGGTTTAGGATTTAGGATTTTGGTTTAGGGTTTAGGATTTTGGTTTAGAATTTGGGGTTTGGAATATATGAAGTAGAACATAAGGAAGATAGGATTTTCGGTTTAGGGTTTAGGATTTTGGTTTAGAATTTGGGGTTTGGAATATATGAAGTAGAACATATATAGGAAGATAGGGTTTTCGGTTTAGGGTTTTGGTTTAGAATTTTGGATTTTAGAATTTAGGGTTTTGGTTTAGAATTTGGGGTTTGGAATATATGAAGTAGAACATAAGGAAGATAGGGTTTTGGGTTTACGGTTTTGGGTTTAGGGTTTTGGTTTAGAATTTTGGATTTTAGAATTTAGGGTTTTGGATTTTGGCCTCGTTATTTCCCGTAAGCTAGCGTGGTCTTTCTGACGATTTTTGCTACGTGGAATTAGCGTGTTTTATTTTTAATAATTAAATTTTCCTCGTTATTGACCGTAAGCTTACGAGATCTTTACGGCCAATTCGCTACGTGGAAATAGCGAGGCCGTGTTTTATTTCTCACTTTCAATTAAGTAAAGACCACGTTACTTTACGTGGAAATAACGAGGTTTATGTTTAAATCCTAAAATCCAAAACCTAAACCCCAAACCCCATCTTCCTTATCTTCTACTTCATTTATTCCAAACCCCAAACCCCATCTTCCCTTTAACCTCAATCTTTTATTCATTCCACAATTCAAAACCACAATTCCTTAAGTCTGAAAATCAATCATACATCAATACAAATCGTGCATCAATCGGATACATCGACATTCTCGTCATCACTAGAAATATCATAATTTCATTAAACTTCGTCTTCAACAGCTTAGTGCATGCGTCGTCGGTAAGATCTTCGTACTCATGATTATGCGGATCAATGAGAAGTATGTCGATGCATGGCTGCTTCAGGTTCCTCGACTACATTTATCTGTTCTTCTTGCAATGGTGGTTCTTCTCCACTTATGATTAGATCCACGAGGTGTAACTTTGATCACGAATAACCAATTTATTCCTGATTCTCTCATCCGAGGGTATGGAAGGAAGCTAACTTATGCGCTTGTGAAGCTAAGATGAAAGGCTCAAATTTGTTGTACCTTCGTCCACCATTGACATCAACTACACCAAATTTGTTAAACCGAACACCTCTGTTGGCGACAGGTCGAACCATTCACATTTGAAGAGGGCGCATTTCAGCTTCAATATCCACGGGAATTGACTTCAATATTCTCCGTCAAGATCCGTAGAAATCTGTTTCCCCTTTCACACATATTCCATAGTTCTGGTGGCCGCTGTCTACCATACTCGTATGTGTGAAAAGTGTAACCTCGTGTGAAATACATCGTGATGTGGTGACCTTTACATGTGGAGATTGAATTACTTCGTGTAACCATTTAGGATAATCTGCATCGTCGTCATAATCAACCTTAAAAAAGAGAACGTTGAAATATTAGTACATATAGTGTATGAAAAAATAATTTGATCGAGCTGTAAAATTAATACCTGATTCTTCAACCACTTAATAAAGTGTTGATCTTTCCTTTGTTCGTCACTTGTGGATATACCTGGGAATGTTTCCTCGACTTGAGAAACAAATAAGCTGTAAAATCACATTTTATATCAATTAATCTTAATTTCACAATTATATAATTTATATTTATTATGTGTGTTTAGAAGTGTCCATATGTACCTTTCAAAATAGCATCAATTGATCTTCGCAATTGAGTAGAATATAGGTGTGTGCACTATGGGCGTCTTCTTCACTCGACCACCAAACCTCTTTTGATTTCCCACCGAGTCGCCTAATCGGCTAAAGATGTCGGAACACCAGCAACTGCATATGTTGGCGACACCACCATCATCATATCTTCTAGAGCTCTTTTCGAGTGCGTACTTTTGACCCAAAGTAGTGCGATGTGAAGTGAGAAGTTTCTTCCGTCAAACTTCCAGCAATTATAGAACCTTCAACTTTGCGAGGTTTTGGCTTTTCCTTCAAATATTTCATGGCTCGCTCATACTCATACATCCATCCGCAATGTACAGGTCCACGAAGCAATGCCTCATATGGGAGGTGGATAGCTAGATGCTCCATGACATCAAAAATCCGGAGGAAATATTTTCTCCAAGTTGCACAATAAGATGGGAATGTTCTCTGAAGCTGTTCCACAACTTCTTCTTTAAGAGTCGTGTGCTCAGATCCACGAAAAATGCTCCAATGCCTAATTCCAAAAAAACACATTAGTCATATATTATTGCAAACTAAACCATTATAAAATTATTGGGTTATAATTTATTACCTGCAAGTGCTTCATGTGCGTTTGTTGGAAGTAGCTCATAAATGCAAAGGGAAGTAGTGGTTGCATAAATACGTGACAATCATGACTCTTCATCCCGAGAACTTTTGACCCTTTTCAACACATCTAGAGATTTGAAACATACCCATCGGGAACTTCACTTATGATGCCACCGGTTGAACAACACCGACTTTTTTCTCAAGACAATCTGAATATCGGACGGAACTTGTCCATTGCTTTTATATGTAACTCACTTCTTGAGCAAATATCCGCAAGTCCATCCTCGATTTTATGTTGTCTTTTGTCTTTCTGGGACATTCAATATTGTATTCATGATGTTCTCAAAGAAATTCTTCTCTATATGCATCACATCGAGGTTGTGGCGCAAAGAAGATCCTTCCAATATGGAAACTCCCAAAATATACTCTTCTTGTGCCAATTGTGCTGAACACCGTAAAAATCAGGCATATTACGGGGACATGCCAATTACCACCACGAGGAACTGTTTCGAGAGCTCCATAGTAATCGATTTAGCTTCAATTTGTTGTCGGTTAAATATGGAGGATGAGTGTCTCTCACAACTCTTTTGTGCCTAAACAATTTCTTGTTTCTTGATGCGAATGGCCAATGGGAAGAAATCGACGGTGACAATCGAACCAACTTGTCTTCCTACCATTCTTCATTGAAACGATCTGTCGCTCCATTACAATATGGACAAGCTAATCTCCCATGTGTAGTCCATCCAGATAACATACCATAGGCAGGAAAGTCACTTATGGTCCACAAAAGCATCGCCGCATCGTAAAATTCGTCTTCGTTAAGCGATCATCGTCCTCTTCCTGTTGACCACAAATCCTTCAACTCTTTTATCGGTGGTTGTAGGAAAACATCCGAGACCTTTTGGATGGTTCGACCAGGTATTAATATGGTCAAGAATAGCAACTCGTTGCATGCACATCTCCGTGGCAGGTTGTATAAGCGTAAGAAAGACTGGCCACAATGAATATTGTCTCCTCGACATTCGAATGGACTAAATCCATCCGTGCATAATCCGAGATACACATTCGGCTATTGCTAGCGAATTCGGATGTACTTTGTTGAAATGTTTCCAGGCTCTTGCATCGATGGATGAGTCATCTCACCATCCGTCGAGTGTGCTTTCGGCATGCCATCTCATCTTCCCAGCAGCCTGCTCGATTGGTACAATCTTTTCAATCTGTCTGTAATTGGTAGGTACCACATCCTTTGGTACGGTACCCTGTTACGTCCCCGTCCTTGCGGCTTGAATCGTGGCTTATTGCAGAATCGACATTCTTCTAACTTCTCATCATCTCCCCAGTAGATCATGCAATTGTCAATGCAAACATCTATTATCTCGGAAGGCAAGCCAAGACTATAAACCGGTTTGAATCTCATAATAAGAATCAGCGGACACATTGTCTTCAGGCAAATACTCTTTAAACAAGTCGCCCATTCATTCATGCAACTTTCGGTAGATGTGATCAGTTTTAATATTCATCATTCTAGCTGCCAACGACAATTTAGAGACCTTCTCTACAACCAGCGTAAAGTGGCTGATTCGCGACATCTAACATTTCATAAAACTTTTTGCATCTATATTAGGTTCTTCATCTTCATCATGAGCTACGAATGCATCAGCTACCATATCATGAACCCTATCAAAATCTACCATCTGCTCTTCTTGATGGTAACTATGTTCATTATGCAAATGATGATGATCAACCGGTTGTTCTTCCTGAAAATTGCTATTACTACTACTAGCTTCATGATTCTCATCATAATTATAACCTTCTCCATGTTGAAACCAGATATAGTAATTTGGTGTGAAACCTCTATTTATTAAATGCTTCCAAACATTTTCACGATTTTCCAATTTCGAATTGTTGCATTTCCGACAAGGACAGAACATCTTACCGCTTTCTTGGGCCAGCGGTGTGGAATTTGCCTGATGCATAAATGTCTCCAGCCCCGCAAGGTATTCTTTCGTCACTCTCCCGTTAGCATCTCTATGCATATACATCCACCTCCGACTTCGAAAATATTCGGGAGCCGACATTTTTTTCTTTCACGTTTTTATTTTTTTTCTTCTTGGTGTGTTTAAAATGATCTTCAAAGGTTCATATTTATAGGAAATTTTCGAATTTGGTAGTTGAGATTTTACTACGAATTAACCACGAAATTTTATTAGGTAGCCGAAAAAAAACGTGTTACACCTACAAAGTTGGTAGACTCGATATTTCGTCGTTATTTACACGCAAAGATTTTCCTCGTAAAGAACACGCTATATTTACGTCGACATTACGAGGAAGACAATTTTCCTCGTAAGAACCACGTTACATTACGTCTTTTTTACGTGGAAATGTTTTCCTCGTTACTTTACGACAAACTAACGTTGCTTTCTAGTTTCCTCGTAAGTTACTCGTAAAAGCGACGTTATTTTACGAGGTTTTATTTTCCTCGTTAAACTTCGTCGCTAAAGTTGTGTTTTCTTGTAGTGGCTCATTTTATAAAAAAATATGTTACTTTTAATATGTAGAAATGGTATACGTTCTATGATGTAGAAGACTTATAAGTGGATTTATAGATGTTACAAAATGTCAATGGAAAAACTATTTTATTTTTATTTGCAGCTTTCTTTTGAAAGTTAGTATTGTAAAGTAGAAATCAACTATTTTTGAATAAATAAAAGAAATGAAAATCTTATTATAAAAATCAACTGTATTAGTAAGGTATTTTATAATGACTACAATCATGACTGGGCGCAACTCTGCTTTTATTTAGTATCATTTGTTACCTCTTCTGGATTTTTTTTATTATCAGAAATCAGATGATGAGGACATTGACATTCTTAACCACGAGGAAAATTTGCCTTGCCTTAGAGTTACTTTGATAAGGAATAACAGTGAGTGGCAGAAGAAGAAGAAGAGATGGTCTTTGCTTCCTTTTCACGCCTCTTTTTTTGTATATGGTTGCTTAGGTTTTGTCTCCAGTTCATATGGTAAGTCCTATTGTATATTATATGCAGTTTGTATTAGTATAGAACCATCTGAGCACTACTCATCTTTTTTTACTCTGTCAAAGAGTTCAATATAAAACAAAGCTTTTTGTTCTCTGTTCATTGATGACACTTACAGCCTCGTTTGTGTTTTGTCTGTTTATTTGG
This sequence comes from Brassica carinata, assembly GCA_016771965.1. Lineage (NCBI taxonomy): Eukaryota > Viridiplantae > Streptophyta > Magnoliopsida > Brassicales > Brassicaceae > Brassica > Brassica carinata. Next base: position 26,719,148 of record CM028688.1, on the reverse strand, counting down.
AAAATTCTAGTAATACAGTTTGATTGGTCTGTATATTGGAAATGTAAAACATATCTGATCAAATCAGTTAACATAAATAGAATATTTGATTACATGAGATTGACAACAAAAGAAAGAACAAAAAGTAATTAAAAAGCTATATAGGATTGAATTCAATTGTATATTTCATCTTCATGATGAAACCAAGCTATATAACTTGATAGAAAGGTCTCATTCAACTTCGAAAGCCTTTGATCAGTTCTGAAAACAAACAAACAAACAAACAACATGAGCTTTTGACCCAAACAAGAACAGTTCGTACTCCTTATTACAGGTTGATTACCTCAGTGGTGTCTGCAGACTTAGCCTCTTCTTTCTTGGATTCATCTTTTGAAAACAAAACAAAACCCATTATTAAACCCTCTTGTTTTGACCTGATCGTCATATATGAGTCCTTTTAAGACAGACCTTCTTCAGGAAGATATGAAGTCCAGAGGGTGAGGTTGTCTCTAAGGCGCTGCATTATCAAAGTTCTGTCCTTGTACGATTCCTCACTTAGAGTATCCAATTCTGCAATCGCCTCATCGAAGGCTTGCTTCGCCAAATGGAAAACTATTTTATTTTTATTTGCAGTTTTCTTTTGAAAGTTAGTATTGTAAAGTAGAAATCAACTATTTTTGAATAAATAAAAGAAATGAAAATCTTACTATATAAATCAACTGTATTAGTAAGGTATTTTTAATGACAAATAGTACAATTTGGTCGCAACTTTGCTTTTATTTAGTATCATTTGTTCACAATTTGTTGGGTTTTTAATGTATTTTTTTGGGTACCGTATTTAAAATTTACCTTTAATGAAATTTTAGCACTGATGATAGGTAAGTAACAATAGTTAAACTCATGTAGCAAAACTGAAGACATACCCATTTAGGTGGTAAAATCCAGAAAAACGAAACCTTTTGATTATAATTGAAAAATTCACAATTTGTTTTCAGAAAGACTGAAACATCTGGACGTGTATTCGTATAAATTTTAGCTAACTTGAAAAAGTTAACACTTATGTATGACAGTGAGCATTCAAATTTTACTAACCATACTTTAGTTCAAGAACAATGGTTATACTAACCAGAATATATGTATGAGTTGTAAATTAATCTTCTACTGAGTCACTAACTTCAAAAAAATGGTTTGATGCAATGATCGCCCAAAACTAATCATACACCACAACATCAGAATCAATCGGTCCCAAAATCAGAGGAAAAGGAACCTAAGCCAAAATTAATTCTATCCTAAAAGAGTATGGCTGCGGAAAACATGTTGTAAGGAATTGCACTAACTTGCTTTTTAGTTATACATATAGACGAAGGAATTTTCTAGAACAGTTATCAAAATAAAAATGTATTTGAAACTTAATCCAATACTAAATCAAAGGATAAGTGCTTGAGTACGATCAGTATTAAAAAAAGATTTGTAGTTTTTTCCTTGAATTTATAAAAAGTATTTTTTAAAATGATTGAACTTTTAAAACATGCTACAGGATATATACACTATACTTGTGTTGGTAAAAACAAAGAGGAAAAACTGTATTAAAGTTTTCTTAAAATGTGTGAGAAACTTAAACTTTACACATATGTATTTAGTGGTAGTGAACGGAAGGAATTAATAATGAAATGTATATTTTATATCATATTACATAAAGAATATAATTGTACTTAAGAAGAAATCCAGCTTAATAGAATATCTGATATGAATTTATATTAAATTTCAGACCGAATAGACATACAAAATGTGAACATTTAAATAAAAATTATAAATTCACTGTGAAAAAGTCTTAAGTTTGTAAATAATAACTACTGTTTCATAGTCAACATATTTACCATTAATTGTTACACTATTTTAAAGATTATTAAATACTTCCTTATAAACAATATTACCAACTGAACACTTTTTATTGCTGCTCTCTTGACTTTGGCAAATTTTTAAACCTTCCGAAGTAGTTACTCTAGACAAAGCTACATACATCTGTCCATGACTAAATACTGGCCTAGGTAAAAATAGGGTGGAGGAACAACAGGAAAGTGAAAGCGAGGGGAAGATCATAATAGAAGCTGTTATCACACAAGAAGAAAACAGAGATACTGTTTGGTTTTCATATACTTTCTCAGCTGAGGAATTTATAGGAGATGAATCTTCATTAGAAGATGAATTATTATGCTCCTTCATTTCTAGCGGAATAAATATAGGCACATTTCTATCATACATCTACAGTGCCACTATGATTGCAAGAGATGTTATATCATCACCTGATTATGGTCCAAGGAATCTACTTCGTTTTATTTATTGTTTTCACAGTCCCTCGAGATCCTCACTAATTGAAGCATATCTAAATCCAAGGCTCAGTCAGTGAGGAAGAAAACATTCAGCTTAACATAGCAATACAGCAATCTTTAGAAAACGATGTGATCAATTTTATTCCGTCAGCTAAATCTACAATAAGTTCATTGAATGTTGGAATATTTTCAGGATGCACATATGAAACTATTAGTTGTGATTTCCCAATATGTGTTATTTGCTTGGACAGTTTTTTTATTGGATCACAAATAGTGAAACTTGATTGTGGTCATAGATTTGATCATGAATGTATTGTAAAATGGCTTGACACAAGTCATTATTGCGCAATATGTAAATATGAATTGCCTGTATAAATACAATTTAAGTTTATGTGATGAATTTTTCCTTTCTTCTTTGAAGAAGTAACTTCTTCACATATTTTATTTCATCATAATTAAAAATAAACTAATTTAAAGATGTCGTATTGGAAATTAACCTTTAATGAAATTTTAGCACTGATGATAGGTAAGTAACAATAGTTAAACTCATGTAGCAAAACTGAAGACATACCCATTTAGGTGGTAAAATCCAGAAAAACGAAACCTTTTGATTATAATTGAAAAATTCACAATTTGTTTTCAGAAAGACTGAAACATCTGGACGTGTATTCGTATAAATTTTAGCTAACTTGAAAAAGTTAACACTTATGTATGACAGTGAGCATTCAAATTTCATATATTAGAAATATTTTGTGGAAATAAGAAGACAGTGAGCATTCAAATTTTACTAACCATACTTTAGTTCAAGAACAATGGTTATACTAACCAGAATATATGTATGAGTTGTAAATTAATCTTCTACTGAGTCACTAACTTCAAAAAAATGGTTTGATGCAATGATCGCCCAAAACTAATCATACACCACAACATCAGAATCAATCGGTCCCAAAATCAGAGGAAAAGGAACCTAAGCCAAAATTAATTCTATCCTAAAAGAGTATGGCTGCGGAAAACATGTTGTAAGGAATTGCACTAACTTGCTTTTTAGTTATACATATAGACGAAGGAATTTTCTAGAACAGTTATCAAAATAAAAATGTATTTGAAACTTAATCCAATACTAAATCAAAGGATAAGTGCTTGAGTACGATCAGTATTAAAAAAAGATTTGTAGTTTTTTCCTTGAATTTATAAAAAGTATTTTTTAAAATGATTGAACTTTTAAAACATGCTACAGGATATATACACTATACTTGTGTTGGTAAAAACAAAGAGGAAAAACTGTATTAAAGTTTTCTTAAAATGTGTGAGAAACTTAAACTTTACACATATGTATTTAGTGGTAGTGAACGGAAGGAATTAATAATGAAATGTATATTTTATATCATATTACATAAAGAATATAATTGTACTTAAGAAGAAATCCAGCTTAATAGAATATCTGATATGAATTTATATTAAATTTCAGACCGAATAGACATACAAAATGTGAACATTTAAATAAAAATTATAAATTCACTGTGAAAAAGTCTTAAGTTTGTAAATAATAACTACTGTTTCATAGTCAACATATTTACCATTAATTGTTACACTATTTTAAAGATTATTAAATACTTCCTTATAAACAATATTACCAACTGAACACTTTTTATTGCTGCTCTCTTGACTTTGGCAAATTTTTAAACCTTCCGAAGTAGTTACTCTAGACAAAGCTACATACATCTGTCCATGACTAAATACTGGCCTAGGTAAAAATAGGGTGGAGGAACAACAGGAAAGTGAAAGCGAGGGGAAGATCATAATAGAAGCTGTTATCACACAAGAAGAAAACAGAGATACTGTTTGGTTTTCATATACTTTCTCAGCTGAGGAATTTATAGGAGATGAATCTTCATTAGAAGATGAATTATTATGCTCCTTCATTTCTAGCGGAATAAATATAGGCACATTTCTATCATACATCTACAGTGCCACTATGATTGCAAGAGATGTTATATCATCACCTGATTATGGTCCAAGGAATCTACTTCGTTTTATTTATTGTTTTCACAGTCCCTCGAGATCCTCACTAATTGAAGCATATCTAAATCCAAGGCTCAGTCAGTGAGGAAGAAAACATTCAGCTTAACATAGCAATACAGCAATCTTTAGAAAACGATGTGATCAATTTTATTCCGTCAGCTAAATCTACAATAAGTTCATTGAATGTTGGAATATTTTCAGGATGCACATATGAAACTATTAGTTGTGATTTCCCAATATGTGTTATTTGCTTGGACAGTTTTTTTATTGGATCACAAATAGTGAAACTTGATTGTGGTCATAGATTTGATCATGAATGTATTGTAAAATGGCTTGACACAAGTCATTATTGCGCAATATGTAAATATGAATTGCCTGTATAAATACAATTTAAGTTTATGTGATGAATTTTTCCTTTCTTCTTTGAAGAAGTAACTTCTTCACATATTTTATTTCATCATAATTAAAAATAAACTAATTTAAAGATGTCGTATTGGAAATTAAAACATGCTACAAGATATATACATAAAAATCCATTTCTATAGTAGATTCAAATTGCTATACAATTTTATAAGCTTACTCTTACTAAAAAAATTTGACAAATAGAAATAAATAAATAATTTATGACCATTTTTGATAATTATTCTGTAGATTAACTAATATACTATTTTAAATTGATTGGATTTTATTAAAACTAAGCGGTGAAAAGAACAATTTCCAACTAAAATACAGATTACACACATACGTACCCTACTTAAATTTCGGCAGAAGGCTTGTTGCAAAGTTTTTTTATTCTAACCTTACATACTTCTCATGGAACCCGCAGTGTCAAAATCTTCGAATTTTACATTAGGATTCTGAACCACCCAAGGAACAGAAGGGCAACTATCCTTAAGTTGCTCTACATTACAATCTGAGAACAGTACCTTCATCTGATAGTGCAAAAAACCAATAGCACACATTTTTTTTCTTACTGCCGGAGAACAGGATCCTTTACATAGTATCCTTTGCATTTAAATCCAGACGCGTTATGGTAATTGTCATGCTGTTTTCTCCTTCCTGCAGATAATCATTGGAACAATGGCAGTGATCGCCCGCAGCGATCTGTCAAATAGCGCCAGTTATTAAATGATTAAATGACATGTTAAGTAATGCAACACAATTATTTTAAAAAGTACGGTTTGACAGGCGTTTGGTCTTCCAAAAATAAAAGCAGGAAACTTACGGTGGTTTCAAACCGAAAAAGGAATAAGCCTTTTCCTTACAAAGTAAACCGCTCTGTTCCTCAACTGAAGTTAACTGTCTCCCTGTCCCTCCATAACTTCCTCCTCACGTAACAGTCTCCTTCTTCTTCCCCTTCTTCTACTTAAGCAACCTTTTCTCCAACTTCTACCTTTTTTTCTTCTCTTTTCTCCCGTCACAATGACCACCAATAATTCCGATTCTGATCCCAATTTTCACACTCCTCTTACCTCTACTTCTAACGCAATCATCCCTATCTACCCTAATCCAAATCTCCAACTTGATTTATCTCCAAGTTACGACCAGAGCCCTAGAAAGAAACGGACCAGAACCGTTGCATTTCCCTCCAGTTCTTCACCAAAACCCACACCAAAGCCAAAATACCCTAGAAAGCCAGACCCTAATACCCCAAAATCACACGTCCATGTACCGAATGTGGCAAAAGGTTTTGGTCATGGAAAGCTCTCTCTGGTCACATGAGATGTCACCCTGAGCGTCAGTGGCGTGGTATCAACCCTCCTCCTAACCACCGTGGCCCCACCCCGGTTTCATTTTCAAACCAGAACCAGAGATTACCAAATTGGGTCTCCCTTATGACCGAGGAAGATCATGAAGTCGCTTCTTATCTCTTAATGCTGGCTAATTCCACACCATCATCATCAAGTTGTGGTGAACGGTTCGAGTGTGGAGGATGCAAGAAAGTGTTTGGATCACATCAGGCTTTAGGAGGACATAGAGCTAGTAACAAGAACGTTAAAGGGTGCTTCACAATCACGAACGTGGCCGATGATCCTATGACGGTTGCTACTACTCCACTGACTACTCCTAGCTACATGTTTTACATTATCTTTATTTAAAGTTTGTTGTTAGCATTTATGCTCCCCATGGTCTGCAGCTATGCAACCGTATGTGTAAACGAAAGGTATTATCATATACGTTAATAAAATATAACAGTTTTGATCGAATGGTCACGTGTCAATAAATAAGAAAAACGTATGGTTACCTTGTGTAAGGATGTGTCTTTTCTTTTGTAACACTTAGGGACGTGTCTATTCTCCTCAACACTATTATTATTTATTATAGACACCGACATTGTTCAATTATTATATAAAGCCATCTTTTGTTTACCAATCAACTCTACTTTCCTATAACAAATTCCCAAATCATCGAGTACTTAAATTAAATTATCAAAAAAGTAGTTAAGATGAATTTTAATTCAGGTAAAGTCTCGTCCCCTTTGTAAAGTCATTAATCGAATCAAAAAACTTTTTTCTACAATTTTATAAAATGATATCCTAACAATTTTCATAATTTTATAGGGTTACAAGCAAATTCTCTCCAACCTTTGTTTGATTTTAGAGTGGAGGAAACACAAGAAAATGGCTGCGAAGGGAAGATTATAGTAGAAGTTGTTATAAATCAAGAACATATTAGAGAAACCATTGGCTATACATATACTTTCTCGGTAGAAGAATTTATAACAGATGGACCATGTCCACTAAAAGATGATTTATTTTGTTCTTTCCTTTCTGGTGGAATTAATACACTCAGATCTTTATCATATACGAGTCAATTTGCTGTAGGTGAAATTTCCATGCTCTCCTTTCGTTATGACCGATTTGTGAACTTCTGCATTTTGTGTGAAATGATGACACATGATGAGAAGAAATGTCCTTTGTACGTTACAAATGATGCAAACAAAAAAACAGATGATGATATCGCAAGAGGTGTACCTGGTTTTGTCATGAACGACAAGAAGCAAGATTTTACAACTGCATTTACTGGGGCAGGCATGTGTGTGGGATCTTCTAGTGGTGTATGTGTACCCAATTCTTACATACCTCCTATTGATCGTGATAAGATTGCTGAGACATTGCGATATCTGAAAGCAAAACTTGGAAAACCAAAGTTACCTGTGGAACACAAATGGAGTCCAACGGATGCTATTACTCAGCCTGAAGACTGCTATGAAGATGATCATTATAATCCTCTTACAGGTCATTAGAATCTCATTAAGAAGAAGAGTTATGTTAACAATGTTCGACCTTTCTATTTTAGATTTTAACTGCCGGTATCCATCCTAACATTTCATATTACTCCCCAACGTATGCAGAGTGGCCTGTATTTGTGAAAAAAGAACCAGTGTATCATCCTATGGAGCAACGATTTTCCTGATGATCTTAGTGATGAATTTATCGTTAAAAATCCAACCATAGGAGGTGTTTGGGGTGTTAAACGCAAGCGGGAAGAAAATGATGAGGATAATTCTATTGTGGTCCTCTACCCTGGCGGTAAGAAAGAAGCGTGTAAATTTGGTGATTCGAGCAACCAGAGAAGACTCTTTTAATAGAACCAACAATTGTTTCATTCTGCAACCAAAAGAAAAAAACAATTAAGACAATAATGAATTAATTATGTGGTTGATGAGACAAAATAAAAGAGCTTTGTGGTTAATCATTGTGGGTGTACGAGGTTAAGCTTGATTCAATGCAACGTTCTCTTCAAGTTTAATCTACGAATAACATCTACTTCTCCTAAGATAACAACGACTTACAAACAAACCTTTTCATCTAGTAGAAGAAAATTAAGACTAATAATTTCATTGTTCTGTTTAGGATTTTTGGCAATCCATACATGTAAAACTCTTGACAACGTTTCATTTGAACATTTTCTAAAAAGCTGTAACCAAGTAATTTCGCAGAACTATTTTTTATCACCATTTTATTACTATCAAATAGATTAGCGAAAATTTTACTTTCAGAAAAGTATAAACATAGACTATTTATAGATTTGAAAAGCTCTATTTGAAAAGTCACATCTTTCAATCTAAATAGTTGCAATTTTTATTAAATAAGAGACACAATCTTTTAAGTAGTCGCATCTTTTAATAAAGAAGAGACACAACTAATCACATTTTTTAATAAAGAAGAGATACAACCTTTTATAAAAAGACACCTTTGGCGAACAATCACAACTTTTCACAAGATTTGAGATACCTATAAAAACACAAACTCTTTGTAATTAATCAGGATTCCTATTATTAGTAAGACTAATAATTTCATTGTTCTGTTTAGGATTTTAGGCAATCCATACATGTAAAACTCTTGACAACGTTTCATTTGAACATTTTCTAAAAATCTGTAACCGAGTAATTTCGTAGAACTATTTTTTATCACCATTTTATTACTATCAAATAGATTAGCGAAAATTTTACTTTCAGAAAAGTATAAACATAGACTATTTATAGATTTTGAAAAGCTCTCTTTGAAAAGTCACATCTTTCAATCTAAATAGTTGCAATTTTTATTAAAGAAGAGACACAATCTTTTAAGTAGTCGCATCTTTTAATAAAGAAGAGACACAACTAATCACATTTTTTAATAAAGAAGAGATACAACCTTTTATAAAAAGACACATTTGGCGAACAATCACAACTTTTCACAAGATTTGAGATACCTATAAAAACACAAACTCTTTGGAATTAATCAGGATTCCTATTATTAGTAGATATAGCTTTTTAGTTTGTGGTTGAATTAGTTTTTTTTTCTCTTTCATCCTTTCAGCGCTGTTGGTCCCCTCATGTTCCCCCTAGAGCTCCTGATAATTAATTAGTTACAAACATGAAGAGATTTACGTCAGTTATATCAATTCGCTCGTTCTAGCCAGGTTCTGAAGCAAGACTTCCTAGTTTAATTGGTAAAGTTATTCATTATAGGAGGTTTCAGTTGTCAATGAAGCTTTGGTAACTTTATGTCTACGGAGCATAAGGAATTGTTGGTTTTCTTCTAGAATTCTGTAAATATATGAGGTTTTCTTCCACAAACATGTTCATCCGGAAGGAACAAACAAACGAATATCATAAAAGTAATAAAATATTTCGGCTCCTTCCTCCAACTAGTTTAATTGTCTGAGAATATGCAAAAGATTTTAGTAGATGTGAATTTGTTGCATTCAAACCGATATATTCTAGATATGAGATAGTGATGTTTCTTGTCACATAAACCGTTGAGGAGAGCAAATAAAACTTTCTCAGAAGGTCCAAAAAATGTAATGGACCACCCTGGTCGTGGAAAACGTCGAAGAGGCCCAGGGTCATCTTAGTAGTAGGCTGTTAAGACTGTGATCTATTCTGCCTTTTTTCTTGATATGTTTACTAAATGACTAACACTTAAAAGTCAAAAAATTGTATGTCGACTAATGAGTTGACATACATTCTTTTTACTATCAACTAAAAGTCATATTGTTATAACTTTTAAAGAAATTTCAATTTTCCAGCGTTAAAAAATAAATTTCAACAAAAAACAGTAAATAATGCTAAGTTCTAGAATGAAAATGCAATCTGTCTTCGAATAATGCATGTGGCGTTACTTTTTAATGACGAACAAAAAAACATCGTTGAAAAGCTGGTTTTGTGGGGTTCCACTTAGTTCACGTGTTCACACCACAACAGTGGAAACAGATTGAGTAGAGACGAACATTAGTCGACATACATTTTTTTGACTATCAACTAAAAGTTATAACAATAGTCGTATTTAGGGCTGGGCATTTCATCCGTTAAATTTGATTCGATTCGTTATTCGGTTCGATTCGATCCAAAAATTCCGAATATCCGTAAACTTTCGAAGCAAAGCAAATACTAAAAATCAATATCCGTTAAAATCGAAGCAAATCACAAATATTAAAATTTTAGAAAGCGAATATCCGATCCGATCCGACAATATATAAATACATGTATATCTTGATTATATTTTAAAATTTTAAATTTATAAAAGTATATAATTATTATTCTAACATATGATTTGACCAATTATATTCACATTATTACTTATATAAGAGTATTACATAAAAGGAAAAGAGAAAATTTATGATAATTATAATTTTTTTCTTAAGTTTTGTGTTATTATAATTGTTAATTAAGTTTAAATTTTTTTAAAAATATGTAGATTCACTACTTCTTTTAATTTTTATTTTATATATCATGCAAAAAAATATTTTATAAAACAAACTTGTATCGAATTTTTAAGATTATTTGTATTAATCAAAACAGATTAGATATCCGTAAATATTCGCAAATATTTATTTATTTTCCGAATATCCGTTTTTCCGAATGTCCGTATTTTTCCGAAGCAAAGCAAATCGAAAAATTAGATATTCGTGGCATTCGAAGCAAATCACAAATACCTTCGAAAACCCGAATATCCGATCCGTGCCCATGCCTAGTCGTATTGTTATAACTTTTAAAGAAATATCAATTTTCCAGCGTTTAAAAAAAAAATTTCAACAAAAAACAGTAAATATTGCTAAGTTCTAGAATGAAAATGCAATCTGTCAAAAAAAATGCAATCTGTCTTCGAATAACGCATGTTAAAGATTAGATCTGGGTATTTTACCCGGATCCGAGGATCCGAACTGGAACTGTCCGAAAATATCCGATCCGGAACCTATCCAAAAAATTATAGGTACCTATATGTCTTTTTTCTTTAGATCCGTGGATCTCGGGTAGGATCCGGACCCGAACCGAGACCTCATCGGATACCCGAAGTACCTGAAAATTATTTTATATATTAGGTATATTTTTGGTATTTCAGATTTTTTTTTTAAGTTTCGGGTTCGGGTTTTCGGGTATAATTTCAGGTTTCGGGTAAAATTTTAGATTTTCAGAAAATATAATTAGGGTATTCGGGTACCTTTTGAATTTTCGGATCTGATTTTGGGTAAAAGTTTAGGTATTTTTTGCGGTTCTTCGGATATTTTTAGGATTTTTGGGTATTTTTTGAGTTTTCGGATCCAATTAGGGTATTTCGAATCTTTTTTTGGTCCTAAATATCCGAACCGACCCGAATCCGAAATATACCCAAAAATTATGGGTATTGTTTAGGTATTGGAATTATTGATTCGAACCGACCCGGATCCGACAAGACCCGATTTGGAACCGATCCAAAAAATTATAGATACCTATATGGATCTAAATTTTGAAGATCCGATAGATCCAGACCCGACAAGACCCGATCTGAACCCGATTCGAAGACCCGAATGTCCAGGCGAACAAAAAACATCGTTGAAAAGCTGGTCTTTGTGGGGTTCCACATAGTTCACGTGTTAACTGTAAGTATGAATGATCCAATAGCCCAACAACACAAAGGGAAAGCCCACACGACAGATAGGCCCAGGGATCATCAACGGTCATCTTCTCCTAAGTCCGTACCTGCAAGTAAGACAAAGATCTTGGAGCTGAGAAACAAATATGACGCGCTCTTATCTGTTGAAGAAGGACAATGATCCTTTCAAGCTGTCCCTTCTAGCTGTCTCTCTTAGCTGTCTTATTCTAGATTGTTCCTCGTATGACTATAAGAGGATGATGTAAGACGCTTTGTCTCATTAAGCAAAGATAATAAAATTCAGCTCAAATCTCTCTGTTTAACTCTGTTTCTCACATGGTATCAGAGCCATAGAAAACCCTAACAGGTAGCTATGGCTGATCCACCAAACACATTTCCTTTTCCAAGTAATGTCCACATACTCAACTCCACCCTAAAGCTAAACGACACGAACTACCTCTTATGGAAAACCCAGATGGAGTCGCTGCCGTCGAGCCAAAAGTTGGTTGGTTTCGTCAGTGGAGGTGTCACGCCGCCAGAGCCAACATGAACGGTGATTAAAGATGGTGTCGAGACGCCGACCCCGAATCCCTTGTATGAGTCGTGGTTCTGCTCAGATCAGCTTGTCAGATCGTGGCTTTTTGGAACTCTCTCGGAGGAAGTGCTAGGCTACGTCCACAATCTGACAACTTCTCGTGATATCTGGTTGTCTCTTGCGGAAAATTTCAACAAGAGTTCGCTTGCTCGTGAGTACACACTCCGACGAAATCTCTAGCTGCTCACCAACAAAGGCAAGACCTTGGCTGTCTATGCTCGCGAGTTCAAGACTCTGTGTGATTCGCTCAGCTCTATTGGCAAACCCATCGACGAATCAATGAAAATCTTTGGGTATCTCAATGGGTTGGGACGAGAGTTCGATCCTATAACGACAGTGATACAAAGCTCGTTGACCAAGTTTCCGCAGCCGACATTCAATGATGTTGTTTCGGAGGTTCAAGGTTTTGACTCCAAACTGAAGTCTTACGAAGAGAGTGCTGCTGCAGTCTCACCACACCTTGCGTTTGCTTCTCAGACTGCTGATCCAAACCAACACAACCGCAACACAGCTCCAACCTACAACCCAAACTACATAGTTCGTGGGAGATCTTCTTACAGAGGCAGAGGCGGTTATACCACACGAGGAAGAGGCTTTGTTCAGCATCAGTCACAGTCCAATGCCTCTGGAGAGCGTCCTGTCTGTCAGATCTGTGGTCGCATCGGTCATACCGCCCTGAAGTGCCATAACAGATTCAACAACAACTATCAAAGCAACGAAGCTTATGTTGTGGTCCGTGTTGCAGATGAAACGGGGCGAGAGTGGTATCCCTACTCTGGTTCTTCTGTTCAAGTCACCTCTTCTCCACAGAATCTTCACACCTCCCACCCCTACGAAGGCCAAGATGCTGTCATGGTAGGCGATGGGCATACTTACCTGTGACACATGTTGGCTCGGCTGCTATCACCACACATTCAGGTAACATTACTCTCAATGAAGTTATGGTTTGCCCTGACATTAAGAAATCTTTACTCTCTGTCTCAAAGCTCTGTGAGGATTACCCTTGTGGGGTCTTCTTTGATAATACTCATGTCTATGTGATTGATATAGTACACCAGAAGGTGATAGCAAAGGGGTCCCGCAGTAATGGTTTGTACAAGTTGAAGAGTACAGAGCTTCAGGCCTTCTACTGCAGTCGTCAAGTGTCAGCATCTGAGGAGGTTTGGCATCATCGGCTAGCTCATGCAGGCTCTCAAACTCTTCAACAACTTCTTAGCAGCAAGGCCATCTCTTTCAATAAGAACAAAACTCTTCCCATATGTCAGCCATGTCAGATGGGAAAAAGCAGCCGTCTGCAGTTTTTTTCTTCTACTTCTTTTGTCTCAGAACCTCTAGAATGTATCCACTGTGATCTCTGGGGTCCCTCTCCTGTTGTGTCTAACCAGGGGTTTAGATTTTATGTTGTGTTTGTTGATGAATGTTCACGCTTCAGTTGGTTTTATCCGTTGAATAATAAAGCAGAGTTCTTTTCGGTTTTTGTGGGTTTTCAAAGATTAGTCGAGAATCAATACTCCACAAGAATCAAAATGCTTCAGACTGATGGTGGGGGTGAGTTCATCAAAAACCAGATGAGACAGCATCTGATAAATCATGGCATTCAGCACAGGATCTCCTGTCCTTGCACACCCCAACAAAATGGGATAGCCGAACGAAAACATAGGCATCTCATCGAACTCGGGCTGTCTATGATGTTTCAGAGTCATTTACCTCTGAAATACTGGGTGGACGCATTTTATACTGTCTCATATGTATCTAATCTGCTTCCTTCTCCACATCGAGATAACAAGATTCCATCAGAAATTTTACAGCAGAAAGTCCCGGAGTATGGTCATTTGCATGTCTTCGGCTGTGCCTGTTACCCTTGTCTGCGTCCAGTAGCGAGCATAAGTTCGAACCACGCTTCTTCTTGTGTGTCTTCCTTGGATACAGCTCTCAGTATAAGGGCTACCGTTGTCTATATCCGCCTACTGGGAAAGTGTATATCACACGGCACGTTATTTTTGAAGAATCTCTGTTTCCGTTCAAGGAGCAGTACAAGAGTTTGGTTCCTCAATATGCAACGAGTCTCCTCAAAGCTTGGCAACAAGCCACTGCTCCTGCTCCAGTACAAACTCCCAGTGATGTTCAAGTTTCGAGAACTCTTCCTGCTCCGAACGTGGTTCCTCCACCTCCCACTTAACCACCGAACGTTATTGCACAACTTCCAGCTCATGTTCTTCCTGATCACAATGCTCATGAAGAACCTGCAGTTGTTGCGCCTGCTGCACCAGTTGCTGCAGCTCCACAAGTTAACCAGCATCCTATGAGGACACGAGCAAAGTCTGTTATACAGAACACCAGATATGCCTTGTTGACTTCGAGATTGGAAACAAAGAAGCTGAAGAACATCAGAGAAGCGATGGCTCATCCTGACTGGAACCCTGCAGTAACTGACGAGATTGTCAAGATTCATACTCTGCACACTTGGACTCTCGTTCAACAGACACCAGACATGAATATGGTTAGCAGCAGATGGGTCTATACAGACAAAATCACACCAGATGGAAAGAAAAAGCCGAAAGACAGATTGGTTGCAAAAGGATTCCAACAAGAAGAGGGACGAGACTTTCTTGAGACGTTTAGCCCAGTAGTTCGAACAACGACTATAAGGTTAATGCTCAACATTGCTATTGCAAAAGATTGGCAGGTCAAGCAACTTGATGTCTCAAGTGCTTTTCTTCACGGAGAGCTCTCTGAGCATGTCTACATGTATCAACCAGATGGCTTTGTCGATCCACAGAAGCCAGAGTATGTATGTCGTCTCACCAAGGCTCTGTATGGCCTCAAGCAGGCGTCAATGGCCTGGTTCGATACGTTCAGTGGCTTCCTTATCGAGTTCGGTTTCACGTGCAGTAGGTCTGATCCGTCTCTATTCACATATCACAAGCAGAACAAGACCTTGGTCCTCTTTCTCTATATGGATGATATTCTCCTAACAGGAAGTGATGATGATCTCCTACGTGAACTCTTGACTGCGTTGAATCGTCGTTTTGCAATGAAGGATATGGGCAAGCCTAAGTTTTTCCTTGGGATTGAGATGGAGCAGTATACTGAAGGGATCTTTCTTCATCAAAGGGCTTATGCAGAAGATGTTCTTCATCAAGCTGCAATGTCTGATTGTAACCCTATGCCAACCCCTCTGCCTGTCACAATTGAAGACCATCCGTCTGAGTTGTTCTCTGAGCCAACGTATTACAGAAGCTTGGCTGGAAAACTGCAATATTTAACTATCACTAGACCTGATATTCAATACGCTGTGAACCGGGTTTGCCAACGAATGCACAATCCCACGGTGGCTGATTTTGGACTCCTGAAACGCATTTTGAGATACATCAAAGGAACACTCCAGCTTGGTATTCACATCAGAAAGGATAATGGTCTGCAATCGTCAGCCATCGTGACAAAGGATCAAGGGCATCAGAAGGAAACTCGACGCTCTACCACTGGCTTTTGTACTCTCCTTGGTCCTAATCTCATCTCCTGGTCCGCCAAGAGGCAACCTACTGTCTCAAGATCTTCAACAGAGGCAAAGTATCGAGCCCTTGGTTCAACAGCTCAAGAGATTACTTGGCTGTCATTCCTTCTTCGAGACTTTGGTATCACTCAGACTGACCCTACTCTCTTACTCTGTGACAACCTCTCCGCAGAGTATCTAAGTGCTAATCGAGCTCTGCACAACCGTTCTAAACATTTCGATATGGTTTATCACTACATCAGAGAGCAGGTTTCCCTTGGTCTAATCGAAAGCATCACATCCCAGCAGCTCTTCAGATAGCAGACATCTTCACAAAGTCCTTACCTCGGCGTCAGTTTGTTGACTTGAGAAACAAACTTGGTGTTGGTGATCCTCCCACCTCAAGTTTGAGGGGGAATGTAAGTATGAATGATCCAATGGCCCAACAACAAAAAGGGAAAGCCCACACGACATATAGGCCCAGGGATCATCAACGGTCATCTTCTCCCAAGTCCGTACCTGCAAGTAAGACAAAGACCTTGAAGCTGAGAAACAAATATGACGCGCTCTTATCTGTTGAAGAAGGACAATGATCCTTTCCAGCTGTCCCTTCTAGCTATCTCTCTTAGCTGTCTTATTCTAGATTGTTCCTCGTATGACTATAAGAGGATGATGTAAGACGCTTTGTCTCATTAAGCAAAGAAAATAAAATTCAGCTCAAATCTCTCTGTTTAGCTCTGTTTCTCACATTAACACCACAAACAGTGGAAACAGATTGAGTAGAGACGAACAAAAAACATTGTTGAAAAGCTGGTCTTTGTGGGGTTCCACATCGTTCACGTGTTCACACCACCAATAGTGGAAACAAATTTTACGTGTTCACACCACCAATAATGGAAACAAATTGAGAGGAATACACCAGAAAATTCCTCAAAAACGAAACAACATACATCAAAGTAGGGGTGGACAAAATATCCGTAAAATTTGATTCGATCGTTATTCGTTTCGTTTCGATCCGAAAAATCCGAATATCCGTAACTTTACAAATCGAAGCAAATACTAAAATTCAATATCCATCAAATAAGGAGCAAATCAAAACTACTCATTTTTTAGAAAACAGATATCCGATCCGATCCGTAATATACATATGCATATACATGTATATATAAAATTATATATAATTTAATATCTCTATATATATTTTAGTTATGTTATCCACTAAATTAATAATTTGGTCATTAAATTTTTAAAAGTATGTATTTTTAAATATTTTGTAATGAAAATGTTATTCTTTTATACTAAAAAATTCTTTTTTAAAAAAAATATTTTTCAAAAAATGAATTTTTTATTATTTTTTACCGGATCGACGGATCGGATCGGATATCCGATAAAATATACTGATTTTTCCGGATATCCGTAGCAACGAATATCCGGAAGATCACGGATCGGATCGAATCGAAAAATCGAATATTCGTACGGGACGGATCGGATCACGGATATCCTTAAAATTCCGGATATCCGCTCCGTACCCACCCCTACATCAAAGTGTTATGATTTACGAAAACACGAGGTTTATATAAGTAAAACAGTAAGAAAATGAAGTAGAAATACACGATAACGTTAAGTATTATGTATGATGTATCTGAAACTAGAATTGCACGAAATAGTTTTTCAAAGCACCAGAACACTAGTCATATCTCATTTAGGAAAGAAAATGTTTCTTTTTCCTGTCAATTAATTTTGAAGTCTATATATGAGAAAATGACTTAGCCATTTATATGAATGAGCAAATGAAGTAGAAATATACGTTAATCAGTATTCACCGCAACAGAGAATAGTATCAAACGTTTACATTTAGTTTTTGTAAGAGGGTCAGAGGGATCTCTTGCTTACTACCCCTCTCAGTTTCCTTCGTACTCTGAGAACACCCTTATCCAAGTCTCTTGAGGAAGGTTTTTAGAGAAAAAGTAGATTGTGGATCCCACAAAAAGAAAGAAACAGGTTAAAAAGTTGCTGGGGAAGAAATGTTTGGTGAGGATTTTTTGGACTGTTTGCGGGTTCCATCGACACGTGGCGGACCGCAATGGGTTAATTTTTAATTTTTTTTGTTTAAATCAGACAAAAAAAGCAAAAAACCCAAATAGGTTTTTGGGATAAAGATGCTCTGATAGTTTAGCTCTACGATTGGTGTGCGAAAAAGTATTTGGGAGCCGATGGTAACTTCAAATCACATTCTTCCTTTCTTGTAACTCTATTTTGATTTGTGAGCCTGTTAACTCTAAATTAGAGCCACTGTATAGTTACTTCAAACTGTTTATATTTGTGTCCAACATTCTTATTATTATGATCATATAGAGTAGGAGTTACTAGTTATTTTTCTCACGAATGACTAAATTGGAAAAATTAGTCACTTACACTACACTTAAAAACGAAGGGAGATATAAGGGTATTGTACACCATAATATAATTATTTGTTTGGTTACTGCAATTTTTTCTAGAGTTTGAACTAAAACTTTTGCTCTTGTGGTCTGGTCCAGACCTTAACCCGCACAAAGCAAAGATATCTTGGAAGGATGCGTGCAAACCCAAAGAGGAAGGAGGATTTGGCTGAGATATCAACACTAAAATACATATATTCAAATTGATACTAAAATTTTGAAATTATTTAATTCTGCATTTTTAAATTATACAATTTTATTACTAGAATTTTCAAAAAATATATACATTTTTTAAAAAATTATAAGTTTTTAATCGTAAAATCATTAGTCTCTTATATATCTAATTTTTTTATAAATACTGTTTAGTTTTAATTTTTGATAATTACACAATTTTATATCAACTTATTAATTTTATACAAATTGATTTAATATATTTAACCAAAAGAAATAGATAGAGAAATCTATCTAAGGTTATAATTTTAAATATATACATACATTTAAAAATATAATTTAAAATAAACAAAATTATTTGTAATCTTAATTTTATGTTAAATTAAGTTAAATTTATATTAAAATATTGATAAGAAAATAATAAAACCTGCACAGGAAAACATCTAGTTATATCATAACAGCATTGCTTTTATCTTAGCGAATTAACAAACAAAGAAAAGGAAACATGTAAAGTTAAAAAAAAAAAAAAAAAAGAAAGAAAAGGAAACATGTGTTTTGTAGGAAACAGAGAAAAGGAAACACCAAAAGCTGTTTTCTTATAAATAGGTGTCTAAGGGACAACGATCTGCGAAACCCTTCTGTTCATTCAATCGTTCGTGTTATACTATGGGAGAACGCAAAGTCCCAAACAAGTATATTCCGCCAGATTTTGATCCGAGGAAGATACCTCGTCTTCGAATACCGAAGAACCACCAAAAGAAAATTCGATTTATGCTCCCGGTAAGTGTTCGGTGCAACACATGTGGTAGTTACATGTCGAAAGGCACTAAATTCAATTGCCGTGAAGAACAAGTCATTAACGAGATGTACCTAGGGATTAAAATCCACAGGTTTTACATCAAGTGCACCAAGTGCTCGGCAGAGATTACAATCAAAACCGATCCAAAGAACTCGGGTTATGTTGTCGAGTCAGGTGCAATTGGCCCTTATAATGGATACGAGGAGGAGGAGGAGAAGCATGAGGTAGCTGAAAACGCATTGGAGTCGTTAGAGAAGAGAACTATGGTATCCAAAAGAGAGATTGAAGTTATGGCTGCGCTTGATGAGATGAAGTCTATGAAGTCTAGAAGAGCCTCCGTGAGTGTAGACTCCATGCTTGAGGCTTTGAATAGAAGAAAGAAACTAGAAGAAGAAAACGTGGAGGAAGAATTGCTCATTAAGTCGATAAAGTTTGGTAAGCGGACTAGGATTGATGAGGAGAAAAACGACGAGGCGTTGGATGAGAAGAAGAAGAAGCAGCCTAAGAGACGTGTTAAATGTACATCTCCCATTCAAATCTCTTCGGTTCGCATAGTCTCGAAGAAGACTGCAAAGCTAACAAGGGGACTCGAATCTCTGTGTCACAGCTACGGCACAGACAGCGATGAGGAGAAGTAAATCCTTTTTTTTTTTTGATCTAGCTACGTGTTTTTTTTTTGATCAAATCCGGTTTTAAGTTAATGGATTTTGCATAGATATTTTGTTACATTGTCTTTTCTAACAAGTTTTTTTTTTTTTTTTGTGGTTGAAGACTTGAAGTGTATGAGATTGATGCATTCTACATTCTACATTTTAGCTTACTGTAAAGTTTCAGTGATTTTTAGCTGATCCCTATAAACACGGAAAAACCTGATCTTGGTAAAGTTCTGTTTGATCAATCTGTGATTTGGCTAAATAAGAACGTTGTTGAAGTCTTGTATGTTAATGCAGGTAAGTCAAGATAAAGTGCAGAAAATTAAAGATAACTTGTTAACGAGGTTAGTTTTTCTTAGCCCTTCTGGATCATGTCCTTATTTTTTTGTGCAACAGATCATGTCCACAAATCAAATCCAGTAGAAAAGCAAATGTAACCAATTTGCAAACCTGTAAACATGTAAATCATATCCATATAGATTACTGAACTCTTTAGGATAACCTAGATAGACAAGGTCAGTTCATCTAAAAACCTGTAAACCTGTAAATCATATCCATATAGATTACTGAACTCTTTAGGATAACCTAGATAGACTAGGTCAGTTCTATAAAAGCTTGTCTCATGTTGTCTTGTTCTTGAAGATTTGACAGTGGATAAATAATCTTGATGATAACGTGGCGGTTTTGCATATGAGCATTCTAAAGAGCTTTGAGCCTTTGAGTGTAAAGGTTTCAAACTCTGAAAGAAGAATGAATGGTGTAGATTGTAAAACATGTAAGTTGAGATTTGAGTATTTGAGTGTTTCAAGTGATGAAAATTATG
Source organism: Brassica carinata (assembly GCA_016771965.1). Taxonomy (NCBI): domain Eukaryota; kingdom Viridiplantae; phylum Streptophyta; class Magnoliopsida; order Brassicales; family Brassicaceae; genus Brassica; species Brassica carinata. Next base: position 26,698,505 of record CM028688.1, on the reverse strand, counting down.
ATAAGATTACGTTGTGACTTCATGTATATTTATAATTTCTTTCTATTCTCTCTGCTCCTGCTAAGAATTCTTTGGATGGCTTCATGTATTACGACTCCAGAGACAAGCCATATGAGCTGAACAGACAAGAAAGCTGCTAAAACGTCAAGCCGTTTAAACCCGAAAGAGTTTCTCGGATTCGCTTCCCAGCTCAAGACCTTGATGGCCAGCAGAGAGACGCTTAAACCCGACACGTCGGACAGCAAATGCACAGCGTCTGTCATCACCGCGAGGTTATTGGCCTTAAACCTCCGACAATCTGTACGGACATGACGATCAGGTTAAGAAGGATAAGGCTTCTTAGTCTTCTGATCGATTATTCTTGTTCTCTCGACTCGGAAACGCGTTGTTCTTCTCGATGTGGGATCTGAAATAAATTTCTAAGAAAACGAACCTGAGAATCGAAACGAATGTTGTTTTCTTCAGAAATCTTGAGTTTCATGATGTTATCTTATTGTTAGAGATCAAGACATAATAATCCTAAAAAGTTTACAGGCACAAAAGAATGAACAAAAGTAATGAATGATCCAGCAAATATGAAGAGATAAGAAAATGGAATGTAAGAGCATGTTTATTGGTAAAACCCACTTAAGGGTTCTTAATGATTTTTTTAGTATTTAAGTGAAGTTAAGTTACTTTGTTAAGAGATCTTTAATGTTAGTGGTTTATTGGTAGTATCTTAATTAGGGTTCTTAAAAAAACCCCATATTACAAGTAAGCAAAAACTACACACAAACTGTTTCAATATCAAACTGAAATTCACTAACAAACTAATCCAAACACTAGTTTCTGCAAATCATAGCACTAAGCCACTCAAGATGATCCAATGCCAAAGAAACTAAAAGCAACAGAGAAGCATCAGAGATTACTTACCTCTCGTCTACACAACAGACAAAGAATCACCACCTCAAAAAAGAACCCAACCAAAACCTCCACTTATCTTCTTCCTTTCCCTCCTTCACCACCATCCGAGAACTCGAAGCTATACTTGCTAGTCATGTTACGATGCAAAAGCCCCCAGTTCATGATCCCTTTCTCAACAAGCTCAAAGGCATAAACCTCCGTAACACCTTCCTCAGCGGCGTACCACCTCCGCTTCTCAAATGCGCCAACAAACCTTTCAAGAACATCTCGCTATACAGCAGCGCATCTGGAACTAGGCCACCCGGTCTCCGCCACAATCACTGGAGATTCTCGTGTCCATCACGGCCATGGAGCTGATCACAGCGTCGACAATATGCTATCTGCCACAAGCAGATCACCTTCATAACATTGTCCATTCTCTAGTCACAGGAAGTCCCCGCAGGAGTGAAAGTATCAAACTTGACATAATTGTTTAATTTACAAAATGAAATCACCAGAATTGTCTAAAAAACATCACATTCTGTAGACTCAATATATCAAAAGTTAACAACTTTTCAATATCAAATTACTGAATCCAAGCAGTGTTCTTCGGAAATTCTGCTTACCTTAGTACCAGAGACACCGTGAGACCGTTAATCCAATATAAATAGCTTCCAATGAGAACGTCGTGGAGACACGGAGATCTTGTAGATTCTCAGGTCGGCGAGGGAGAGGTGTTCTGCATCGCCTGGAGGAAGAACGGTGAAAACCACCAAGAGAGAGAGATCGATCTCGACACCTTTCCGCTTGCCCAGTAATATCGCGACACGTGGCTGGTAAGGGACGCCCCTTGCTGCACCTAATTAAGCAACCCCCCTTACTTAATTCCGATTTTATCTTTAATTAAGTCCAATTATGCTAACAATCCCTCCTAAGGGACCCAATAAACATGCTCTAAGTACATGATTATCGCACAAACTCTTAATGGGGTTCTTATTTTTATTTTTATTTTTTAATTTTTTTGTCTGAAAAAAATTAAAAAAAAACATGGTATGCGTGTTGGTGGAACTGATTGAAAAATCCTCCAAAGTCGGCTTTTATTTGACAACTTGTGGAACTGTCTTTTACCACTTTGTGGATCCCCCCTTAAGATTCACATAGGAGACCGCGATAAAGATGGTCTAAGAGTATGTAGATGTCTCCAAATCTTGGTAACTGTGTTAAAATTAACTTTAAGGAGAAATTTCACTTTCACCTCATTTTTGATACTATATTATTCATATTTACTTTTATTAAAAAGATTTTCATAAATATAATTTTTATTAAATAGGTAAACGATTTGTTTTACTTTTACTTTATAGATATATAAATATAAAAATTATTTAAATAAATATTAATAAAAAGTTTATTATAAATTTTTATATTCGAATTTTTATAAATTATTTTTTGAAGTTTTTTCATTTTTTCATATTTTCTTTTTGAATTTTGAATTTTGAATTTTTTTTGAACTATTTAAAATTTTTTATTCTAAATTGTAAGTAATTATTTATATATTTATTAAAATCTTAAATCCCACCTTCTAAAACCATTCTCCTTAAATTTAAATTCTAAATCTAGATTAATTAATCTTAAGGTAATAAGTGTTTAATTACCTCTTTAAAGTTACAGATGAATATAATTAATGTAAATATGAAAAATGATATTTGGAATGTGATCGCCATGTGACGGATTAAAATAAATATATGTTTATCTTTATAAGATAAAAGGCTACAAATCTAAATATTTGTGCCTAATAATATTATAATTTCTGGTATATTATATGCTTCGGTATGCCGCCTGCGTACGTGATTTCAGATTTGTAATATTAGGCCTGTTCTTTTCCTAGTCGCAGCGTCAGCGGCATGCGTCAGAAAAATATAAAAGAATTAAAAGTTACACGTCAGCAACAGGTTAAAAGAAAGAGATAAATGACACTAATAATTGACGCAAGTTACTCGTGAACACATGAGTCTAAGACGCTGATAAATACGACGACGATGAAAACACGGAAAAGACGAGTGCGATAGTCGCCGGAAGGAGCTGTATAATGACGCTGTACTTGAATTTCCTTTTTTTTGTTTGTTAATTTGTAGTCGCCACCGTCAACGCAGCGTTAAACAAACGAACATGGCTAAAAGGTGGCGTTCAGGCGAACAAAATTGACAGACTCTTCTTGTTTTAAAAATATGGATTCAAATAATTTTCTTAGATCTAAAAGTCAGTAAAGTCGTGTTGTTTTTTCGTCTTTTGTATCCTCTCACTAAATAATTCGTTCAGTTAGCTTCGTGGAGTTCATCGGAAGCTAGCTACACCGTAGACGAGACGGGAAATCCCGGCATCCTAGGAAACTAGGAGAACCTCACTTTCACGTGGCAATCGTCGAGGGTTGAGAACGGCTTCGATTCCTAATGACTCTAGGCGACTAGCGGATTGTGCGGGTTTAGTGGTAGTGAAGCTAGTTTGTACTAGGATTAAATTGGGGTATTTGGTTCAAAGCGGGTTTGTAACGAACTGATTCTCCGATTAAGCGGGTATTTAATAATATATATATATATATATAAAAAATTCGTTCAGTTTCTATTTGGATATAACTTAGCTACAGTAAAAGAAAGAAGAACGTAATCACAAAAGTATGGTCGAAACATACGGTGAATTTGGAAAAAAATGTTAAGTATTCAGGGTTTTGAAATCTAACATTTCAGATATGCTTGTTTGTATGACTAGATAACATAAATATTTAATTTCCTTTGCGAACAACTAGTAGAATTACAGGACTTAGATTTATGTGAAACATTTGTACGGGACCATCTTTTGGGGCTCCACTTAAAAAAATAATTATGTTACAGAAATGCATATTACTATATATATACATAGGAAATATTAAATAAAGGATAAAATAAAATGGTTCGTAAATCATAACAAATGATAAGTAAAATTATGTTATTATGATCTGACTATGAATACATTTAATATAAATAAAATAAGTTTTCTATGTCATCCAAACTTATAACTACTATTTTTTAAAAAATTAACCATTTGTCAAAAAAATAAGAAGCAATTCATGCTAAAAATTATGATTAAATCGTGGCAAAATATATTTTTGTAAGTTAGCCATAATTTTCTTGTGGTTGTTTTGTAATAATTTCATTGATTTTTAGCTACAAATTTAAATGATTAGTCATGTGTGTATATTTCGTGATTTTTTGTGGCTTTTGGAAAAAGAAAACCTATAATTTTTATTAGTGATTTTACAATAAGCTAAATTTAGAACGTAGAATGCCTGAAATCTCGTAGACTTCAACCGTAAAAATTTATTAAAAGACTTATTAATGTAACAAAATATCTACGCAAAATCTAATTAAAATAGATAGAGCGAAACCGAATCACTTCTCCTCATCGCTGTCCGTGCCATAGTTGTGACACAATGCTTTGAGTCCCCGTGGTAGCTCTGCAGTCTTCTTTGCGACTATGCGAACTGAAGAGATATGAGCGGTAGGTGTACCGCAGACACCTTTCTTAGGCTTCTTTTTCTCATCAAACACTTTATCTTTTTTCTCTTCATCAATCCTAGACTGCTTACCAAATTTTATCGACTTAATAAGAAACTCTTCCTCCACGTTGTCTTCTTCTTGTTCTTTTCTTCTATTCAATGCCTCGAGCATTGTGTCTACGCTCACGGAGGCTCTTCTAGACTTCATAGACTTCATCTCATCAAGCGCAGCCATAACTTCAATCTCTCTTTTGGATACCATAGTTCTCTTCTCTAACGACTCCAATGCGTTTTCAGCTACCTCATTCTCCTCTTCCTCCTCCTCGTATCCATTATAAGGGCCAATTGCACCTGACTCGACAACATAAACTGAGTTCTTTGGATCGGTTTTGATTGTAATCTCTGCCGAGCACTTGGTGCACTTGATGTAAAACCTGTGGATTTTAATCCCTAGGTACATCTCGTTGATGACTTGTTCTTCACGGCAATTGAATTTAGTGCCTTCCGACATGTAATTACCACATGTGTTGCACCGAACACGAACCGGAAGCATAAATCGAATCTTCTTTTGCTGGTTGTCCGGTTTCCGGAGACGAGGTATCTTCTTTGGATCAAAATCCGGCGAATAATACTTGTTTAGGACTTTGCGTTCTCCCATAATATCACACGAACGATTGAATGAACAAAAGGGATTTTTAGTTATTGGATCGCAGTCCCTTAGACACCTATTTATAAGAAAACAGCTTTTCGTATTTCCTTTTCTCTGTTTCCTTTTCTGACCCGTGTTTCCTTTTCTTTGTTTGTGTCGGTTTAAAGTTTAAACACGTAGTTGTAACCAAATTAACTAGAGTTATTCTTGGGTTAACCCTTAGGTTCACCAACCAATAGAATTGAGTTATTTCAAATTTGATATCTTTTAAAAAAGAAAACAAAATCTTGTTAAATTATATTATGTTTTTTAAAAATAAAAATACAAAATAAATAAATAATAATAATCATTAATAAAAACGAAAACAATTCTTTAAAAAAATATATTTAACACTAAACCCTAAACTCTAATTCTAAACCCTAAACACTTGGGTAAATCATAAAAACTAAACCTTAGAATCTAATCCTAAACCCTAAACCTTTGGATAATAATAAACACTAAATTTTTAACACTAAAACACTAAACCTTAAACTCTAATCCTAAACCCTAAACCCTTGGATAAATCATAAACAGTAAACCCTAAACTCTAATCCTAAACCCTAAACCCTTGGATAAACCATAAAATAAAAATACAAAAAAATAAATAAAAATTAGTAAATTTACAAAAAAACAAAAAAAAAATCTTAAAATAAACACTAAACCCTAATCCTAAACCCTAAACCCTTGGGTAAACCATAAACCCTTTGGATAAATATTAAACATTAAATCAAAAATTAAATATTAAACATTAAATCAAAAATATTTTGCAATTATTACTTTATTTATTTATATTTATCTTTTTATTTTAAAAACATAATATAATGTTACAATATTTTTTTAAAAGATTTTTTCGTTTTTTATAAATATTATTTTTTTTTGTATTTTTATTTTAAAAACATAATATAACTTAACAAAATTTTGTTTCTCTTTTTAAAATATATCAAATATGAAATAACACTATCATATTGGTTGGTGAATCTCTAGGTTCACCCTAGGAGGTGAATCCAAGAATAAGTCAATTAACTGAGATAAATACTTCATAAACCAAAAGAATTATTCTGATTTTCATTATCTATATCCAATTTTCGATAAGATAACACAATCAATTTTCAGTAATTGATTGTTATCACATGATTACATTTACCTTCTTTTTTTTTTTTTTTGCTCAGCCTTATCTTGTAGAGATTCTGGTCTTTCATTGTTTATTTGTAATGTGGGAAGCTTAAAGATACTGTCTGTTGTATTTGTATTGTTTGTCACAAACGGGGGTTTTCTAATTAACTAAGTCCAGTGATCCAAAAGCTTTGCCGGGTGAGTAGGTTGCAGAAGCTACTAAAAAGGGTTCAAAGAGAGGGTATGCTTGTATCCCATATATATACTCATTTAATGAATCACCTCCTCTCGAGGAGATTTACCAAATTACATAGTATCAGAGCTAAACTAAAAGTTTAAGCTAAACCAAAAGTTTAAGCTAAACCTAAATCTCGCATTCTTCCTCTTTTTCTTCTTACCTTTCATCATTTCTTTCTTCTCCTGCAACCTGACTTCATGGCTTCTTCAACCATCGTTGCTCCTAGCACTGATAAGCCCTATGGTTGTTGGGATTGCGAAATCCCATGTCCAACTCTATATTATTCCATTAGTATGATATTGTCCACTTTGGGCCTTAAAGACTGGCCCGTATGGATTTACTTTTGGTTTCCTTCCCAAAAGGCCTCATACTATTAGAGTTGGACATCTCTTTATATATTAGACACTCCTTGTCTAATTCTCCAATGTGGGACTTGGATTGTCATCTCTCATTCTCCCCCTCAATTCAAGGACCACACACCTTGTGTCCTTTCCTCCAGCGAATCAGTATCCATCTTGTACCGTTAATCGCAAGGTTACTTTGAGGTGCTTACAAGATGCTCCCTTTCCACAAAGGAACTCCCGGATCTTTAGACTAATATCTGCCACAGACCTCCTCTTCCACCATGAAGGGTCCTGTTCCTACTCGAAGGGTATTTTGGTCTTCTTGCAGATCTTCGTCGAACCAGACTCTGATACCAATTGTTGGGATTGCGAAATCCCATGTCCAACTCTATATTCTCGGATTAGTATGATATTGTCCACTTTGGGCCTAAGAGGCTGGCCCGCATGGATTTACTTTTGGTTTCCTTCCAAAAGACCTCATTCTATTAGAGTTGAACATCTCTTTATATATTAGAAACTCCTTGTCTAATTCTCCAATGTGGGACTTCTTGATTGATGATATCTCCAGGTATATGTGGACTATACTTATGAAGGAGAAGAGTGAGGCTTTCGATCGATTCAAAAGGTTTAAGGAGAGTGTAGAAGCGATGAGGTCGTCCATTAAAACCTTTAGCACCGATAGAGGAGGAGAGTTTACCTCAGCTGAGTTCAATCTGTTACGTGAAGAGAATGGAGTGAAAAGGCATCTCACCGCCTTACACACCTCAGCAAAGCGGTGTTGTGGAGAGGAGAAATCGAACTTTGATGGGAATGACAAGAAGTATGCTGAAGGCAATGAAGATGCCGAACTACTTGTGGGGAGAAGCTGTGCGACATTCAACTTACCTCATCAACAGAGTTCCTACAAACGCCTTGAAGAATCAGACGCCATATGAGTGCCTCACACGCAGGAAACCAAATATCGAGCACTTGAGGATATTTGGTTGTGTAGCTATCTTGCGAAGATATGCGTCACTCATCTAAAGAAGTTGGATGAGAGATCAAAGTGTGTGGTCAATCTTGGAACTGAGCCAGGTTCCAAAGCATATAGACTCTATGATCCAGTCACAGGGACTGTGATGGTGAGTAGAGACGTGATTTTTGAAGAGGAGAAAGCTTGTGATTGGTCGTCTACAACAAACCAAGCGGAATGTGAACCAAGTATGCTTAAGCTTCCACATGAGGGTGAGATAGAAAAAGGTAATGATCAAGGTGATGATCATGAACAGGAAGCTATTGACCAAGATGAGGAAGAAGAAGAAGATACTGATCACAATGATACCCAAGACGGTGAAATGCAACCGTTGGTGACTAGACAAGGCCGAGCCATAACAAAACCAAGATATCTCGATGATTATGTGTTACTTGCAGATCAAGAAAGTGCAATGTTGTTTCTCATAGTAGATGGCGAACCAGAGAACTACTTTGAGGCTAAACACGTAAGAGAATGGGTTGAAGCTATGGTGGCTGAGTTAGAATCTATCACAAGAAACAAGACGTGGGAGCTTGTGGATAGACCGGCTGGTGTGAAACCTATAGGGTTAAAGTGGATCTACAAGATAAAGAAAAGCGGATGGTACAGTGAGCAAGTATAAAGGCGAGACTTGTGGCAAAAGGCTATGTTCAAAGACAAGGAATAGATTTCGATGAAGTGTTTGCACCCGTGGCACGTCTCGAAACTATCAGGCTCTTAATAGCCCTTGCTGCAACCAATAGCTGGGAGATACATCACATGGACGTGAAGACCGCTTTCTTGAATGGAGATCTAAAGGAGTTAGTGTATGTAACTCAACCCGAAGGTTTCGAGAAGAAAGGAGAAGGATCGAGTTTATGTGTTACACAAGGCTTTGTATGGGTTCGCCAGGCACGAGCATGGAATGTGAAACTTCGATCAGGTTCAAGCGAGATGAGATTTGAGAAGTGCGAAGGAACCATAGTGTACATAAGACTGAAGGTGGAGACGTCTTGATCATTGCCATCTACATTGATGATCTATTTGTGACAGGAACTTCTCTTAAGGTGATTAAGCGTTTCAAGGAGGAGATGTCAAAGAAGTTCGAGATGTCAGATCTGGGTAAGCTAACGTATTACCTTGGCATAGAGGTGATTCAAGGAGCAGACGGAATCAGAATAAAGCAAGAAAGGTATGCTCAAGGAATCCTGCATGACACAAAGATGGAGGCGTGTAGCGACTCAAGTTCAATGGAATCGAACTTGAAGATCTCAAAGGCTGAAGATGAACAAGAGATAGATGCTACGGTGCAAGAAGAATCATAGGATGTTTAAGGTATCACGCTTCACCACGACCAGACCTGTGTTACGCGGTGGGCGTTCTTAGCAGATACATGCACAATCGAGAGACTCTCATGGACAAGCCATCAAGCACATACTACGGTATGTCAAAGGAACAACAAACTTGGTCTGTTCTTCAAGAGATGGGTCAAGGAGTGTCGTTGGTTATAGTGACAGCAGTCACAACATTGATCTCGATGATGGGAGGAGCACATCGGGACATGCATTCTATTATGGTTCATCATTGATCACTTGGACATCGCGAAGAAAGCAGACGGTTGCATTGTCATCATGCGAAGCGAGTTCATGGCGACGAAGCAGCGAAGAGCTATATGGATCAAGGATTTGTTGAGTGAGATACTAGGCAAAGAAGACAAGAGGGTCATGCTTAGGATCGACAACAAATCAGCCATTGCTCTAACGAAGAATCCAGTTTTCCATGGAAGGAGTAAGCATGTACTCAAGAAGTATCACTTCATTCGTGAGTGTGTGGAGAATGGGAAAATCGAAGTGGAGCATGTGCCGGGTGTTGAGCAGAAGGCCGACATCCTTACCAAGCCATTAGCAAGGATTAAGTTCAAGCAAATGAGGAGCTTAATTGGAGTTCAAGAAATTGATCTCCCTAATTCAAGTTAGAATTAAGGGGGTGAATGTTGGATAATTCCAAGCTTGTGGAAACTTAACATATTATTAGATGTTTAATATGTTAAGGATAAACACAAAAGGGAAATCTAGAAATAGGAAAAGGAAGTTTTATATTAGATTAGGTTTGTGTTTTCCATATCCCACATGTTAAAGGGAATTGTCTTTCATATAAATATAGACCTAATGGAGAGGTGTTCCATAAGATCTAAGAGAGAAACATTGAGAGCTTTAATTTTGAGTAGTTTCTAAAGCTAATAAGAAAAGTTGTTCTTATAATTATTTGTGTCTCTAGAGATTTGAATGGTATCGCTCAGATCCGGGCTTACATACAGATTCAACTTGATATGAACAAGTGGAACTACGATGTCTGGCAGTGAGCTCTTTGAAACTCACTGCACCAGCGTCGGTGTCCTTGGACACATTGATGGCTCCTCTGCAGGCCCGGCTCATAAATTTGAAGGACCCTGTACAAAATATATATAGTTGACTAATTTATGGATATGTGTAATATTTTAATGTCTTTTCCCAAAAAAGAATACCCTAATTTATAAAGAAAATTTGACAAAATAAATTGGACCTGGTGCTTTTGCTCCGCCAGGCGCCAGCACACGGCTCTGCTCCTCTGCAACGTCCTCCGACAATGATATGCAGTGGAAAGAACGCATTGGACTCGTAAAAGTGTGGATCTATGACATCGTGTCGGAGTAAATCCTTGACACAATCTTCAAGGCCAAAGCCACCGCCCGTGACCTCTAGCTCACGCTAGAGAACCTTTTCAAGATAGCAAGGAGTCTCAGTCCATTCAGTATAACAATCAACTCCGAACTCTCACAATTGGTGACATGGATGTCACCACATACACACACAAGCTCAAGACGCTCTCCGATCTGTTGGCTAACGTTGACTCACCGGTAACTGATCGTGCGCTTGTGATGCATCTACTAATGCCAGTCGCAACTCTGGTCCGGTTTATTGACCGCCAAGTCAAGAACAATTGCCTGTCTATCTCAGTAATGGGGAGTCACAAGCATGGAGCTAGCTCTTTTGCAGTGATGGTTTGCTTCACAAGCATAAATTTCAAATCTTTATGTTGGGTGTAAGGTTGTTTCTTAGTTAGAAGGTTTTTTCACTTAAACAAAAACAAGTTACACATGATGTACAAAAGCTTAATTCTTGAATAAATTTCACATATTATTCAAAAGAATGATTTTAGCTGATCTCATTATAAGCACTGAAAAACCTGGTCTTGGTAAAATAATGTTTGAATCAGTGATTCGGCTAAATACGAACGTTATTGAAGTATTGTATGTTAATTAATGCTGGTGAGTCAAGATAAAAGTGTAGAAAATAAAAGACAAATTTTTAAATGAGGTTAGTTTTTTACCCATCAGGTCATGTCCATAAATCAAATACAGTAGAAAAAGCAAATGCAACCATTGTGCAAACCTGTAAATCAATTATACCTTAGTGATTTACCATCATATAAATTATGTATACTCTTCAGGATAACCTAGATAGACTAGGTCAGTTCTATAAAAGCTTGTCTCATGCTGTCTTGTTTTTGAAGATCTGACAGTGGATAAGTAATGTTGATTATAATGTGGCGGTTTTGCATATGAGCATTCTAAAGAGCTTTGTGTTCAAACTCTGTGAGAAGAATGAACGGTGTAGATTGTAAAGCATTTAATAAGTTGAGACTTGTTTATTTGAGTGTTTTAAGAGATGGACATGTATATTTTGTGACTTCATGTATATTTATAATTTTGTGACTTCATGTATATTTATAATTTCTTTCTTATTCTCTGGTTTGCTACTCTGATTCAACCTGAACCGTTACATGATAAATCCCACAGGTTTCTTACAGAAATTTCTAACATCAGAAACGATATCTTTAGAACTAGCTCCGGTTCGGACAAGACATGGCACGACATAATAATTCTCCCAACTGTTATCTCCCATACATGAAGATCATGAACAATATTAACTCCATTGATATGCTTAAGCCCTCTCTCTAGCTTCTCTAAGTCCATTCCTCGTGGTGCACGCTCAATCAGTATCCCAAATATGTTCTTGAGCATTGGGAGAGTCGCAGCAAGAGCAAAGGCAGAGAACACAAGTGTGCATAACAAATCAAACAAAACCCATTTCCGCTTCACCCAAATGATTCCTCCACCGATCGTTACACCAAGTGACTGAATCATATCCGCCATTGCATGTAGATAAGCTCCTTGTAGGTTGATATTCATCTCCTTTGACGGCGATTTCTCACCTAAACCACTCTTTAAAGGATCAATCTCCTCTTCTTTGTGACAATGTTGATGTTCATGATGATGGTGGTGGTGGCTATGGTTGTGTCCTAACCAAACGACCATATAACCAAGTTCATGAAAAACCCGAAAGCCGAAATTCTAAACATGATTTCACTGCTAACCTCTCTGCTTCTGCTAAGAAGTCTTTGAATGGCTTCATGTATTATGACTCCAAAGACAAGCCATATGAGCTGAACAGACAAGAAAGCTGCTAAAACTTCAAGCCATTTAAACCCAAAAGAGTTTCTCGGATTCGCTTCCCAGCTCGAGATCTTGATCGCCAGCAAAGAGACGCCAAAACCTGCCACGTTAAACAGCAAATGCGCAACGTCTTTCATTACCGCGAGGCTATTGGCCTTAGTCTTCTGATCGATTCTTCTGGTTCTCATTTGGGAAAGACAATGTTCTTGTCTAAATGTAGCGCAAGACAGAGGAATTACTTCCTCTGTTCGTGATGGTGACTCGGTTTCTTCTTCATCGTCATGGTCGGGTTTCGAAATGTGGATTTGTTGCAATTCCATAAGCTGTAAACTAACATTTTGGTCATTCTTGTGATTCTTATGATGTGGGATTTGAAATATTTTCTTTTTTTGAATGAATTTTTAAATTTATTCATGCAAAAACATATTTACATCTGGTGCAACTGATATAGAATCAAAGAATTAATCTAAGAGACCCAAGAGCAAAATTTCAGAGCTTAAGGCTCCATTCTAGTCCCAAACCATGTAACGAGTCCGTCTTGCATTTTGCCTCTTCCTTGGAGAGAGAGCAACCAGATTCGGACCGTTTTATCTACAAACTTTGCAAGTAACTGAGTTTATCTAGCTTGTTCTCCATGACGACGAGCGTTGCGCTCTCTCCACACAGTATGTATAGCTGCTTGGAAAGTGTATCGGACAAGAAATTTTTTTATGGGAGTAAGGCCAGGACTGGTTATGATCGCAATAAGATCTCTCCATTCTGTAGTGAATCTGCTTTGAAGCAAGCCCTCTGCAAGAATCTTCCATATCTGAGCTGTATACCTGCATCTAAAGAAGAGATGCTCGCAGGTTTCTTCCTCTTCATTACAGAGAATGCACGTTGAATTTATCCCAGCATTCCACAGACGCATTCTATCTCCTGTTTGCAGTCTGTTGTGCACAGCAATCCAAGCCAGGAAGGAGTATTTAGGAGTCGAGTGGGTAAACCAGATTCCTTTGCTCCAGTTGCAAGCATGTGGAAGTGGCGAATCTGCTCCCAAGTTTTCTTGGTAGAAAACCTGTGCGCAAAATTTCCTTCAGCCTGAGAATCGAAATGAATGTTGTTTTCTTCAGAAATCATGAGTTTCATGATGTTATCCTATTGTTTTTTTTGGTAAACATGTTATCTTATTGTTAGAGATTAAGATATAATAATCCTAACATTACAAGAAAACGTTTCCATAGCCAAGAAATTTAACGAAGAAAATATATCCTTGTAAATTTATATGGCTTTTACGAGGAAATTCGAGGAAATTCGAGGAAATTCGAGGAAATTCGAGGAAATTCGAGGAAATTCGAGGAAATTCGAGGAAATTCGAGGAAATTCGAGGAAATTCGAGGAAATTCGAGGAAATTCGAGGAAATTCGAGGAAATTCGAGGAAATTCGAGGAAATTCGAGGAAATTCGAGGAAATTCGAGGAAATTCGAGGAAATTCGAGGAAATTCGAGGAAATTCGAGGAAATTCGAGGAAATTCGAGGAAATTCGAGGAAATTCGAGGAAATTCGAGGAAATTCGAGGAAATTCGAGGAAATTCGAGGAAATTCGAGGAAATTCGAGGAAATTCGAGGAAATTCGAGGAAATTCGAGGAAATTCGAGGAAATTCGAGGAAATTCGAGGAAATTCGAGGAAATTCGAGGAAATTCGAGGAAATTCGAGGAAATTCGAGGAAATTCGAGGAAATTCGAGGAAATTCGAGGAAATTCGAGGAAATTCGAGGAAATTCGAGGAAATTCGAGGAAATTCGAGGAAATTCGAGGAAATTCGAGGAAATTCGAGGAAATTCGAGGAAATTCGAGGAAATTCGAGGAAATTCGAGGAAATTCGAGGAAATTCGAGGAAATTCGAGGAAATTCGAGGAAATTCGAGGAAATTCGAGGAAATTCGAGGAAATTCGAGGAAATTCGAGGAAATTCGAGGAAATTCGAGGAAATTCGAGGAAATTCGAGGAAATTCGAGGAAATTCGAGGAAATTCGAGGAAATTCGAGGAAATTCGAGGAAATTCGAGGAAATTCGAGGAAATTCGAGGAAATTCGAGGAAATTCGAGGAAATTCGAGGAAATTCGAGGAAATTCGAGGAAATTCGAGGAAATTCGAGGAAATTCGAGGAAATTCGAGGAAATTCGAGGAAATTCGAGGAAATTCGAGGAAATTCGAGGAAATTCGAGGAAATTCGAGGAAATTCGAGGAAATTCGAGGAAATTCGAGGAAATTCGAGGAAATTCGAGGAAATTCGAGGAAATTCGAGGAAATTCGAGGAAATTCGAGGAAATTCGAGGAAATTCGAGGAAATTCGAGGAAATTCGAGGAAATTCGAGGAAATTCGAGGAAATTCGAGGAAATTCGAGGAAATTCGAGGAAATTCGAGGAAATTCGAGGAAATTCGAGGAAATTCGAGGAAATTCGAGGAAATTCGAGGAAATTCGAGGAAATTCGAGGAAATTCGAGGAAATTCGAGGAAATTCGAGGAAATTCGAGGAAATTCGAGGAAATTCGAGGAAATTCGAGGAAATTCGAGGAAATTCGAGGAAATTCGAGGAAATTCGAGGAAATTCGAGGAAATTCGAGGAAATTCGAGGAAATTCGAGGAAATTCGAGGAAATTCGAGGAAATTCGAGGAAATTCGAGGAAATTCGAGGAAATTCGAGGAAATTCGAGGAAATTCGAGGAAATTCGAGGAAATTCGAGGAAATTCGAGGAAATTCGAGGAAATTCGAGGAAATTCGAGGAAATTCGAGGAAATTCGAGGAAATTCGAGGAAATTCGAGGAAATTCGAGGAAATTCGAGGAAATTCGAGGAAATTCGAGGAAATTCGAGGAAATTCGAGGAAATTCGAGGAAATTCGAGGAAATTCGAGGAAATTCGAGGAAATTCGAGGAAATTCGAGGAAATTTTTCTCGTAAAAGGCGTAACAACCGTCGACTTTACGAAGAAACCTATTTTCCTCGTAAAGTCGGCGTAATATTAGCGTCTATTTTATGAAATCTATTGCGTCTTTTTACGAGGAAATTACGAGTTTACCAACTTTTTAGTTCCAAGCGTGTTTGTAATTTTGGGTAAGTAGTTCAATTTCCTCGTAATTTCCTCTAAATAATGTATTTCCTTGTAATTTCCTTGCAAAATTCACCAACCAAATTCAGCGATTTCTATAAATATGTCGGTGATGGGAAAGAGAAAAATATCCGTGATCGAAATATTTTCGAGTTCGGAGGTAGATGATATGCAGAGATGCTAACTGAAGAGTGAAGAAAGAATTTTTGAAGGATTGGAGACATTTATGTATCAGCGGATTCTACACCGTTCGCGAAGCGGTAGAGGTTCGTTCTTGTTGGATATGCAACAATTCAAAATTGACACCTCGTGAAAATGTTTGGAAGCATTTAATAAGTTGAGACTTGTTTATT
The DNA here is from genome assembly GCA_016771965.1 of Brassica carinata. Classification (NCBI taxonomy): domain Eukaryota; kingdom Viridiplantae; phylum Streptophyta; class Magnoliopsida; order Brassicales; family Brassicaceae; genus Brassica; species Brassica carinata. The sequence goes on along the minus strand of CM028688.1, from coordinate 26,682,780 downwards.
TGAGTGTTTTAAGAGATGGACATGTATATTTTGTGACTTCATGTATATTTATAATTTTGTGACTTCATGTATATTTATAATTTCTTTCTTATTCTCTGGTTTGCTACTCTGATTCAACCTGAACCGTTACATGATAAATCCCACAGGTTTCTTACAGAAATTTCTAACATCAGAAACGATATCTTTAGAACTAGCTGCGGTTCGGACAAGACATGGCACGACATAATAATTCTCCCAACTGTTATCTCCCATACATGAAGATCATGAACAATATTAACTCCATTTATACACTTAAGCCCTCTCTCTAGCTTCTCTAAGTCCATTCCTCGTGGTGCACGCTCAATCAGTATCCCAAATATGTTCTTGAGCATTGGGAGAGTCGCAGCAAGAGCAAAGGCAGAGAACACAAGTGTGCATAACAAATCAAACAAAACCCATTTCCGCTTCACCCAAATGATTCCTCCACCGATCGTTACACCAAGTGACTGAATCATATCCGCCATTGCATGTAGATAAGCTCCTTGTAGGTTGATATTCATCTCCTTTGACGGCGATTTCTCACCTAAACCACTCTTTAAAGGATCAATCTCCTCTTCTTTGTGACAATTTTGATGTTCATGATGATGGTGGTGGTGGCTATGGTTGTGTCCTAACCAAACGACCATATAACCAAGTTCATGAAAACCCCGAAAGCCAAAATTCTAAACATGATTTCATTGCTAACCTCTCTGCTTCTGCTAAGAAGTCTTTGAATGGCTTCATGTATTATGACTCCAAAGACAAGCCATATGACCTGAACAGACAAGAAAGCTGCTAAAACTTCAAGCCATTTAAACCCAAAAGAGTTTCTCGGATTCGCTTCCCAGCTCGAGATCTTGATCGCCAGCAGAGAGACGCCAAAACCTGCCACGTCAAACAGCAAATGCGCAACGTCTTTCATTACCGGGAGGCTATTGGCCTTAGTCTTCTGATCGATTCTTCTCGTTCTCTCGACTGGGAAAGACAATGTTCTTGTCTCGTAAACGCGCAAGACAGAGGAATTACTTCCTCTGTTCGTGATGGTGACTCGGTTTCTTCTTCATCGTCATGGTCGGGTTTCGAAATGTGGATTTGTTGCAATTCCATAAGCTGTAAACTAACATTTTGGTCATTCTTGTGATTCTTATGATGTGGGATTTGAATTTTTTTTTTTTTTGAATGAATGTTAAATTTATTCATGCAAAAAACATATTTACATCTGGTGCAACTGATATAGAATCAAAGAATTAATCTAAGAGACCCAAGAGAAAAATTTCAGAGCTTAAGGCTCCATTCTAGTCCCAAACCATGTGACGAGTCCGTCTTGCATTTTGCCTCTTCCTTGGAGAGAGAGCAACCAGATTCGGACCGTTTTATCTACAAACTTTGCAAGTAACTGAGTTTATCTAGCTTGTTCTCCATGACGACGAGCGTTGCGCTCTCTCCACACAGTATGTATAGCTGCTTGGAAAGTGTATCGGACAAGAATTTTTTTTATGGGAGTAAGGCCAGGACTGGTTATGATCGCAATAAGATCTCTCCATTCTGTAGTGAATCTGCTTTGAAGCAAGCCCTCTGCAAGAATCTTCCATATCTGAGCTGAATACCTGCATCTAAAGAAGAGATGCTCGCAGGTTTCTTCCTCTTCATTATAGAGAATGCACGTTGTATTTATCCCAGCATTCCACAGACGCATTCTATCTCCTGTTTGCAGTCTGTTGTGCACAGCAATCCAAGCCAGGAAGGAGTATTTAGGAGCCGAGTGGGTAAACCAGATTCCTTTGCTCCAGTTGCAAGCATGTGGAAGTGGCAAATCTGCTCCCAAGTTTTCTTGGTAGAAAACCTGTGCGCAAAATTTCCTTCGGCCTGAGAATCGAAATGAATGTTGTTTTCTTCAGAAATCATGAGTTTCATGATGTTATCCTTTTTTTTTTTGGTAAACATGTTATCTTATTGTTAGAGATTAAGATATAATAATCCTAACATTACAAGAAAACGTTTCCCTAGCCAAGAAATTTAACGAAGAAAATATATCCTTGTAAATTTATATGGCTTTTACGAACAACTTACGAGGAAATATATTTTCCTCGTAAAGTCGACGTAAGATGACGAGAATAAGTTTTTCTCGTAAAAAAGACGTAACAACACGTCGACTTTACGAAGAAACCTATTTTCCTCGTAAAGTCGACGTAATATTCGCGTCTATTTTATGAGGAAATCTATTGCATCTTTTTACCGAGGAAATTACGAGTTTACCAACTTTTTAGTTCCAAACGTGTTTTTAATTTTGGGTAAGTAGTTCAATTTCCTTGTAATTTCCTCCTAAATAATGTATTTCCTTGCAAAATTTCACCAACCAAATTCAGCGATTTCCTATAAATATGTCCGGTGATGGGAAAGAGAAAAAATATCCGGTGATGGGAAAGAGAAAAAATATCCGGTGATCGGAATATTTTCGAGTTGCGGAGGTGGATGATATGCACAGAGATGCTAACGGAAGAGTGAAGAAAGAATTTTTTGAAGGACTGGAGACATTTATGTATCAAGCAGATTCTACACCGTTCGCACAGGAAAGCGGTAAGAGGTTCTGTTCTTGTTGGATATGCAACAATTCAAAATTGACACCTCGTGAAAATGTTTGGAAGCATTAAATAAATAGAGGTTTCACGGCACATTACTATATTTGGTTTCAACATAGAGAAGGTTATAGTTGTGAGAATGAAGCTAGTAATAGTAATAGCAATTTTCAGGGTGAACCGGTTGATCATTAGCATAATGAAAATAGTTACCAACAGGAGGAACCGATGGTAGATTATGATAGGGTTCATGACATGGTAACTGGTGCATTCGTAGCTCATGATGAAGTTGAAGAACCTAACATAGATGCAAAAAAGTTTTATGAAATGTTAGATGCTGCGAATCAGCCAATTTATGATGGTTGTAGAGAAGGTCTCTCTAAACTGTCGTTGGCTACTAGAATGATGAACTTAAAACTGATCACAATCTACCTGAAAGGTACATGGATGCATAGGCACACTTGTTTAAAGATTATTTGCCAGAAGACAATGTCTCTTCTGAATTTTATTATGAGATTCAAAACTGGTCTATAGTCTTGGGTTACCTTCGGAGATGATAGACGTTTGCATTAACAACTGCATGATCTACTGGGGAGATGATGAGAAGTTAGAAGAATGTCGATTTTGCAAGAAGCCACGATTCAAACCGCAAGGACGAGGACGTAATAGGGTACCGTACCAAAGAATGTGGTACCTACCAATTACAGACAGATTGAAAAGATTGTACCAATCTGAACAGACTGCTGAAGGGATGAGATGGCATGCCGAGCATACCCAGACGGATAGTGAGATGACTCATCCATCAGATGCTAGAGCCTGGAAACATTTTAACAAAGTGCATCCAGATTTTGTTAAAAATAGCCGGAATGTGTATCTTGGATTATGCACAGATGGATTATGTCCTTTTGGAATGTCAGGGAGACAATATTCATTGTGGCCAGTCTTTCTTACGCCATACAACCTACCACCGGAGATGTGCATGCAACGGGAGTTTCTATTCTTGACCATATTAATACCTGGTCCGAACCATCCAAAAAGGTCTCTAGATATTTTTCTACAACCACTGATAAAAGAGTTGAAAGATTTGTGGTCGACAGGGGTGAGGACGTATGATTGCTTGACGAAGACTACGAGCAATGCTTTTGTGGACCATAAATGACTTTCCTGCTTATGGGATGTTGTCTGGATGGACTATATATGGGAGATTGTCTTGTCCATATTGTAATGGAATGACAGATGCGTTTCAATTGAAGAATGGTACCGTCGATTTCTTCCCGTTTACCATCCGTACCGAAGAAACAATAAATTGTTTAGGCACAAAAGGGTTGTGAGAGACACTCCTCCTCCATATTTAACTGGAGAACAAATTGAAGCGCAAATCGATTACTATGGAGCACACGAAACAGTTCGTGTTGGTGGTAATTGGCATGTTCCCGGTAATATGCCTGATTTTTACGGAGTTCAGCACAACTGACACAAGAAGAGTATATTTTGGGAGTTGCCATATTGGAAAGATTTTTTTTTTTGCGCCACAACCTCGATGTGATGCATATAGAGAAGAATATTTTTGAGAACATCGTGAATACAATATTGAATGTCGGGAAAGACAAAAGACATCAAAAAATCGAGGTTGGACTTACCTGATATTTGCTCAAGAAGCGAGTTACATATAAAAAACAATGGTCAAGTTCCTGTTCCGATATTCAGATTGTCATCATAACAAAAGACGGTGTTGTTCAACTGGATGGAATCAGAAGTGAAGTTTCCCGATGGATATATTTCAAATCTCTCTAGAAGTGTTGAAAAAGTCAAAAGTGCTTTGGGATGAAGAGTCATGATTGTCACGTCTTTATGCAACGACTACGTCCATTTGCATTTGCGGAGCTACTTTCAACAATGTACATGAAGCACTTGCAGGTAACTTATTACATATTAATTTCTTTATTAAAGTATAATATACTCATTTTAAATAATATAACTAATAATATGTTTAATTCTGTGTTTCGAATATACAAGGCATAGGAGCATTTTTCAGAGATCTAAGCACACACTCTTAAAGAGGATATCGTCGAACAACTCCAAGAGACCATTCTCATCCTATTGTGTAACTTAGAGAAGATATTTTCTGTGGCATTTTTTGACGTCATGGAGCATCTAGTTGTCCACCTTTTATATGAGGCGTTGCTTCGTGGACCTGTACATTACGGATGAATGTATCAGTCTGAGCGGGCCATGAAATATTTGAAGGGAAAAGCCAAAATCCCCGCAAAAATTGAAGGTTCTATAATTGCTGGAAGTTTGACGGAAAAAATAAATCACTTCACATCGTACTACTTTGCACCAACAGTACGCACCCGGAAAAGAGTTCAAAAATATGATGATGGTGGTGTCGCGCCAACATATGTGGTTGATAGTGTTCCAGACATCTTTAGGCAAATTGGGCGATTGGGTGGGAAATTAAAAGAGGTTTGGTGGTCAAGTGATGAAGATACCCATAGTACACACACTTATATTCTACTCAATTGCGAGGATTTATTGATGCGTTATTTCGAAAGGTAACATATATGAGAACTTCAAAACACATATATGTATATATTATATAATTTTCAAAATGATTAATTTATAGAAAATGTGATTTTACAGCCTATTTATTACTCAAAATGAAGAAACATTCCCAGGTATATCCACAGATGAGATAAACAAAAGGAAAGATCAACATTTTATTAAGTGGTTGAAGAGTCAGGTATTAACTCAATTTTTATGATGACTATCATCATTCGCCTTTATAATGATTAATTTCAACAGTCTCTTTATTTGTTACAGGTTGATTATGACGATCCAGATTATCCCACATGGTTTCACGAATTAATTCAAGGTCCACTTGCAAAGGTCACCACATCACCGATGTATTTCACACGAGGCTATACTTTTCGTACATATGAGTATGGTAGACGGCGGGCGACAAATAATAATGGAATATGTGTGAAAGGTGAAACGGATTTCTAAGGGATCTTGCAGAAGATTATTGAAGTGGAATTCCCGGGATTATTGAAGCTGAAATGCTTCATCTTCAAATGTGACTGGTTTGACCCCGTCGTCAACAGAGGTGTTCGATTTAACAAATTCGGTGTTGTTGATGTCAATGCTGGACGGAGCTACAACAAATTCGAGCATTTCATATTAGATTCGCAAGCAGACGAAGTTAGCTTCATTCCATACCCTCGGATGAAAGACACCGAAATAAAGTGGTTAGCTGTTATCAAAGTTACACCTCGTGAACGAATAATCAGTGAAGAAGAACCACCTTTGCAAGAAGAATACATTAATGAAGTCGTGGAACCTGAACGGCAAATGGATGACATCATTCTATTTTATCCGCAAAATCGTGATTACGAAGATCTTCCTGACGATACCACTGACAAAGCTGGTGAAGACGAGTTTAATGAAAACGATGATGTTTCTAGTGATGAAGAGAATGTCAATGATGTAACCGAATGATGTTGTATTTTTTTATTAATATGATTGACTTTCAAATTTATGCAAGTGTTTTGTTTGTTTAATTATCAAGATTAAATTAATAATATGATTGATTTAGGAATTCAGGGGTTTAGCAAAATTGATTTAGGGATTGAGGGGTTATATAAGAAGTATAGATTGAAGTTATAAGTTAAGGTATTTAGGGGTTAGGGGTTTGGGGTTTCGGGATTTAGGGATTTAGAAGATAGCCTCGTTATTTCCTCGTGAAATAAAACACGGGTCTGGTTAATTCCTCGTGAGTTAAAAAGACCGACCTGGTTAATTCCTCGTAACATATTTCCTCGTAAAGTCCTCGTGAGTTAAAAAGATGGGTCTGGTTAATTCTTCGTGAGTTAAAAGATGGGTCTGGTTAATTCCTCGTGAGTTAAAAAGACCGACCTGGTTAATTCCTCGTAACATATTTCCTCGTAAAGTCCTCGTGAGTTAAAAAGATGGGTCTGGTTAATTCTTCGTGAGTTAAAAAACGGGCCTGGTTAATTTCTCATAATGTAACGAGGAATTCACGAGGAAAGTGTGAAAACGAACATGACGGGCCTGGTTACTTCCTCGTAACTTTTCGAGGAATTCACGAGGATAGCAAAATCCTATATATACCCGAGGCATTTCATTTCGTCTCTAATTCCTCTCTTTCTCCAAGCAAAGGTAATCCTCTCTACTTCCTCTCTAGTTAGTTTAGGTGGTTAGTTTATGATTAGTAGAATTGATTAGGTGGTTTAGTGTAGGGAATTTAGAATTGATTGGATAGTTTAGTGTAAAGAATTTAGATAAGTTTATGAATTTTTTTTAATTGGTTGATATTAACGTAATTAATTTTTTTTCAAATGGTTAGGAAGACCAGACTTCTACACTACAGGAACTTGTTTGGTGAGCCTGCTGCTTCATCTTCTTCAGCTCCCGGTTCTTCGGATCCGGAAATGGTCCCTGACTCTCAGTCTTCTCCGAGAGTCTCCCAGACGCCTCCTGTTGTTGCTCCACCACCGGTTCCTCCATTCGCGGCACCACCGATTCCTCCTGCTGCTGCACCGGAGATGCCTCCTGCTAATTCGGCCGGAATTCATCCGGATTTGCTAGTCCCCCCTAGTGCTCCGTATGCTTGGTACACCGTGGAGGACCTTCTTTCTCAGCCAGGCAGAGAAGGTTTACCAGTCTTAGAACCCGACCGACCGGACCATACTTTTTGGTACGTTTAAATTTTAATTAGTATTTTTATGCATAAAACAACATTAACTGATTTTATCATTTAAATTTGTTTTTTTTTTCAGGTTTGGGGTAGACGGATGTGTCGCTGGTCCTTAACCGACGCGATCAAATGCTACTTTCCAGAGCTGCATCCAAACTGGAAAATGACGCCAGAAGACGTGGTTCAAAATGTTCGCGGTAAATTATTAGTATTTTTTAAAATTATTAGTACTTTTATTAATTTTTGAACTAATTATTAATCTAATTTTACAGCAAAATGGCATTGGTCCATAGGGGTGAACGAGAAGGTGAAGAAATTCTTTATCGGGAAGGCGAAAGATCGATTGTTGGACACGGTCTCCAACTTGAAGGATGATTGGGTGGTGAAGGGTTACGAGCTATGGAAACCCGCTGAGCTCACTCAGTATGTGTGGGATGGCCTCATCCATTATTGGAAGTTGCCATCGTCCATTGCTGTCTCTAGCAGTTGCTCCGCTTCCCGTATGACGAAGGATGAGCATGGAAACTTGCCGATGCTTCACTCTACCGGCCAGAAACTCCACACTGGTATCCGTCTAGAGATGGTAAGTATTTTAATTCATTTTTTCAAATTAATTATATAAGTATAACTTTTTCCAATATTTTTAGGCCAAAGTGACGGGACAACTCCCGTCTCTTAAGGATCTGTACGAGAGAACCCACAAGAACAAAGCTGGGAAATTTGTAGATCCTAGGTCCGAGCAGATCTACAACGAGGTAGTTGCTTGGATTGAAGACCGACAAACCCATCTGACCAACAAACCCGGTCACATTATCCACACCTGAAGCGGATCAAATTTACGAGGAGGTAAAATTTTTAAATCTTTTTATTATATTATTAATTTAATCTAATTTCTTATTACTAACATAATTTTTAATTTTTAAGGTTGTCACTAAGAAAAATGGACGTATGATGGGGATTGGTTCCGTCAACGATTTTCAAGAGCGACATCATCTTATGGTCAGAGACGGGCTGATGAAGTCACCGAGCTGCATACCGAGTTGCAGACGACACGAGCTGTGTTCACAGTTCATATGAGTGGTATGGATGGATTTATGGAAGTTCTAGCGGCCGGAAATACTCAATTGGAAGCCATGTTGACGCAGATGCAGATACAAAATCCGTTTCCACAGCCATCCCACACAGAAGAGGACGAGGAGGAAGTACATAGAAGGAGTAAAGACCTCTTCGACGAACTGTAGAACAACAACAACAACTCTTAATTTTTTTGTATTATAAATTTAAAATTTTTATATATATGAAATATCTTCGTATTTATTTTTATTATTTACATTTTAATAATTTTGAAAAAAAATTTGAATATATATATATTATAATATAAAAAAATTAAAAATAATGTTAAGCGATACGAGGAAATTAGTTACGTGACCTTTACGAAGAAATAAGTTACATGGCTACTATGAGAAAAACACTCACATGGTTTTTACAAAGAAATGACTTATGTGGTATTTACGAGAAAACCATTTACGTGGCTTTTACGAGAAAACCATTTACGTGATTTTTACGAGAAAACTATTTACATGGATTTTACTAGGAAATCCGTTAAGTGGCTTTTACAAGGAAAATACTGACACTTTTTTACGAGGAAATTTTCTTCGTAAGGTTACGACGAATTTGCTAGGAAATATACATTACGACGAATGTATAACAACAAAACGGTTTTCCTAATAATTTCCTCGTAAAACCTATTTTACGAGGAAATAACCACGAAAACCGTTCTCTTTATAGGTCTGTTTTCTTGTAGTGTAAGAAGGAACAACTTTTACAGGCAAAAAGAATGAACAAAAGTATCGATAATCCAGCAAGTACGGGGAGATTAAGAAATTGGAATGTAAGAGTATATAGATGTCTCCAATTCTGAAAATTGAGCAGCTCTCTCCTCCTCTAGAGAGATAAAACTTTCTCTGTTCTCCTTCATATCATTTCCAGATCTTTGAAAAGGAGTAGAGGGAAAGAGAGAGAGTTCTCCATCTTGTTGGTTTTGTCTTGTTTGAAGTACCTCCGGCAACGTGTGGCTACTGGAGCTGCATGTCCGGTTTAAGTTTCAGTATCGCACCTATCTATTGGTGGATGACTGGCTTTTGATTCTGGGGCCGCACTGTCTTTTCAGTGGTGGTTGCCGGCTATCGTGGTGATGTTGTTGTTTGGTTACCGTGTTTAATATCTAAAGCGCTTGTAGATTGGTCCGCGGGAGTGAACGATCGGTGTGACATTTCTGTTTCGTATGGGTGGCTTGGCTTTGGATGAGATCTCGGCTCTTGCCGATTGAAGCTCTCCGAAGAACAAGCCGATTGAAGCTCTTAATCTCCAATATTTTCGTTGGAGGTTCTTGTTGGTTGGGGTCATGTTCCCGGTGAGTCCCGATGGTCAGTTTGATTTGTGTTTTGGTGAAGTTGGTGGAGGATCGTGTGCCGGAGTGTTTCCAATGGAGTAGCGATTCTGGTAGTGAGGAATCAGCGGTGGAGATAGTGGCGCTTCAGTTTTTATGCGATGCCTCCTTTATGATTTGTGTTCAACACGTGTGGTGGAGAGGTGTCAAGACTGGGTCACTTTGTTTTCTTGGGCTTTTGATTTGTTTGGTCTGGTTTGGTATCTGTTGTTTTATGTTGTATGGGCTTTGTTCTTTGAAGCATGTTATATGTTTATGTTGGCCTTTTAGGCTTTTAATAAAATAAGATGGCAAAAAAAAAGATGTCTCCAAAATCTTGGTAACGATCGTTAAAGTTAACGGAATGTGGAATCTTTAAAGTTGACGGGTGAAAACGCATATATATATATTTTTTTTCTTTAATAGGAGAACGACAAAAGCGACAAATCTAATTATTTGTGCCTAATAATATTATATTTTTGGTATATATTATATGCTTCTTTTATCTGCCGCCTGAGTACGTAATTACAGATTTGTATTATTGTATTACCAAAGATGGCGTTCAGGTGAACAAAATTGACCGACTCTTCTTGTTTCAAAATATGGATTCAAATAATTTTCTTGGATCTAATGCAAAAGACTAAAAGTCAGTAAGGTCGTATTGTTTTTTCGTCTTTTTGTATCATCTCATTAAATAAGTCGTTCAGTTTCTATTTGGATATAACTTAGACCATCTTTATCCCGGTTAACTCTATTTGAGGTTCTTCCTCTTTTTTTTTTTTTTTTCAAATAACCACCCAAAACGTTTCTTCATCAAATAACTTCTTCTTCTTTCTTCTCCTTGGTTCCTACAATTTATGGTCTATCCCCCCTTCAAGAACTCTTCAAGAACCTTAGGATAAGGATGGTCTTAGCTACGGAAATTGCAAAAGAAAGAAGAACGTAATCTCAAAAGAATAGTCGAGTGATATGGTGAATTTGGAAAAATGTTAAATATTCCGGGCTTAAATCTTAACATTTCATCATATGTGTGTTTGTATGACTAGGTAACATAAATATTTATTTCATATGCAAACAAATGGTTTTCTTGGTTCCTGTGAACATACCAGCAGGTAGACCTGGACACGGATCGGATATCTGGTTTTGAAGGTATTTGTGATTTGCTTCGAGTGCCACGGATATCTAATTTTTCGATTTGCTTTGCTTCGGAAAAATACGGATATTCAGAAAAACAGATATTCGGAAAATAAATAAATATTTGCGAATATTTACGAATACTTACAGATATCTAATCTATTTTGATTAATACAAATAACCTTAAAAATTCGATACAAGATTGTTTTATAAAATATTTTTTTTGCATGATATATAAAATAAAAATTAAAAGAAGTAGTGAATCTACATATTTTTTAAATTTTTTAAAACTTAATTAACAAATTAATAATAACACAAAACTTAAGAAAAAATTATAATTATCATAATTTTTTTCTTTTCCTTTTATGTAATACTTTTATATAAGTAATAATGTGAATATAATTTGTCAAATTATATGTTAGAATAATAATTATATGCTTTTATACATTTAAAACTTTAAAATATAATCAAGATATACATGTATTTATATATTCCCGGATCGGATCGGATATTCGCTTTCCAAAATTTTAATATTTGTGATTTGATTTGATTTTAACGGATATTGATTTTTAGTATTTGCTTTGCTTCGAAAGTTTACGGATATTCGGAATTTTCGGATCGAATCGAACCGAATAACGAATCGAATCAAATTTAACGGATAAAATGCCCAGCCTTACCATCAAGAGATTAATCAATTAAGCCTTGACCTGCTAAATATCCTTGGGTTATTCCAAAAAAAAAGGAAAACATTATCAAATATGCATCCTAAAGTAGTTGTATTAATTTTAAATACAAAGTTATTGAAATCATCAGTCCAAATCTAAAAAAGGAGGAAGCCGAGAAAAAAACATTCAGTCCAAGTGGTTCTTCAACATTGAAACAAGAATCTTGTCCTCAAACATCTTGTTGTCTCTAGTGAGTTTGGCTTCTTCATCTGGAAGATCAATGGCCTTCTTTACCTTAAACTCTTTGACCAGACTCAGGTTTTTCATCACCTTAGAAAACGAGTTAGAGGAAACATTGTGTCTTTCTCATAGCCACATAGATCCGCAACTTCTACCCAAAGGTGCTCATGCAAGCTATTACAATATCTTTAGCTTTCTTTGTAGCTTTAACCAACGAAAAATCAGCTTAGCGTTGAAATCTTGAGTTACTTGAAGATGTATATTCTGTATCAGTTCGTAAAGTACTAAAGGAGATAGTACATATGTGAGTCATGAAGATGGAGAATTGGAGTTCGTGTTTTGTGATGTTCGTGGGATTGTTAAGCTTGAAGAAGAATTAATATATTTATTAGGAAGTTTATATTAAAGGTAAATTATATTACTTGGAGAGGAAAAGGCAAGAGAGTTATTCCTTAAGAGGAAAAGGAAAGTTGCTTAAGTTGCTTTTGGGAAAACTTGGAGAGCAAGTTCTGGTTATTTATACAAGGATGACATGCCTCCATGGAGAAAGGTGTCTCTGCTAAAAAGAAGAAAAGTCGAGAGATCATTTTGTGCTGCTTGTGTGATCAAGCCTTTGGTGTCACTGCTCTGCGTTAGTTGATGGGGTAGTGTTGACGTACTTTCAGAGTGTTGGAAGATTGAAACCTAGACTCAGGAGGAGTTTAGCTCGGGGTTGGGTCGATCCTGATAAACAAAAGTCTAGACTCTAGGGTGAGTTTTAGCTTGGGATTGGGGTAATCCTAAAGGATTCTTGTAATAGAAAAGATTGGTGTAAGACTTTCTTGTTCTAGTGAATTTGAAAAGAAAAACTTGTGTCTTTTACTTTGTGCATTTTGTTTCTTTGCTCTCACTGCACTAACAATTGGTATCGAGCCAGGTTACCTAAGTTACTGGTGAGATCTAGAGGGGTGAGGACAGAAACTGGTTCCGGAAGAAGGACATAGTTTTTGATGGAGGTATCAAGAGGGAACGTCTATGACAAGACCACCACGTCTTGATTCATCCAATTATGGATATTGGAAGGTAAGTATGCAAGCTTTTATCAGTGGTCTTGATGAGGATTGTTGGAGTTCTATTGAAGCTGGTTGGAGTCCTCCGGTGATGCTTGAGGATGGGAAGGTTGAAGTTCTTAAGCCAAGATATCAGTGGACTACTGCAGAGAAGAAGGCTTCAAGTTGCAACTCTAAGACCAAGACTGCGATTTTCAATGCTATTGATGCGAGCCATTTCAAGTTAATTTCTCAATATGCTTCAGCTTAAAAGGCGTGGAAGACATTGGAGAATATGTTTAAAGGTACTACTAGTGTCAAGCGTACCAAGCTAGATATGTTAGCATCTAGATTTGAGAATCTGAGGATGGATGAAGAAAACCGTTGCTTTCGGTTCGGTGCTAAGCTGTGTGACATTTCTAATGAATGATTTAGCTTGGAAAGCAGTACAAGGACAAGAAGCTGGTGAAGAAGCTGAAGAGATCATTGATCATTGCCATCAAAGATCTCTACAGTAGAAGAAACTCATAATCTTGATGAGATGGCTTTTGATGAGTTTGTTGGGATTCTTCAGGATTTTAAGGTGAGTAAATCATATGGAGCAAAGGAGAAGCAGAAAGAAGATCCACATGGAATTGCTTACAAGAGTCCATCTTCTGAAGATCCTATGGTGATGTTGTCAAGAAAATTTGCTAACTATCTGAAGCAAAGAGAAGAGAGGATAAAGAATGGAAGAAGAAGTGATTCAGGCAGATCATCATCAAAGGTACGATGCTATGAATGCAATTGATTTGGCCATGTTCGCTAGGAATGTGCGAATTTACTGAAGCTAAAGAAGAAGGATGACGTCTAGGATGAATCTGATACTGATTCAGATGATGGTGAGGAGTTGAAGAACTTGGTGGCATTCACAACTTTGATTCTGGATCAAAGACAAAATCTGCGGCGGGATCTGCATCAGTGTCTGTGTCAGGGTCTTCATGTGGAGGTGATGATGATGCTGGAAGTGATGATGATGATGGAAGCTTTGATCTTGCTGGGGATTATGAAAGGCTGTATGAAAATTGGCTCAAGCAGGTTGAGGCGAACTCAGAGTTGACTATGGAGAAGGTCAAGGTAGAAGCTAAAGTTGCTGAAGCACTTAAGAATGCCTCAGAGAAAGAAGAAGAAGCACGGCAGGCTGATGCTCAACTTGCAGAGACTCAGAAGGGTTTGAAGATGCTGAATGGTGGGACGAAGCAGCTAGATCATCTTCTCAATATTGGAAAAAGTGATCGATGTGGCCTTGGATATCAAGGAGAATGTTCTACAGCTGAAGGTGTTTTTGTATCAGCAGGAAAAACTGAGGTTTTAGCTACGTCTGCTACAAAGCCAGAAGTGAAGGTGTTTGCTGGGAATGCAACAAATGGAAAGTCGACTGCAGTGAACACTGCAAATGATGTGAAGAACGGCTGCTCGCTGCGTACTAATACAACAAGCTCGCGGCGACTTCTCTCAGACAGTTCTGGATTGAAGAGTGCATTTCAACGAAAGTTTTGGCCTGTTTGTCATCACTGTCTTGTTGTTGGACACATTAGGCCAAAGTATTTCAAGTTGTTGAGGGAGAAGAATCAGATGGTGCAAGCTTATGGTATTAGGTATCATGGTCCTATATGTTATTCTTGTGGAGTTCAAGGGCATGTTCGGCGTGGTGTGTCAGGCCTTTCAAGGAGCCAATCATGGAGGATTTGGGCTCATGAATCGTGGTCTAGGAGATTTGATCACTATGGAGATGGTGGAATGTAGATTTGGAGGATATGTATCTTCATATTAGTTTTGACAATGATGTGACTCGTGGGGAGCTTGAAGATGTGGTCTTACTGCAGGGAGATCAGTTCACATGCATAGTCAAAAAGGGGAGATTGAAGATGTATATTCTGTATCAGTTCGTGAAGTACTACAAGAGGTAGTATATGTGTGAGTCATGAAGATGGGCTGAGTTAGTGTTCGTGTTTTCTTATGTTTATGGCTTGTTAAGCTTGAAGAAGAATTAATATATTTATTAGGAAGTTTATATTAAAGGTAAATTATATTACTTGGAGAGGAAAAGGCAAGAGAGTTATTCCTTAAGAGGAAAAGGAAAGTTGCTTAAGTTGCTTTTGGGAAAACTTGGAGAGCAAGTTCTGGTTATTTATACAAGGATGACATGCCTCCATGGAGAAAGGTGTCTCTGCTAAAAAGAAGAAAAGTCGAGAGATCATTTTGTGCTGCTTGTGTGATCAAGCCTTTGGTGTCACTGCTCTGCGTTAGTTGATGGGGTAGTTGTTGGCGTACTTCGAGTGTTGGAAGATTGAAACCTAGACTCAGGAGGAGTTTAGCTCGGGGTTGGGTTGATCCTGATAAACAAAAGTCTAGACTCTAGGGTGAGTTTTAGCTTGGGATTGGGGTAATCCTAAAGGATTCTTGTAATAGAAAAGATTGGTGTAAGACTTTCTTGTTCTAGTGAATTTGAAAAGAAAAACTTGTGTCTTTTACTTTGTGCATTTTGTTTCTTTGCTCTCACTGCACTAACAATTGGTATCAGAGCCAGGTTACCTAAGTTACTGGTGAGATCTAGAGGGGTGAGGACAGAAACTGGTTCCGGAAGAAGGACATAGTTTTTGATGGAGGCGATATCGAGAGCGTCATATGAGACCACCGTCTTGATTCATCCAATTATGGATATTGGAAGGTAAGTATGCAAGCTTTTATCAGTGGTCTTGATGAGGATTGTTGGAGTTCTATTGAAGCTGGTTGGAGTCCTCCGGTGATGCTTGAGGATGGGAAGGTTGAAGTTCTTAAGCCAAGATATCAGTGGACTACTGCAGAGAAGAAGGCTTCAAGTTGCAACTCTAAGACCAAGACTGCGATTTTCAATGCTATTGATGCGAGCCATTTCAAGTTAATTTCTCAATATGCTTCAGCTTAAAAGCGTGGAAGACATTGGAGAATATGTTTAAAGGTACTACTAGTGTCAAGCGTACCAAGCTAGATATGTTAGCATCTAGATTTGAGAATCTGAGGATGGATGAAGAGAAAACCGTTGCTCAGTTCAGTGCTAAGCTGTGTGACATTTCTAATGAATGATTTGCGCTTGGAAAGCAGTACAAGGACAAGAAGCTGGTGAAGAAGCTGAAGAGATCATTGATCATTGCCATCAAAGATCTCTACAGTAGAAGAAACTCATAATCTTGATGAGATGGCTTTTGATGAGTTTGTTGGGATTCTTCAGGATTTTAAGGTGAGTAAATCATATGGAGCAAAGGAGAAGCAGAAAGAAGATCCACATGGAATTGCTTACAAGAGTCCATCTTCTGAAGATCCTATGGTGATGTTGTCAAGAAAATTTGCTAACTATCTGAAGCAAAGAGAAGAGAGGATAAAGAATGGAAGAAGAAGTGATTCAGGCAGATCATCATCAAAGGTACGATGCTATGAATGCAATTGATTTGGCCATGTTCGCTAGGAATGTGCGAATTTACTGAAGCTAAAGAAGAAGGATGACGTCTAGGATGAATCTGAGACTGATTCAGATGATGGTGAGGAGTTGAAGAACTTGGTGGCATTCACAACTTTGATTCTGGATCTAAGACAAAATCTGCGGCGGGATCTGCATCAGCGTCTGTGTCAGGGTCTTCATGTGGAGGTGATGATGATGCTGGAAGTGATGATGATGATGATGGAAGCTTTGATCTTGCTGGGGATTATGAAAGGCTGTATGAAAATTGGCTCAAGCAGGTTGAGGCGAACTCAGAGTTGACTATGGAGAAGGTCAAGGTAGAAGCTAAGTTGCTGAAGCACTTAAGAATGCCTCAGAGAAAGAAGAAGAAGCACGGCAGGCTGATGCTCAACTTGCAGAGACTCAGAAGGGTTTGAAGATGCTGAATGGTGGGACGAAGCAGCTAGATCATCTTCTCAATATTGGAAAAAGTGATCGATGTGGCCTTGGATATCAAGGAGAATGTTCTACAGCTGAAGGTGTTTTTGTATCAGCAGGAAAAACTGAGGTTTTAGCTACGTCTGCTACAAAGCCAGAAGTGAAGGTGTTTGCTGGGAATGCAACAAATGGAAAGACTGCAGTGAACACTGCAAATGATGTGAAGAACGCGGCTGCTACGCGTACTGTTACAACAACTGCTACGGCGACTGCTCTAGAGACAGTTTCTGGATTGAAGAGTGCATTTCAACGAAAGTTTTGGCCTGTTTTTCATCACTGTCTTGTTGTTGGACACATTAGGCCAAAGTATTTCAAGTTGTTGAGGGAGAAGAATCAGATGGTGCAAGCTTATGGTATTAGGTATCATGGTCCTATATGTTATTCTTGTGGAGTTCAAGGGCATGTTCGACGTGACTGTGTCAGGCCTTTCAAGGAGCCAATCATGGAGGATTTGGGCTCATGAATACGTGGTCTAGGAGATTTGATCACTATGGAGATGGTGGAATGTAGATTTGGAGGATATGTATCTTCATATTAGTTTTTGACAATGATGTGACTCGTAGGGAGCTTGAAGATGTGGTCTTCTGTCTAGGGGAGATCAGTTCACATGCATAGTCAAAAAGGGGGAGATTGAAGATGTATATTCTGTATCAGTTCGTGAAGTACTACAAGAGGTAGTATATGTGTGAGTCATGAAGATGGGCTGAGTTAGTGTTCGTGTTTTCTTATGTTTATGGCTTGTTAAGCTCGCAGAAGAAGTAATATTTTTACTGGGAAGTTTACATTAAAAGTAAATAATATTACTTGGAGAGGAAAAGGTGAAAGGTGCTCAAATTATCCTAGGAGCAACTTTACTCTCTCAAATAAGAGGCTCAGTTGTAGTACTTAGGGATCGAATCCACAAGGAGCTAGGGAACCAAATAGATCTAATCAGAGTGATTAAGCTAGGTTGATTATGAATAAACTTAAATATCAGGTTTTGAGCAAGGTAGTTACTCGATTGGTTTAATTGAGGTTTAAACAATAAATAGAAAGTAGCTAGACTTAGGGTTTCTTTTCAGGTAATCAGGATTATAATCCTATAGATGTGTAACAGTTGTTTGCATGATATTATAGAGCTCAACTTCATAAGAACAAATCGATCAGCTTTCGTCTTCTAGATTCGTCTATTGACTAGATCTAACGATCTTACCAATCGGCTTGATTAATTAGAAAGTGTCGATTGATTATCCTAGAGGAATATCGATCGATACACCTTTTGCACCGTCGATCGATTATTCTATAGGAATATCGATCGACGCGCTCTAGCAAGCTTTGAGTTCAGGTTGAATGAATGCTCACTAAGGGTTCTTAGATCAGATTTCGATTTTCTCTAGCAATCCTAGCTCAATTAGGATAGTTTCAAGATAAGGTTAAGTAGTAACTTATATTCTAGGTCAAGGTTCTAGTTAGCTAATCAAGAACACAAGCATTAAGGTATAACCTATTGCTGAATGATGAATATCACAACTTAGCAATCTATAGTTGGGGCTAATCCCTCATAACCTATTTGAACCTTAAATCTAACAATAGAACTACTGAGACATGGCTAAGCTATTCATAACAACAAGGTATAAAGAAAACTACATAGATAGATAAATAGATAATAATGGAGTTCCAATCACAAATCTCCCTGGATCTTCTCTCCAACTCTAGAAATCCCTAAAACCTTTATCTGTGTAAAACAATAGAATAGAAAAGCTCTCTGTCTCTTGAACACTTAAGAAAACTATAAATATTAGGTTAAAAATTCGTCAGGGGCAATCTTGTAATTTGGTGAAGTCTTGGGATTTAAGTCGGCTATCTTCTGCTCGATTCACCGTCGATCGATGTCACATGATGTGCATCAATTGATTATTATATTCAATCGTAGACTTTTCTTCGATATCGATCGATGACACAGAGTGTGCATCAATCGATTATTGACTCTGAATGTCGACCTCCAGTCTGGTTTGATGGTCAACTCGGGTGAAATCTCTTTTATGCTCCAAAATGCTCCAAAAACAACACTTTGTTCCAAAATACTCCTGAACCTGAAAACATACCAAATAAACTCCAAAACATAATAATTATATCTTAAAACACCTATATACCATGGGTAAAAGTGGGTCAAATCCATGATGTATCAAAAGGTAAGAGAGTTATTACTTAAGAGAAAAAGGAAAGTTGCTTAAGTTGTTTTGGAAGAACTTGGGAAGCAAGTTCTGGTTATTTGTACAAAGAGGACGTGCCTCATGGAGAAAGGTGTCTTTGCTAAAAAAAAGTCGAGAGATCGTTTTGTGTTGCTTGTGTGATCAAGCCTTTGGTTTCATTGCTCTGCATTAGTTGCTGGCGTAGTTGTTGGCGTACTTCCAGAGTGTTGGAAGATTGAAGCCTAAACTTCGGGGAGTTTAGCTCGGGGTTAGGTTGATCCTGATAAACAAAAGTTTAGATTCTAGAGTGAGTTTTAGCTTGAGATTGGGATAATCCTAAAGAATTATTGTAATAAAAAATTGGTGTAAGACTTTTTTGTTCTAATGAATTCGAAAAAAAAAATTTGTATCTTTTACTTTCTAAATTTTATTTCTCTGCTCTCACTATCTCACTGTACTAACCTTACTCAGTATAGGTGTCTAGGAAATCACATGTTTCATTACATTCCATTGGGAGAGATTTAATATCTTTAACAGCTAAATTATATGTTTTGAACTTCGTTCGAGAGAAATATACGAACCTACGGAATACAAAAACTCAATAATTATTCAGAAAAAGAAGAATAATAAATTTCTCTAAGAAGTCTTCTCGAAGGTATTACTGCTGAGTGACTGATTCAGGTTTGTCTTTTAACTTAATATATACTACATCATATTTTCTTACCCATTTGTTCTGATTTTGTTTAAGGTTTTGCTATCTTTATTTTTATTCTGTAGAATGTTTAGGCATGCCGTAATAGAGGAGCTAGCCAGATTTTGAGCTAGAATCTCATATATGGTTTGTTAGGATATCTATCCGAAAATTGAAATTCATAAACAAATAATATGTTATGATCATAAATACATGTCATGTAAAATTTAAAAATCAGAACATTAAAATATTAATTTGCATTTTTTGTCATTTCCCATTTAGCTAATTTCTCTCTAAATTTTCTTTACTTAATTCATTTAAAAAAAAATTCTTGATTTTTTTCAACTCTCTGAAACGTCATTACCTACGTAATTTTGATTTACTTAGCATCTATATATTTTGTGGCATCTTTGGTCATTGCTATCACATCAAACAAAATATGGATAAAAGATGGAGTCTTCAAGGGATGACTGCTCTTGTAACTGGTGGAGCCAGCGGAATTGGGTTCGTGTTTCTCCTCTACTCTTCTGCTTTTATATATTATTTTGCTAAATTTATTTGATTTTGACTGTTTTAGGCATGCCATAGTAGAGGAGCTAGCCAGTTTTGGAGCTAGAATCCATATATGCGACATATCTGAAATACTGCTTAATCAAAGTTTAAATGAATGGGAAAAGAAAGGGTTTCAAGTTAGTGGTTCAATCTGTGATGTATCCTCTCGTCCCGAGAGAGAAACACTTATGCAAACCGTCTCAACGATGTTCGATGGCAAGCTCAACATTCTTGTAAGCTAATCTTAATTTAAAGAAACTAAGCATATATTTTTTAAGTAACAATAGCTATTAGGTAGTGATATATATATCGTATGATTTTTATTATTCCTTTTGGTCAACATAGGTGAACAACGTTGGCGGACTTCGCACAAAGCCAACAACAGAATATCTAGCTGACGATTTCTCGTTCCATATTTCAACAAACTTAGAATCTGCTTATCATCTTAGCCAACTTTCACATCCTCTTCTAAAAGCTTCTGGATTTGGAAGCATTGTCTTTATTTCTTCCGTTGCAGGGGTTGTATCGGTGCAAGGTGGATCTATCTATTGTTTAACCAAAGGTACATCGACTGGCTCATAAGTAGAGGGGCCCGATAGTATTATGGATTCATATATTTTTCCTTATGTAAATTTCTAACTTTATAAATTTGCTTAGGAACATTTTCTATAACCTGTTAATTTTCAATGATGTTTGGTAAAGAAATGAAACATATATTTTATGAATTTGATGTTAAGATACGATGGTGAGTTGGTTAGATTGACACATATATCTTTTTCTTTGTGTGTATGTTTAGGAGCTATAGATCAACTAGCACGAAATTTGGCGTGTGAATGGGCACGAGACGACATAAGAACCAACGCGGTTGCTCCTAATTTTATCCAGACTGCTATGGCTCAACCTGTAATGAGTGAAAATCTCTCCAGATTTTTTTCTTCTTCTTTCCCCAAATTATCTCATGCACTTCTCATTCTCTTATTATTATTATTATTATTATTATTATTATTATTATTATTATTATTATTATTATTATTATTATTATTATTATTATTATTATTATTATTATTATTATTATTATTATTATTATTATTATTATTATTATTATTATTATTATTATTATTATTATTATTTCCGTTTTGAAAATATCAGCTTCTCGGAGATGCCGGCTACAAGAAGAGTTTGCTAAGTAGAACTCCACTTGGTCGCACTGGAGAGCCAAAAGAGGTTGCATCACTTGTGGCTTTTCTGTGTCTACCTGCAGCCTCATATATTACTGGTCAAACCATTTGTGTTGATGGAGGTCTCACTGTCAATGGTTTGTCCTATCAGCGACAGGCTTGAGCCAAGACTTGTCTGTGTCTTACTATCAAGAACGTCACACTATATAGATTAAAGTTCAAGTCTTAATACTTTTGCTATGCAAATAAGAGAAAGTGATCCCTCTAGCTTTGTATGGAATCGATCACTCTTTTTTCTTTGTTTCCTTTCCTGTAACAAGTTTAGTTACTTCTACTAAAAGTCACACGATGGAAGAATGAAAGACCAACTATTACTAAAATAACCAAAAGAGTGGTGGTCTCTGGCCAATGCTCATTTGCTAAGAGAGTGGCGACTTGATTTTTTTGACTCAGATTTGGGTAGTTCTCTAAAGCAGGCTGCAGGCATCGGGGATTCAAATATCCATTTGGATTTTAAATCGGGACTTTAGATTCTTGAGTTTTGCCTTATACAGGCGGTCCAACTTTTAGATGCTGGTTTTAACTAGGCATGGGACTTTTATCCGGGATCCGGATTCGATCCGAGTTCTGATCCGGATCCATCCCGAAAATCTGGATAATAAAATGTTGAATCCGTCAAAACTGAATCCGGATCCGGATATCTTGATTTTTCAGTCCGGATATCCGGATCCGTAATTTTTATTAATAATTATTTTTAAAATAGTAATATCTATATATAAAAATTAATTTTATTTATTATATTTTCATTTTATAAATAATATATATAACTTTTATATAAAATTTGTAATAGCATACATAAAAATAATTATAAACATTATATACATTTTTTATTTTTAAATTATCGTTAATATTTTATAAATTTTAATAATATTTTCTATTTATTTAAGGTTCCAAATCCGGATCCAGATATCCGCCGGATATTATAATTTTTAGAAGGATATCCGATATCCGGATATCCGAGAACCCCGAATCCGGATAAGAATAGTAAAATCATGGATCCGCCAGATCCGGATACCTCGAAATTTCGGATACCCGATCCATCCCACCCCTAGTTTTAACATGTCTTTTAGTATTTTATCTAATATCATACATATATATTTAAAATACAAAAAGTCCATTTAAAACTTCATAAAGTATCCAACTGCATTAAATAGATAACTTGATGAAGTTAACCAATGTTAGTCAATATTAAAAATCATTTCTTGATATAAACCTCCATCTTTTTTTTTTTTGACAACAACCTCCTTTTTTTAAAATTATACTATTTGACAGTATACTCACTCAATATTTATTAATAAAACTTCCAAAATGCTATTTTTTTTACAAATATTCATATTATCAGAAAATCACATATGAAGTTTACATAGAAACAATTATATAAGAAAATTAATATGAAAAATATATAAAAATATATGAATTTTTTAATAAAAATATGTTTTCTCGTGACATATGTCCCTGTCCTATGGGCCAATTCTGCTCATAATAACCCCATATGAATATTAGATAGGATTGGATTGGGTTCTTAATAATAATTCGGATTCATGTAGATTATATAACTCTATGTAAAACCCATTTTTGATCTACACGCATTTCAAGTTTGATAATAATACTTCGTATTAAGGCATTTTACATACTGTGTTCTGAATAATTATAAATAATAGGTGATGCCAGCTCAAATGCGCGGATTTATTTTATTTTTATGATTTTAAAAAAATATTAAAATCTTATCAACAGAACATAATAGATATGAAAATAGTCATCTACCAAAATAAATAAAAATTAAATACAAACTTAGTATTCAACAAATTAATTGTAGACTTAGTTTTTAACATATATATGCAATATACAATATTACAAGTTAGTTGACAAAAAAAGAAAAAAAAATACATATTATAAGTTCAGTTTTGGGGTTATGCAGCCACGAAACAGACTTCTTTCTCTCCTCTCTTGTATCTAGTTTTTTTTACTTCATTAAGATAAATCATTTCTAAAATTTGGGAACAATACACGAAAGATCGTGTTTAATGGTGATACAGCAAAACCAGAAATCAAAAGAGATCATGATAGACAAAACATAAAACGGTTCTGGACAGGAGAATACAGAGTGAAGGGAAGATGACTAGAGAAATAGAGGCTTCATCCCCAACGAACACAGACCGTAAAGCAAAGCAGATGTCCCCGCCACTTCTCTAAAGCCGGCGTGTTTGTGACCAACCTTTTGATCCGTAAACGGTTAACCGTCAGAGATCCACCGTCTTTAGAACAGTCCAGGGGCCTCAAACGCCGATACCAATCAAGGACCGATTTTCAAACCCTAACT
This sequence comes from Brassica carinata, assembly GCA_016771965.1. Classification (NCBI taxonomy): domain Eukaryota; kingdom Viridiplantae; phylum Streptophyta; class Magnoliopsida; order Brassicales; family Brassicaceae; genus Brassica; species Brassica carinata. The sequence continues at coordinate 26,659,047 of CM028688.1, read as the reverse complement.
CTACAGATTACAAGCGCTTTGCCGTAACTCAGGTCTCAGAATCCGCGCACATCACATGTTCAATCTGGTCAAGAGGAACACCAATTCGAAGAGGGAGAGTAGTGATGTGCCCTGGGATAGCGCACCGAGCAAAACAAACATGCATAGCTTGATCATGGGAAGCAATAATGATATATGTTCATTGTTTGACTCATATCTTCCAAAACACGAGGATTCTACGCATGAAATCACTTGGAAAATGTGCTCAACTCAATTACAGAACTCCTCGAAGAAGAATTATATCAAACGAAGTTCAGATGTGGAAGTTATGCCATTTACAAATCAGGTGATCTTCAGTTCTCGCGAATTCAGACATGGCGCATTCAATGAAGGGTCTTCCTTGATCAATCTTCCTCAAAATCGCCATCATTGACCAGTCTTCATCAGATTCCACACCTTTGACTCATTTATCATGTTCTAGTCAAAATATTCTTTTTCTATGCATTGTTTTTACACAAAGATATTTATTATCTTTTATCCTTTCATCTCCTTGTAATCCTATAAAACCAGTTTAAGTTTGAGTTTATTTTCGATTCTTCTTTTTTTCTGAGTGAAAGAGAGAGAGTTCTTTAACTAGTTCATTGTTGTGAACCGGCTTGTTGATTTGGTTGTCAGCCAATTCATCTTTTTGTGTTGTTTGGTGGTTAGCCAACACACTACATCCGTTCTTAGGTGGTCAGCCTTAGATCGTGGTTATATCAGGAGCCATTCCGCATCTCTTGACGATCCCTTCAATCCATTTCAGTTCCAGAAGTGTCATTTGTCTCCACGGATCATATCCAACACCAAGCTAAAGTGATCCTCCAATTCAGGGCTCTTCATTTGGTATCGAGCCACTTTGGCTGGTTTGTTTTTATCTTTTCATCTTCTCATCTTTCATTTCTAAATACTTCTTCTTCTTTCTATCTTAAATCCAGGCCACCTTCTTACCTAGGCCATAAAAAAAAAAAAAAACGAAAAAAAGAAGATTTTTTTTTAAAATGATTTTTGGCTACGTGGTGGAAGAGTAATCCTGCTGGCTGAAGAGAAATCCAGCCTTGGGGTGGTTAAGTGGATTTTACAAAATTTGCCTTATCCTATGAACCAGTGAAAAGAACTCCGAGTGATCACCTAAAAATCGTGAGCTAAACACTTTGATAGTGTGAGGGATTTTTATTTGCTAACTCTTTTGTTAAGTGTTTTTCAGGATGTTTGGACTTCTCAAGAAATCAAATGGGGCTTCAAAACCACAACAAGAAGTTTATTATCCTTTCAAAACCGTGTTTGAAAAAAAGCAATTGATTTTTGAAGATAAGAAACAGTTTACTTCTAATGGGTGTGATTTTGTGCAGAAACAAAGAAACCAGAGGAAGAGACAAAAAAGGTTAGATGATGACGAGAAGAAAGTCAGAAATGGTGATCGTCCCTTCACCAAAGCCAAGAGAAGCAACTATGATATGCTTGATCCAAACGAGCTTCAAACTTATGCTAGTTTGTACAAGATGTTGCATAAGGCAAATTTTGCTATTCAGCAACTCAAAAAGAAGGGAAACACCAACACTTCCTCTGCACCAAAACAGCATGATCTAAAGTGATGTAATTTTTCTTCTCTCTCAAATTCGATTTGAAAAATAATGTGCTTTCTTTTGATAAAAGCAAAGATGTGAAAACAACAAGAAAAGTTCATTCCACCAGGTGCTTCAAATGCCATAGGATCGGTCATTAGGCTAACAAGTGCCAAAACCATAAACCGTTGGTGACTTTAGAGAATGACAATGTTGAAACCAGCAAGAAAAAGAAGAATTTTTAGTCTCATTGCCAATTTTCGATGACTACACACATGAGCCAATGGCAGGTTTGAATCTTGTGAACATAAAAACTTATTTTCTTCAGAATCTGAATCAATTCCTGATGAATTTTGTTTGCAATTAACCGTTTTACAACCAGAGAATCCAAATAGTTTTAAATTAATTTCTCAGTTTGAAAAGGATTCTTGAAAACGTTTTGAACAAGGATGAATTTTCTGGTCATTTGAAAGCTCTTGATATTGGTGCATATGACATTGGTCTTGGAAGCTTTGTGTCAATGCAGGAAGGGCCAGATGAAGAACAAACCAGTGGTCATCAAGCAAACCAATAAAGATCTTCTTCCATTCAAAAACCGGACCAAACTCAAGGTGAACAATGTTCTGATTATGATTCCTTTGCTTATACTCCTTTTCCTTTTAATGTTTCAGATTTGGGGAAAAATCTTTTTGAAGAGGGAGGGACAGATCTGCCCTGGGATAGCGCACCGAGCAAAACAAACATGCATGGCTTGATCATGGGAAGCAGTAATGATATATGTTCATTGTTTGACTCATATCTTCCAAACCACGAGGCTTATAAGCATGAAATCACTTAGAAAATATGCTCAATCAATTACAGAGCTCCTCAAAGAAGAATAAGATCAAACGAAGTTTAGATGTGGGAGTTATGCCATTTACAAAACAAGTGATCTTCGGTTCTCGCGAATTCAGATATGGCGCATTCAATGAAGGGTCTTGCTTGACCAATCTTCCTCAAAATCGCCATCTTTGACCAGTCTTCATCAGATTCCACACCTTTGACTCATTTATCATGTTCTAGTCAAATATTTCTTTTTCTATTCATTGTTTTTACACAATATTTATTATCTTTTATCCTTTCATCTCCTTGTAATCCTATTAATATGAACTGAATTCATTCAATAAAATCAGGTTAAGTTTGAGTTTATTTTCGATTCTTTTTTTTCGAGTGAGAGAGAGTTCTTTAGCTAGTTCACTGGTGTGAACTGGCTTGTTGATTTGGTGGTCAGTCAATTCATCTTTGTGTGTTGTTTGGTGGTTAGCCAACGCACTACATCCATTCTTAGGTGGTCAGCCTTAGATCGTGGGTATATCAGGAGCCATTTCGCATCTCTTGACGATTCTTTCAATCTATTTCAGTTCCAGAAGTGCCATTTGCCTTCTCGGATCATATCCAACACCCAGCTAAAGTGATCCTCCAATTCAGGGATCCGAGAACTGCTATCCCCAAAAGCTCTATCATTGCTGGAACTGCCTCACAATAGTTGGTACAAGCCTCCAACCTCGATAACTGACTTGCGACTTTGGAAAACCGCAACGCCGTCCACAAGCAGTGAGCCGGCCATCAATACTGATGAGCCACCAGAGTCACAAGCTTTCCTATAGATCCAGCGCGCTAGAAATCTCGCCGACGACGGAGAAGGAGAGACACGCCACCACTCAGCACAAAAACTGTTCAAAATTAAACTATTTTTCTATTTCAAATCACTTACTCTTCCTGAGAGTGATATATAGGAAGAGGTTGGCTAAATAAACGTTCAAAATTAATTGGTGTTGCTTTGAAAACTGTTGATTTATATTCCTACAATAGTATTTAAAAAGAATCTTTAATGTTTCGAAAACACTTTGACTAAATTGAAGAACTCGATAAAATTAGTTGGTAAAAATATAAACTCACAATTTTTTTAGATGATGTATAAGTTAGGGGGTTGATTAGGCATCATCCCCCTCTGAAATACCACTGAATTATTATATTATAGATATGAGGTATTTTAGGCGTTCAATACTCAATTTTTTTATTATATCCGTAAGAATTCGAATCAAAATTGGATAATGCATGATATTCAAACTTCTCACAAGATTCGTTGAGTATTTTCATAAATCGAATCAGATATGAGTTCAGCTTTTTCATTTTGGATTGAATTTGAATGTAAAAAATAAATTTAAAAAATAATAATTATATTAAAATATTAAAATTATTCGAGATATTTCTTTCACCATTGAACACTAACTGAATACTTTTAAAAGATTGCGTGACAAGCAACAACGAGAGAAATGGAAGATATGCTTCCAACAACGGACGATCACTTAAGCTCCATCGCCTTCTCCAATTCACAGCTTTGACATTATTGAAGAAGGCAAGTTAATCCTTGGTGGAAGCTTTAGATCCTTCCATCCCTCCTCTTCATCCATTCTCTTGAAGTACTGGTCTACCATGTTATCCGTCACCTGCTCCAGTCGTCGTGGCTCCCACTGTCATTCAATATTTATGACATTATATCAACAATATGAGATAGCCACAAATAATAAATGGAGAGTTTGTGTTAAACCTTTGGTTTTCTATCTTTGTCTATCACTACGGCTCTGCAACCCTGGATGATTAAGACACGGTGTTTTAATGACCTCTACAATAAAGACAGTTTCAGAACGAAGATATACAATCAGGAAAGCAGACAGAACCTCCACCAAATCTTTGCTTAGTTCGCCCTTCATCACATGACACACCATTCTATACTCACGGATAAGACACTGTCCCACCCCAGAAACCGTCCTTCTCTTATCTGAAATTTTATAAAGTCAGCCCTATCCCATTGTTGCATGTGACACATTTTGAGGAACTAACCGATCTAAGAGTGATTTTAAGGCTTGCTGGTGAAGCCTTCTTCAAAGCTCGAATGGTAGCTAAGATCCATTCATCTGGCTCCTGAATGGCCTCTCTCTCCTAAACAACACATGTGATGATATGACGCCAGATTGCATTGTCAAAGAGTACCTCAGTAAACTGAGGAATGCATGCAAGTAAACTTTTCCTATGTATTAATTAATGAAAAACTTACAAGTGTAGATATTATGTCTTCCACTGTTCTTCTCGAGATGCACCTGTCGATAACATCTAACCTGCATATAGAAATAATAACAAAAAAAAAAGCAGCTAACAAAACTATTTTCATCGAAGATGTAACCAAGACATTGTTTCTACTGAAGAAAGATTGAGAGATAAAACGGTTGACAAGTTTGAAACATGTCAAAACATGTAAATGCAATCATGAGCAAATATAGAGAAATTGTTTTAAAAAATATAGAGAAAATTGTTTAGCTCTTTACCTAGAATCCTTATATCCAGCAAATTAAACTTAAATACAAGGAAAAAGAGTAAATGATATAAGATAATGTACACATGCCTGTGGTAAGCACTATGCTGTTTCAGGAGGGATGCTGAGTGTATGCATTGAGAATTGTTGAGGAAAAGGTAACTGGATCACTTGAACCAAGTCTGCAAAGATCTGCTTCTAGTGCATTCAACCTCTGTGACAAGGAGTAACCTTACAAGTTAAGATACTTGGAGCAAATAGTGCCTAATAATAATCTAAAATATAATGGCATGTCAAGGAAATAGACATTAGGTTTGACAGACATCAAGTTTGGTTTTCAACATACATAAATTAAACAATCAACATAGCCATCAAGCCGAAGACTACACATAGATATACAGCAAGAAATGGCGGACCCGTACCCGTATATTGTGTTTTGATAGCGTCTTATTATAACTAAAAAGAGATTATCGCTAGTTGATAAAGCTATATATTGGGGTAAATAGTCCAAAATTGACCATCTATGCTACTAATTCTTCAAACAAAAAAAGGTAGAAGTTGTTTTTATATCTGTTTACATAATTATGCTACCAAGTTTCTACATACAATATTTACGTACACGTTTCTGTTGTGCTACAAAATTTTTCATCATGTGTCATAATCTCTTCGTTCAAAAAAAAAAAAAAAAAATGGTAATCTCGTTTTTAACATCATGGCTTCATTTCAAAGTGCCATAGTCCATTAGTTGTCAAGTTCCCCACAATTGGAAACACTAAAGACGTAAGCAATAATAAAGGTTCATACCGTTGAAGGCACAAAATGAGTTGCAAGACCACAGGCAAGCATTTCGGCGCCATCTAACCTAGCTCCTGTGAGGCCAACATACTCTCCTAAACGAAGAAGACATGACGGATGAGAAAAGGAGATAGGCTCAATATTTTGTCTACATGCAAAGACATGAATTTTGTTACCAAAAAAGCCAGGAAGCCTTGACAAGAAGTATGAGGCACCTACATCCGGAAAGAGCCCCAGTTCTGTCTCAGGCATGGCAAAAACCTTTGAAATAAAAAACTCAAAAGATATGAACATATTCACAGCTCGCTCTATACAGAAGTAACCATGAACATGTCTAAGAAAACTATACCGTCTTCTCAGTTGCAATACGAAATCGACCATGGATGGAGATACCAGCTCCGCCTCCCATGACAATACCATTCATAATTGAAATCTATAAATTGAAAACAGTATGGAAAACATGAATAGTTCACTAAAAGGCTCTTGATATCCGCACCTGGATCATAATCCATGAATCAACTATTCCGTACTTGTAGATAAAAGATAACAATATAAAAATAACAATATAATTACATACAAATATTATTACAAAATGAAACCTAAAAGAAACTGTCAAAATAGCCTATAAAATCTTCACTTAAATTCCTAAACATTTTATATCATACTTTGAAACATTTATCATGGGAATTCTACAAAAATGATCCAACTTTTTCGATAAAATTTTATATGATATATGCTTTAGTTTTTTTTAGCTTTAGTTATATAATAAATTAGGTGTTTCTCTGCAAATCGCAGACCTAATAAGTTTTGAAAAAATATTTATTACATTAATCTTTATTTAATTAGTTTTATTCAATTTTTAAAAATATAAAGTAATCATTTATAATTGAGATTTATTTAGTTTATTAAAATTTTAATATACAACCCCCCCACATATTTTAAATAATTAAAATTTATTTTGTTTTTCTGAAATAATAATTGTTATACATCTTTTTATTGTTGTATTATAATGATCAATAGATATATTACATTTTTGATAATTTATGTCATCTTTTTCTCTTTATAGTGACTATATATTTAAACAATCAACTGGTAAACAATATAAATGATATTATTTAAAATTAATGATATAATTATTTAAAGCAATAGTATATATTTTAATTTTTTTCTATAAGTAGATAAATCTTTCTGGATATTAAACATCAGTAGTTTATATAGAATTTTATTTGAAGAATAAAAATACTATAAAACTATTTACATATGTTTATCTATATTTTATTTTATTTTATATCTTAAACATGAATTATAATATCAAATATATATTATATTTAAAAATCATAAACATGAACGATATACAAAATAAATATTTTTCGTTATTTTGTTATTAATTTTTAATTTTTAAGTTTATAATAAATCACATCTAATATTTAAATTCTTTTCAGTATGTTTTATAATTAAGGTAATGACTATATATTTAAACAATCAACTGGTAAACAATATAAATGATATTATTTAAAATTAATGATATAATTATTTAAAGCAATAGTATATATTTTAATTTTTTTCTATAAGTAGATAAATCTTTCTGGATATTAAACATCAGTAGTTTATATAGAATTTTATTTGAAGAATAAAAATACTATAAAACTATTTACATATGTTTATCTATATTTTATTTTATATCTTAAACATGAATTATAATATCAAATATATATTATATTTAAAAATCATAAACATGAACGATATACAAAATAAATATTTTTCGTTATTTTGTTATTAATTTTTAATTTTTAAGTTTATAATAAATCACATCTAATATTTAAATTCTTTTCAGTATGTTTTATAATTAAGGTAATGACTATATATTTAAACAATCAACTGGTAAACAATATAAATGATATTATTTAAAATTAATGATATAATTATTTAAAGCAATAGTATATATTTTAATTTTTTTCTATAAGTAGATAAATCTTTCTGGATATTAAACATCAGTAGTTTATATAGAATTTTATTTGAAGAATAAAAATACTATAAAACTATTTACATATGTTTATCTATATTTTATTTTATATCTTAAACATGAATTATAATATCAAATATATATTATATTTAAAAATCATAAACATGAACGATATACAAAATAAATATTTTTCGTTATTTTGTTATTAATTTTTAATTTTTAAGTTTATAATAAATCACATCTAATATTTAAATTCTTTTCAGTATGTTTTATAATTAAGGTAATGACTATATATTTAAACAATCAACTGGTAAACAATATAAATGATATTATTTAAAATTAATGATATAATTATTTAAAGCAATAGTATATATTTTAATTTTTTTCTATAAGTAGATAAATCTTTCTGGATATTAAACATCAGTAGTTTATATAGAATTTTATTTGAAGAATAAAAATACTATAAAACTATTTACATATGTTTATCTATATTTTATTTTATATCTTAAACATGAATTATAATATCAAATATATATTATATTTAAAAATCATAAACATGAACGATATACAAAATAAATATTTTTCGTTATTTTGTTATTAATTTTTTATTTTTAATTCTCATTTGAAACATTTATCATGGGAATTCTACAAAAATGATCCAACTTTTTGATAAAATTTTATATGATATATGCTTTAGTTTTTAGCTTTAGTTATATAATAAATTAGGTGTTTCTCTGCAATCACCGTTGAAGGCACAAAATGAGTTGCAAGACCACAGGCAAGCATTTCGGCGCCATCTAACCTAGCTCCTGTGAGGCCAACATACTCTCCTAAACGAAGAAGACATGACGGATGAGAAAAGGGGATAGGCTCAATATTTTGTCTACATGCAAAGACATGAATTTTGTTACCAAAAAGCCAGGAAGCCTTGACAAGAAGTATGAGGCACCTACATCCGGAAAGAGCCCCAGTTCTGTCTCAGGCATGGCAAAACCTTTGAAATAAAAACTCAAAAGATATGAACATATTCACAGCTCGCTCTATACAGAAGTAACCATGAACATGTCTAAGAAAACTAGGTAGCGGGTTCTTTTCTCGTGAGAATAATACTCGCTAAATCCATCTCAGGTATGAAAGAAGAAGCAGTTTCTTATGATCGTTGGAATTTTCTTGCTATCCCGGAGGAAAAAATTCTAAGTCAAAAGGCAAAAGTGCACTGGCTTGGTGTTGGAGATGGTAATAATAAGCAGTTCCACGGGCTGCTAAAGTTCGAGAGGTTCGAACTCAATCCGTGAGATCCAAAGACCAGATGGTACAGTGGCTAATACCCAAGACGAATCAAAGCAGAGGCAGTGAGTCACTTCACGAAGCTATCACTAAAACCTGAGAATTTTACAGGCACCACCGAGGAAGAACTCAGCCTATTAGACTTTGAGTGCGATAGATTGATATGAGAATGGACAGAGAAGTATCAGCTGACGATTAAAAGTTCTGTTTGCTATGGCTGCAAACAAGTCACCAGGCCCGATGGTTTTATGAATTTACAAATCTGCGGGCCTATTATTGGCAATGATTTTACAGTGGCTGTGCGTCTTTCTTTCTCCAATGGCTTTCTTCCCAAAGGCATCAACTCTACCATCTTAGCACTTATCCCCAAAAGGATGAAGCTACGAGAATGGGAGATTATAGACCTATCTCCTGCTGCAACGTCTTATACAAGGTTCTCTCCAAAATATTAGCAAACAGGCTGAAAAAGGTGCTTCCGAAGTTTATATCCCCAAACCAATCAGCTTTTGTCAAGGATCGCCTTCTCATGGAACGTTTTACTTGCTTCCGAGCTGGTGAAAAGTTACCACAAGTTTCCACCATATCCTCTCAAGCAGCGGTGAAGATCGATATATCAAAGGCTTTGATCAGTTCAGGGCTTTCTTACTATCTATCCTTTCTAATTAAACTCCCGGAAAAATTCATTCTCCGGGTAAAGAAGTGCATTGAACTAGCCTCCTTCTCGTTCAGATTAATTGTCATTCTAGGAAAAAATTTTGTTTCAAAATAAGTGTCGTTTTAATTTCAAACCAAAATTTATTAATAAGATTCTCTAGTATATTTTTCTATTGGTTAAAATATGGTTAGGTGTATAGGTAATTGTGTTTTATCTTAGGAATATATAAAAATCACATGTTTTATTAATATGTGTGCATAAGTCTAAAACGATAATTAAAATGAAACGGAATGAGTAATATATGGGGATGCTTATTATATGTATTAGTATATATATGTATTTGGAATTACCATATACTATATTTGAACCCAACATCAATTTTTTCAACCTCAACATACCTGAATTTTGCTATATGTGGCCATGACATAGTTGAGCGTGTATTGATCTGAGAAGAAACCAGCACCGAGTCTCCATTTGCCTAGTCCTCGAAAATAGAAAAGAATGCTTAGAAGCTGAAAGTAAGCAGGAAAAGAAAGATGGGAGGGTGCTATATACCTTGTACGATGTCACGAATAACAGGTCGAACATCGCCACCAGCACAAAATGCTTTTCCCTGACCCTGTGACAGAGTTATTGCAATAGCTCAGCTTGTGCAAACTGGAAGAGATAAGGGTAAAGATTACCTTTAGGATGACGAGTTTCACTCTAGGGTCCTCCTCAAATGCGAGGAACAGCTGCAGCAACCGAGTGATCTAGAAAGATTGATTTAAGCCACATTAATATGTAAAACTAGTGCATGAATGGGAGGAAGAAATTAACAGCAAGGAAAAATTCAATACCATGTTCCAACACAGAGCATTCATCTGCTTTGGTCTGTTTAGTGTCAAGATTCTAACAGTAGATTTATCTTCCACTAAAACCTGTTAATAAATTGATTTAGCAAGAGAAGAGAAGAATTGATCTTCGTAGATGCGTAGTAAACAAGAGAAAAGAGACCTGAGAGTGTGAGGCCATCTCGACTGCTGTTGTCATCTTTTTTCGGCTTTCTTTCACATTAGTTGATGGGATGACCGACCCTCTAAATTATTTTGATTTTCTATCGAGGACTTACATCGAAATAAGTCTATATATATATATATATATATATGTATTTGGAATTACCATATACTATATTTGAACCCAACATCAATTTTTTCAACCTCAACATACCTGAATTTTGCTATATGTGGCCATGACATAGTTGAGCGTGTATTGATCTGAGAAGAAACCAGCACCGAGTCTCCATTTGCCTAGTCCTCGAAAATAGAAAAGAATGCTTAGAAGCTGAAAGTAAGCAGGAAAAGAAAGATGGGAGGTGCTATATACCTTGTACGATGTCACGAATAACAGGTCGAACATCGCCACCAGCACAAAATGCTTTTCCTGACCCTGTGACAGAGTTATTGCAATAGCTCAGCTTGTGCAAACTGGAAGAGATAAGGGTAGAGATTACCTTTAGGATGACGAGTTTCACTCTAGGGTCCTCCTCAAATGCGAGGAACAGCTGCAGCAACCGAGTGATCTAGAGAAGATTGATTTAAGCCACATTAATATGTAAAACTAGTGCATGAATGGGAGGAAGAAATTAACAGCAAGGGAAAAATTCAATACCATGTTCAAACACAGAGCGTTCATCTGCTTTGGTCTGTTTAGTGTCAAGGTTCTAACAATAGATTTATCTTCCACTAAAACCTGTTAATAAATTGATTTAGCAAGAGAATTGATCTTCGTAGATGCGTAGTAAACAAGAGAAAAGAGACCTGAGAGTGTGAGGCCATCTCGACTGCTGTTGTCATCTTTTTTCGGCTTTCTTTCACATTAGTTGATGGGATGACCGGACCCTCTAAATTATTTTGATTTTCTATGCGAGGGACTTACATCGAAATAAGTCTATATATATATGTATTTGGAATTACCATATACTATATTTGAACCCAACATCAATTTTTTCAACCTCAACATACCTGAATTTTGCTATATGTGGCCATGACATAGTTGAGCGTGTATTGATCTGAGAAGAAACCAGCACCGAGTCTCCATTTGCCTAGTCCTCGAAAATAGAAAAGAATGCTTAGAAGCTGAAAGTAAGCAGGAAAAGAAAGATGGGAGGGTGCTATATACCTTGTACGATGTCACGAATAACAGGTCGAACATCGCCACCAGCACAAAATGCTTTTCTCTGACCCTGTGACAGAGTTATTGCAATAGCTCAGCTTGTGCAAACTGGAAGAGATAAGGGTAGAGATTACCTTTAGGATGACGAGTTTCACTCTAGGGTCCTCCTCAAATGCGAGGAACAGTTGCAGAAACCGAGTGATCTAGAGAAGATTGATTTAAGCCACATTAATATGTAAAACTAGTGCATGAATGGGAGGAAGAAATTAACAGCAAGGGAAAAATTCAATACCATGTTCAAACACAGAGCGTTCATCTGCTTTGGTCTGTTTAGTGTCAAGGTTCTAACAATAGATTTATCTTCCACTAAAACCTGTTAATAAATTGATTTAGCAAGAAGAGAAGAATTGATCTTCGTAGATGCGTAGTAAACAAGAGAAAAGAGACCTGAGAGTGTGAGGCCATCTCGACTGCTGTTGTCATCTTTTTCTCTTTATAGTGACTATATATTTAAACAATCAACTGGTAAACAATATAAATGATATTATTTAAAATTAATGATATAATTATTTAAAGCAATAGTATATATTTTAATTTTTTTCTAGAAGTAGATAAATCTTTCTGGATATTAAACATCAGTAGTTTATATAGAATTTTATTTGAAGAATAAAAATACTATAAAACTATTTACATATGTTTATCTATATTTTATTTTATATCTTAAACATGAATTATAATATCAAATATATATTATATTTAAAAATCATAAACATGAGCGATATACAAAATAAATATTTTTCGTTATTTTGTTATTAATTTTTTAATTTTTTAAGTTTATAATAAATCACATCTAATATTTAAATTCTTTTCAGATGTTTTATAATTAAGGTAATGACTATATATTTATTACCTTATTTTTTATTTTTAATTCTCATTTGAAACATTTAAGCAAATTAATATTTTTCGTTATTTTGTTATTAATTTTTTATTTTATAATTCTCATTTGAAACATTTAAGCAAATTAATATTTTTCGTTATTTTGTTATTAATTTTTTATTTTATAATTCTCATTTGAAACATTTAAGCAAATTAATATTTTTCGTTTTTGTTATTAATTTTTTAATTTTTTAAGTTTATAATAAATCACATCTAATATTTAAATTCTTTTCATTATGTTTTATAATTAAGGTAATGACTATATATTTAAACAATCAACTGGTAAACAATATAAATGATATTATTTAAAATTAATGATATAATTATTTAAAGCAATAGTATATATTTTAATTTTTTTCTAGAAGTAGATAAATCTTTCTGGATATTAAACATCAGTAGTTTATATAGAATTTTATTTGAAGAATAAAAATACTATAAAACTATTTACATATGTTTATCTATATTTTATTTTATTTTATATCTTAAACATGAATTATAATATCAAATATATATTATATTAAAAAATCATAAACATGAACGATATACAAAATAAATATTTTTCGTTATTTTGTTATTAATTTTTTTATTTATAATTCTCATTTGAAACATTTAAGCAAATTAATATTTTTCGTTTTTTGTTATTAATTTTTTAATTTTGTAAGTTTATAATAAATCACATCTAATATTTAAATTCTTTCGTATGTTTTATAATTAAGGTAATGACTATATATTTATTACCTTATTTTTTTATTTTTATAACTGAATTATGTCATCATTAATATTATGCTATGTCATAATTACGAAAGAACCATATCATATATTTTGTTAGCCATGTCATCATTTTTTTCTTAGATTAATTGTAGTGATGACAAATGTACAAATCACTTGGTAAATACTCCTTCCGTTTCAGATTAATTGTCATTCTAGGAAAAAATGTTCGTTTCAAAATAAATGTCGTTTTCGAATTTCAAAGCAAAATTTATTAATAAGATTCTCTAGTATATTTTTCTATTGGTTAAAATATGGTTAGGTGTATAGGTAATTGTGTTTTATCTTAGGAATATATAAAAATCACATGTTGTATTAATATGTGTGCATAAGTATAAAACGATAATTAAAATGAAACGGAATGAGTAATATATAGGGGATGCTTATTATATGTATTAGTACATATATATCTATATATATATGTATTTGGAATTACCCATATACTATATTTGAACCCAACATCAATTTTTTCAACCTCAACATACCTGAATTTTGCCTAGTCCTCGAAAATAGAAAAGAATGCTTAGAAGCTGAAAGTAAGCAGGAAAAGAAAGATGGGAGGGTGCTATATACCTTGTACGATGTCACGAATAACAGGTCGAACATCGCCACCAGCACAAAATGCTTTTCCTGACCCTGTGACAGAGTTATTGCAATAGCTCAGCTTGTGCAAACTGGAAGAGATAAGGGTAAAGATTACCTTTAGGATGACGAGTTTCACTCTAGGGTCCTCCTCAAATGCGAGGAACAGCTGCAGCAACCGAGTGATCTAGAGAAGATTGATTTAAGCCACATTAATATGTAAAACTAGTGCATGAATGGGAGGAAGAAATTAACAGCAAGGGAAAAATTCAATACCATGTTCAAACACAGAGCGTTCATCTGCTTTGGTCTGTTTAGTGTCAAGGTTCTAACAATAGATTTATCTTCCACTAAAACCTGTTAATAAATTGATTTAGCAAGAGAAGAGAAGAATTGATCTTCGTAGATGCGTAGTAAACAAGAGAAAAGAGACCTGAGAGTGTGAGGCCATCTCGACTGCTGTTGTCATCTTTTTCGGCTTTCTTATCGAACAATTTACTTAAAGCTTATGGATGAATGAGTGATTCTTGTTAGAGACATTAAGCATACATATATAGTGTTTAAAATATCGTTAGGTTTCGCTATAAAAATCAAATTCAAGTGTTACATCTTCAAAATATTAATTACTACGTTTTCTCGGCATTAAATAATTAATCAAATTATTTTTAGTTTATTAGTAATTTTATATATTTTCACATTAGTTGATGGGATGACCGGACCCTCTAAATTATTTTGATTTTCTATGCGAGGGACTTACATCGAAATAAGTCTATATATATATATAACTAAAAATTACCTCAAGTTAGTATTTCTCTGACTCATCTCACACAAAGATTTTTAAAACTAAAAAAAAGTTATGAAGTTGAAATTTAGGACTAATTTAATTAATAGTTTTCTTTATGACTTAGTATTTTTTCATGAGCATAGCTTAATTTATTTATAGTTTATAGTTAGTATATGAGATAAATTTTACAATGGCCATACATGACATAATTATAATCTACTTTATTAATTCAGAAGTACACATATAAAATACCCCTAAGTTTTCATTTTTATTTACAATGGTATGCCACTGAAGTAATTAAATGAACATATATTTAAGTAATCATTGTCTTTTCCTATTTATTAAACAATTTCCTAAATCAAATTTAACTTAATTTTCGTATTAAATATATTTCCTAAAATAAATTAGCTGATTTTTAGGAATATTCATATTTAAAATCGATTTTAACAATATATTAAACTTGGATAACATTACCATTAATTATTTTGAAAAAAAATCAAATTTAAATTTGATATTAAACAATATTATGAATATTCCTAAAATATATGTTTAACTTACCATTAATTATTTTGAAAAATAAAATCTATATATGCTAAGATTTTAAATATATTTAAACTACTTATAGAACAAGATGAAATATTTGTAACTGAATATTATTTTAATATAATTAAATCCCACCTAAGATTATATATTTTTCAAGAATTTCTAGAATATATGTTTATCCATTTCAACAAGAAAATTCAATACTGAAATTTAAATATCTTTGAATTATTTGTAAAACAATATTTAATGTTTATAACCAAATATTCTTTTTTCTAATGTATTAAATCTTACCATATTATCTATATCTGATCAAAATATTTAAATTCTTTTTACATTTGACAAACAATTTCATGTTACAAGAAATATTACTCAAACTATCAATAGGTCAATATTAATTTGTCAAAAGTTTAATAACGGACACGGGTTACTATTTTTACAGTACATAAACTATTTGATCGTTGTGTTTATAAAAAATTAGAAATATAATATTTAAAAATATAAACCGATAGATATTTAAATAATATTTATTTATATATAAAAAATGAAAATAAGTACCCGTCCGATCGGACGGGTCCAGCTCTAGTTAATTAGATTAAGACATGTGCCAAAAATTTATTTGTTTATGGTAAGTATAAGTTATATAGCTAACCATTAGATATTCCTTATATATTTTGAGAAACATTACAACCCTTGAGATATGACATGTGTTATCCCGAGAATGATTTTTAGAATTCTTTGAAAATAAGTTAGTCCATCCTAAAATACAATATATTTTTCATTAAACTAATCATAGAATTAATCATTAATGTATAAAAAATATTATTCATCCTTTCCTTAAATAAAAAATACTTAATTACCTAATTTGATCATATTATATATGAAACTAATGTGTAAATAAAAAATATTTGATAATAACTTGTACATCCTCTATCATTTTTTTTTAGTTTTATCTTATTAAAATAAATTAAACAATCACATTAACCATATAATAAATATTTTAATTAAACATCATCTGTATATATGTTATATTTTGAATTTCTAAAATACAACTATAAACTAATAAAACTGTTAAAATTCACTTTGAAAATTTGTGATCTATGGTTTTTTTATAACAAAACAGAAATGTTCATAAAATTATATATGAGTAGAAAGTCTTATTTAATAGTTATTTAGACTAAAATGATATTTATATATATCAGTATTTTTTAAATTACACTATATATCATATAAAATGCATAAATATTTAAATTTCAAAATTTGCATTTGAACAAGTAGTGAGAATTTAATTTAGTTTCAAAATTTTTGATGGGTTTGTAGAAATGATTATAAATTTCCAAAAATATTAAAAGTTCTATTTGAAAATTTGTTATCAATGATTTAAAAATTTTGTTATAAAAAATACAAATGATCATAAAACCATATGAATATATAGGAAACTTATTTAATAAATAGTCATATTAAAATTATAACATAAATTTTATGTTAATATCGTTTATATTTAATTATAAATCATATAAAATAGATAAATTTTATTTTCTGATTTGTTTACTATAAAATGATAGTAAATAAATAGTAACATTTTTTTTCATTTATATGTCCCCATAAATTTATTTATATAAATAATAGTTATTGACCTTTCAATTATTTAATAAACATATTTTCATAATATATAAAAAACAAAAATAAATAATACTATGTAAATTATTTTTATATACAACATTCATTCTGCGGAAAACATATGTCTTATAACCAATATGTTTCTTATTTTTGTAACTGGATATATGTCTCTCATGGAAATATATCTCTTATGCAAAGAGACAAGCACGAAACAATACAGAAAACACATTAGAGAATATATTTATGGAAAACAAATAATTCGTCTCAAGCCTTTATATACTTTTAATCAATAGTTAAGTCTTTTAACATGTTTAATATTAAGGAAACAATAAATAAATTTTAAAAGGAACTAAAAATGATATTTATATATATCAGTATTGTTTAAATTTCAAAATTTGCATTTGAACAAGTAGTGAGAATTTAATTTAGTTTCAAAATTTTTGATGGGTTTGTAGAAATGATTATAAATTTTCAAAAATATTAAAAGTTCTATTTGAAAATTTGTTATCAATGATTTAAAAATTTTGTTATAAAAATACAAATGATCATAAAACCATATGAATATATATGAAACTAATGTGTAAATAAAAAATATTTGATAATAACTTGTACATCCTCTATCATTTTTTTAGTTTTATCTTATTAAAATAAATTAAACAATCACATTAACCATATAATAAATATTTTAATTAAACATCATCTGTATATATGTTATATTTTGAATTTCTAAAATACAACTATAAACTAATAAAACTTAAAATTCACTTTGAAAATTTGTGATCTATGGTTTTTATAACATAACAGAAATGTTCATAAAATTATATATGAGTAGAAAGTCTTATTTAATAGTTATTTAGACTAAAATGATATCATATTCATTAATATTATATTTTAAAGTTAGAAAAATGCTGAACAGCAAATCAAACGTATTTTATCTGCTTTAATGCCAAATGCTGAGTCGTTTTTATTGCATTGGTCCTTGGATGTGAACAAGTGTCGAGTCTTTTTCTACCTGCTTGAATATTTATGGAAAACAAATATTTCGTCTCAAGCCTTGGTATATTTTTAATCCGCAGTTAAGTCGTTTAACATGTTTCTAGTATAAGGAAAAACAATAAATAAATTTTAAAAGGAACTAAAAATGATATTTATATATATCAGTATTGTTTAAATTTCAAAATTTGCATTTGAACAAGTAGTGAGAATTTAATTTAGTTTCAAAATTTTTGATGGGTTTGTAGAAATGATTATAAATTTTCAAAAATATTAAAAGTTCTATTTGAAAATTTGTGATCTATGGTTTTTATAACATAACAGAAATGTTCATAAAATTATATATGAGTAGAAAGTCTTATTTAATAGTTATTTAGACTAAAATGATATTTATATATATCAGTATTTTTAAATTACACTATATATCATATAAAATGCATAAATATTTAAATTTCAAAATTTGCATTTGAACAAGTAGTGAGAATTTAATTTAGTTTCAAAATTTTTGATGGGTTTGTAGAAATGATTATAAATTTCCAAAAATATTAAAAGTTCTATTTGAAAATTTGTGATCTATGGTTTTTATAACAAAACAGAAATGTTCATAAAATTATATATGAGTAGAAAGTCTTATTTAATAGTTATTTAGACTAAAATGATATTTATATATATCAGTATTGTTTAAATTTCAAAATTTGCATTTGAACAAGTAGTGAGAATTTAATTTAGTTTCAAAATTTTTGATGGGTTTGTAGAAATGATTATAAATTTTCAAAAATATTAAAAGTTCTATTTGAAAATTTGTTATCAATGATTTAAAAATTTTGTTATAAAAATACAAATGATCATAAAACCATATGAATATATATGAAACTAATGTGTAAATAAAAAATATTTGATAATAACTTGTACATCCTCTATCATTTTTTAGTTTTATCTTATTAAAATAAATTAAACAATCACATTAACCATATAATAAATATTTTAATTAAACATCATCTGTATATATGTTATATTTTGAATTTCTAAAATACAACTATAAACTAATAAAACTTAAAATTCACTTTGAAAATTTGTTATCAATGATTTAAAAATTTTGTTATAAAAATACAAATGATCATAAAACCATATGAATATATATGAAACTAATGTGTAAATAAAAAATACTGAATTACCTAATTTGATCATATTATATATGAAACTAATGTGTAAATAAAAAATACTGAATTACCTAATTTGATCATATTATATATGAAACTAATGTGTAAATAAAAAATACTGAATTACCTAATTTGATCATATTATATATGAAACTAATGTGTAAATAAAAAATATTTGATAATAACTTGTACATCCTCTATCATTTTTTTTAGTTTTATCTTATTAAAATAAATTAAACAATCACATTAACCATATAATAAATATTTTAATTAAACATCATCTGTATATATGTTATATTTTGAATTTCTAAAATACAACTATAAACTAATAAAACTTAAAATTCACTTTGAAAATTTGTGATCTATGGTTTTTTTATAACATAACAGAAATGTTCATAAAATTATATATGAGTAGAAAGTCTTATTTAATAGTTATTTAGACTAAAATGATATTTATATATATCAGTATTGTTTAAATTTCAAAATTTGCATTTGAACAAGTAGTGAGAATTTAATTTAGTTTCAAAATTTTTGATGGGTTTGTAGAAATGATTATAAATTTTCAAAAATATTAAAAGTTCTATTTGAAAATTTGTTACCAATGATTTAAAAATTTTGTTATAAAAAATACAAATGATCATAAAACCATATGAATATATATGAAACTTATTTATTAAATAGTCATATTAAAATTATAACATAAATTTTATGTTAATATCGTTTATATTTAATTATAAATCATATAAAATAGATAAATTTTATTTTCTGATTTGTTTACTATAAAATGATAGTAAATAAATAGTAACGATTTTTTCATTTATATGTCCCCATAAATTTATTTATATAAATAATAGTTATTGACCTTTCAATTATTTAATATACATATTTTCATAATATATAAAAAAAATAAATAATACTATGTAAATTATTTTTATATACAACATTCATTCTGCGGAAAGCATATGTCTTATAACCTATATGTTTCTTATTTTTGTAACTAGATATATGTCTCTCATGGAAATATATCTCTTATGCAAAGAGACAAGCACGAAACAATACAGAAAACACATTAGAGAATATATTTATGGAAAACAAATATTTCGTCTCAAGCCTTGGTATATTTTTAATCCGCAGTTAAGTCGTTTAACATGTTTCTAGTATAAGGAAAAACAATAAATAACTTTTAAAAAGGAACTAAAAATGATATCATATTCATTAATATTATATTTTAAAGTTAGGAAAAATGCTGAACAGCAAATCAAACGTATTTTATCTGCTTTAATGCCAAATGCTGAGTCGTTTTTTATTTCATTGGCCGTGGACGATGTGAACAAGTGTCGAGTCTTTTTCTACCTGCTTGAATATTTATGGAAAACAAATAATTCGTCTCAAGCCTTTATATACTTTTAATCAATAGTTAAGTCTTTTAACATGTTTAATATTAAGGAAACAATAAATAAATTTTAAAAAGGAACTAAAAATGATATCATATGCGATGCCAAAAAAAGATATCATATTCATTAATATTATATTTTAAAGTTAGGAAAAATGCTGAACGGTAAATCAAACGTATTTTATTTGCTTTAATGCTAAATGTTGAGTCGTTTTTTATTGCATTGGTCCTTGGATGTGAACAAGTGTTGAGTCTTTTTCTATTGGTTTGGTTACGTTTGAATCTTTTTCTAACTTGTATTTTGATTGATCTTTTGCCTAATTTCTTCTAACTTCTTATATTTAGTAGAAAGTCTCCTTACAAAGATCATTTGACTCGTTATACATATTAGAAAGTCTATGTAATTTTTCTAAACTGCTTGCAGCTCTTCAAATTTTCTTCTTTTTCAAATTTAAAACAAAACCAAGAAAAATATACATAGAAAGATGATATATACATTTTATGTAAAAACTACAAGAACCCAAAATTCTCTTTGAGAACTAAAGAAACAACGAGTCCATTTGCCATTACATCGATGTTTATGTTAGTTGTGGCATGTCATCGTATTATAAAATCGATGCAAACTTTAAAAGTTTTTCACAAAGGGAATAGTGATCCTATTAGATATCTGATGGTGTATATAGCCTGTTGTTGAAAAAAGAGAAGAAAAAAAAAAACAAAGTGAATAACCCTTATAACCTAAAATGAGATAAAAGAAGAAAAACATGTAAACTACCCTGATATATATATCTTTTTTGACAACTACCAGTCTACCCTGATATTTCAGATGAAGTTATTAGAAAAAATGCTTCTTTGATTGATGTCTCGACCGATGGCTTCCGGAGGTGAAAAGAAAAGTAAGCTTTTCCTTCAATACGGAATCACATCTAGAAGGAAACCATGAATGTGTGTTTTGTGGGAATTTTATGCTTCTATTCTGTGTATGGCATTTTAGTTTTGAAGTAATGTGTTTTACCATAAGAGCATCATTATCAATAGGACGATTTTGGGTCCTTAAAATCAGAAAAGTATAGGACCTCAGCAGGACGTCCCTATTTAAGAATAAAAACGACGAAGTATGTCCCTATTTAACAACTTTTTCCTCTTGGTCTCCCTCGATTTCTGTGATTTGTGGTCCTTCTTCTTTTTAAGGACCTCTTTTGGGATATTAATAAAGATGGTCTAAGCGAGTCACGTGATTTAGGGTGATGATTGTGTTTGATTGAATTAGAGTAAAACTAATAAAGTAAAAGTGATTTTCTCATTTACCAAATCAAGTGGAAAAAATTAGTTACTTCATTTTATTTTAATTTTTATTTTTTCTATTGTCTGAGAATAAAAATATTACTCTTTTATTTGAAGTTGAATTTAGAGTAAATAACTACTAAAATATTATATATGTTCATTTTATTTTAACTGCCCTTTTCTCTCTTTTACTCTATTTGATTTACACCTAATTACCCAAAAATTTCTCAATCACACTTTTAATTTTAGTTTATTATCAACCTTCTGGTTCAGTATATCGATTCAACAAAATTTTTTCATGTTAATTACGACTAAAACGCTGCAATGATCGTATACATTTTTTTCAAGTATGGATGGCATTTTTAAGATGTTAGAAATTAACTCTAGTAGAAACACTTATCTGGCAATCACAAATAAGAGTGCAATAACAATTTTTGTAACCGAGTATCTCTTGATGAAAATAGTGTCTACACTATCAGATTAGGTTGTTAATATGTCACTTTATTTTCACTTTATTAAAGAAAAGATTCAGTCTAACACTTAAGTTTTACATTTTGTAAAATACCTAAAATTCACAAATGCACAGTTATGCCAAATAGTATTTAGGAATTAATCACATAAAAATTAAAAATTGCAATACTAAAGATGTGAGGCACAAACTGATTTAGAACAAACACTTGTTGGGGTACTTTATTGGTTGTAAGAGATAAAAATGTAAAAAACAAAATACAAGATGTAAAACAATTTAAAATAATTAAACCTCATCATAGCTAGAATTACCCTCACAAGATCCAGGGCCGGCTTAACATCAGACCGTCCCAGAGCCCTCTCCTTATTATTATTATTTTTATTGACACAATGTATTAGATTTTAGTTTATATAGTATTATACACTGTGAGTACTAATAAAAAAATTCAAATGGTAAGGACAATCGTTCCATCTAGTTTTAAGATATGTCAAAAGTACTCAAGTCCAGTTCAAAAAAAAAAAAGTACTCAAGTAGGTTTTTGACGGCTACAATGTTTAAGGATGCTCATATATTCATCTCTCAGTGTGATGCTTGTCAAAGGAGAGGAAATATCAGCAAGAATCATCAGATTCCACAAAACTTCATCCTTCAGGTTAAAGTTTTTGATTGTTGGAGCATTGATTTCATGGATACTTTTTTCTTCATCTCATGGGAATAAGTAAACTTTGGTTGATGTGGATACGTACGTGTTTAAGTGAGTAGAAGCAATTGTTTGTCCAAAGAATGATGATGCAGTGGTTCTTAAGCTATTTAAAACCATCTTCTTTAGATTTGGAGTGTCACATATTATTATAAATGATGATGATTCTCACTTTATTAAGAAGGTCTTTGGAAATTTTCTGAAAAAGCACAGTATACATTATCGTCTGTAGCCTGTAGATTGGAGTTTCAAATCGTCAAATCAAGGAAACTATGAAAAAGACAATAGGAAAAATAATAAAAGAACTAGGATTGGATCCGCGCCTCGCGCGGATTAAGAATTAAATTAAATACTTAAAATTTTAACATATTTCTATTGATATACAATAACATATATAGTAAGGAGAGATACTATTACACATGAAAAATATCAGTGCACAAGATAAAATCTTTTATTTGTTAAATACAAATTAACGATAATATGAATTATGTAAAACTATAGTTACATAGCAGACCATAGTGTTTCAAAAAACAAGTGTTCCAAAAAAAACATAACAGACCATATCTTACATAATTAATTGGACGCTTACAAAATTAATCAATGAAGGCCAACAAATATTTAAATGTCACGCTGGCTATTTTTAAAGGTCCAAACAATCAAAATCTAGGCCTTTATAAAGTCCATTTGTAATACATTAATATTGTTAACACAATATTAAAAATATTACCAAATTAGATATATACACTCAAAGCCGGAAATTTGTTTTAAGCATGCACTAATTACATAATAAATAATTTTAAAAAATTTCATGCAAGTATTGCGCTATAAATTTTATATTCACATATACTGAAACAAAGTATATTAGGAAACTAAAAATAGTATATTCTACGTATGTATTGATAGTGTGAAAATCAATCATAAAGACATGAATTACATTCGAGAGAAACTATAGGAAATAAAAAGGTCCATAATTCTGTAATTTAAAAAAACACACACTTAATTAGTATATAAACATTAATGGAATTTGATATTCCGGTAGTCAATCTTTTTGAATTGTATAATCGTGTTAGTCATAAATTATGATAACTGGAATGGAACTATACGTAACAAATCCCAATATATAAGAATGTGAACTAATACACAGATATTAGAATGTAATAATATTTCAAATCTATAATATAAGCAGCTGGTTGAAGCTGATTATGTATGAAATTCCATTGCTAAATTAAGGTAAAATACGTATCCAAGAAACACCAAAATCAACAAACCGTATTTGTAGAACAAACTATGGATTATTAAAAAATTTGGAAATTATTTAACAGTGAAAATGTTATATCCTATGGAATATTAAGCACACATTCTATTATATGATATAAAAACAATACAAATATAGTCCACGAAGCATCAAACTATTCTATGGGGAAGAAATACCAAAACATAACAAAACAAATTATTCGTACCATCGATTTCAGGGTTGAAAAATGTAAATTAAAAACATAACAAATCCCAATGTATAAGAATGTGAACTCATACACATTAGTTAGTATATAATAATTTTTCACAATGGATATTAGTTTCAAATGACCTTGTAATAATGTTCTGTTCTCTATGTTGGCTGAAGGGGAATTATCATTATAATCATGTGTGGTAGAGTTCATCAGAAAAATCGTTAAAATCATACACAAAAAGTTATATGTCGCCTCTAATAATAGTCAATGTAAGTCCATTGACATCCTTTTGTAATTAACCTAAATATAAAAGGGTAATTTTAAATAGTTGCTGAGCTGGGCTGTCAAACTGACACATATGAAAAATGAAATAGATGTAAATAAATTATTAATTAGTGTTATAAATCGTATGGTAGACAACCCATAACCAGAGAGAGACGGCCCATACTATATTTTCCTTTTACTTATCTAATTTGTACTTGTCCATATTTGTATTTACCTTTTCCTAGTTAGACTAGGAATTGTTAGTTTTCTATTTATCTTATGACGGTCTATTTATGGCGGTCTAAACCTTGTATATATATAGAGCCTTTAGGCTATGAAATAATATAAGTTTTCTCAATGATTCACAACACGTAATCAGCACGAGTGGTTCTCTAAAAATCCTAGCTAAAAATCGACCACCTCTAAACCCTAATCAAGCCGCCAACTACTTTCTCATAAACCCTAACCCTAATTTCTTTTTTCTGGTTCAAGATCATCCCATAAATCCTAGATCGAGATCCATCTGACTTGGACCAATACCGATACATCGATCGATCCTACTCATCCAACATCGATCGACCAGTCAGTCATCACATTGATCGATACAAGGAACAGTTTTCACTCCACATCGATCGACTTGCATCCATCCGAGCAGTTCCAGTCCAATAGCACAGCCGCCTGCCGTACCAGCTCTTCCGTCCGATAGAAATCCAACCAAGGAGCTTCCATTCTTGCGGTCGGTACCAGCTCGTGATCTCTTTCTCTTTGGTGGTCCGGTTTCAACCCTTCAAATCTAAAGGTAATTAAAATTCTAAACCCTAAAACCCATAAAACGAATTGGTTGTTTTGACAAAATTTAAACACTAAAATTTGAAATCTCTAATATTGAAAGCCCTAAGATAATAGATCCTAAAACCCTTCTTGAGTAAATCGGAGCTCTCAAGTCCGATAGAGATTGTTTTAAACAATTAAACTCAAAACCCTAAAAAATTTTGAATCTCAAAAATCCTATGATCATCCTAAATCTTATGATCATATTGTGTCCCTTAAACCCCTTTGATCTTAATGATCAAATCGAAAACCCTAGAAATCGATCACCCCCTTTTTTCTGGTCGATTTCATAAACCCTAAAAATTAAATCGAATCTATTTAAATTGATTGATTGCTTGCTTGATTTTAATTGAAGTTAAAAGTTTGGGCTTCTATGTCTCGAATATCGACCGACCTGCCATTGCACGTGTCGATTGATTATTAATTATAAAATCCTGATAATGATTGCTTGATTATTTAAATCCAAATTTTGAATCACCTAGAAACAAATTGTTAGGATCTAATCCAAATTTTGTTGTTTTGAATTAACTAAAAATTTGTTTGAGGTTTTTTGTTTCATAAATTGCTTAGAAACTGTGATTGCTAAGGTGTTTTAAATCCGGTTGCATTAAAATCATATAGAATCCGATTGGCTTATATTGCATTCATGTTTGATCAATAGGTCGATCGATCGACCTGCCATTGCACATATCGATTGATGATGACTCGCGTCTATCGATCGATGACTCTATAGGAGTATCGATCGATGCGCCTCTAGCAAGTGTTAGGATTGATGATTCATTATAGCCGTGTGGCTTTATCCAGTATGGTCGTGTGACCTAATGATCTGCGCAGCTTGTTATACACTCTGGATTTAGTAGTAACAATATTAATGATCCTTACTAGAGTTTTACTAGAGTTTGACCCGCGCTTTCAAAGCGCGGAATATGTTTTTTTTGTTATACTGTTATGTAATGTCTTATATATTTGTTTAATGTCCGAAATTAGTTTCAATCTTAAAAGTTTGCATTTTGATGATTATAATTGTGACATTAGATATTTATAAGTTCATTGTTCGCCTCCATATGTTTTTTGTTATGTGGTATTAATGTTTTAAAGCCAGATTATGATACGCGATTTATATTTATTCATTCGATCGTTAATATTTAAAATTGAGAGTTTAAATAAAACAATAAATATTGCTAAAAGTAAAATTGTTGTATGTTTTGTATGATTTAATATTTCTAAAAATTAAATTAAACTAATGTCGATGTGTTATATCCGAACCCGATCCATACTTACAAATTTATCATAATAGGACCTAGTAGGTGATTTAAATTAGAACCAAAATTCAAAATACCCAACCCGTATTCCAACAGGTACGTGAATGGTCAAGCATAAATTAAAGTGTATTTTATGTTTTCTCCAATTAGTTTTATATTTGAAAAATATTTTACCTATTTATTGGAGTAACCCATAAAACTATACACATAAAAATATCAATAAAAACATAATAACATGTTCCATCATATCATTAAATATTAATAGTAACTAACTATTAATATTTATTTTATCAAATATATATATATATATAATTTTAATAGTATATATATAAGAATTACACTATTATGTATTTCATGCGTTTGTATTAAAGTACAGTTGTATATTTATGAATTAGTACGTATATAATTTTTTTATCTCTAAATAAAAGATAATAGATTGTTTAATTCAATTTAGTGAGTTTATAAATTTTATTCATTATTTTTAAAAATAATATATTAGTTATTTTGTTCCTTAATTTTAGGTTAGAGTATATATTTAATAATAATTAAGTGAAGTTTAAGTAGATAAATGTATTAAGTTACTTTATATTTATTAACTGCTATAGTAATTTAATTATGAATATAAAATATGTATATATAATTATTATGGAGATGTTATTTCTTATTCTATAAATAAAAAATGAATTAATATTCTTTATTATTATTATAGCTGATATTAGTTACGAATTTTACTATTAAAAAGTAAATATTAAAAACAGATGTATATTTAAGTTTTAAATAAAAAGATATTAAAATATATTATTAAAATATAATCTTAAAAAGATACTTGAGAATATCTTTTTGGATATCTTGTTTTGAAATATTAAAATAATAGGTTAGATATGAAATATATTTAATTATAACTAAGTATGAGAAATAATAGGAAGTTAAATAAATGTTATGGTCCAACATAGACTATTTGTAAGTAGATAAAAAGTTCTTCTGTTTTAATAGTATTGATATACTAAAATAAGAAGAAAAAAACGTATACACTACCCTGATTTTTTTTTTTTTGTAACTAACTACCCTGATATTTCAGGTGAAGCTTTTATAGAGAAGATGCTTCTCAATATTTTTTAGATAATTTTATAGTCAATTCTCTCAAATAATCTTTTTAGTTTTTTGTCACAAAAATAGTCTTCAAAAAATAAAATAATCAAAATAGTTCATTTTTAGTTTGAAATTTTTAATTTTTTGAAATATGAAACTTCATCCCTAAACCCTCCACTTAACTCTAAACCCTAACAGAGCCGGTCCTAAGCTTTTAAAGACTAGAAGCCCAAAATATAAAAATAGCTGGAAAAAAATTTATAATAGAAGGGGGGTTTGAACTCAGGTTTAGAAGTCATGGACAATGGTGTTGTAACATCCCGAGTTGTGATATGTGGAAAGGCTTAAGAGAATTGATTTGGCTACCTATGTCACCAAAGTTGACTTACCTTTTCCGGAGCACATCCTGAAAGAACTCCAGAGTTAAGCGTGCTTAGGCTAGAGTAGTGGAAGGATGGGTGACCTATCGGGAAGTGATTTGCGATAGCGTGCGAGTGAGGCCAAAGCACGGGAAAAGGTCGGGTGGTAATTGCAGGGTCAGTAAACAATGATTTCGAGCATTAGAAAATTAATGACCGGACGTCGGATGGGATGGTGCCCACGGACCGAGAGAGCGGGCGTGGGTGGCCCATTAGCCATGGGCGGTCGGGCCAGTAAATAATGATTTCGAGCCTTGGAAAATTAACGACCAGACGTCGGATGGGATGGTGCCCACGGACCGAGAAAGCGGGCGTGGGTGGCCCATTAGCCATGGGCGGTCGGGGCGTTACAGGTGTTTTAACCACTACACTAAAGACAACTTTTGGAAAAATGCGGCCGGTTTAATTTATATTAATTGGCGGCCGGAAGCCATTGCTTCTTTTGCTTATGTCTAGGGCCGACTCTGAACCATAAGTCTAAATTAGTTAATCCTAGAGGTATAAATGCATATTTTACTATTTAATAAAACTCATTTTGATCATTTTCCAACTTAAAAATTATTTTGTGAAAATATACAAAAAAAATACTATCCAAGAGAATTTCTCTACTTTTACTGAGTAAATATATTTATATGTTAGTAAATGTAGTATATTATTACACTTTTATTTTTACAAATGATTTTGATAATTTTTTTGTTAACTGTAGTCAATTTTTATTATAACACTGACTAACATCAATATATTTAACTTCGTGATTCACCAATGATTAATAAAATTGAATTAGTTAATGAAGTATATATATTATATATATGATATCAAATAAAACCATAAAAACATGAGGTTAATTTTTTTTAAAAAAAATATCTACATATTTGGCCAAAAGGAATAAGTTTTCCCTTGACTTTGATACGATAGAATGACGAAAAGAAGGATCTTTAGTCTTTTGTCTCTATGTTTTATTTCATTAGATAAATAATTAATTTTTAACATTGGTTTTGAACAAAAAGCAAAAAAAAAAAATTACATCAAAGCAAAAAGGAAGATGCTAGAGCACCTCAACACGGAGGATGCTAATGGATTCTCATCATTAAAATTAAAGAAAAATAACAAATAGAGAGGAGAGAGAAAAATCAAAGTTTCTTAACTGAAAGATTTAAGGGAAATTGCATTTTACACCCATCAAACAAAACATAATTCACTACGTGCCTAAAAGACCTAACCCACCGATACACCACCCCCTCATTATATAAAATAGCCATTTTGCCCTTCTCAACCAACCGGGAAACCGTCTGAATTTTAAATTTTTTTATTTACCGTTACTGTTCAATTTAAAGTCGTGGCCTTTCGGTTTTCACCCACTTCCTCTATTTACTTTACCTTTTTCGGTGAACAGTATCTTCTTCTTCACAATTGTTCTTCATCCCCCTTCTTGATTCCGGTAACTTTCTACGACAATCACTCCGGCTGTTATCAAAATCGAAGGAAACATCAAAGCTATCGTCTCGCCTGTCGGATTGTGGTAGATTCCCGATACGAATCTGAGAGAACGGCGCCGGCGCCTGCGTCAGAAGTAAGTTCGATTCTTTATTACTGGCTTCTATCGTTCTTTGGGGTGAGAAATCCGGGATATGGTTTGGAATTCGGGATATGGGTCGCCTTGTCATTTCTTTCAACCATTACGGCTTATTTGCGATGGTGGTCATGTCTGTAAATTGCCTGAGGGGGACCCAATTATGTGGTCCTGTAAATGGGTTTGGTTAGTCTTATACATTTGTCCTTCTATGGTTATTCAAACCTTTGCTTGATTAACATTACCTTTTACAGATCTATGTAACATGATTTTGTCTTCGTTGTTTCAGTTAAATCTCATGCTTACACTATTCTATTTTTACTACCGTCTACTTGAGTCTAAAACAATTAACTTGCATGTATTCAGATATAGAACACATGGTTTTCTATTCTATTCATTCAGTAGACTACAATCGTGGATGACTATTTCATTGCATTCAGTCGGATGGTTACTAGGCCTGATTCCTAAATAGATTATATTGGACGATCAATGTTAGTAGTTTCAATTTAATCAATTTTAGATTTGATGATCTCAACGAAGAGTCATTTTAAAAATTATTCATGTCCTTCTCATTAGCACCCATTTTCGTCTACTATGTGATTATATGTTCTATTTTATATTGATGGATTTATAATTTATGTGCATTTATCCCTGCGTAGATCAAATTGTATTTGTAATCTATTCTACTTGGGTGTATGTGATATTAAATAGTCCGACTATATGTAATATTGTACTATACCATGTATACAGATATACTTGTATTGATATTTGAGATTAATGTAGTCTACCATGTTATCTTTGTACTATACCACGGAAACGTCTAACTATTTGTAATGATTTTTCTTCTACAGGTACATTATGGAGGATTTAGGCCTTCCAAGTAGATTGTTCGAGTCTGGATATGAGCCATACGGGCGTAAGCGGGTAAACAGCTATTTCCACCTGAGATGGATTGATATTCTCAAACCTGCGTTGGAGGATGATCAGCTGGAGATGTTGAACGAATCCCAGTTCGGACGAATTTTGAAGATGGGAGGACATACCTTCTCTGTTATGTTCCTCCATTACCTTCTCTCGCGTCAGTTGGTGACTCAGAAAGAGTTCGAACTATGGTGGCTGTTCGTGGGGAAGCCAATCCGTTATGCCATTCAAGATTTCGCGTTTGTTACTGGTCTAAATTGTGGCCAAAGTGGTGGTCTGGACAGTGCGTCAAATGCAAGAGGTATTGGGAGAGGGAAGGTAACAGGCAAAGGGAAATCTTCGAGTTCGACTTCCATTTGGGATGAGTTGTTTCGTGGTGAGGAGAAGCCCACAGTTTCTTGGATTATGGATCGACTTGTGAAGGGTAAACGCTACAAAGATCCCTTGACCCGATTGCGACTAGCACTGTTGGTATTGGTGGAAGGGATTTTATGTCCGACTTGTGGGACAACTAATATCAGACCGGAGGTGGTGAACCGGTTGGGTAATATTGACGAGTTTGTAAAGTACCCCTGGGGTAGAGAGTCGTTCCTGCTCACGGTTAGAAGTGCGAAAGCAAGAACCCCTGAGCATTACATTCAGGAAACCATGGCTCTTCAAGGCTTTACACACGCAATGGTTTTGGTGGCCATCACTGCGTGTCCATCGATTATAGTTAAGGCGGGTGGTGGTGATCCCCTAGCAGATTCTTCACTATCTACATCGGATATCATCAGTCTGCTGGTAGACCGAAAGCTCGCAGTGAACCCAGTCTCGGCCAAGGGAGTAGATCAACTAGGCCAGGTAAATAGTCAGGAGTTAGCATTACGCTATTCTATTTATAGATATCTACTATTCTATCCGGTAGTTCTATCCAAATAATACTATACTATCCTAATATGCAGAATTTATTAATACATTATTCTAAATAGTATTAAGCTATTCTATCAATACTGTTGTATATTTCACATAATTTATTTCTATTTTATGTGTCTGCAGGCAGATGTGAGGGATTACGTATGTGACGACGCAGACGGAGAACTTCTCAGTCGTGGGTTGGGAGACCAGGATGATGCTTCTGTTGACAACCTTGTCTCCCTGATAGAGGATGACTACCCCTTTGAACACAATATCTGGTCTGGTGGCGTTAGAGCTGACGATGTTAAGGCAAATAAGGGTCCTGCCTCATCTCCCCAATCGAGTGGTGAAAATGTGTCCTCGGCAGTGGATAAGGAAAAGGATATGGGTGGGGGTGGTGACAGCAATATGAAGTCAAGAGAGAGGATGGACCAATCCCGGAGACCTCCGTCTTTTGATCCCCAACCAGACGAGAACATTCCACTCGACGTGCCAACGTTGCTGAGGCGTGCCGCAGATGCATATGAAGAGAAGGTCCTCCCCATGTTCGAAGGTTACATGTTAAGTTTGAAGGGCCATTTCCACACTGAAGTTGGAACACTCCGTACCGACCTTCAAGCTATAAAAACCTCTGTTCATGATTTGGAAACAAAGGTGGGAGTAGAGTTTGAGAAAATGAAGACTTTAATTAAGGGGGGTGGTTTCTTTGATGATGAACCATACCGAGGTGGAGGAAGTCCATATCGACATGACTCTCCGTACGAAGGTGGTGACGATGAACTTCCCCCAGCATTCGTTCCCCCACCACACACTACGGTTAGTTTTCGAGTTCACATTCACAGCTTCCAATTTAGTAACTGCAATATAGAAACTTCGTGTTCTATTCCACTTCATCGGATATTCCATTTTTTCACATTCTATTCTATTTCTATGTTAGAGAATGTATTCTGCCCCAGGTGGTCAAGCCTCCACCTCTGCTCCTGATGTATCTGCGTCTGCCGAAGCAAACCTTCCCATACCCTCCGACGGAGAGGCAGCTGCAGTACATTCTGCAGGAGTCAGCTGTGATGAGGTGACAGGAGCAGAAGTTCCCCGAACGGAGTCCACTGTAAGATATTAAACTTTGTATATTTACTTACATAAATATATAGTGAACTCTAGCTAAATAAATGGGCATGAAATTTCTTTAAATCCTCCTTCTCTGTTTCATTATTAAATAGGATAAAACGGAGGCAATGAATGTCGACTCCGCAACTGGCCAGGGTGGATCTACGGCGGTGGACCGACAGCCTCCACTGGTGACTTCCCCTGATCCTCCCCCTGTCCAATCTCCAACAGGCGGAGATCAAGGCGTGGCTTCCCCTACTGAATCTCACCCCACGGCGTCTCTGTCTGGAAAAGAGCAGGTACTTCATATTGATTTGGCATTTTGGAAAAAATATTTTACCACACTTGGTGACAACTTACTAAATCGAACTTCTTGAACCATTTACTCCACCTAATAATTTTAAATGTCCGATTGGTAGGCCCTTCCGACTGAAGTTCCTGAATCTAGCTCAATCCCTGACGTCTCTACTGTTGTGACGCAGATACTTACCGAGTCTGGGATCCTTAAAGTAAGTACTAATAATATGCTTAGTTATATTTTAGTTGATATCGTAAAGAATGTATGAATTTTATATTCCATACTACTTTGTTATTATTTTTAACTACTCTATTTTGTTGAATATAGTATACTATTTGTAACCTATATATAAGAGCCGCGCACAATTCCTTGAACTTATGTTATGTTGTGATATGTAGGGCACGCAGGATCTTCCTCCAACCACATCTCAACCCGGTAAAGTATGTCCACCACCTAGTGGGACTACCCAGTCTGTTCCATTGAATGCTGAGGTACGTATTTTCCAGCCAATCCTCAATTCTCGTACTTGATATTACTTACTATAATTGAATTTACATATATGAAATGTTAATCCTTTGTATTTCTAAAAATCGTTTTCGGTTATTCTATTTGGCAATTATTGGAATACTATGTTGTTGTTATATAGTATAGTTGATTATAAATAGCTGACAGTTTTTCTTTGTTATCTTATCTACTGCAAGCAGGATATTGTTAAATCCTCAACTACCCCCGATAAGAAAACGTCAGGGTCAAGTGAGAGTAGTCAGTCTGTTGGAAGGAAAGTGCAAGTATGTCATCTTTCCTCTTATCCACTACCTTGCCATTCTCTGTTGGGCCTTAAATTCTGGTTTTTTTTAGGATAAGGTTTCTGTTGTCGGTCAACCACATTCTGCTGCTCGGGTTGAGGATCAGTCGGGTGGGGTAGTTGAGAAGGAAGCTGCGGTTGGTGGTGGAAGCAAGAAACGTCCAGCTGAATCAGATGTACTTCTCCTTCCACTCAACTTTTACCTTTGAATTTATAATAAACTATTATTGACTTTTGTACGCTTATAATAGGCAGCTGCTGGGGTTTCTACCACAGCCGATGCAGGAGGAGATGTTGAAAGACGTCATAGCAAACGCACGCAAAAGAAAACGCAGAAATTTACTCCTCCAGTCCCGACAGTCCGGAAGCCGGCAACCAAGAAACCTCCCAAAGCAAAGGATTCCAATGCACCAGCGCCGAAGAGGTCTAAAAAGGCTGGTGTAGAATCATCTCAACCGAATCCGGCTCCGACATCCACACTTAGTTCGAGGGATTTGCCCGTGTTCATAGGTGGCTTTAATGCTTTCGCACCTCCTTCGGCTTCTAACCGAGAGGCATTCTTCAAGCGTTTGGCTTTTGCAAAGTAAGTTTTATAAATAAAATATTCTATCTTATATAATTTCTATTCTATTTCTCGTTCTATACTATTTTACGTCTTATTCTTTTTAGATTGTTTATTTGTGTTGTACTATTTGTAATGATAACAGCCCAGGGAGTTCAATTTCTCCTTTACAAGATCTCTTCCACTGCACGGGGGTGTGTTCTCATCAGGTACATATAGTTGTCTATTTCTCCTTAGTGCCTTCTTTATATCCACAAACGTTTTATTAAGTTATGTTCTCTGTAGGCTTTGGATCGTGCAGTCCAGTGCATCCGTATCCGCAGGGACAGACTTCCAGCAGCTAGATTTGATTTTCTCCCACCATCTTTCTTTGTGGAGCTGCTCCATTACTCCGGGTTTGAGGCCAGCAATGACAAGGCAACGTTTACTTTCTCCTCTAATTTGAAGGACCAGTTTCTGCACCGTCCGCAGTGGTTTAAGCAAGTGGATTTCGTCTACAGTCCTGTTCTTATTAAAAAATCCCACTGAGTTGGTGTCATACTAGATCTGAATATGTCGGCCATTTATGTAGTTGACTTCAACCAGGCATGTCCTTCCGAATTTGATGTCGTCGGCGTCCTCACTCCAATTTCCAACATGCTGCCTTATCTGATCCAGAAACACTGTATTACCACTTCACCTCGGGATCTCAGGTTTCTCCCGCTCCCCATATCTCGCATTGAAGTCCCTATGCTAATTGAACACCCAGGTATTATATATACATCCCTTCCCTTTCAATTACAACGTCATATGTTTTTCACTACTAAGTTGGATTCTCTTCTTATAGGGTATTCTGGTGTTGCTGCAATTATACTGCTTGAACACGTGGCTGCTGGGCAGCCTCTGATGTCACTATCAGTCACTGAAGAAGAAGTACGCCATGCTGCAGAGAATTATGCAATCGCAGCGTTGGCTATTAGTTAGGGGCGTGGCATCTTTGTTGTTTATTCCTTTGCTTTTACTTTCAAACTACAATTTCGATGTTTTCGTTAGGATGATGTGTGAGTTTGTATGGATGGTTTTACCTACCTTTGTGGACTAAATATTTCTATGTAAAACTGCATTAGCGTACTTCAAGCTTTTTTATTCGTATCCAATTATCATAGTCATCTTCTACATATCATAGTATTGTATCATTAATTAGCAATATAGAAATGTTGCAATTTCCAGATGGGACAGTTAACATGGTATATATTGGTTCACCTGCCGAATGTAGTATAGTGTACAAGTAGAATGGTTTCACGGACCACATTTCTATTTCATTTGTTTGTATACTGACAGTACATTACTATTTCCGTCACATCGACATACCTACTTTCCATAATTTACAATAACGTGTACTGCTTATATCTAAGATGTGTGTTGACATTTCCTGGGTTTGGGTATAGTATTATACTTGAGTTTAGTTTCACATGAGTCTCACTGTCTGATTATTCTATTTAACAAATATAGTATAGTACAATTGCCTATGAGTCCCCATGTCTGTCATATTAGTCTCTACTGTTTATATCTAGGATTTGGGTTCACATATCGCGGGGTTGGGTATAATGTTATACTTGGGTTTAGTTTCATATGGGTCTTTCATATGTTTCCATAATTTACAACAAGGGGTACTGTTCATATATAGGATGTGGGTTGACAGTTCCTGGGTTTGGGTATAGTATTATACTTGGATTTACTTTCCCTTGAGTCCCCATGTCTGTCTTATTAGTCTCTACTGTTTATTTCTAAGATTTGGGTTCACATATCTCGGGGTTGGGTATAGTGTTATACTTGGGGTTAGTTTCACATTAGTCTATCTGCCAGACTATTCTACATATCTAACATAGTATAGTATACGTGCTTATGAGTGCCCATGTTTGTCATGGTTCATATATTTATCTATATTATTGGGGTTGATTTGTACCTGTTATGACACGGTTAATACACAATTAACAAATCACTAAATCCGTGTTTTGACGTAGCTGTACTGTTTATATCTAGGATTTGTGTTGACATATCCCGGGATTGGGTATAGTGTTATACTTGGGTTTAGTTTCATATGGGTCTTCATGTTTGAATATTCGACCTGCCGAATATAGTATTGTACACTTGCATATGAGTCTGCATGTTTGACATGGTTCATATGTTTATCTTTACAACAACTGTTTACCTAGTTTCCATAATTTACAACAAGGGTACTGTTCATATCTATGATGTGGGTTGACATTTCCTGGGTTTGGGTATAGTATTATAATTGGGTTTAGTTTCACATGAGTCTCTCTGTCAGGCTATTCTATTTATCAAATATAGTATAGTACACTTGCATATGAGTCCTCATGTCTGTCATATGAGTCTCTACTGTTTATATCTAGTATTTGGGTTGACATATCCGGGAGTTGGGTATAGTGTTATACTTGGGTTAAGTTTCCTAGTGACATTTCCTGGGTTTGGGTATGTTTCACATGGTTCATATGTTTATATTTATTTCATATCTTTACCTAGTTTCCATAATTTACAACAAGGGGTACTGTTCAAGAAATTCGATGATGTGGGTTGACATTTCCTGGGTTTGGGTATAGTTTTATACTTGGGTTTATTCTCGCATGAGTATCTCTGTCAGACTATTCTACATATCTAATATAGTATAGTACAGTTGACTATGAGTGCCCATGTTTGTCACGTTCACCAAGGGGTACTGTTCAACACACTAGTTTCCATAATTTACAACAAGGGGTACTGTTCATATATAGGATGTGGGTTGACAGTTCCTGGGTTTGGGTATAGTATTATATTTGGATTTACTTTCCCTTGAGTCCCCATGTCTGTCATATTAGTCTCTACTGTTTATATCTAGGATTTGGGTTCACATATCTCGGGGTTGGGTATAGTGTTATACTTGGGTTTAGTTTCACATTAGTCTATCTGTCAGACTATTCTACATATCTAACATAGTATAGTACACTTGCGTATGAGTGCCCATGTTTGTCATGGTTCATATATTTATCTATATTATTGGGGTTGACTTGTACCTGTTATGACACGGTTAATACACAATGAACTGATCAGTAAATCCGTGTTTTGACGTAGCTGTACTGTTTATATCTAGGATTTGGGTTGACATATCCCGGGGTTGGGTATAGTGTTATACTTGGGTTTAGTTTCATAATTTACAACAAGGGTACTGTTCATATCTATGATGTGGGTTGACATTTCCTGGGTTTGGGTATAGTATTATACTTGGGTTTAGTTTCACATGAGTCTCTCTGTCAGACTATTCTATTTATCAAATATAGTATAGTACACTTGCATATGAGTCCCCATGTCTGTCATATGAGTCTCTACTGTTTATATCTAGTATTTGGGTTGACATATCCGGGAGTTGGGTATAGTGTTATACTTGGGTTAAGTTTCATAGTGACATTTCCTAGGTTTGGGTATGTTGTAATATCTAATATAGTATAGTACATTTGTCTATGATTGCCCATGTTTGTCACGCTCACCAAGGGTACCGCTCAACATACTAGTTTCCATAATTTACAACAAGGGTACTGTTCATATATTGGATGTGGGTTGACAGTTCCTGGGTTTGGGTATAGTATTATATTTGGATTTACTTTCCCTTGAGTCCCCATGTCTGTCATATTAGTCTCTACTGTTTATATCTAGGATTTGGGTTCACATATCTCGGGGTTGGGTATAGTGTTATACTTGGGTTTAGTTTCACATTAGTCTATCTGTCGGACTATTCTACATATCTAACATAGTATAGTACACTTGCATATGAGTCCCCATGTCTGTCATATGAGTCTCTACTGTTTATATCTAGTATTTGGGTTGACATATCCGGGGTTGGGTATAGTGTTATACTTGGGTTAAGTTTCATAGTGACATTTCCTGGTTTGGGTATAGTATTATACTTGGGTTTAGTTTCACATGAGTCTCTCTGTTTATATCTAGGATTTGGGTTGACATATCCGGGGTTGGGTATAGTGTTATACTTGGGTTTAGTTTCATAATTTACAACAAGGGTACTGTTCATATCTATGATGTGGGTTGACATTTCTGGGTTTGGGTATAGTATTATACTTGGGTTTAGTTTCACATGAGTCTCTCTAATAGTCTATTCTACATATCTAATATAGTATAGTACACTTGCATATGAGTCCCCATGTCTGTCATATGAGTCTCTACTGCTTATATCTAGTATTTGGGTTGACATATCCTGAGTTGGGTATAGTGTTATACTTGGGTTAAGTTTCATAGTGACATTTCCTAGGTTTGGGTATGTTGTAATATCTAATATAGTATAGTACATTTGTCTATGATTGCCCATGTTTGTCACGCTCACCAAGGGTACCGTTCAACATACTAGTTTCCATAATTTACAACAAGGGTACTGTTCATATATTGGATGTGGGTTGACATTTCCTGGTTTGGGTATAGTATTATATTTGGATTTACTTTCCTTGAGTCCCCATGTCTGTCATATTAGTCTCTACTGCTTATATCTAGGATTTGGGTTCACATATCTCGGGTTGGGTATAGTGTTAAACTTGGGTTTAGTTTCACATTAGTCTATCTGTCGGACTATTCTACATATGTAACATAGTATAGTACACTTATGCATGAGTGCCCATGTTTGTCATGGTTCATATATTTATCTATATTATTGGGGTTGACTTGTACTGTTATGACACGGTTAATACACAATGAACTGATCAGTAAATCCGTGTTTTGGCGTAGCTGTCTTGTTTATATCTAGGATTTGGGTTGACATATCCGGGGTTGGGTATAGTGTTATACTTGGGTTTAGTTTCATAATTTACAACAAGGGTACTGTTCATATCTATGATGTGGGTTGACATTTCCTGGGTTTGGGTATAGTATTATACTTGGGTTTAGTTTCACATGAGTCTCTCTGTCAGACTATTCTATTTATCAAATATAGTATAGTACACTTGCATATGAGTCCCCATGTCTGTCATATGAGTCTCTACTGTTTATATCTAGTATTTGGGTTGACATATCCGGGAGTTGGGTATAGTGTTATACTTGGGTTAAGTTTCATAGTGACATTTCCTAGGTTTGGGTATGTTGTAATATCTAATATAGTATAGTACATTTGTCTATGATTGCCCATGTTTGTCACGTTCACCAAGGGGTACCGTTCAACATACTAGTTTCCATAATTTACAACAAGGGGTACTGTTCATATATTGGATGTGGGTTGACAGTTCCTGGGTTTGGGTATAGTATTATATTTGGATTTACTTTCCCTTGAGTCCCCATGTCTGTCATATTAGTCTCTACTGTTTATATCTAGGATTTGGGTTCACATATCTCGGGGTTGGGTATAGTGTTAAACTTGGGTTTAGTTTCA
This sequence comes from Brassica carinata, assembly GCA_016771965.1. Taxonomy (NCBI): domain Eukaryota; kingdom Viridiplantae; phylum Streptophyta; class Magnoliopsida; order Brassicales; family Brassicaceae; genus Brassica; species Brassica carinata. Next base: position 26,619,155 of record CM028688.1, on the reverse strand, counting down.
CATTAGTCTATCTGTCAGACTATTCTACATATGTAACATAGTATAGTACACTTGCGTATGAGTTCCCATGTTTGTCATGGTTCATATATTTATCTATATTATTGGGGTTGACTTGTACCTGTTATGACACGGTTAATACACAATGAACTGATCAGTAAATCCGTGTTTTGACGTAGCTGTACTGTTTATATCTAGGATTTGGGTTGACATATCCCGGGGTTGGGTATAGTGTTATACTTGGGTTTAGTTTCATAATTTACAACAAGGGTACTGTTCATATCTATGATGTGGGTTGACATTTCCTGGGTTTGGGTATAGTATTATACTTGGGTTTAGTTTCACATGAGTCTCTCTGTCAGACTATTCTATTTATCAAATATAGTATAGTACACTTGCATATGAGTCCCCATGTCTGTCATAAGAGTCTCTACTGTTTATATCTAGTATTTGGGTTGACATATCTGGGAGTTGGGTATAGTGTTATACTTGGGTTAAGTTTCATAGTGACATTTCCTGGGTTTGGGTATGTTTCACATGGTTCATATGTTTATATTTATTTCATATCTTTACCTAGTTTCCATAATTTAGAACAAGGGGTACTGTTCATATCTATGATGTGGGTTGACATTTCCTGGGTTTGGGTATGGTATTATGCTTGGGTGTATTCTCGCATGAGTCTATCTGTCAGGCTATTCTATTTATCAAACATAGTATAGTGTGCTTGCATATGAGTCCCCTTGTCTGTCATATGAGTCTCTACTGTTTATATCTAGTATTTGGGTTGACATATCCGGGAGTTGGGTATAGTGTTATACTTGGGTTAAGTTTCATAGTGACATTTCCTGGGTTTGGGTGTAGTTTTATACTTGGGTTTAGTTTCACATGAGTCTCTCTAATAGTCTATTCTACATATCTAACATAGTATAGTACACTGGATTATTAGTGCCCATGTTTGTCACGTTCATATGTTTATCTTTATTTTGGGGTTCAGTTTAACCTGTTAGTACACGTTAACCCTAATGAACTGAACAATACATCTGTGTGCTGACGTATCTCTACTGTTTATATCTGGAAATACAAGCTATCTATACTACATCATGTAATAATGGGAGCAGATTGAAACATGTAATGGAGAACGGCATCATTATAATTACACAAAATAGAAGGTCTTTGGGTGTTCCGTACAACTTGCACATTATTGTGCTTACAAGGGGTTTATATAGCATCATTTTACATACTAAATACAACGATATATGTCATATTTGCATATATTCGTGTATTTAGTTAAAAGCGCTTAAGTCCCCTTCACATTTATGTATATGCCCAGTCCTTGCACGACCACGGCTGCCGATTACTCACCCAGTTCCCAAAATGAAGCTTCGAACTGCCTTCAGATGCCTTCTCCATAGTTATATCTTTTTATATAGGGTTACGGCAGGAAGCCTTGTTGTGTCCTAAACGGCCACAACGTTTGCATTTCCTGGAGGATGAGTTTCCTGCTTTCTAAAATCAGGAGAAAAATTGTAGTCATTATCACTATTAATAGTACACTCCATGTAAACATAGACCATTCCATGTCTACACTACTCCATTCTCGATGGTACAATATAGACGTCCATTCCATATGTAACTATAGTTCTATTTAACATACAATCAACTAACATTTATATGGTTACAATAATACTTTTGCTAATATTATATATGGTTTTGAACAATATTAAATGTTGAAACAAAAGTCATATCCATCAAGTTAATTTTATATCTTCGTTATTTATTGTATGTTAACATATTCTATACTACATAAGAGTGAATGTAAACTATGTACCTTGTACTCCCCGCGGGACAGTATGCGGACTTTCCGAGGACGGCCAGGTGGGCGGCGAACGGGGGGTGGGAGTAGGTCATTATGAGTCCCGGTTCCGATTTCTAACCCACCAACTGATGGGACCGGATATATTTTTCCAGTAAATCCAGCCCTCCAAGTAGGGACATAGTAAGCCGGCGCGACCAACGCATCGGTAGGGAAGCCAATCCTTGTTGCCGCAGCTAGAGCATGAATACAAGGTATGCCGATCTCGTCGTACTCCATGCAACTGCAACTGCCAGGTCCAATTTTTACGGTGAAGCACTCCCCGGTGTTATCCTGTACTTGAAACTCTAGATCCGCAATATCACGCACTGCCAACCCGGTTGACAATTCATAGTTCTCCTCCACTAGTTTCCGCACATTGGGTGTGAGTGTTCCTTGTTCTCTGTTAGCTTGTGCTCTACGAAATGCTAGCCATCCCATAACGGTTGTGCGTATGTACTCAAACATTGTGATAAGTGGATATTCTCTTGCTTCCTTAATCACACCATTCCATGATTCGGCTATGTTTGACTCCATGATGTTGTACCGCTTTCCTTTGAAATGAGCTCTAGTCCATTTATCGAATCCTACATCACAGATAGAATAGAAACAGCCGATACTATATAAAATAGAATTCCCTATAAAATAGTATGTTGTAAAAAATTAACTTGGAATATTTATTACCTAAGTCCACCAAATATGCAGCGCATGCAGGGCTGATTTTCTGAATCTCAATAAACTTTTTATTAAACTCGGTCAATGTGAATGCCCTTGCAGCTGCGGACATAAGATTTGCGAGCCTGGTTCCCTTAAAAATTGCCTTTATATTGCGCCAAAGGTGAACTACACATGCTACGTGATGAGCGTGATGGTACACCTACGGTTATATAGTATATAACAAAAGTCAGTATGTTTTTAATTTTGATAATTACTCAAATAGTATACTATTAGTCACCATAGAATTTATATGTGTAAATAGCATAGAACCATTCTTTACCTTACGTAGTCCAGTGTGGATGCTGGCATGTCGATCTGATATGAAAACCAATTCCTCAGTATCCAGAACAAAGGTTTGTAACTTGTGGAAAAACCATTCCCAAGCATTGTCGTTTTCACTATCAACAATTGCGAAGGCAAGTGGAAATACTTGAAAATTTCCGTCTTGTGCAGAAGCAGAAAGTAGACATCCACCAAACTTTCCTTTTAGTGAAGTGCCATCAACAACAACCACTTTGCGCATAGCCGCATACCCTGAGATTGACGCTCCATATGCCACAAAGCAATACTTAAATCTTGTTCCTCCGTCTTCAGCATCAGTACTCTCCAAGAAGCAGGTCGTGCCTTCATTTGAAGACTCAAGAAGTGCCAAATATGGGGGAATGAGAGAGTAGCTTCCAACCATAGTCCCCATTGCATGGTCCATTGCAAGTTCCCTAGCTCTCCAAGCTTTCCAGTAGGAGACATTGACATGAAACTCATCAAGAAGTATTTTTCTAATCGCTGCTGCTGTGGGTCCCCGCTTAATCCCAACAAACTTTGATTGCAGTATCTCTCCTATAACCTGAGTGGTTGCAAGCTTGTGGTAATTGCGGCGCTCATCCACTGTGCACGAGTGAAGTAAGTTTGCTTGCCGCACCTGGAAATTCCCACTAGCATCCACCAAAACAGCATAAACACGCCATGGGCAACCATTACCCACACACTGGGCAAGTAGCATTGAGGGAGTGGACCGTGGTGTCCTGAAATGGAACTTCCTATTCATGGCATGAATGGCTAGTTTGATTTTGCAGTCGGTTTTGGATTTGAAGATGCGGCCCACGTATATTTCATCCCCCTCGTACTGTATGTCTTCAAGGGCAGCGTCCACACCTGAAATATTATAAGTATTGTATTAAAAATTATACAAGATCCGCATACTATATTCGTAGGATACGCAGACTATATGACTATCATACTATTCCATCTTACGATCTCTACTATTCTACATTTAGTACATAGTTTATTTACCTGTTCCACGGCGATCATTGAACACCGGTGGGGCATCCTTTCCAAATAGAGGTGGAGTACACGGGTCGTTTAGCATCTGATGGAGTGCTTCGTCAAATTTCCCCCAGTGTTGACATTCATCTATTGGTAAGTGCTCTGTGCTACCTGAACTTGAACTTGAATTGCCATCTCCATCTGGCGTGTCTGGAATGCCCGGTATCCCAAATATTAACCGTCTTGCGACCGGCCTAGATATATTTCCTTTTTCTTGCACCATTGACCGCAATTCAGGGACGATCATTTCATCATCGGAGTCAGAATCCAGATCACTATCTTCCTCAGCTGGGCGTTTGTTTTTCCCTTTTTCATTGGTTGCGGTTTCCTGACCTGCAAGCCGAATAGTATCGCCAGGCTCCCTTATTTCTATTCCACGCATTCCACGTAGAATAGTCAATCGAGGGCGCGTACTATTTGAAGGTACATGGTTGACTATATCAGGAACAACCTGGTCTTTCCCTCCACCGTTCTTCTGAGTTGGGGGAAAAGTCAATGGCGTTTCCGACATTGCAAAATTATGCCATTCTTCCTCTTCCATGCAGTTGTCAGCTCCATCCTCCCTGTTTCCACCGTCATTAGCATGGATATGTTGTCGTGGAGGAACTTCTTTCCATCCAATGGCAAATCGGACAATGGATACGTAAAGATCAACTTCTTCTATGGCTCGTCTCATCCGAACGAAGACCCCGACCTCTGGATCGTCGGTTATGTACTGAGGCATATCCAGCTCCTTATCACCCATCGCAACCCACTCAGGGTATTGATAAGAGAGTTTTACAGATACATCTTTTGATGTTATAGCGAGTCGCTCCTTCACTAAATCTAGTAACTCCGTGATGGTCATGTCGGAATGTAGGCGGACATAATGTTCAACTGGACACACTATATCGGGTTCAAATATCCACCTACTATCTGCATCACGGACCCACGTCCCATGTACAATCCTCACTTTATCTTGGTCAGTCATCTGCAAGAATCAAAACAGAAAACAGAATACTATTTGAGATCTATAATATTTAGACCATTCTATATAAATCGTACATCTTTCATTATGTAATAAATGTACTGATTCTGTATTTTACATGTATTAAATTCAGATTAAAGCAACTTACGTGATCGATTCTTCTGAGTATTAACTTTGGATCTCCATTCACCTTCTTCACTGTTTTTTTCTCTGCTTTTACTATGTGGACAAATTGTAATAAAAGAGATGACTACACCATTTATCTCTCTGTCGTTGTTTTACTATCGGCCACATGTTTACTGATCATATGCGGTAAAGAGGTGTGTGACGTGGACGATTTCTTCACCCTCCTTTTTGTACAGTAAGCGGTAATTCCTGGCCTTATTTAACGGTGGGAGACGTGGACTTTAATAATTTCATTAACCTACTAACTGTACGACCAAGGGTTAGAACCGGATAAACTGAGACCAAATTGTTAGTTACTTAATACTGTCAAAATCATGAACCTGCACTTAATAAACTCTCCAGTTTTAGTCATCTCGCAAATAAACCCAAGATTTAAAGAAACCCATGAAAACTTATAGTCCATGTATTGTTTCTTATTGGCTAATGAAATAAAACATAGAGACAAAAGACTAAAGATCCTTCTCATTAAATTTTAGAAGAAAATTTTTAAATAATTAATTAAATTTTATTAATTATTAATATTTTGAACTTTAACTTACTACAGGGCATAACATCGAACATGGATCTTATAATACGACTCGAAATGATGTAGTCAGGCATGTATTTTACAATATGGTAGAATTATCAAATGTAAAATCATGTATGTTATATTCTCATTGTTATAATAGCATAATTAAAAGACGTTAAAAAAACCCATTAATTTTGCTCTACCACTGAAACAATGTTAACGTTGACATTAGCTTAAATGATGTAGTAGTCCGTGTTGATATACTTTACTTAGTTCTTATGTGATGTATAAAAATACATAGTTGGCATACATTAGATCATTTGTGACTTTAACAAAAATAATGGTAGTGCATGCATAGAAGAACATGCACTGCCGTATTGTTTTTTTCTTTGTTCCGTTAATAAATTGACTACAATTCGGCGCGGAATTATTCCCAAAATTATTTAAGCTCTATATCAGAACGTTTTAATGATGTAATTTTTAATAAAATATGAGATGAACGCATCAATCAGAGTATTAGGAAAAGACTCGATCAGGTCTAACATCGACAGCTAATTAATATAAAACGTGCATCAATAAGAGAATTAGAAAAAGACACGATTTATTCGATAAAATTAATAGAAGAAACTTAACACTTGAAAGATTAATATTACAGCCAAATTTTTTTTTGTTAAAAAAAAACCCAACACTTGTTCACACCCAAATCAACCAAATTAATAGAAGAAATTCAGCTGTTCACACCAAAATCAACCAAATTATTATTAAAATATTTTATTTTGTATTTTTGTATATTACTTAGTTTATAGTACAATTTAGATATTTCTTTCATTTATATAATTTTTTTATTATTTTAAATGGCGCTTGATGTTTCCACTCCTCCAAAACTCATCAGCTACATATATTTGATATACTTTGCCACTATAAATGTTATGTCATCTTTGGTCATTGCTACTCACATTCAAACAAAAGATGGATAAAAGATGGAGTCTTCAAGGCATGACTGCTCTTGTAACTGGTGGAGCCAGCGGAATCGGGTTCGTTTCTCTAGCTGTATCATATATATGTTTCCACTTTTCAATGTAATATGCCCATACCATTTTCTGTTACGTTGTTGACTGTTTTAGGCATGCAATAGTAGAAGACTTAGCTGGTTTTGGAGCTACAATCCATGTATGCGACATATCCGAGACTTCGCTCAATCAAAGTTTAAGCGAATGGGAAAAGAAAGGGTTTCAAGTGAGTGGTTCAATATGTGATGTATTCTCACGTACCGAAAGAGAAACACTGATGCAAACTATCTCAAAGATGTTCAATGGCAAGCTGAACATTCTTGTAAGTTGATCTTACAGTCTACAGAAATTAACTTAGTATATTCGTATAGAAAAAAAATACCTATTGAATAGTGGAATCTATAGTAAGATTTCTGTTACTCTTTTTCTTTTTGTTGAACATAGGTGAATAATGTTGGCGTAGTTCGCGTTAAGCCAACAACAGAATATGTGGAAGAAGATTTCTCGTTCCATATTTCAACAAACTTGGAATCTGCTTATCATCTTAGCCAGCTTTCACATCCTCTTTTAAAGGCTTCTGGATTTGGAAGCATTATTATGAATTCTTCTGTTGGAGGGGTTGTATCAATGGAATGTGGATCCCTCCGGGGGCGGATCCAGCCCATTGTATAGTATGGGGCATCTCTGCTAAAACATATTTTCATCTGGAGCATTTACATAAATTATAGGTAATTTGTGAAAAAAAAAAAATTAAAATCAGTGTGTGGCACTTGCCCCACCTATATTCTACCTCGGTCCGCCCCTGGATCCCTCTATAGTTTAACAAAAGGTACATCAATGGAAAATTAACCAATATTAAATAGACGCAGTAAAATTGTGAGTTCCTATAAGCTAAAAATGATATCTTAAGGGTCACAAATATTTGTCCAGTAGCTACTTCCACCAGCTTGATTGTCCAAATCGATATCTTTTTCTCTGTGTGTATGTACAGGAGCTATGAATCAACTAGCAAGAAGTTTGGCGTGTGAGTGGGCAACTGATGGCATAAGAACCAACTCTGTTGCTCCTAATTTTATCCTCACTGATATGACTGAACCTGTAATCAAAAGCACCATCCACTTTTTCTTATCTATTATTTTCCAATTAACACCTCGCACTTATCAGTCTTATATCCTATACATAATCTTGTATTCTTGTGAATAATCAGCATCTTGAAGACGCGGGTTACAAAAAGAGTTTGTTTAGTAGAACTCCACTTGGTCGCGCTGGAGAGCCAAAAGAGGTTGCGTCACTTGTGGCTTTTCTGTGTCTACCTGCAGCTTCATATATTACTGGTCAGACCATTTGTGTTGATGGAGGTCTCACTGTCAATGGTTTCTCTTATCAGCCTAAGCCTTGAGCCATACTTGTGTGTGTGTGTATAAATAATCGGTCTATGCAAATAAGAGAAAGTGATCCTTCTCGCTGTAGGAGGATTATCTCATTTTCCATCTCCACAAGTTAAAGGAATCGATGATTCTTCCTTTGTTTCCTATATATATATATATATATATATATATATATATATATATAAAATAATGGATAAAAGCAGAATAACTTTTTTTTTTATTAAGGAAAGTGTTCTTATGTTCGTGTTACTATGATCGAGACGTCTTTTCTAAAACCATCGATTCCTTAACTATTACAAAAATAACAAAAAGTGTGGTGGATTCTGGCGACTTGAGTTTTGATTGGATTCCGAAAGATTGGATTGGGAAAAAGATACTTTTGCTGGTGGATGAGACAAATGAAAGGAAAGATTGAATACTAATTACTGGACATGTAGTAAAATAATCACTAGACTAACTCTAAGGTGTTTTTATTTTCTTGTTATTGTAGTTTTTTTTGTCGTCTGTTGTTACTGTAGTTAAAGACACAAAACATATATGAATATATGATGATAAATTGACTTCGTAAATTATTTTGGTGCGAATAAACGCTCCAGAGAGAAAAGAAAAAGCTCGTCTCCGTCCTTACAATGGCTGCGGGCGTCTCTTTGCCGGATCCTCCAGACCCACCTGACCCTCCTTCAGCTTTGACAATACTTTCTACCTCCGTTTCTATCGTTGTTGAATTTCTATTTTAACAGATCTATTAGATCCAAAAGTTTACAGATCTGAATCTGAGCAACCAAATCTTCAAAGAACTTCCCCTCTCAAAAGATTAAATGAATCAGTGTCGTTGTTATACAACTCTGTTGAATATAATTGAGTTTCTAATTCCATAAGTATTTGCATAGTTAGTAATATTAGTAATGTTAATTTGTATTAAGTCAGTTACACATTTAGAGTTACAATTGTTTAGAGAAGAGTCATGCCTTTCTAAACAATAAGTTGTGTCTGTTGTTATAATATTTAAATTTTATTGTCGTGATATAAAAACACAAGTCGTTAATTTATATTCAACAAAAAATAAAGTTTCAAAAAACACACCGTTTTGCTAAGCTTTGCGATAGGCGATAAAAAAGGTAATTTTCGAACTCTCGATCTCCGCTGTCGCCTCCGACAGTTGGGATGGATCCGGCGGTGGATCAGGGAGATCCACCGGCTCCAAAGGCGCATAAATCATGGGTTACGGAGGCGAAGCAAAATAAGGTCTTGAAGAAGTATGATCTGGATATATCAAGTTCGGAAGGGAATCAATCGGTGGATGTTCCATCAGCGATTGTCGATGAAGCGAATCTGCTATGGGATGACTTTGTGATAACGCGATTCATGGAAACTGCACCGCATGTTGCAAAGGTACATGATATTCTAAACAAGATCTGGGCGTTTGGTGATAAACTGCAGAAGAAAGTTGTGTATGAGATGGATGAAGTTACGATGAAGATCAGGGTTCCAAACGAAGCGATAAGGGAGAAGGTTATCAGAAGGGGTATATGGAACATAGCTGGGGTTCCGATTGTTGTTTCTAAGTGGTCACTGGTAAAAGATGATTCAAAAGCAAGATTAACACCATTGTGGGTACATCTGAAGCAGGTTCCGATGAACATGTACTCGTGGGAGGGATTAAGCTTTATAGCAAGTGCAGCTGGCATCCCAGATAAACTACATCCAGAAACGATTGGGTGTACTAACTTGGAGATTGCAAAGATATGTGTGACAGCGGATTTATCAAAACAGTTGCTGAGAAAGATCAACTTTAAAATACAGGGTGTGCAGACTTTGGTGGAATTCACGTATTCCTGGCTGCCATCGAAGTGTAGTGCTTGTGGAAAGTGGGGTCATTCTGAAAAGGTCTGTTCAGTGAACAAGATAAACAAGGATGAGGAAAAGGAAACACAACCATCAGAGATAGAAGTTCATGAGGAGGAATTGGAAACGATAGAGTTGGGGGAACAAAGTAAGAAGAGAGAAGAGCTGATTGTAGATGCGAAAGAGAAGGAAGACGTGACAAATGAGCCATGGAAAAAGGTATCCGCAGAGAAGGTAGGCAAAAGTCCATTGAAACCGGTGCTCCAATTTGGACAAGTGAAAATAATCACTCCTTCAAGGTTTGCTGCTCTGAGGATACTGGAATAGGAGAATTAGGAATATAAGCAAGAACAAATTGAGTAGAAAGTGGAGAAAACATAATTAAATCAAGAGGAGGTAGAGATAAATAAGGTGCGGGCTGATAAAGAAAAAAAAACAGAATACGGAGGAAGGGAAGTTCAAGGGGATGGAGGCTGAAGGAGGAAGACAGATACTTCCCAGAACTTCTAAGACAAAACATAGAATTCTTTCGGCTGCTTCAAATCATACAAAGAGTGATCTTGGGAATATGACAAGGGGTTCCCAAAGAAATCATTAATGTCGGGTTTTTTCTGGAATATAAGAGGTTTCAACAAATTTGTTAAGCAAGGAATTGTTAGAAATTGGGTAAGGAGTCAGAATATGCAGTTTGGCTGTTTGATAGAGACAAAAGTGAAAGAAATAAAGGCAGAGAAGATCATTTCGAAATTTTTTCAAGGATGAGACAATATCTCAAATTATGAGTCTCACAGGTTGGGAAGACTATGGGTGGTTTGGGGGCCTTTGGTTTGAGAATGACTCCGGTATATGAAAGCAGTCAGCTCATCACATGTTCGGTGCTAATGAAGGGGAAAGGTGAAGAATTTTTCTGCTCTTTTGTTTATGCGTTGAATGGGGTAGAAGGAAGAAAGAGTCTTTGGGAGGACGTGAAGGATCATTATGAGACTCCAATGTTTAAACATAAAAAATGGATGATAGTGGGGGATTTTAACGAGATTTTGGAAGGAGAGGAACATTCAGATTACGAAGATGATCCAAGAGTTCCACCGGGTATGAGGGATTTTCAAGAGGTCGCCATACACTGTAACTTAAAAGACATGAGCTACCAGGGTCCGAAATTTACTTGGTGCAACAAAAGGTAGGCAGGATTAATATGTAAAAATTTGGATCGTGTCATTGTTAATGAAGAATGGCTCCACAATTCGAAGGCTTGTTGTGTTTTTGAGTCAGGTGGGTGTTCAGATCATTTAAGATGTAGGATACATCTGGATGTTGAGGAGAAGAATAAGAGCAGGCCTTTTAAATTTACAACTCGATAGCAAAGATTGAAGAGTTTGTTCCTTTGATTGAGGAGAAGCTCTATATCACTCCATGCACAGCTGCAATGTTTACGTTGACAAAGCAGCTTAAAGCCTTGAAGCAGCCGTTGAGAATGTTAAGCAAGATAAAGCTGGGTGATATATCTAGGAGAACTAGAGACGTGTTTGTTGATTTGTGTGAGAAGCAGAAGGCAACGCTGGAAAGACCAACTTCTAAAGCAATTCATGAAGAGATAAAGGCGTAAGATAAATGGCAACGGATTGCAGGGCTAGAAGAAGAATTCTTGAAGCAAAGATCGAAGTTGCATTGGTTGGATGTAGGAGACGAAAACAATAAGATATTCCATAGTGCAATTAAGATAAGAGAAGTGATGAACAATATGAGGGAGATTGTCTGTGTTGATGGTACTTTGGCTAAAACAGATGAGGAGATTAAAGAGGAGGCAGAGAAGTTCTTTACTGATTTTATGACAGATAATCCTCAGGATTTTGAAGGAGCTACCGAGGAAAGGCTGAAAGAATTACTGGGTTTTCAATGTAGTAGTGCTGATTGTGAGAAACTTTAGAGGGAATATCCTGAGAGTTACTCCTTCAATATGCCAAGTGATAAGTCATCAGGACCGGATGAATACACTTCAGAGTTCTTCAAAGAAGCATGGCCAGTGATATGAGAAGATGTCACTGTCGCAATCCAATCTTTCTTTATAAAAGGATTCTTACCCAAGGGAGTGAACTCAATTATACTTGCGCTTATACCTAAGAAAGAAGAGGCAAAGGTAATGAAGGATTATCGACCAATTTCTTGTTGCAATGTACTATACAAGATAATTCCGAAACTCATTGCTAACAGGTTAAAGGATTTTTGCCTAAGTGTATTTCTCTCAACCAATCTGCTTTTATTAAAGAAAGGCTGCTCATGGAGAATGTGCTTCTAGCAACAGAGATTGTGAAGGATTATCACAATGAAGGAATATCGCCGCGATGTGCTATGATAGACATATCAAAAGCATTTGATTCTGTTCAGTGGTCTTTTCTTCTCAACACACTAATGGCTATGGGACTGCCGCAGAAGTTCGTCCACTGGATAACTTTATGTGTCACAACGGCTTCTTTCTCAGTTCAAGTAAATGGAGAGCTAGCTGGATATTTTCAAAGCAGAAGAGGCTTAAGACAGGGTTCTTATTTTTCTCCATACCTCTTCGTGATTTGCATGAATGTGCTCTCAACGATGATTGATGAAGCAGCAGTAAAAGGGCTTATGGATATCATCCCAAATGCAAAAAAAACATAGATCTCACTCATTTATTCTTTGCAGATAATCTAATGGTCTTCGCTGAAGGTAAGAAAAGATCTAAGGAAGGAATTCTGATGGTGTTTGCAGAGTTTGATAAAATGTCAGGACTAAAAATATGTTTGGAGAAGTCTACTTTATTCATGGCTGGATTCACTGAGCAGCAACGAGAAGAGCTATTAAATGAGTTTCAGTTTCTAGTCGGAAAATTTCCAATGAGGTACTTGGGGCTTCCTCTACTTACAAAAACGATGACAGTTACAGATTTTCTTCTGCTTGTTGAGAAAATAAGAAAGAGAATTGGAACATGGACATGGAGGTTCTTTTCCTACACTTGTCGATTGCAATTGATAAACTCAGTGATTATTAGCTTGGCCAATTTTTGGATGGCAGCTTTTCGTCTACCAAGTGAATGCATTAGAGAAATTGAAAGGCTATGCTCAGCTTTCTTATGGTCAGGACCAGAGCTTAACAGTAGGAAAGCTAAGATTGCCTGGCCAGAAATTTGTCGAACAAAACAAAATGGAGGATTAGGCATGAATGAAGTTAGTATGTTGAAGCTGATATGGAGGATTCTCTCTGCTGATTCGTTATGGATAAAATGGACCCATACATATCTCATACGCAGAGGGTTGTTATGGACTGCTAAGGAAACTGCTTTGGGATCCTGGATGTGGAGAAAAATACTGAAGTGTCGAGAAAGAGCAAAGCAGTTATATAAAGTGGATGTGAAGAATGGTAAGAAAGCTCGTTTTGAAATGAAGTATGGTCTTCTCTTGGTTGCTTGAAGGAGTAATTGGGGAACAAGGGATATATTGATCTGGGAATATCTCTTGATGCAAAAGTAGATGAGTGCAGAAACCACAGGAGGAGAAGTCATAGGATCCCGATCCCGAATAAAGCTGAGTTAGAGATTGAGAAGTTTAAGAATATGAGACAGCATGAGAAAGAAGATGTCTCTCTTTGAAAGTGTGGAGAAGATAAATCTATGAGTAAATTTCTAACGAGAGATACTTAGAAGATTATGAGAAAGTGGTGTAGCTCTCGCTACGATAACACGATGATCCTATTTAGTCTGCGAATTCCTAGGAACAAAGTCGTCTTGTAATCGTTGAGAACACAAAAGTTCTAGCCGAATGCAAGGAACAAGAACACCAAAGCTCTTTTATTAATTAATCAAAGTAAAAACGTGTCTCTTACAAGCCAAGAGGATCCATAAATATAACAAGGAAAAAAGACCTAAGTCTAAGAGGATTCAAGTCTATATTGTCCCTTATCTTAAATCATATTCCGTGATGCCTAAGGAAAACCATGTTTATCTATATTAAAAGTAAAACAAAGAAAAAGGAAAGTAAAAGTAAAACCAAACGGTAATGTGATCCCTGCTGCATCAGGTCACCCGGGGTAGAGAAAAATCCGTCCTCGGATCTTCGATGTCGTCTTGTGCCACATACGGAATAAGGTGTTTAACGTTAAACACATCGGAGAAACGAACATCTGGTGGAAGAGCCAAACGATAGGCATTTGCATTAATCTTCTCGACAATTTCCAGAGGACCCAGCTTGCGTGATTTGAGTTTATTATACTCTCCTGGCATGAAATGTTCCTTTGTAAGAACTGCCCAAACAAAGTCACCCACATTGAACACTGTAGCTCGTCGATGGCGGTCAGCATTCGTCTTGTATTTGGCCGATGAAAGTTGCAGGTTGTCATGTACCTGCACATGTATAGCAGAAACGTCTGCCACAAAATCCTGAGCCTGTCCATGGTCACGAGTCATATCTGGAAAGACCCCAAGATCCGTTGGACCACGTGGAATTATCCCATAGACGACCCAAAAAGGGCAGAAAGGAATACTGCGATTAACTGCTCTGTTATGTGCAAACTCCACTTGACACAAAATAGAATCCCACGATCTGATATTATCAATAACCAAACAACGTAACATGTCACCCAGAGTTTGATTTGTCACCTCCGTTTGTCCATCCGACTGAGGATGATAAGCCGAGCTCATATCAAGACTGGTACGGAGAAGACGCCAAAGTGACCTCCAAAAATGGCTTAGAAACCTAGAATCCCTGTCAGATACAATCGATAATGGTAGGCCATGAAGGCGATAAATTTCCCGAAAGAACAGAACCGCCACCTGAACCGCATCCGTAGTCTTCTTACAAGGAATAAAGTGAGCCATCTTCGAGAATCTATCCACCACCACGAATATTGAATCATGACCTCGTTGCGTACGAGGGAGACCCAAAACGAAGTCCATGCTTATATCCGTCCATGGCTGCGTAGGTACGGGTAATGGAAGATACAAGCCGTTGTTTGTCGTGTGGCCTTTGGACTTGTGACAAATCACACAGCGCTCAACAAAATGTGAGACGTCCCTGCGCAAAGAAGGCCAAAAATAAGTGTCGGATACGAGCTTGATTGTACGATCCCTCCCCACATGGCCTTCATTGTGCAGTTCAGATATGATTTTGAGACGTAGACTTCCTTCAGGCACACAGAACCTATTCCCACGAAATATGTAACCCTCATGAAGCGTGAAATCAGTACGTTCCCCACGTTGCAAAGACGACAATATCGAACCGAAGAAGGGGTCAGACTCGTACTGCTCTGGTAAGATTGCAAACCCCGGAACAGAGACTTGCAAGGACGCCACCAAAGAATGTCGCCTACTTAAGGCATCGGCCACCTTATTTGTTCGACCAGATTGGTGCTTTATCACAAAAGTGAACTGTTGAAGAAAAGCGATCCATGAAGCATGTCGTGCAGATATCTTATCCTGGCTCCCAAGATGCTTGAGAGCATCATGATCTGTATATAGAATAAACTCCTGATGGAAGAGGTAGTGACGCCAGTGTTTGATAGCTTGAACGATTGCATAAAATTCAACATCATACGTACTATAACGAGCACGTGATCGTGCAATCTTTTCGCTATAAAAAGCTATAGGCCGCCCGTTTTGACTAAGAACCGCACCAATCCCCAGCTTACATGCATCAGAATGAAGCTCAAAGACCTGAGTAAAATCCGGTAAAGCCAAAATCTGAGCTGAAATCAGGCGCCGTTTCAGTTCTTCGAAGGCAGCATCAGCTTCAGCCGTCCACGTGAAAGAAACACTTTTCATACAATCAGTCATAGGCGCTGCAATATTACTGAAGTGAGGGACGAATCGACGATAAAACGAAGCAAGCCCATGGAAGCTCCGTACTTCACTGATTGTTGTTGGAGTCGGCCATGATTTTATAGATTCCACTTTTCCAGGATCAACCTGCAAACCCTGATCAGAAACGATGTAACCCAAGAAAATAACATGGTTAAAGCCAAACACACACTTGTGGCGAGCTGCAAAAAGCTTCTCCCGGCGCAAAATCAAGAGTACATCGCGAAGATGAGATAAATGGCTCTCCAAGTCATGGCTGAAGATCAATATGTCGTCGAAGTATACGACAACAAACTTCCCAATAAAAGGGCGTAAAGCCTGATACATAATTCTCATAAAAGTACTTGGTGCATTGGAGAGACCGAATGGCATGACTGTCCACTCGAATAATCCTTCTCGCGTCTTGAAAGCTGTCTTCCACTCATCGCCCGGCCGTATGCGGATTTGATGGTATCCACTTTTGAGATCGAGTTTGGAGAAGATTGACGCGCGGCCGATCTGGTCAAGGAGATCATCAAGTCGTGGGATGGGAAAGCGATAACGTACTGTGATTTTGTTGATAGCACGACTATCAACGCACATGCGCCAAGATCCATCCTTTTTAGGTATAAGAAGAGCAGGTACTGCCGCTGGGCTTAAACTTTCGCGAACATGACCTTTGTTGAGTAGTTCCTCCACTTGTCGTCGTAGTTCGTCATGTTCTTGCGGGCTCATTCTATAATGAGGTCGATTTGGAAGTACTACATTAGGTACCAGGTCAATGTGATGTTGAATGTCCCTTAGAGGCGGTAGGTCACTGGGTAGTTCATCGGGAAACACGTCCTGAAATTCAGTGAGTAGAGGCGTGAAGGTTGTTGGGATGGCGGGTGACGGGGAAGAAGACGAAGGAGAGGCCACAAGAGCCCATATGATCGCGTCGTCAGTTAGTTGCTTCTCAAAGGCTGCTTTGGGTAAAGTCAATAAAGACTTAGCCGTAGTCGTTTTAGGAGACACATCAGTAGTACGCGCACTTGGTTCGGGTTGCTCCTTTGATGGTATAAGTGTGACTGTGCGATCGCCGAAAACAAAGCTATAGGTGTTTGCTTTCCCACGGTGTACTGCATCACGATCAAACTGCCATGGAACGTCCCAATAACAAATGGCAAGCGTCCATCGGAACGACGTCACACATAGTTGAATCTTTATAATGGCCGATGGAGAAAGAGATGAATGCCTGCTTAGAGACCTTAATTTCTGTACCGTTGTTGAGCCACGCCAAAGTGTAAGGAGATGGGTGAGGAGTGATATCCAATGCGAGCTTTTGTGCAGCCTCGAGTGAAATCACATTAGCGCAACTGCCAGAGTCGATGATAAGTTTACAAACTTTGCCGTTAATGGTGCAGGTGGAGCGAAACAAATTAGTTCGTAACCAAGATTCAAGAGGTGCCTTTGGGAGGAGACAGTTTCTGCGTAAGACCAAACTCAATCCTGTGTCACCAGGTAAGAAATCATTGGTGTCATCTTGGTCTTCCGCGTAGTCATCATACACTGGATCATCATCCCCAACTTCTTGTATGACCAGGCCACGTTTAGGATTTTTAGGACAAGCCGTCTGAATGTGTCCTCGTTCGCCGCATGTGTAACAACGAAGGGCGTTTGTTCGTTGAGGACGTGAATTGGCGATGGAGTCCGTGCTGGTTCCTGGTTTAGAGAGGTCAGTCTTGGATGCCGAGCTGTCCGAAGAAGTCTGACCTGCTGTATCATTGTTAGTTGGAGACTGAAAACGCGTCCTTGATGAAGAAGACCACGAAGAACGGAGTTGCAGTTCCATTGCCACTGCCCGTTGATGAGCTTCAGAAACTGTCGAGGGGTTGAACTGTGCCAAAGCAGTTTGAAGTTGAGGACGCAATCCACCAATGAAACGGGAGATCAATTGTTGCTGCGTCTCTCCTGATGTCATACGTGCTGTAATAAAGAAGAATTCTGTTGCATACTCGTCAACTGTCCGTGTCCCTTGTCTCAAATTCTGTAACTTGTTGTACAAGGTACGCTCGTAGTTGAATGGCAAGAATCCCCTGCGCATGTGTTTGGTGAGTCGTGTCCATGAATCAATACGAGGTTTGCTTGCTTGTCGTCTGGATTCTTTGAGTTGCTGCCACCAAGCCATAGCTCGCCCTTTAAAACGTGTAGCCACCAGAGAAACTCGGGCGTCGTCAGGTACGCGGCGAAACTCAAGAATTTCTTCGACTGTGTTTAACCAATCAATGAATTCCTCAGGGTTTAATGTGCCCATAAATTCAGGAATTTCCGACTTGAAACTAGTTTCCCAACGAGGTTGATAGTTTTGTCGATGCTCTGGTTCGTTGTGACGAAGATCACGTTGATCATCCTGGTAATGACCACGACGATTATGTTGGTTGTAATCCCGAGCAGCGAACACATTTTCTGGTAGCTCGTCGTCATCAGAAGTATCTTGAGGGCGTTGCGGTGCCCTGCTTGATGTTGTTGATTTCCTTGCGCTTCTTGTTGTTCACGTTGAGCATGAAGAACGGTGATCATAGCGTTTTCCACAGAGGTCTGCAAGGCAACTTGAAGTCCTGCGGTAAACGTTTCGAGCATCTGGCGGATTTCCTCCAGTTGATCGTCTGTCTTTATTGGTGCCATGATCGCGTTTCCGATTAAGAAATCAAAAACGGTTGTCTCTGATACCAACTGGTGTAGCTCTCGCTACGATAACACGATGATCCTATTTAGTCTGCGAATTCCTAGGAACAAAGTCGTCTTGTAATCGTTGAGAACACAGAAGTTCTAGCCGAATGCAAGGAACAAGAACACCAAAGCTCTTTTATTAATTAATCAAAGTAAAAACGTGTCTCTTACAAGCCAAGAGGATCCGTATATATAACAAGGAAAAAAGACCTAAGTCTAAGAGGATTCAAGTCTATCTTGTCCCTTATCTTAAATCATATTCCTTGATGCCTAAGGAAAACCATGTTTATCTATATTAAAAGTAAAACAAAGAAAAAGGAAAGTAAAAGTAAAACCAAACGGTAATGTGATCTCTGCTGCATCAAAAAGAAGCATAAGGTTTTTGAAGTCCATAAGGCGATCTGGTTTAAGCATTCGACGCCTAAATTCTCCTTTTTGGTCTGGATTGCGGTGAAGGACAGACTTGCAACAGGGGAACGCATGCTGAAATGGAATGCAAATGTAGATGTGTCATGCATCTTTTGTCAAGAGCCGTTGGAGACAATTGCTCACAAGAGGAGTTCTTCGGGATCAATATACAGAGAAGTGGGAGGAAATTTTGAGGCTTATTCTTGATCCAAAGAGAAGTAAGCTTCAGATTTTCACAGCTAGATATGTCTTTCAAGTGGCTTTGCACAGCATTTGGAGGGAGAGGAATAGAAAGAAGGCATGTGGAGAAGGAATCTCCAGCTATTCTCTTAACAAGCTTGATAGATAAAACAGTGAGGAACATATTCTCTATCATTCGTAAGAAAGATAAGACGTTTGAGGAGGGATTGAGATACTGGTTTGCAACAAGACACAGTTAAAGAAGTATAGAAGGTAGAAGATTAAAGGGAAAGTAGTTATATTTGGAGAAGTTTTGTATATAGAGAATAAGAAAGGAAGCACACTGATGTAAAAAGTTTTTTTTTTTACTTAATTTAATAATCAATTCAAAAAAAAAAGTTTCAGCAATACTCTGTTTTCCTCTTACAAAACAGAGCAGGTGATTACAAACGTAATCTGTATTCTTTCTCTTTCAAAAGTGAAACCTTTGTGTGTATTGTTCAAGAAGAAACAATATCTTCTAACAAAGTCCTTACTGTAGTATGCACACCTTTCAGAAGTGTGCTCTGCAGATTGCTTCCCAGGCTTTAGAGTTTTAGAGCAGCTAGCTCTGTTGATATCATCCCGAGCTCTCGTTCTCTCCCGCTTGACCATGTTATTGCATCTGTATTTTGATTCTCTAGCAGGGAGTTTGATGTCGATAGCTACAAATGTGTCAGATGCTCAGAAATTCGGTGCATTGTCACCTATATGTTTATAGCCGATTTCAGGATTGTTATACTAGCATAATGTGCTGTTCCATTCTCGGGTGTAGGACTACTAAATGTAGAGGACCACTCTTCTTCTTTAGTGTATTAAGTTTTAGGTTTGTCATTATCTATTCTATCTATGTCTTCCGTCTTGCTATTACAGCAACGACTTTGTTGTATATATCTTTCTTTGAACATTTGCTCATCAGCTTGAGAGTAAGAGATCTATAAAATTGTGGGTTGACCCAAAAATGACAGAAAACATTAGTTATGCATTATTAGACTATTTATAATGAGGCTGTTAAAACTTTTTTAAACTGTTTGAATGTATGCATTGAAGTGTTGAATAAAATAAATAAAATTGAGATAGACTAAACTGACATGAAAAAAAGAGAAGAGAGAGAGGCAATGACAAATGGTAGTTTATTATTGGGTATTGATAAATTTGTTATTTTTTCATCCTAATTTTTTGTGATTACCTTTTATATAGTGAATAATTTTATTTTTTATTTTTATATGAAAATTTATCATTTTATACTTTATTAATAGAGATTGTTTTATTTGATTTGGATGCAGTGACGAATGTAGGATTATATTTTGTTGGGGGCAATCCTATACAAACTTTAAAAATGTAACTAGAAAATGTTATTTACTAAAAGAAAATAACTAAAATTTTGATGTATTTAACAAATTCTGATTTTTTTTATGAGGGCACTTGGTCAACGTAGGTTCGCCAATGTTTAGATGTAAAATAATATTTTAATAAAAATTAAACTTGATTGTTTACAATGAAATAGTAAAATAGTAAAATATGGTGTTGAAGTGTTGTTGAACAAAATCATTATATGATATAAAAATAAAACCTTGTTGAATTATTAGGTGGAAAAAGAGAAAATAATATAGACCATTAATGGATAAAAATAGGCGTAGAATAAATAAAGAATAATTGTCACAAATAACACTTTCCCAATACCACTTTTCATTTATACACTAACCAACTATACTCTTAAAATTTTAATAAGAAAATGACCATTATATCCCTAATTATATCTTTTCTTTTTTCTTCTATGTGAGATCTGGGGAGCTCCTGCAAAGGATGACGATTGGAGATTGCTTTGAGATTGCTTTCGATTTGCTAAAGTGAGTTGCTTTGAGAATCTGCTTGGCTCACCTACTTTCGTGGATATAGGAAACAGACGGCTCAGATGCGTGGAGACTGGTCACGAAATTGTAGCCGGAGATGAAGAAGCATACGCTCGTAACAAACGGTGTCAACACCGTCTGGGGCCCATTGATCAGGCTCTATCTCATGGGAAATCTCCTCTCACCATGTTCTCGCAGTGCCTAATTTCTCGGTTAGCCAAAAATTGAAACCTTTGTAGTTGATTGTGTTAGCTTAATTGAAAAGGTCAACAAAAAATCCTAATGGTATCTTCTTCTTCCCTTGGCTCGCCGTCTTACAGATTGAATCGTTTACTCTGTTTGTTCGTTTATTCGCGTGCTTCAGAGCTCTGATTTTGGCAGGGAAGAAGAAGAAGGAGAGATGGGCTCACGGCAGGGACCACCGAAGCATCAGAACAAATTCGCATGGGTTCCCAACGCCGGCGTGAAGATTAACGAAACCGTAAACGATTTTCTCTGCTTGTTCTAGTAAAATCCTGTGAATACTCTAAGGTATACAATTTGATCATTTCGTTGGAAATTTCTGATTTTTTAGACCGCTCTCGGAGATAACCGGAGTTTGCCATCTCTGTCGCAAACAGATCGCTTGGAAACGCAAATACGGCAAATACAAAAAGTTAACCAAACCCACCAAATGGTAAGATCTTGTTCACTGAATTTGAATTGAGCTGATTGTTTTTCTGTCGGTGAAATTCGAAAGGAGCAATATTTATTCATTTGGTTCAGTCAGAAGTGTACGAAGCGTAATGTTCGTCAAGCGTATCACAAGTTATGCTCTGGTTAGTGTTCTGTTTCTCTGCCTTTGTTATTTTGCTCTCTCGCAAAATAAATGATATTCGTTTTTGTAGTGAAAGTGATGTGTTTTAGTTTGAAACTGATTACAGGTTGTGCCAAGGAGCAGAAAGTGTGTGCCAAGTGTTATTCTTCTTGTGAGCAAATCATGGGAAGGTAATTGTGAGATTACTTAATAAAGTATTTCTTTTACTTCTGCCAGATGCTGCTTGGTAGCTAAGGTTTCAAGGCAATTGTTCATCCAGGTCATCGGGGCCATTGTTGATGTGAGATTCGAAGATCAGGAGGGGTTGCCTCTGATCATGACATTCCTCCAGGTCCAAGATCATCCCAAGAGATTGGTTCTTGAGGTTTCGCATCACTTGGGTCAGAATGTTGTTAGGACCATTGCTATGGATGGCATGGAAGGTCTTGTCCGTGGACGACGCGTTCTTAACACTGGCGCTCCGATCACTATAAGTATCTTTCAATCTAAGTGGTCGATCAAGATATAGATCTGTGAATTCGTTGATTGCATTTTGTTACATGATGTGATTTCTTATCCTGAAGGTTGACTTTTTAGTCAAGATCCAATTTTTTCTCATAAGTGTATTCATTTCGATTGAAATTTTATGTTGATAGCGAATCATTTCTTTGATGCTGCCCTTTATCTGAGTAAGCTGTGATAGATTGATAATGGAAGTATGAGTTTTTGGTTTGTTCTCATTTTAAGGTATCCGTTGGAAGAGCAACACTTGGACGTATCATGAATGTTCTCGGTGAACCCATTGACGAGAGAGGCGAAATTAGTAAATAGTATGTGCAACATTTAATCGATGTGTCTATTTTTGTGAACTTATCATGACAATTTGTTTTTTTTTGGCTGTTGCTCAGAGACCGAGCTCTTTCATGAACTTTGTAATCACAGAGCGGAATTATTAGTTTGCCAGGTTATGTGAGTGAAATAATTCATTTTTGGAATCATATTTATCATCTCCTTGATATGAATATAGTTCATAGAATAGTTAACTGATATTTTGAGCTTGGATACATGTGGTGCCTTGTTGTTCGGTTCAGTTCCAGATAAATGTGTTCATATCTATATAACTACGGTTCACTATAAACCTGAGTGAGAGCTTCACTGGGCAGTGGGCACACTTAGTAACTAGCAACGGAACATGTCATATGTTTCATAGACATGTTCTGTAGATGTGAATGGAAAATGTTTAGCAACTTTAAAACCATCCTCATAACTCTGTAAAAGATGTTCTTGAAATGTCACTTCATTGTCTGAAATCTTTTCCACAGTTATTATGAAAAGAGAGTTTCTCTTGAGATGTCACTTGTCCAAACTCTTTTGGTGAACTTAGAGCATTATGAAGTTCCTATAAGTATGGAATTGCGACATAATTGATGATACATGTCCTCTTTACTCAGAACTTAATCGGGATCGTGCTTATCTTGTGTCCTGCTTGCTTTGATTTTTTTTTCTGGATGTTGCTATGATTTCTATTTAAAGCTGTGATTAAATTAAGACGCTAAGGCTGCAGGAACAAGCTCGTGAGTCTCGTCTTTGTATGCTTTTTCTTCTTTTTGTACGCATACAATCTTGGTCTCCTTATAATGTTTGTTTACTATTCAATGCTTAAGACATCTAATAAAATTGACAAAAAGATAAAGACGTTATCGAGTGAAACAAAACACAAGCTTTATCTTATAAATTGTGTTATGAAGATTATTAAGTTCTTATAATATTTTTATAAACCCTTATAAATAGATTTATAAACTCTTATAAATGATTTATAAATTTTTATAAATTATATTATAAACCCCTATAAATAGTTTTATAAACTCTTATAAATAGTTTTATAAATATTTTGAAGTGTTTTATAAACTTTATAGACGACTTTATAAAAATTAAATAATGGTTCATAATTTTTTTATAAGCTATTATAAATGGTCTATATACAAAACTGTTTTTTTATATTCATATGATTGGTTTTATAAATCTTTATAAAACACACAAAAATAAGTTTATTAATCATTATAGATACTTTCTTCTTGCAAACACAATTAATCCATCGAAGAATACATAAATAGATCGAAAGACGGATCATATCAAATGATGTATTTTTTTATGAATGATTTAGGGACTTTAGGGACTTGAGGCCTGAAGAAACAAATTATTTACATACCTTTATAAAAGGTTTATAGTCTCTTTATAAATTATTAATAAGCTGTTATAAATGGTATCTAACCTTTCTAAAAACTTTTATGAACTTTATAAATGTTTTATAAATCCTTATAAATTATTTACATACCTTTTATAAACCTTATAAATTATTTTACAAACCTTATAAATTATTTTACAAACCTTATAAATTGTCTTATAAGCCTTTCTGAATGGTTATAAACTCTTATAAACGAATTAAAGACATTCTAACTGATTTCTTTTATAAACATTTATAAACCATCATAAATTAAGTTATGAATACTTAAAATTAATAATAGTGATTAACTATCAAGATGACTCATTTATGATTTTCCATAATCAACTATTATTCTAAAAAACCACATAAAGCAATTGCTAACCATTAATTCAGGTTTCAAGATTGATGCATACACATGTAAGTTATTTATAAACCATTTAAAAACACTTATAAATGACTTATAAACCCTTATAAACCTCATAAATAGTTTATATAATTTTATAAATGAAATAAAGACTTTTATAAATGATATATAAACCTCTTATAATGATTATTTATAAATTCTTATAAATGATATAGTTGTTATACCAATTATGAAATTTTATAAAAAGATTATAAAATAATTTTTAAAATATATTCTTTTATAGTTTCTAGAAATTATTTGTTCTTAACCGATTTACAAACACTTATAAATAATTATACACTTTTACTAATGGGTACATTTGTTTATAGGAGTTTATAAATGAATACACAAAACCTTTTAAATTCTTACAAAGGAAATACCAGTTTATATATACTTATAAAATTTTATAAAATGATTTATAAGGTCTTATAAACTGATTTATGATTAATAAACTGATTTATGGTTTAAAAGGTGATTTTGGGGGTTTTAAGTTAATTTATTATTTTTATTAACTAATTTTAGTTTTATAAATGTTATAAACCGATTTATAAACCTTCTGATATTTTTCTAGCAAAATATATATATATATTTTTAACAGCTCAATAAGAGCCTCTAAACCGTTTATATACCTTTTATAAATTCTTATAAAGCCTTTATAATATTTTATAAACCTTTATAAATTGTTTATAAACTATGAATAAATATTTTTATAAATTTTTATAAACCTTTATAACTTATATCTTCATTTATAAATAGTTTATATATATTTAGAAACTCTGGAACCGTCGTCAAACTCGGATGTATCTCTCCGTTGCTCGATCCGCCTTACACTCAGTTTCGTCTTATTCGTCGTGCTCAACTTAATCATGTTCTGCAATTTGTGATTGTCTTGTCTTAGCTCTTGTGTTTGAGTTATATCTGCTTGTAATCTTACTACCAAAATTTGAGGCCAAGCTTATATTGCTGTCAAATCTTAAACTTCTCAAATCAGTGCTTTCATCTACTTTCTACCTCGGTCTCTCTAATAATAGATTCTTCACCGTGATGATTAATCACCCACCAGTTCACTCCTCCAACTCTCCACTGGCCTAACATGAAAATGGAACAAAACAATAATGTTTAACTATTAAAATGACTCATTTATGATTCTGATAATCAACCAAAACAAGTTATATGTGAAAGAAGCTCTTTTAGTGATTTATAAGCCTCTATAAAATGTTATAAGACTATATAAAAGAATTACCTTTTGAAAATCTACAAATCCTTATAAATGATTTTATAAACCCTTATAAATAGTTTTAAATATTCTTATAAATGATTTATAGACCCTTATAAAAAGTGTCTATATATTCATATAAATGATTTTTAAGACTTTATAAATGAATTACCTTTCTAGATATTTATAAATGATTTTATAAAATCTTATAAATATTTGGTATATTCTTATAAGTGATTTTATAAAGGTTTATAAATCATTTATAGGAATATATATAAACTATTGATAAAATTTTATAAATGATTTCTAAATCTTCATAAATGATTTATAAACATTTATAAATTATTTATAATCCTTGTAAAGCAACTGATTTTATAAACTCTTATAAATGAATTGTCCTTTAATAATACTTAGAAAGCCTTATAGACTGATTTTATAAACTCTTATAAAGTCTTATTAATTGTTTTATAAACCATTATAAATAATCGTTTATTTCTTATAAATAATTTACAAACATTTATAATAGAATTATAGACAGAGTAATTCACATACACACACTTTCTCTAGTGTTTCGACCAAAACCAGTGGTCCATTATTCCCGGTAAAGTTGTTCACCTTTTTAGCACAATGTTAACGTAACGACAACAGTATGCAAAATACAAACTACTACTAAATTTTAATGCATGTATCGTGTGATTCAGATTTTTAGTAAATGAATAACCCATGTAGGAATCATCGATTCAAAGATAATATTTTATTACTTGTTGGCAATATAAACTCATTATAAATGATTTTATAAAACCTTATAAATAATTTTAAATATTCTTATAAATGATTTATAGACCCTTATAAAAAGTTTTTATATATTCATATAAATGGTTTTTAAGATTTTATAAATGAATTACCTTTCTAGATATTTATAAATGATTTTATAAAATCTTATAAATATTTGGTATATTCTTATAAGTGATTTTATAAAGGTTTATAAATCATTTATAGGAATATATATAAACTATTGATAAAATTTTATAAATGATTTCTAAATCTTCATAAATGATTTATAAACATTTATAATTTATTTATAATCCTTGTAAAGCAACTGATTTTATAAACTCTTATAAATGAATTGTCCTTTAATAATACTTAGAAAGCCTTATAGACTGATTTTATAAACTCTTATAAAGTCTTATTAATTGTTTTATAAACCATTATAAATAATCGTTTATTTCTTATAAATAATTTACAAACATTTATAATAGAATTATAGACAGAGTAATTCACATACACACACTTTCTCTAGTGTTTCGACCAAAACCAGTGGTCCATTATTCCCGGTAAAGTTGTTCACCTTTTTAGCACAATGTTAACGTAACGACAACAGTATGCAAAATACAAACTACTACTAAATTTTAATGCATGTATCGTGTGATTCAGATTTTTAGTAAATGAATAACCCATGTAGGAATCATCGATTCAAAGATAATATTTTATTACTTGTTGGCAATATAAACTCATTATAAATGATTTTATAAAACCTTATAAATAATTTTAAATATTCTTATAAATGATTTATAGACCCTTATAAAAAGTTTTTATATATTCATATAAATGGTTTTTAAGATTTTATAAATGAATTACCTTTCTAGATATTTATAAATGATTTTATAAAACCTTATAAATATTTGGTATATTCTTATAAGTGATTTTATAAAGGTTTATAAATCATTTATAGGAATATATATAAACTATTGATAAAGGTTTATAAATGATTTCTAAATCTTCATAAATGATTTATAAACATTTATAATTTATTTATAATCCTTATAAGGCTTTATAGACTGATTTTAGAAACTCTTATAAATGAATTGCACTGTTAATAATATATTTAGAAAGCCTTATAGACTGATTTTATAAACTCTTATAAAGTCTTATTAATTGTTTTATAAATCATTATAAATAATCTTTTATTTCTTATAAATAATTTACAAACATTTATAATAGAATTATTGACAGAGTAATCTGAAGTATATATTCTATATAATTATTGAATTCAATGTTCTTTCTCTCTTGTGGATCTTTTCTTATTAAAATTTTGGTTGCAGAGTAGGCAGAGGATAAAAAGAGAAGAGGGGGAGAGACACTGACAAGAGGACGACCAAAAGATCTTAAAAGTGCTCAGACACCTGAGTTTATGGCCGCAGGCCAGTCCAAGATGCATAAGCTTTCTTGGAAACATCGAAGGCGCATGTCTCCTAACATTCATGTGTCCTCACAACCTTCATACCTTCAAGGACTTGTCCAAACACAACATGCTTGTTATCTAACCATGTCCTCTTATAACTGACTTTATAGAATCTTATTAATTATTTTATAAACCCTCATAAAACAATTATTACTACCTATTAATGATACATAATCACTTGTAAATGGTTTTATAAACCATTATAAATAATTTTATTTATTTTTTAGAAATGATTCATAAATAATTATAAATTATTTACAAAGACTTCCAAAAAATTATAAACACTTGTAAATATCTTTATAAATATTTACTTATAATGTTTTGTAAAGATTTGTAAATTCTTCTAAATGATTTGTTAACTCTTATAAATTTTGTTATAAAGATTATAAAATTCTTATAATATTTTTATAAACCCTTATAAATAGATTTATAAACTCTTATAAATGATTTATAAATTCTTATAAATTATTTTATAAACCCTTATAAATAGTTTTATTTATATTTTGAAGTATTTTATAAACTTTATAAAAAGAATTATAAATAATGGTTCATAATTTGTTTATTTATTATCATTTAAAATGATTTATAAATATTTTGAAGTGTTTTATAAACTTTATAAAAAATATAAATAATGGTTCATAATTTGTTTTTTTATAAACTATTATAAAATTTTTAAATACAAAACTGATTTTGTATATTCATATGATTGGTTTTATAAATCTTTATAAACGCACATAAATAAGTTTATTAATCATTATAGATACTTCCTTCTTGCAAACACAATTAATCCATCGAAGAATACATAAATAGATTGAAAGTCGGATCATACCAATGATGTATTTTTTATGAATGATTTAGAGACTTTAGGAACTTTATAGAGGCATGAAAAAACAAATTGTTACATACCCTTTATAAAAGGTTTATAGACTCTTTATAAATGATTAATAAGCCGTTATAGATGGTTTCTAAACTTTCTAAAAACTTTTATGAACTTTATAAATGTTTTATAAACCTTTATAAATTATTTACATACCTTTATAAACCTTAAAAATTATTTTACAAACCTTATAAATTGTCTTATAAGCCTTTCTAAATGGTTATAAACTCTTATAATTGATTTAAAGACCTTTTAACTGATTTCTTTTATAAACATTTAGAAACATTTTATAGACTTTATAAACTTCTTTATAAGCCTTTATAAATGGTTTATATACTCTTACAAATAATTTATAAACATTTATAAATTATTTTACAAACTTTATAAATGATTTACAAACTTTATAATGAGATATTAGCAAACAATATCTCAAATTCATTGCCTCGATATGCTAAATCTATTCCAAAACATAACTAGCAAAAGAAACAAAATATCCAGCTTTGAGGTGATATCCATAACACGATTACTAACCTGAAAGTGAGAGCTATTAAGGCAGCGAGTAATCTGTTGGAACAACAGAACCATAAAACGCTGGAACTCAAAAGGCTTCGTAGCCTCAAGAACTTCTTCAAGTTCTCCAAGGAAGAGATTCTCCTTGGTGCAGTTCATCACAGGCCAATGTGTTAATGTGTTTTACAGCATATTTTTAATGTGATTTCACTAGGGTAAGATCGAAGGTAAGCTACCTTGTAGATGGCATTACACAGTGCAACCCGCATGAAACATGTCAATTCGAAACCCATCAGTTATCAAAAAGTCTCCTGCTATGTTCCTATATTGATGGCTAAACAACATTGATATTTTAAAGCTCAGGCGTAAAACAAAGAGTGAATGGATGCATAAAGGTCACTGGTCACTGGACAATAAGGGCACTTGATCTATGAGGTTAAGAGAACCAAAGACAGGAGGTAACACCCAGACGTGAGATGCTACATTGGAGGTAACAAACTATGTTAAGCAATAAGATCAATTAGAAGAAGCACTATGAACATTAGCTTTCTGTTAAGTTGACAACCTAAACTGGAAAACAGATAGCTAAGAAAGAGGTTAATAGTTTTGTTGTGAAATCAAATACTAACTCTACAGAAAATTGCTCGTGAAGGCCACACATCTAGTAGAAGAGCATGATAACTAGAAGTGATTACTATAATAGGAAGATTAACTCTTCAGTTTACAGAATGCAGCTACACATATCATCAAAATGACAGGCTCACTCTGATTATTGGTGTTGTTATCTGAGTCACTAGACTTTGAAGGATTGCACTCCAAGCCGTCTCCTTCCATCTCAAACGCTTGGAAAACATTCAAGTCACACATCAAAAGCCTCCACATGGCTTCGACCGTCAGAACCAACGGCCTAACTTCTTTAACAAGACTTATCTTCTCCACCAACCTATACGCAACAAGCTGCTGCAAATCCTCAAACACATAGTCTCTCAAACCAGAAACTTTCTTCCCATTCTTCAAGAAACTCAAAGTATCATTCACAATGTTGGAAACAAGATCATTCCCTCCGCAGTAGAGCCTACTCCCAGAGATGGCTTTGAGGACAACGTCCTCTCTGTACCCACAAGCCACAATCTGATCCATGGCGTTACGGAAGAGAGCCATCAGATTAGATGATAAAAGCTCTTCGAGATAACAGGCAAATGGATCATCCCACTCTTCAGTATTTTCAGACAAAGGGCTTTCAAATTTTAATGAGTGTAACTCATATGGAGGGAACTCAGTCAAGGAAGCATCAGTGATAATAGGTTGAGAAGGGTCAGCTAACTTTCTCTTGTTCTTTCTTCCTTTCCCTTGAGGTTGTGTTGCTGATGGTAACACTCCCACTTTGTTGGAACCATTGAGAGAAAAAGCAACAGCAACACACTCGTTCATTTTTCTTCTTCTTCTGAAACTACATGACAAAAGATTAAAAAAAACGATTGCGTTCACAAAACCGCGTTTTGATAGATTCGATAAACGATAAAGGAAGAAGCTTTGAGATATGTATAATCAAAGCAATTCATACGTAAAGGTAATATAGGATCGAAGCTTTCAGATATGTATAATCAAACGCAATTCACTCGGAAATTGAAGTGGAAACAACAGTTTTGGATCATCTCGTAGCTCGTGGCCGTTGTCGTTCAATCTCGTGGCCGTCGTCGCGTTGCCACCTCCGTCATCGCGTTCCCGTCTCCTCGCCGCGTTGCCGTCACCGTTGTCGAAGCTTTCTCTGGAGAGGAAGAAATTGGAAATTAGATTAAATCGGTAATAGGGTTATTTTTGTCTTTTGACTATTAATGATTTATGTATTTTTGAAAATGTCCTCCTTCTAAGTGTATATATGAATAATGGTACTAAACAAATGGTAAAAGTAAAATTTCCCCATAAATAAACTATTGTACATAGTCTTACGAGACTACCATTATACATTTTTGTTTATTTTATTAATAATTTATCCGTTTAGTTTCAGTAAAGTAAAACAAATCCTTTTTAATGATAGGTTTGACCAAATCTGATTAAACACACAATCTTTTTACCAAAAAGAAGAGGGTTAAGATTATCCGTTATTGTTGACGACTTTCGATTCCGACTGCAGCATGTTCCTCCAACGACCCTCGATCTCGTCGATAATTGCGATGATTCAAGCTCCATCACTCCTCTTCCTGCAACATATGCACATGTAAAGCAGTCCTGAGATCAGTGGTCGAACCGAGGCCCAACCAGACATGCCACACCAACCACATTGGAGGTAATTGCAACAGAGGTTCAACCTAAGGAGCTTATCTTAACAACCATGAGTACTTTTGAAAGTGTGGATGAAGCTAGAAAATAAAGTGTAGAAAGCCAAAAAACACAAGTTTGTTGGCAAGGTTCATTTTTAATATTTTGGGACTTCGTATAGACCTCAAATTCACTAAAACAAATACACCCCTCTTGAATTACTGCTCTGTTCAATTACATGAAACAAAACTCTGAAACAAAACTCTCACCAGAGTTCATCTTTTATCAGGATCATTTGACGATGAACTGAATTCCACATAAGTCTAGGCTTCAATCTTTCAAATTTCTAAAAGTACGTCAACACTTAACACACAACAATATACCAAAATCTTGATCACAAAAGCATAACAAAGCTCACCACGAGCTCCAAGCAATAGCAAATTCCGCCATACAAAGTGTCAACACCAACGCCCATACACCAAATCAACATCGGACTCCTTTGGAAAATACGTCACAATGTGTGACACCAAACGACACCACAAAATAATGAAACCTAGCTCTTTCTCTTTTCTGAGGCTTACTTCTTTCTTAAGGCACATCTTCCTTAAATAGCATACCAGAATTTCTCTTCAAATCTTTCAAATACATTCAAAGCAAAAAAGGGCTTTAGGAGAAAACTTATCTTCACATGGGAACATTTATTCGTCTACACCTTGGTGTGGCGCACCCTTGTACGATCATGTAGTACTTCGTAAACTAATACAAAACACCTTAAAATTGCATCTTCAATTTTTTTTCCGTGAAATCACTGGACGCAAATAGCTAACTCATCAATCCATCATTAGAAAGTAGAATTACCATAAAATCTTCATGGACCAGAAACTTTACGCATGGATCATATCTTTCAAATTCAAATATGAGGCGGTCCAACCAAGAGTAGTCTTTGACCAAATCCACTTGTGCACACGTAGTACTAAACTTAGGTTAAAACTTGGAGTGGTTAATACTTTGCGTCTGTATATGTTATTTAGCATTTATACTCAGTACTTATTTACAAACAAAAGATGGAGTCTTTGTGGAAACTTTCTTAGTCTAGCAATTTAAATAAGAGTCCATTAATACTTCTATACCATTGAAGAATTAGTGCAGCCAGCGAAATCATATTCGTTTTTCAACTCTCTAACTATATCAGATCCTTTCCCATAGCTAGTTCGCCTTTTTAAAGTAATGTCCATAACTTTTCTTTTACGTTGTGGACTGTTTGAGGTATCTCATAATCGAAGTGCTAGTTGATTTTGGAGCTACAAAATCAACAGCAAATTAAAATACATAAATTATAAAAGTGCATCAATTAGAGTATGCAGGAAAAGAGATGATCGAGTCCTACAATTAATAGAAGAAAACTCAACATTTGAAAGTTCGTTATTACAGCCAAATTAATTTTAAACACATGTTTACACTCATATTAATAGAAAATCAAGGAAAATGAGAAAATGGAGAGATAAGTATTATTAAAGCAGCTTCACCACCTTCTCCAGTTCACAGCTTTGCTATTATTAAAGCAGGTGAGTTTTTCCTTGGTGGAAGCTGTAGATCCTCCCACCCATCCTCTTCATCCACTCTCTTGAAGTACCGCTCTACCATGTTATCCTTCGTTTCTTCAAGACTCCGTGGCTCCCACTGTAGTTCAATATATGGCATTATATAAACAAATGTGACATAACAATAAACAATAAATATAGTTTTTGTTAAACCTTTGGGTTCCTATCTTTGTCTATCACCACGGCTCTGCAACCCTGCATAGTTAGACACGTTGTTGTAATGATCTCTACAATAAAGACAGTTTCAGAACGAAGATATACAATCAGGAAAGCAGACAAAACCTCCACAAAATCTTTGCTTATTTCTCTTTTTAACACATGACACACCATTCTATAGTCACGGATAAGACACTGTCCCACCGCCTGAAACCGCCCTTCTCTTATCTGAAATTTCGTACACAGAGTCAGTTCTATCCCAATTAGTACGTGAGACATTTTGAGGAACTAACCGATCTAAGAGAGATTTTAAGGCTTGTTGGCGATGCCTTCTTCAAAGCTCGAATGGTAGTTGAGATCCATTCATCGGGTTCATGAGTGGCCTCTCTCTCCTAACCAACACATATGATGGTGTAGTGCATTGTCAAAGTGCATATTAGTCAACTGAGGAATGAATGCAAGCCAACTTTTCCTATATATAAATGAAAAGCTTACAAGGGCAGATATAATCTCTTCCATTGTTCTTCTCGAGAAGCACCTATCAATAACATCTAACCTGCGTAAAGAAACAAAAAAAATTATATAAGAAACAGCCAACAAAAAGAGGCATCTTTACTGTTAAAGAACGATTGAAAGCTCACACCGGTACAAGGTTGAAAATATTACTTGAAAATACAATCATATGACAAAATCACAGAAAATTTGCTTAGGAATGCTTGCTATGTTGGCATGGCAAAAGATATCCAGCGAACTCAAATACAAGTCAAAGGAGTAGATGAGATAAAATACTATACACTTGCCTGTAGAAAGCACTATGCTGTTTCAGGTTCGGATGCTGAGTGTATGCATTGAGAATTGCTGAGGCAAAGGTAACTGGATCACTTGAACCAACTTTGCAAAGATCTGCTTCTAATGCAGTCAACCTCTGTGACATTAATGAGTAACCTTACTAAGTAAAAAATCCTTCTCGAATAAAATACTGGTTTAGAATAGCGTGAAATGTATAACCTTTTAGCATCTCAAGGAAACAGAGACATTAAAGTTTCTTACTGACTTGTTTGGTTATCGACACATATATGTTAAAACAGTTAACAAAGACCATCTAGCCAGATAAAATCATCATCATGAACAAGATGGCTCCAAAGAGATATAACTATAGACTACAGTATGAGAAATGGTCGGCCCGTCGCTGTTTTCTAAGGAGGCATTTACGTATATATGTAATCCTTTCAATATTTACATATAACTAACTTAACCTTTCCAATAAAAAATATCTATCAACTGTACATCATAATTATGCTATTAGGTAATAAAAATTTTAGTAAGCTTCTACATACAATATTTACATACAACTATGTATTGATTTTTTCTAATGGAAGTTGTCATATAAGCTATTGGTGCCAGCAACAAAGAAAAAGCTATTAAATTTCATCACAAGTTGGCATAGTCCCATTAATGGCTATTATCCGACAATGGGGAATACTAAAGATGTAAGCAATAGAAGTTTTTTTTTTTGACTTAAGCAATAGAAGTTAATACCGATGAAGGTACAAAATGAGTTGCAAGACCACAAGCAAGCATTTCGGCCCCATCTAATCTAGCTCCAGTGAGTCCAACATATTCTCCTGAACAAAAAATAACATACATGAAGGATGAGAAAATTAAAGCAGATAGGCTCAATATTATGTTGCCAAATGAATTTTATTACCAAAAAATCCAGGGAGCCTTGACAAGAAGTATGAGGCGCCTACATCTGGAAAGAGCCCCAGTTCTGTCTCAGGCATGGCAAAAACCTTGGAAAAAATAATCAAAAGATTTTAGCATGTTTCAGGTTTGCTATCTACTTGTCAACTAAGTGCATGTTTTAGAAAAGAAAACAATATATACCGTTTTCTCAGTTGCAATACGGAACCGACCATGGACGGAGATACCAGCACCGCCTCCCATGACAATACCATTTAAAATTGATATCTATAAATTCAGAAAAAAATATATGAGAAAACGAATTAGGCAATGAGTAATTCGCTAAAAGAAACTACACCAAAGCCAGATCTGGATCCTAGAATCAACTATCCAGATCCACACCCGCTATATAGATATATTTAGACAATATTTTGAAACGCAGTTTTTATCATGGGTATTTTAAAAAGTGCTCGAAATTTTTAAATAGCATTTTTGTAGTATATCTATATCCTTTTGTTTTGAAAACCGGACCGGACCGGCCGGTCGAACCGGTCCGACCGTGACTCGCTGAAGAAACCGGTTCCGGTTCAGTTTAAATCCGGATTTGAGAAAAACCGGTTAAAACCCGGTAAAACCGGTGACCCGGGTCAACTTTAAAACCCGGTTCTAAAAAATTAACATATAAATAATGTTTTTTCAATTGCTTTTAAAATATTTCATAACTAATGTTTAATTTTCATTATTTAAAATATTTTTTTATTTTATTCAATTTTTTTAAGAAAAAAATATGAAAAATCTCTTTTTAGGTCTCATAACTATTCTGATTTTCCCATATTCATAAAGATTGAGATTTTACTTGTAAAAATAAATAAATATGGTAATTTTTAATTGTAAATCATTTAATTTTATCAATTTTAATTTACATAGTATTCACTTGTTCACTTTATATATAGCTAGATCTATGTTTACTGTTTATTTTTCATTTAATAAAAAAGAATAGAGAAACATGTTATATGTAGAAGTAATTTTTAGATCCATATAGTGTAAATATATGATTATTTACATTTAATTTTTTAAAAAAATATAAAACCCGGTCCGACCGATTGAACCAGTTCAACCAGTTAACCAGTAGCTGCACCGAGTCGGTATCCGGTCCGGTTTTCAAAACATTGTTAATTGGGCAAGTCTTCCAAATAGATCTTTTTTAGTTTTTGTCACAAATATAGTCTTTAAGAATTAAAATGACCAAAATGTTTCATTTAATAAGCAAAAGACAATTATGCACTAAACATATAAATAAAAATAGAAAAATATTTTTTTTTCAAAAAATAAAATTGTTTTATAGCTTCGAATTATATGTTTTCGAATTAATTTTTTTTTTTAAAAAAAAATCATTCTTTTATTCAAATTTTATTTTTAAAATTAGAAAATAAAATTTTGAAACTATTTTAAAAAATTTATTTTCAGAATTTAATTTTTATTTTATTTTATAAAATTCTAAACCTCAATTCCAAAATTCTACTTCTAAACTCTAAACTCTAAGATCTAAATTAGTTAACCCTAGAGATTTAACTAATAATTGTATATTTACCTTTTAAATAAAACATTTTGATCTTTAGAGATTATATTTGTGACAAAAAAATTTTAGGTTTATCCTAATGAATTTCTATTTTATTTATTATATAATATATAATTATTGTTATTATTATTATACGTATTATGATATGTATAACTTAATATGAAAAAGGCCGGATATCCAAATCTTTAAATCAAATTATATTTTTGATTTATTATAACCTATATTGGACCCAGTTATATTCGCTTTTCCACCTCAACATACCTGAACTTTGCTATACTTGGCCAAGACATAGTCGAGCTTGTATTGTTCTGAGAAGAAATCGGCACCGACTCTCCATGACTTGCCTAATCCTCGAAAATAGAGAAGAGTGTGTAGAAGCTGAAAGCCTAGCAGGAAAAGAAAGATGGGAGGGTGCTATATACCTTGTATGACGATGTCACGAAAAACAGGTATAGGATCGCCACCAACACAAAAGGCTCTTCCCTGACCCTGTGGCAAAGATATTTAGTGTGTGCAAACCGGAAGAGATAAGGATAAAATTACCTTTAGGATGACGAGCTTCACATTAGGGTCTTCCTCATATGCAAGGAACAGTTGCATCAACCGATTGATCTATAGAAGATTGATTCAAGACAAATATGTAAACTAGTGCACGTACGAAGGGAGAGAAAGAAACAACAAGGGGAAATTCAATACCATGTTGGAGTTAAGAGCATTCAGTTGCTTTGGTCTATTTAGTGTCAAGACTCTAACACTAGATCTATCTTCCACTAAAACCTGTTATTCAAATTGATTTAGGGAGAGATGATAAAATTGAACGTTGTAGTTTCGTAGCAAAGAAAAAAAGAAACCTGAGAGAGTGAGGCCATCTCGACTTATGTCGCTTCTTCTTCTCCTATTTCTTATCGAATGATTATGAGATGAATGATTCTTATTAGAGACATTAAGAATACATATATATAGTGTTTAAAAGTGGTTTGATTTCATTATAAAAATCAAATTCAATTGTTACACCTTCAAAATAATAATTATGCGGTTTTCTAGACAGTCAATAATTAAGTTAATTATTTGTTATTTATTATTATTTTTTCGTATAAACATTTTCACATTACTTGATGTGATGGCCCTCTAAATTATTGGCTCTATGTGAAGTATTATTACATCAAAAGCAGTCTAAATTATAGTTTGCCTATATATATGTATATAAGTTTATCTATCTATCTATCTATACTATTATTTATGAAGGAGAAATTCTTGGGTTCACCTCCTAGTTGAAACTACAGATTCACAAACCAATGAGAATTGGTTATTTTATATGCAGAATTTTTCAAAAAAGGAAACAAAATATTTAAAATTTGTTTTTTTAAACTACAAGATAAAAAATAAATAAAAATAGTAGTAGCTGAAAAAAGAGAATTTTTTTTAATATAGTTGAAACCGTTTATACTAAACTCCAAACCCTAAACCATAAACACTAAACCCTAAACACTAAACACTAAATCCTTGGATAAATCCTAAACCCTTGGGTCAAGAGATATTCCAAGGGTTTAGAATTTACCCAAGGATTTAGGGTTTAGTGTTTAGGGTTTATTATGAACAATTTTAATAATGTTAATTTTTTTTTCTTTTTGACAGCTACTACTATTTTTTATTTTTTTATCCATTATTAAAACTGTTCATAATAAACCCTAAACACTAAACCTAAACCCTAAACACTAAACCCTAAACCCTTGATTAAACCCTAAATTCTTGGGTAAACCCTAAACCCTTGGGTAAACTCTAAACCCTTGGAATATCTCTTTACCCAAGGGTTTAGGGTTTACCCAAGGATTTAGGGTTTACTGTTTAGAGTTTAGGGTTTAGAGTTTAGGGTTTAACAATATTAAAAAAATAAAATTTTCCGGTTACTACAATTTTTTTATATTTTTTATCTTTTTATTTTAAAAAATAAATTCTAAATATTTTGTTTACTTTTTTAAAAAAATCTGCATATGAAATAACCAATTCTCATTGGTTCGTGAACCTATAGGTTCACCTAGGGATGAACCCAAGAATTTCTCATAAATGATTTTGTTTATTTGTTAGCTTCTCCTTAGTTTTAGTTGATTTTCCTTATTTGTCACTGTTTATTGCTTATTTGTCATATTTTTTATAATTTTAGTTAATTTGCTTACTTGTTATGTTTTTAATAATTAAATTTTACTTATTTCTCATATTCTCAATAATTTAAGTTATTTCTTTATTTTTCATATTCTTAATAATTTAAATTGGTAATTTTATTTATTTGATATATTTTTAAATAATTTTTATTGTAATTTTAGTTTTGCTTACATGTCATGTTCTCTATGATTTTAGGTTATTTTAATTATTTTCATGTTTTATTATTTTTAGAAGCTTTTTCATATTCTATTATTTAGGTTGAATAATTAGTTTTAATAAGTAACTTCGAATTTTTATATTTTTAGTGATTATTTAATAAATATTTTAGTTATATTCAAAGTAATTATTATTAACGAGTATTATCAAATTTTAGTGGTAACTTTATACTTTTTCTCATCTTATGTTCACTTTAGTAATATTAAATCATTCAATGTTTTTTTATTTGTTATTTTTAAAAAGAAGATTTCTTCTTTTTTATGTCATCTAATCATTTTACCAATAAAAAATATTAGTCAAAATAATACAATTTCTTGTCACTATAACTAAAAATCCGACTTTTAGTACACATATATAATTTATTACTTTTAATTTAGAAAATTTTAGTTAAATAGAAGTATGTTTTTAATTATTTTTGTTGATTTTGTTAATATGTGTCACTATGAATTCCGATGAAGATAAAATTCATATAAAATGCAGGTAATACTTTGATGAAGAGGGGTATGATTTCATAGACTTCACTGATAATTGTTAATTATGGTCTAATTTGTAAATTTATATTTTATGTTATTTTAAAGTATTAATAAAAATTTATTAGATTATTATGATGATGATATTTTTTACATGTATGATTTGGTGATGGAATAAATAAAATATTTTGCAAGTACTATTATCTATATTGCATTGTAATAAAAAAGGTAAATTAAATATAATTTAGGTTAAAATTATAAAATTATGTTAAAATTTAAATTAGTTAAATATATATTAGTCGCACCAAATCATCTAGTTAGTATATATTTCACCAAAAAAATTTATTAGTATATACATGACTAATAATTACTATAATTAGCTGTAATAAGTACTTCTTTAATTTATCTCTTACAGACAATTGAATTTAAAACTAACATTAATAATTTAAGTTTATAAAAATTTAACTAATACTTGTAATTTTATAACTAAATATTTTCATGAGAATATTTTAATTTATTTATTGTTATATATTAGATAGATTTTGCTGACTCTTATGAAATTCTCACACGTAAAAATATCATAATTAGTTGGATTAAGACATGTCAGTTAACTTGATTATTTTTAGAAAAAGTTAACCTTAATAGATAAAGCATTAAATATAAGAGCATCAGCATCATTTAAAACACCACTAGAGCTCTTTAGAATTATATTTTATTGTTTTTAAAATGTTGTTTAGTTTACAAACTGACAGGTGTATTTATTTGTAGAACAAAACTAAAACAAAACACTGAATCTTGACATGTGTAAGATTATACTCTCATGTTCGTTTCTATTACTTTTCTATATTAAAATTGCTGAGAGCATTGGTAAGAACATCCCATTTCTGATGTTCTAACTATGCGTCTCTCTCAAAGAAACAAACAGAAAATTAAGGGCCAGATTGGTGTAACCGCAGCGATTGCAGATACGGTTGCGGAAGTTTGCGGATGCGAATGGTTGCGATTTTAAACGTATTCTAGAGATTTGTAAACTGGTACAGCGGTTAGAAATTGGTGCGTTTGCCGGACTTTTATGACTGGTAAACTACCAAACGCAACAGCTGTTAAATAATAAATTAACAATATTTACATTTTATATAATTATAAAAGTATTAAAAATCATAATATTATAATAATTATAAAAATAATATTTATAAAATCATAATTTTAAAATTTTAAAAATTATAGAAAATATTTTTGTTTTAAAGTTTTATAATATAATTAAAATATAATATGTATACATTTAAAATTTTTATTATTTCAATTTAAAATTTTTATTGAATATTATTAGTTTTATTTTTGTTTTTATTTTTTTAAGAAAAAAATTTACCCTCCCACAACCGTCCGCAACCGTAAACGCTAGCTGGAACCAGCTTTTGATTTTATAAAGTTCGGAGCGGTTTGAAGCGATTTGTAGCGTTTAACAACCGCTACCAATTACAAAAGTTGCATTTACGGGTTGTACCGGGGAAACCAGTCAAGCCCTTGGTATAGCAAAAAACAAAAACTGAAACGAAAAGAATAATTATACCAACCGAGAAAAACCTATATAAATAATAAAAAAAGTATTCTTAATACTTCTTGTATATAATACTTTCTCTCTTTTCTGTTATTTTATTTGATATTATAATTATAATTTTTATGGTTAAAATACTCAACTTATGTTAAATGTCTTCGAAAAAATTAATAATTGAAAAATATTTTAATTAATATTGTTTTGTCAACAATTACAAAATGTCACAATTTACTGAAAATAATAATTTAGTATATTATATTCATGTTAAACATGTTTAAGTTTATATAATAAAATGATGTATAGATTATTAAAATTTTAACAGATGCAAATGTTGTAAATCCATTAACCAAACATCTTCCATAGTTTAGGCATTAAAACCATACTACTGCTATAGGCATTAAGTTAAGATATGATATTATAATTACAGAAAAATAGAAAAATATCTGTAAAATAGAGTTTACTTATATAATATAATTTCTCAAAAAAGACCACAGAAAAAATTGTATTTCTTATTAATGTATATTGAAAGGGAATTTAAAATACTTTCTTACTGTAAGCATATTTCGAGAAAATAATTACAAAAATATTTTTAGATAAAATTTTAATAAAAAATATTATACTATATATTTATTTAATAAAATCCATTTTCTTAGTATTTTTGAATTTTTATTTATGTTTTCTTCATGTGTGTAGAACCTAATATATCCATAATAAAAATACGCAAGCAAATATGAATTTTCATGATTAACATTACTTAAAATAATTTTCAATTTACCTTTTAATACATCTAAGATATTAA
This sequence comes from Brassica carinata, assembly GCA_016771965.1. Taxonomy (NCBI): domain Eukaryota; kingdom Viridiplantae; phylum Streptophyta; class Magnoliopsida; order Brassicales; family Brassicaceae; genus Brassica; species Brassica carinata. The sequence goes on along the minus strand of CM028688.1, from coordinate 26,577,630 downwards.
ATTACTTATCACTTATTAAATATTTGTATTTTTCTTAATATCGATATGCGTTCATGAGCTTTCAAAAAAGTTATTAGCTATGTGCATTTATGCAACTCCCTCCTAATCATCGCTTTATTTTTTAAATATTTTTTCAAACATCAACATATATCAAATTATTAAAAATGTTAAAAATATACTTACACATCTAATAATAAATATAATTATAAATTGGTATATATGGGTATGAACTTTAGCAGTAGTATGAAAGCCTAATTGCGTAATATTGATTTTGAATCTGGTTTGATTTGATGTTTACATGACATGCATACTAACATTATGAGTTTAGCACATATAAATTTTACATCATGTGTTTGTGAATATTTGATATGATTAAATTATGAAGATTGTAGAGAAAATCATATTATAATTGCTTGTTGTGAAAGTGATTCAAATTTTATTGTACTAGGTGTCTTGCCCGCACTTGCGGGCAAAATATTTTAACAAATATTGATAAATAGATGCATTATCATTTTAAAGACTATTTTACTGCTCATGCGTATAAACAATTTAATGATAAATTGAATATCATGACAAAAAAATTTCATCATAGAAATACTTTTAATTGCGTAAAATAAACTTTGAAATATTATCTAATATTAAATTAAACATTATTTTTATATATGATAATTTTTAATCATCATAAATACTTTTGTACCGTAAAATAATTTTCTATTATGTCCACATGTATATGTAACGGAAATTAAACCATGAACTAAAAAAAATTATCTTTCAAATCTATACTACAAGGGAGGTGAATATAAATTTACCCAAACACGAACATTAATTTTTCAGATTATTAATTCTAAGAGAGAGTATAATAAAGGTTATTTTATGTATATATATATACGATTTAGTTTTTGTGTAATGTGAATGTATGTAAAGTTAGGTTTAATAAGATGATAATGTGTATCTATATGCGTAAGTGTGTATTTATCAAAAGAGTATCATGTTATCAAAAAAATATTTTTCAAAAATATATTCAGCGATTTACTTTTCTGTCAATTTTAAATATTCATTCATGGTAAAACATATATTCTTGATTTTTTTTTGAATATACTATATTTTTAGATAATGATAATTATGAGAATTAATGAATATTGTCTTTAGTTTATGATTAAAAATTTAACTACCGTAATTGTTGTTTGGAAATACGTTGATAAAGCAAGTACCCTCCAAGTTGCTTTGCATGCCATGATGTAGAGAAATTAATTATCGACCAGTAATGATTTGGAGTTAATTTTACCATTTGATCAAAGTATTTTATCATTGACAATCTCTGGATTATTTAAGCCAAATCACAATTCCTAAATAAACAAGAGTAACTAATTATACCTATTAAAATATTCCTATTCCTGCAGTAAATTAATTAGTCAATCAAACTTATCAAAAGTGAAATTGAATAAATAATAGAGAGAATATGTAGAACTCTAGCATGTTTGATAGAATTGAAAAAAAAAAAACAAAACATAGATAATATTATGTAAATAATAGTATGTAGAGCATACGTAAAATATTTTTCAATTATAATGAATAAAAGTTGATTATCAATTAAGTATAGTTATAACAATGGAGAATATGAAAAATAATCAAATTCATTTCATAAATAATAGTATAGATTTTAGTTGACTAGTATATATCCTTGCTTTAAACATGGAAAATTAATGATTTATGTGAGAAAACTCATTAAGTCAATTAGGTTCATGCTCATCTAGAATAATGCTCATATATATATATATATATATATATATATATATATATATTGTTCTTCTATATTATGACAAAGAAAGCACCTATTATTGATTAAATTGTGCATGTGATTTTAAGATTTTTTAAATCGAATATATGTCCAATGTGTTTGTTTTAATAATTATAAGAATGTTTTAGCTAGATCTTAAAGATTTAGTTCGAGATTTCTTTGATTAATATAGTATTTTTCTAATCAAACTGAAACCATTCGTTTTGGTTTTATGCCAAAAACTAATTGGCGAGAACCGTTCATTATAAACTATCAGATTTTTTTTTTGACTAAATAAATGGTTAAATCCGGATCTATTAAAAACACAGATCTAATCCCCGGGTGAAAGTATAGCCCACAGATATACCTTTTTCTACACATTCAAATGGACCAAAAGCAATAGTCCATATCTGTGTGGCCAGCGAGGTTCGAACCAACTCAGCTAGGTTGGTCAACTAGGTTGGAACGTTAGTCAACTAGGTTCATAATTGAAGTTTGGAACGTTGGTTCATAAACTATCAGATTTTGAAAGATAATTTGGAACGTTGGTCAACTAGGTTCATGATTATTGATCTATAATTATTCACATATATTGTATATTCTTTATTATGATAAAGAAAGCACCTATATTAATTGAATTGTGCATATGATTTTTAGATTTTTTTTTAGATTAAATATATGGCCCAATGTAATTAGTCTAATAATTGAAGTTTGAGATGTCGAATATTAAAGATTTTGTGCAAGATTTATTTTGGTTAAATATAGTTTTTTATAATCCAAACTGAAACCATGCGTTTTGGTTTGTGCAATAAAAAATTGCTTATTTGGCGAAACCCGTAATTCATTATAATTTTTGAGATTTTGAGAGTTTAGAACGTACTCTTTTTGGTCTCTTGTTATATGTTAAAGGCAACCAGGCAAAGCACGATGTCTAGAATGCTATGAGTCTACTATGTCAGGAATTGGTTTGTTCATTTTTTTCTTTGCAAATAAACAAGGATACTCGAAACTGTAATCTAGATTTATTCCAATTAGCACAAAATATTAGACAATTGAATGAATAAATATAGTTATAAATCGGTATATATCAGTATGACTTCCAATAGTCGTATTAGAGCCTAATGGCAGAATACTTTTTTGAATCTGGCTGGATTGTATATGTAATATGTATGTATACTAATAATTATGGAAAGAGGGGAAAACTCATTTGGGACACAGCTGCTATAGCACATTAGAAAGTTTAAATAGTTCAAGGGTTTTTATCAAATATGACCCAAAACTTGATTTTAAACACAAAGGTATATCATAACTTGAATCAAATGCAAAACTAACCCAAAAAATTATTGAAATTACAAGTAGCTCCTAGTGACAAAAAAAACAGCATGTACTTTTACGAATTAATCCTTAGAAGTTTTTTGTGGGTTTTGTAAGTCGTCTAGGAGACTTCCAGAAAGTCTTCTCATATTGTAGATCTTAAAAATAATTTATAAATTTTAGAAAAAATATTTTGACTAGGAAAAAATAAAAAATCATGTAATTATAAACCTTTTAAATGATATAAATTAAGATATAATAAGTTTGAAAAGTTTTCAACACAGATGAGTGAATGTAGTGAGTCATTGTATTATTTGGTTTAAGGTTTTGTAACATATGTTGTTGTATTGTTTGTATATCTAGGGTTAGATTTTGGACATTAACACTTTGTTTGGAAAATTAAAACTTGACATATATATGTTAAGTTTCGTCTATATTAGACACTTTTGAAGTTTATTTTAAGTTTAATACAGTGTTTTTCTATTTAGTTTGTTATTTTAGTTTAGGGTATAAATTTAGAGTCCAGAAGACTTCCTGGAAGTCTTCTATTAGAAGACTTCTCTGAAATTCTTCTCAATCGAAAATATTTAACCTAAATGGAAATTTTTATTTCCATATATAAAGAAAATGTACACATTCTCTTTCTTCATCTCAAATGGCTGCAACAAAAATGTAATGCTTCTCACTCTAAAACTCTCCAACTTCTCTCTAATTTCTTTGAACATGAAAATATCAAACTTTATATGGATTTTTCATTTTTGTCTCATGTATTTCTCATTAATATCTTGTTTTTGCAGATTTGTAATGGTCCTAATCTTCCACTCCTTTAAAGGTAAATCTATAAGTTTAAGATATCTAGATTTGTGTGTTTTATAAAGGCAGATATATCTAATCTTTCACTCATTTTTTCTGTTTTGAATACACTTGATTGTTTTTGGATATGCAGGTTTTTCAGATCTGAGTTTGGATATGCAGGTTTTTCAGATCTGAGTTTGGATATGCAGATTTTTCATATCGATTTGGATATGAAGGTTTTTCAGATTTGGGTCGGACTCACTTCAGGAAGTCTTCTATTAGAAGACTTCTCTGAAATTCTTCTCAATGAAAATATTTAACCTAAATGGAAATTTTATTTCCATATATAAAGAAAATGTACACATTCTCTTTCTTCATCTCAAATGGCTGCAACAAAATGTAATGCTTCTCACTCTAAAACTCTCCAACTTCTCTCTAATTTCTTTGAACATGAAAATATCAAACTTTATATGGATTTTTCATTTTTGTCTCATGTATTTCTCATTAATATCTTGTTTTTGCAGATTTGTAATGGTCCTAATCTTCCACTCCTTTAAAGGTAAATCTATAAGTTTAAGATATCTAGATTTGTGTGTTTTATAAAGGCAGATATATCTAATCTTTCACTCATTTTTCTGTTTTGAATACACTTGATTGTTTTGGATATGCGGGTTTTCAGATCTGGACCAAACTCTAGAAGACTTCTAGGAAGTCTTCTAAGAAGTCCAAGCTTGTCTTCTACCATATCAAGTAGAGTCCAAGCTTGTCTTCTACCATATCAAGTAGAGTCCAAGCTTGTCTTTGTGGAGAAATGATCTATAATAGTTTTGATTGTAGTATGTTTTGTGATTTGTATGTGTACTCTTTTAGTTGTGATTTTTGAAATTTTGGAGAGATATTAATGAAAATTTTTGGTTAATATGTTCATTTTCACAATATTATCTTGCCAAAAGTACTCGACATTACTAAAATTATTGATACAACTTCAATAGCAACACATAATAACACTAAGGAGAAGACTTTTCAAGAAAACTTAGCCAAATTCACAAAATATCAAACTTTATATCAATTTCTCATTTTTTTCTCATGTCTTTCTCACTAATCTTACCTTTTTTGCAGGTTTTTAATCAGACATTTCTCATCTTCCACTTAGATATGTATTTTTGTGTGTTCTATAGAGGTAGATTTATATAATTTTCCACTAATTTTCTCTTTTTTAAGCTATTTGAATGTTTTTGGATATGCAGATTTTTCATATCAGGATTTGGATATGAAGGTTTTTCAGATTTGGGTCAGACTCACTTCTAGGAAGTCTTCTAAAATATAATGCGCCAGAAGACTTCTGGAAGACTTCCTGAAATTCTTCTGACGGAGTATTTGGAAGACTTATGGGAAGTCTTCTAAGAAGTCCAAGCTTGTCTTCTACCATATCAAGTAGAGTCCAAGCTTGTCTTTGTGGAGAAATGATCTATAATAGTTTTGATTGTAGTATGTTTTGTGATTTGTATGTGTACTCTTTTAGTTGTGATTTTTTTGAAATTTTGGAGAGATATTAATGAAAATTTTTTGGTTAATATGTTCATTTTCACAATATTATCTTGCCAAAAGTACTCGACATTACTAAAATTATTGATACAACTTCAATAGCAACACATAATAACACTAAGGGAGAAGACTTTTCAAGAAAACTTAGCCAAATTCACAAAATATCAAACTTTACATAAGTTTGAAAATATAACATTTTAACTAGAAGACTTCTGGGAAGTCTTTCGGAAGACTTCCAGAAGACTTCTCGGAAGACTTAAATTTAAAGCGGGAAACTCAAATTTTAGTGAAAAGTGAAATTTCAAATTTCATGAAAGTTAAAAGGGCTTTTTGCAAAATTGACTCAAAACTCAAAGTCAAACACAAAACTAACCTATGTTTTTTTGGATTTTCTTTTGTCCTATTCACCCACAAGTTCACATTATTCACGAAAATGCCACAATTTTTTTTTCCGAAAATTTCCTTTTTACTCTCCCAACCTCATCATCTTCAAGTATTTACAAGATTGTCATTGCCATCAATACTCCAACCACCATGAACAACCAATTTGAAGCTCTTAATGCACCTCAAATCGATTTACACTCTCTTTCTCAATTGTTATGAACTAAAAACAATATCTCTTTCACTTTCTCTCCATATTCATCCAAAAAACTCAAGCTTTTGATTCTAAATTTTTTTATGGTTGATAGAGCCATTCAAGCTTACGATTCTTGGTGGGTTACTTTCGTTTGAGGTTCTATGTGGTTGAAGAAGATTTTTGTGTGCTAAGGAAGTCATCTCACTAATTTTAAGGTATGAAATTGAAATTTTTTCCAGATCTGTTCGCCTAGAAGACTTACCCGTAAGTCTTCTGGCTGTAGAAGACTTAAGGGTAAATCTTCTGGTCAACTGGACGACTTACCAGTAAGTCTTCCAGTTTTGTTTGTTAAAAAAAAATTTGAGACGACTTACAAGTAAGTCATCTAGGATAAACGGGTTAGTTTTGTATTCGACCGAATTGTGTCAGAAATTTGACTTTTCCTGGACGACTTACCAGTAAGTCGTCTCTGGGAAAACAAAAAAAATCAATATTTTATTAAAGTTAGACAACTTCAATGTAAGTCGTCTCAGGTTAGTTTTACAATTGAAAAAAAAACTTAAATATTTAATTATTCCCAGATGACTTACACAGAAATCTTCCGCCTGGACGACTTACTAGTAAGTCGTCCAGGATAAGAAAAGTCGTCCAGATTTTTTTTCCGAAATTCTGGTCAAACCTTGCTTATCTCAGACGACTTTCGTGTAAGTCGTCTGAGAAAAATTAAATATTTAAGTTTTATTTTGGAATTGCAAACTAACTTGAGACGACTTACATGGAAGTTGTCTACCTTTAATTAAATATTGAGTTTTTTTGTTTTTCCAGAGACGACTTACCAGTAAGTTAGTCCCATTTAAAATCAATTGCAAAATGACATGTCCGGACGACTTACAAGTAAGTCAGTCCCATTTAAAATCAATTGCAAAATGACATGTCCGGACGACTTACAAGTAAGTCGTCCCATTTAAAATCAATTGCAAAATGACATGTCCGGACGACTTACAAGTAAGTCGTCCCATTTAAAATCAATTGCAAAATGACATGTCCGGACGACTTACAAGTAAGTCGTCCCATTTAAAAATCAATTGCAAAAATGACATGTCCGGACGACTTACTTGTCAGTCGTCTAGACGACTTACTTGTCAGTCGTCTAGACGACTTACTTGTCAGTCGTCTAGACGACTTACTTGAATGTCGTCTGCGTCAATATTTAGTAAACTTTCATTTTCTCTAAAACTATAAAGACTTTGTAACATTTTCTTATTAATACATGTATATTATTCAATATTGGAGCCACTCAATAAAATTAATAACATAATTGGTGATATTTATGAGGTTACCAACATTCATGTTAATCAAAGTTTCTAGCTAATGTGTTTTTAACTCATACATGTCTATGTTTACTAATGTGTTTTATTTTGAATTTTTGCAGATGATGCGTCAGTTACATATAGTGTATGGAGAATAAAAGCATCCATATGCTGCATATAAAACAATACAAGTCAGAAGATTTAACAATTACAGAGGACTTACTAGAAAGTCGTCTGATAAGTCTTCTACATAGAAGATTTACCAGACGATTTACTGGTAAGTCTTCTACAAAGAAGACTTATCAGACGACTTACTGGAAAGTCGTCTGATAAGTCTTCTACATAAAACATAGGAGAAGAATTTAATGTTGTAAATTTGACTAACTTGTATTTTTAAGTCTTCTACACTAGTTTTAAAGTCTTTTGCGCTAGTTTTTGAAGAACTTGAATTTTTAAGAGTGTTAAGTAACTTCAAGATATGTAAAACCTAAATTTTCAAAATATGTTTTCTCTCTTAGTTTTACTAAATTTGACTAAGTTTTTCAACACAAACTTGTAAAAAATGTGATATGCTTTGACTAGTTACTATTGTTTGTTTCCATCTCTTAAGTATTATTGTTATAGACACCAATGATGATTGTTGTTATGAGTTGGAAGAATGATTAAAATGCTTCTTAAAATGTTGTATCAATATGAGACTACCAACATTGTTGTTTATTAAGATGAGAAGAAGGCCATTGGAGTTTATTATTGCATATGGGAGATCCAAAGATAAGAGAAAAGCTATTGAAGTCAATTATTTCATTGATTTGTAAATGTGTAAACACATTGTTAACACATATATTACATCTTGGGAAATATTATTACTGATTTTACAAAAAAATCACAACTAAAGGAGTACACATGCAAATCACAAAACAGACCACAACCAAAACTATTATAGATCATTCCTCTACAAAGACAAGTTTGGACTCCAATTGATATGGAAGAAGACTTCGTCAGAAGACTTCCAGGAAGTTCAGACGACTTACAGGAAGTCGTCTGGAAGACTACCTGGTAGTTGTCTGGAAGACTTCTGGAAGTCTTCCCGGAAGTCGTCTGGAAGTCGTCTGGAAGTCGTCTGGAAGGCTTCTGGAAGTCGTCTGGAAGTCGTCTGGAAGTCGTCTGGAAGGCTTCCTGGAAGTCGTCTGGAAGGCTTCCTGGAAGTCGTCTGGAAGTCGTCTAGCGCATTATATTTTAGACGACTAACAGGTAAGTCGTCCCAGAAGTCTTCCAGATCTGAAAAACCTGCATATCCAGATCTAAAAAACCTGCACATCAAAAAATGTTCAAATGGCTTAAAACAGAGAAAATGAGTGGAATATTAGATAGATATACTTTTATAGAACACACAACGTACATATCCAAGTGGAAGATGAGAACCATCTGATTAAAAACCTGAAAAAAAGATAGATGAGTGAGAAAGACATGAGATAGAACTGAAAAATTCATATAAAGTTTGATGTTTTCAATTCTAAGAGATTAGAGTGGGTTTAGAGGGTTTTAGTTTGGGAAAAAAGGTAATAGATCTACAAAAAATATATATATCTAAAATTAATAGATCTACCTTTAAATGAGTGGAACATGAGAACCAAATGATGAAAAACCTGCAAAAACAAGATAAATTAGTGAGAAAGACATGAAACAAAAACAATAAATTGATATAAAGCTTAGTGTTTATAAGTTCAAAGAAATTAAAGAGACGTTGGAGAGTTTTAGAATGATGAACATTACATTTTTGTTGCAGCCATTTGAGAGGAGGAGAGAGAATGTGTAAATTTTTCTTTATATAGAGAGACAAAAAAATCTATTAGGTTAAATATTTTCGATTCAGAAGACTTTCAAGTAAGTATTTTGAATAGAAGACTTCCTAGACGACTTACTTGTAAGTCGTCCAGAAGACTTCAATATTTTACCGGTAAACTAAAATATTTTTAGGCGGGAATATTTGGACGACTTACATGTAAGTCGTCTGGTTTAAATTATTAACTAGACGACTTACAAGTTAGTCGTTTAGACCCTAAACATAACCCCTAAACTTAATTAACTAATTAAAAACTTCATAAAATCAAACTAAACTTTAAAAGTGTTTACTATACACAAAAATAAACACATATAGGTAAAAATTTAATTTTTCAAAAAAACATTCAAGCTTCCCAAAATCTAACCCTAAGAATACATACAATACTGCAACATGTTGTCAAACCCTAAAACCAAAGAATATCATGACTCACTACTTTCACTCATCTATGTTGAAAACAATTCACTTTTATTGTATCTTAATTTATATCACATAAAACGTATGTTAATTACATGATTTCAATTTTTCACTTATCAAAATATTTTTTACAAAATTTTTAAATTATTTTTAAGAAGAACTATACCAGACGACTTTTAAGTAAGTATTTTGAATAGAAGACTTCCTAGACGACTTACTTGTAAGTCGTCTGGTTTAAATTATTAACTAGGCGACTTACAAGTTAGTCGTTTAGACCCTAAACATAACCCCTAAACTAAATTTACTAAATTAACTAACTAAACACGTTATAAAATCAGATTAAACTTAAATAGTGTTTACTATACACATAAATAAACACACTTAGGTAAATTTTAAATTTTCCAAAAAAACATTTATGCTTTCCAAAATCTAACCCTAAGAACACATACAATACTACAACATATGTTTGCAAATCCTAAACCAAAGAATATCATGACTCACTACTTTCACTCATTTATGTTGAAAACAATTCACTTTTGTTATATCTTAATTTATATCACTTAAAACATATGTTAATTACATGATTTCAATTTTTCACTTATCAAAATATTTTTTACAAAAAATTAACTTATTTTAAGAAGAATTATACTAGACGACTTTCAAGTAAGTATTTTGAATAGAAGACTTCCTAGACGACTTACTTGTAAGTCGTCGAAGACTTCAATATTTTACGGTAAACTAAAATATTTTTAGGCGGAATATTTGGACGACTTACATGTAAGTCGTCTGGTTTAAATTATTAACTAGGCGACTTACAAGTTAGTCGTTTAGACCCTAAACATAACCCCTAAACTTAATTAACTAATTAAAAACTTCATAAAATCAAACTAAACTTTAAAAGTGTTTACTATACACATAAATAAACACACTTAGGTAAATTTTAAATTTTCCAAAAAAACATTTATGCTTTCCAAAATCTAACCCTAAGAACACATACAATACTACAACATATGTTTGCAAATCCTAAACCAAAGAATATCATGACTCACTACTTTCACTCATTTATGTTGAAAACAATTCACTTTTGTTATATCTTAATTTATATCACTTAAAACATATGTTAATTACATGATTTCAATTTTTCACTTATCAAAATATTTTTTACAAAAAATTAACTTATTTTTAAGAAGAATTATACTAGACGACTTTCAAGTAAGTCGTCTGGACGACTAACTGGAAAGTCGTCTGGACAGAAGACTTGCGGGGGTTAGAAACGTAAAAAAAATTCGTTTTTTTTGTTTGTTCATAAGGGGCTGGTTGTAGTTTCAATAGCCCTTTAGGTTACTTTTGCATTTGATTCAAGTTTGGGTTTACTTTTGCATTTGAAATCAAGTTGTGAGTCATATTTGGCAATTTTCCCAAGTTAAAAAGTATATCTTATGATATAAGAAGACACATTAAACCATATGACTTGATATTATCGAAGTCAATTCACTTTTGAAAGTTAAAACCCATACTTTAAAGTTACTTAACAAGTTTACAAAAACTAACGTAGAAGACTTTCACGGAAGTCTTCTCGGATCAGCTAGAAATTTTAATAAACATGAATGTTGGTAACCTCATAAATATCACCAAGTAAGTTATAAATTTCATTCAGTAGCCTCATACATGAATTAACAAAAAAATGTTCAAAAGTATTTATAGTTTTAGAGAAAATGAAAGTTTATTAAACATTGACGCAGAAGACTTACACGGAAGTCTTCGGCATAGAAGCCTTCCATGTAAGTCTTCGGCATAGAAGACTTAGATGGTAGTCTTCCGTTTGGGTCATTTTTGTAATTGCAAATTTACTTTTATTTTTTAAAAAATCGCGAAAATAGGTTATTTCGGCAGAGAAGACTTACAAGTAAGTCTTCTGGGATAAACAGGTTATTTTTGCAATTGACCGAATTGTGTCAGAAATTTGACTTTTCTCGAAGACTTACATGTAAGTCTTCTCATATTACTTTTGCAATTGAAAACTAAAACTTAAATATTTTATTTATCTTAGAAGACTTCTATGTAAACAAAGAAAACTTGGAAGACTTCCAGGGAAGTCTTCTAACTTAAAGTTCGAGAAAGTCAATTGCAAAACTAACTTATACATTGACCAAAAGACTTCCATGTAAGTCTTCGAAGTCGAGAAGACTTACACGGAAGTTTTCTGACGAACAGATCTGGAAAAAAAAATCAATTTCATACTTTTAACCAGTGAGATAACTTAATTAGTTTCTCCTAACACACAGAACTTCACCACGGAACAGACCCACTTGTTAATAACCAAGAATCATGAGTTTGAACCTTACAAAGTTTAGAATCAAAATCTTGGATTTTTTGGATGAATATAGAGAAAAAGTGAAAGAGATATAGTTTTAATTTTGAGCATAAGAAATGAGATAGGATAATTGAAAATCGATTTTTAGGTGCATTAAGAGCTTCAAATTGGTTGTTCATGGTGGTTGTGTATTGATGTCAATGGCAATATTGTAAATACTTGAGAAAGATGAGGATGAAAGAGTAAAACATTCAATTTTGAAAAAAATAAAAATAAAAAAAGAATGGCATTTTCGTGAATAATCAGAACTTCTGGGATTAAATGGGCAAATGAAAATTTCAAAAAAAATGGAAGTTTAGTTTTGTATTTGACTTTTTATTTTGGGTCACATTTGCAAAAAGCCCAATAATTTATTGAGGATAAGGAACACGGGAGCTTTTTTCAAAAAAAAAAAATAGGAACACGAGAGCAAATCTACTACTCTTTGACTAAGGTCCTGATTGGCAAATCAGATGACAAAGCAGTAGCTGTATGCTATAAAAGCAGTATGCTGCAAAAGCTGCATGCTTTTGCTAAACTGTTTAATAGATTGATTGGTAAAGCAGTATGGACATGTTATTTAAAATTATTATTAAAATTAGTATATAATATATAATATATTTATTTATAATGAATATATTTCTAATATATATATATATATATTTATTTTATTTTATATATATATTAATATATATATATATTATATTAATATATTAAAGGTATATAATTATTTTATTTTATTTACTAATTTCAAAAAAGCATGTTTATATCGAAAATTTTATTTTAAAAAATAAATTTTACAATTAAAATATCTATTTTAAAAATAATATTTCGCATTTAAAATATAATATAATTTATGTGATTAATTTAATTATATTATATTTTAAAATATAATTTAATTTATATAATTAATTTAAAATAAAATTTATATAATTAATTTATATAATTATTTTATATAATTTATTTAATAAATTTATATAATTTAATTTATATAATTAATTTAAAATATAATTTATATAATTAATATAATTAAATATAATTAAATTATATTTTAAATGTGAAATAATATTTAAAAAAATATTTATATCGTAAATTTATTTTAGAAATCATAATTTCATTTTCTGGATATAAAAATAATTTTATGATATTATTAAAAATCAAATAAATGAACTAATTATATTATATTCTTAAATTTATAAATTATAAATGCAAACGCTCTTCCAAAAGCTTCATATGAGAGCATTTGCCAGAGAGCATTTGGAGAACATTAACATTTAGTAAATGCTTTTCTAAATTCTTTTCTAACAAATGTTGATTGGATAATGTAGAGCATAATGCTAATGCTAATGCTCTACCAATCAACGCCTAAGAAATAGGAGCCCTCATCCGGATATTATAGCATGAGAAATCTAGTTATTTGTAAAGGATTGTTTTCGTGATAATGGTTTCAGAACCAAAAATATCTTGTCTTTATAACATATTTGGAAGATATTCAACTGTTCAAGAAAAGCTTTAGGGGGGTTATTGGGAGATGAATTTGTATAGAGTTTGTGAATTTTAAGAGTCGATAGATTTTAAAAATTATGTGGATTGTGAAAATGTATATACATCGACTTATAAAATTTGATCATAACTTCCTTAGATTGGTATAGATTTTCATCAATTTGGCTTACCAAAAGAATTTTCATTAAAATGGCAAATTTGCTTTATAGATATATAAAAGTAAGAAAGAAATAATAAAAATAATAAGTTTTAAAAATAATTTTGAATTATATGTTTTAAATTCGATTTTTATACAAAAATCTATTTTCAATTTTATTTTAAAAATAAATTTTACAATTAAAATATCTATTTTAAAAATAATATTTCGCATTTAAAATATAATATAATTTATGTGATTAATTTAATTATATTATATTTTAAAATATAATTTAATTTATATAATTAATTTAAAATAAAATTTATATAATTAATTTATATAATTATTTTATATAATTTATTTAATAAATTTATATAATTTAATTTATATAATTAATTTAAAATATAATTTATATAATTAATATAATTAAATATAATTAAATTATATTTTAAATGTGAAATAATATTTAAAAAAATATTTATATCGTAAATTTATTTTAGAAATCATAATTTCATTTTCTGGATATAAAAATAATTTTATGATATTATTAAAAATCAAATAAATGAACTAATTATATTATATTCTTAAATTTATAAATTATAAATGCAAACGCTCTTCCAAAAGCTTCATATGAGAGCATTTGCCAGAGAGCATTTGGAGAACATTAACATTTAGTAAATGCTTTTCTAAATTCTTTTCTAACAAATGTTGATTGGATAATGTAGAGCATAATGCTAATGCTAATGCTCTACCAATCAACGCCTAAGAAATAGGAGCCCTCATCCGGATATTATAACGCATGAGAAATCTAGTTATTTGTAAAGGATTGTTTTCGGTGATAATGGTTTCAGAACCAAAAAATATCTTGTCTTTATAACATATTTGGAAGATATTCAACTGTTCAAGAAAAGCTTTAGGGGGGTTATTGGGAGATGAATTTGTATAGAGTTTGTGAATTTTAAGAGTCGATAGATTTTAAAAATTATGTGGATTGTGAAAATGTATATACATCGACTTATAAAATTTGATCATAACTTCCTTAGATTGGTATAGATTTTCATCAATTTGGCTTACCAAAAGAATTTTCATTAAAATGGCAAATTTGCTTTATAGATATATAAAAAGTAAGAAAGAAATAATAAAAATAATAAGTTTTAAAAATAATTTTGAATTATATGTTTTAAATTCGATTTTTTATACAAAAATCTATTTTCAATTTTATTTTTAAGTTTTTCTTTCTGAAATTTGAAAATGATTTTTCCAACTATTTAAAAAAATAATTATTTTCAAAATTTTAATATTTATAAATATAATTATATACTCAAAATGATAAAACAATATAAATATAATTATATATTCAAAAATGTAAAGGTATTTAAAATGTAATGAATTATAGTTTTGGACATATAATTTAGATTTAGGGTGCAATAGATATTTGCTAAGAATTATCACTTGGATTTTGAAAATCACACGGATACATAATATATTTTGAAAGTTGAGTCTTATGAGTAAAAATGAATAGAATTCATCTTCCAATAACATTAGATTTAGTTAGAATTAGAGAATCAATAATAACAAGACTTTTTGAATAACAAAGGATTTGAATGGAGTTTGAAAATTCTTAAACCAATAACAATGGATTCTATTAAGATTTTAGAAATCCAACAACCAATAACAATGGTATCTCAAAATTTTCAAAGTTTATGAGAATTCACTTACAATAACCCCCTCTTAATTTCTTAGAATTTATACATATACTCCAAACACAGAATACAAGGACGAATAGTCTTGTACACAATGCTCGAAACAATTATTTCTTGTTGTTTATACATAATAATTGTTTCGAGCATATAGACACATAATTATTACTTTGGTTCGTAGAATCTTATCTGAGTTTTTTTTTTGCTAATAAAAAAAAAGGAAAATTATGAGTTTTGGGATACATAAATTTTACATGATGTTTGTGGGCATATTTGATACGATTAAAGTATGAATACTGTAGGATAGTAATCACATGGAATCATTGCTTTGAACATGGAAAAATAATGACTCATGTGAGAATACTAATTTGGTCAACTAAGTTCAAGGTCATCTAGAATTATGCATACTACACGAACATAACTATTTTACGAATATTTTTCCCCAAAAAAAAACTATTTTACGAAATTTTTTTTTTGACTAATAAAAAAATATTCGTGAAATAGTTATTATTAATATATTCATTAGCAAGTTCTCTTAGTTCATTTCGATGGATATTGAGTTAGTTTTTATACTCTTCTTGTTTTGCATTTATCTAAACATTTAACATGATAATCAATTATAGAACTCACTTCTTAATGAAAACTTTAATATGATTAGAAATCACGTTTGGTTGATATTTTTGTAATTGGGTTTATGATTTAGTTTTTTTTTCTGACTTGTATCGGACACCATTTCTCCTTTGATATGAATCATGGATATGTAGTTTTATAAACAACGCTATACAAAACAAAATTACTTGATTTGACAAAAGCAATCCAATATTGTGTCTAAGATTGTCTTCTAGAATTATTTTTATTTTTATTAATAGTCGTCTAATGTTATGAGTTTCAGCATATATAAAATTTACATGATGTATGTGTGAATATTTGATATGATTTAATTATGAAGATTGTAGAAAAAAATCATATTATAATTGCTCGTTTTGTAAGTGTTTCAAATTTTATTCTATTATAGTTGACTAGTAGATATCCGAACATGGAAAAATTAATGACTCATGTGAGAATACTAATTTAGTCAATTAGGTTCATGGTCACCTAGAATTATGCATACATATATATTGTATTTCTATATTATGATAAATAAAGCACCTATTACTGATTAAATTGTGCATGTGATTTTTAAATTTTTAAATCGAGTATCAGTCGAAGGTGTTTAGTTTAATAATTATAAGAATGATTTAACTATTCTTAAATATTTCGTTCGAGATTTATTTGATTAATAATAGTTTTTTTCTAATCCAAGCTGAAACCATTCGTTTTGGTTTTATTCTGTAAACTAATTAGGTGGGAACCGTTCATTATAAAATTTCAGATTTGAGAGATAATTTGGAACTTATTCGTTTTGCTATTTTGTTCTAAAACCTATTTTAATTAGAATTGAGAATATTAAGCAAAATTATATAAAACAAAACTATTTCTATTTTTATTACTTTTTTTAAAAAATGGTATTATTATATAGAACTAAATTTATATATATACACAATCTAGGGTACGCATTTTTAATAAACCAAAATAAATAAAAAATCAAATATATAAAGTTTGGTATATGACTATATATAATATCGTAATAGTAAATATTTTTCTTCTTTTACATAAGATATTTATTTTGAAAAATAAATAACTTTATAAGTTAACAAAATAAGATAGTTTTGGTATTATTGTTTTTAAAGTTTTAACTGTGATTGACTTTAATGAGAACTAATGTGAATGTGATACTGATACATATGACATTAATTTTTTAAGTAATGTTGTATTTAGAGATTCATACGAACGGAATAAACTCAACTAAGCATAAACCAGATATGATTTTACGTTTGGTGTCGTTGATTTGATGTAGGTCTATGTACAAATTGCTAGATAATGGCTGTGACCGGTAAACATTAGAGTAAAGTAGAGTAACTGAGAGAAAAAGTTACAGAGTAAAACAAATAATAAATTGAAATATAAAAGTCACATCAGGCATTATTCGATTTACTTCAAAGTAGGGCTGAGCATTTTATTCGTTAAATTTGATTCGATTAGTTATTCGTTGCTATTCGATCCGAAAATTCCGGATATCCGTAAGCTTTCGAAGCAAAGCAAATACTAAAATTCAATATCCGTTAAAATCGAAGCAAATCACAAATATTAAAATTTTGGGAAGCGAATATCCGATCCGATCCGTCAATATATAAATACATGTATATTTTGATTATATTTAAAGTTTTAAATGTATAAAATTATATAATTATTATTCTAACATATGATTTGATAGATTATATTCACATTATTACTTATATAAAAGTATTACATAAAAAGAAGAGAAAACATTTATGACAATTATAATTTTTTTTCTTATGTTTTGTTTTATTATAATTTTTAACTAAGTTTAAAAATTTACAAAATATGAAGATTCAATACTTCTTTTAATTTTTTATCTTTTATATCATGCAAAAAATATTTTTACAAAACAAATTTGTATCAAATTTTTAAGATTATTTGTATTAATCAAAACAAATGAGATATCCGTAAGTATCCGCGAATATCCGCAAATATCTATTTATTTTCCGGATATCCGTTTTTCCGAATATCCATATTTTTCCGAAGCAAAGCAAATCGGAAAATTAGATATCCGTAGCATTCGAAGCAAATCACAAATACCTTTAAAAACCGGATATCCAATCCGTGCCCAGGTCTACTTCAGAGTATCCGTGAGGGAAAAAGTAAGTTGTTTTCCCATTGATTAAACAGTGCCCACAGTAAACATATTAAAAAACTATTAAAATGTTTTTCACCTGATTGGATTATACAGTAGCTGAACTGAGAGTAAAACTTATTTCGCCAATATATTCTCGCTATTGTTGCCATACAGTCAGTCATACCCAATATTGTGCAAGGGAAATACATCTAAAGAAGGGGGACAAAATATAATACATGTCTAGAAAATGAAGTCAACCATCTGTGAAAAAGAAAACAACTCAGTGGGGATTTTATTCCCAACATTATTTTGTTATAAGTATTCCTTACATTATTTTGTTATAAGTATTCCTAACATTATTTTGTTATAAGTATTCCCAATATTATTTAAGCTTTATATTAGAACGTTTAAATCCCCTAGACACATTATTTACCAAGTGATTTGTGCATATGTCGTCACTATTATAATTTTCGCTAACAAAAAGATGACATGCCACTAAAAAGATGATATGGGTTTAGAAAAAAATGACATGTCATCATATTAATTGTAATATGAAAAATTTTCTTATAAAAATTTATACTTTTTGGCAAAGACTTTAAATATGGTAATGACTAATAATTCATATATCATCATTAATGTCGATTTTCCATATAAATATTTATTTTTGGTAAAAATATACTAATAACTCATATATCCCTATTAAAACTATATATATATATATCTGAAATTAATAAAAATAAGCTAAATAAGATTACAAATATAAATTTTTACATCAACTTTATTTGTTTATCTTCATCATGTTAATTAACAAAATGATTTTCCAGTTTAACATATTTTAGCTAAAACAAACCAAAACTCAAATTTATTAGCATTTATATTTATATAAACATATATATATACATGTATATATTTAAAATTAGATGATAAGATATATATTTAAAATAAATAATCATTAAATATAATATAATATAATTAAAACTAATTTTATAAAAAGTAATTTTATCTTAAAATTTAAATAAAATCAAATTGAAATAGTTAAACCATATCAAAAGAAATAAGATTACGGAAAATAAGTTTATGATTTTTTTAAACTATTAAAATTAAAATATAAAAATAATAATGTTGAAATATAAAGAAAAAAATTCTTTTAAAATAAAAAATATTATATTTAAAATTATTATTTATGCGCATGTCACAGTCCTAGTGTATAGTACATGAGATGGACTATATCGGAATTTTAGTAAAGGACTCGATGTAGTCCAAGATCAACAGCCAGATTAATATAGAAAACGTGCATTAACCAGAATATTAGGTAAAGACACAATATAGTCCTAAAACTTAAAGAAGAAACTCTAGTACTTGAAAATTTATCATTACGGCGAAATTAATTAAGAAACTCAAAGCTAGTTCACATCTAGAGGTGTCAAAATGGGTCATGAACCATGGGTTGACTCAATCCAAGTTGACCCATTAACCTAAACGAACTGTTTATTTTTGATCCAATGGGTTAATGGATTAACAAGTTAATGGGTTAACATGTTAATAGGTTAACAAATTAATGGATTGACAGGTTAAATAGGTCCATTGGATTGGATCAAATCTGACCCATTTAATTTTTTAATTAAAAAAATAGAAACCCTAAAACTGTATAATTGAACGCGACTTTACGATTATGACGGAAAAATGCGATTTCACAGTTTTGGCCGGAAAACAAGATTTTACGGTTTTGGCCGGAAAATGCGATTTTACGGTTTTGGCCGTAAAACACGATTTATGGTTTTGGCGGAAAATCTCGATTTTACGGTTTTGGCGGGAAATCTCGATTTACGGTTTTGGCGGGAAACACGATTTTATGGTTTTGGCGGGAAACGCGATTTTACGGTTTTGGCAGAAAATCTCGATTTTACAATTTTGGCTGGAAATCTCGATTTTACGGTTTTGGCGGGAAATCTCGATTTTACGCTTTTGGCGGGAAACACGATTTTACGGTTTTGGCAAGAAAACGTGATTTTACGGTTTTGGCATGAAAACGTGATTTTACGGTTTGGGCATGAAAACGTGATTTTACGGTTTGGGCGGAAAATCTCGATTTTACGGTTTTGGCGTGAAAACGTGATTTTACTATTTTGGCGGGAAATCTTGATTTTACGGTTTTGGCGGGAAATCTCGATTTTACGGTTTGGCAGGAAATCTCGATTTACGGTTTGGCGGGAAATCTCGATTTACGGTTTGGCGGGAAACACGATTTTACGGTTTTGGCGGGAAATCTCGATTATATGGTTTTAGCGTGAAAACGTGATTTTACGGTTTTGGCGTGAAAACGTGATTTTTCGGTTTTGGCATGAAAACTTGATTTGTTGAGAATATTTGTATGAAGACACTCTCTGCCTTGCGTAATGTGTTGAGAATATTTTGTCTTTTTTTTGGACTTGACTACTTATGTTTTCCATATCTTATCACACAGAAAAACGTAGTAGTATGTAAATAATGTATCATCTTTAGGTCATTTACTACATTTTAAGAGTACTGTTTGGGTTTCTCAATTCGATCAACTTGGTATTAACTTAAAAATGATTCATCATAAAGATGTTGGGTTGATGGGTCAACCGTTAACCCATCTGACCCATTTAATTTAATGGGTCATGGGCCAAGCTAACCCATTTAATAAATGGTTTGGGTTGATCCATGACCCATTAACAGTCAACCCATTTGGGTTATGGGTTGGGTTTACCCATTTGACCCATTTTGACATCCCTAAAATCACACCCAAATCAGCCAAATTAATAAAACAAACGCAACTGTTCACACCAAAATTTACCAAACTACTATTTTTTTTTAAAAAATGTGTTTTTGCATATCACTTAATTTATACCCAGTTGCTATTAAGTTAAAAATATTGGTTTACATTAACTATTTTTGATTATTTTAAATAACGTTTAGTGTTTCACTCCTCCAAAACGTCACTTTGCCTCTATAAATGTTATTGGCATCTGTGGTCGGTCATTCCTACTCACATACAAAACAAACAAATGGATAAAAGATGGAGTCTTCAAGGCATGACTGCTCTTGTAACCGGTGGAGCCAGCGGAATCGGGTTTGTTTTTCTACTCTCTAGTCTCTAGCTATATCAGTATCATTTCTTTTCTCATAGCTACGTCCCCTTTTTTAATGTAATGTCGATAACTTTTTGTTAAATTGTGGACTGTTTAGGTATGCCATAGTAGAAGAGTTAGCTAGTCTTGGAGCTATAATCCATGTATGTGACATATCCGAAACACTGCTCAGTAAAAGTTTAGCGAATGGGAAAAGAAAGGGTTTCGAGTGAGCGGTTCAATATGTGATGTATCCTCTCGTCCCGAGAGAGAAACACTGATGCAAACCGTCTCAAAGATGTTCGATGGCAAGCTGAGCATTCTTGTAAGCTAATCTAATTTTTTTTAAATAAGTATATTCTTAGAGGAAAAATACCCCTATTAAGTAGTGGCATATACAGTAAGAATTTTGTTACTCTTTGTTTTGTTCAACATATAGGTGAACAACGTTGGGGGAATTCGCCTTAAACCAACAACAGAATATGTGGCAGATGATTTCTCGTTCCATATTTCAACAAACTTGGAATCAGCTTATCATCTTAGCCAGCTTTCACATCCTCTTTTAAAGGCTTCTGGATATGGAAGCATTGTTATGAATTCTTCTGTTGGAGGGGTGGTATCAATGGAATGCGGATCCCTCTATGGTTTATCGAAAGGTACACCTATGGAATATTAATCAATAAACAATAGACACAGTAATATTGTGAATTTCTTATCAAGGTTAATGTTGATTTACGTTAATAAGTTGGTTTAGTGTTGTGTGTCAAAATTCAGAGCTAAAGTGATTAGATATATATATACACATATATATGTGTGTGTGTATTATTTTAGATCTCGTCTCTTCATTAAAATAAATTCTTAACACAGCAACAATTATTGTTAAAAAGATACAAAAGATCCTAGTGTCAAAATATAGATGTTTTCCTTCATGTTGTGTTACATATATAAAGAGTGGTATTTCTTCGCACACAGACCAAATTAATGCTATTTAATTATCTTGATGATCATAAATCTTTGTTAGCTACTTCCAACATCTAAATGATTATATATCTTTTATTTGTACAGGAGCTATGAATCAACTAGCAAGAAGTTTGGCGTGTGAGTGGGCAACTGATGGCATAAGAACCAACTCTGTTGCTCCTAATTTTATCCTCACTGATATGACTGCACCTGTAATTAATAACACCCTCCATTAGTTTTTCTTATCTATTGTTTTCCAGTTAACACTTTGTACTTGTCATTCTTATGTCCTATAATTTTGTGAATAATCAGGTTCTCGGAGACGCTTGTTACAGGAAGAGTTTGTTTAGTAGAACTCCACTTGGTCGCGCTGGAGAGCCAAAAGAGGTTGCATCACTTGTGGCTTTTCTGTGTCTACCTGCAGCCTCATATATTACTGGTCAGACCATTTGTGTTGATGGAGGTCTCACTGTCAATGGTTTCTCCTACCAGCCGAAGCTTTGAGCCATACTTGTGTGTGTGTCTGAATAATTTGTCTATGCAAATAAGAAGAAAGTGATCCTTCTAGCTGTAGGAACATATCGCATTTTCCATTTCCACAAGTTAAGGAATCGATGATTCCTTTTCCGCTGTTTCCTATATATACATATATAAATCATAAAATAATAATGAGACAGGAGAACTTTGTTTGTTTCGAAAGGAAAGTGTTCTTATGTTTCGTGTTACTAAGATCGAGAATTCTACTAAAATCATCGATTAGGTTCTTATGTTTCGTGTATCGAGAATTCTACTAAAATCATCCATTCCTTACACTTTTAGTTTTTGAAACACAACTTACTTTCATTCAAGTTCATTTCTTTTAGTTATAATAAAAAAAAAAAAGAGAATGTACCATCTTTTCTGATTAAACAGTTAAACTACACTAACAGAAGCGGATAAGCAAAATAGTTCTTCATGAGAAGATGACACTGAATTCAAGATTAAGCTCAAGTCTTCACAAAAAAAACCAAACAGCTGAGAAATAGTCACATAAAAATGTGATGTTGGGAGCCAGCCATCACCATTGAGAGATACAAAAGTAGTCTCGATTGCATTTTCAATTCTTGTACAGACCGCTATATAAAAATAAAAACCGGTGATTAAACAAGATTTAAAGCTCAGTAATAAAACAGATGAAAACTGCATATCATTTAACTAGAACCATTCAAAAATATGATATATTCGCCGGAGACAAAATGGAACTATAGATTACTTAGCTAGAACTGTTTGATTTTTTATAGGAATTTTTGTTTTGTTAGTTGTTATATTCGGATCTGATTACAAATTACATCAGATTTAATAATAAAATAGTATTTTATTGCAAAAATAAATAAATAAATAAATAAATAAATAGACGGTTTCACAAAGACTCCTCACAATCCTACTCTCTTATCGTTCAAAAGATTATTAGAGTGGTGAACGCTTTTTTTATTGTTGTGCAAACTAGAGTGGGGAAAGCAAAGTCATGAAAATTTGCGTAATTGACTGAACCTTCTAGAATAAAGCCCAACTATTAGACCCATTAACAGTTCTAAAAGGCCTATTAGGTCGATTGAAAACACTCTTGTCTTAACTACCCAAAAAGGACCAATCAAATCAATCTGAGTCATCATCTGACAGAGCCGGTCGTCTCTTCCTCCTCCTTGCGGCTCCAACGCCCAGGGCAACGAGCTTCCACACTCGAAATCTCCGTTCGTTTTAATCGGAGATGTCGGCGCAGGAGCAGGAGCAGCAGAAGCGAGCGATGGAACCGGCGGTTCTGGACGATATAATCCGGCGATTGGTTGAGTTTAGGAACACGAGGCCTGGATCGGGGAAGCAAGTTCACCTCAGCGAAGGCGAAATCCGACAGCTCTGTGCTGTCTCTAAAGACATCTTTCTTCAACAACCCATTCTCCTCGAACTCGAAGCTCCCATCAAGATCTGCGGTCTGATTCTTTTTACTCAAAAATGTTTTTTTTTGTTGTTGTTCTTTTAAAATTTTTGTTTTCTTTCTGTTTTGTTGTTACTTTGTAGTAAGGAAATGGTGAGATAAATGTATCTCTTATTAGTTTCATTTAGCTTTAGATGTGTTCAGTAGTATGTGAGGTCTTTGCGAGCTCTAAGTATGTAACAATTGGTAGTTTTTAGGTTGTCAATTCGAGCATTATGTTGTGTTTGCCCTTTAAGTGAGTCAAGAAATTGGTGAAAATGGTCATTTGAGTTCAGAACTGTAAAATTCAAACGAATGGGTTTGTATAAGGTGGAATTTTTATACTGCAAGTTCATATGATTAATAGATGTTCTTATGAGTTTAGATTATTATCTAATAAAGTTTAGTAGTTATGTTATAAGAGTTAAACAGGATTAAGACTTTTGACATGTTCTTTTGAGGTTTGATTTTTGTATATGCTGACTAGTTAAGTTACGTGTTTTGATTGGTTCTCCTGATATAGAGTTTTTGAGTTTCAGGCGAATTTTTATACTGCGAGTTAAATGTGATTTAAGAGTTTAGAGAAGTTTTTATGACGTTATCCACCATTCTTTATTTAGACGTTGAATGAAACTTTTGATAAAGAAGGAGAAAGTTTTCATTTTCTGTAGATTTAGTTGCCCTGCATAGTTGGTCTCAGTTACGTAAATTCTTCTGAGCCGCACAGGTTTTGGTTTGTCCTTCAACTTTTGTCTTTCTCAACTTGTGTGTCTTTACTTTTACAGGTGATATTCATGGTCAGTACTCAGACCTACTGAGGCTCTTTGAGTATGGAGGCTTCCCTCCTGACGCCAATTACCTCTTCTTAGGTGATTACGTCGACCGTGGCAAGCAAAGCCTGGAGACGATATGCCTACTCCTTGCTTACAAAATCAAGTACCCTGAGAACTTCTTCTTGTTGAGAGGGAACCATGAATGTGCCTCCATTAACCGTATCTACGGCTTCTACGACGAGTGCAAACGCAGGTTCAACGTCAGGCTCTGGAAAATATTCACAGATTGCTTTAACTGTCTTCCTGTGGCCGCCTTAATCGATGATAGGATACTATGTATGCATGGTGGGATCTCCCCAGAGTTGACAAGCTTGGACCAGGTCAGGAACATTTCACGCCCCCTGGATATTCCTGACTCGGGTTTGGTGTGTGATTTGCTTTGGTCGGATCCTAGCGGAGACGTCAAAGGTTGGGGAGCGAACGACCGTGGTGTTTCGTATACTTTTGGAGCTGACACAGTTGCAGAGTTTTTGCAGAAAAATGACATGGACCTTATCTGTCGTGCCCACCAGGTCTTTTAACTCGAGTTGTCTCTGTGGTTTTAACTTAGTTACAAAACTGTCTAAGCTTGGTCTGAGTGTTTTCGGGCTCTTGTGTGTGTGTTTTAGGTTGTTGAAGATGGGTATGAGTTCTTTGCAGAAAGACAGGTTGTTACTGTGTTTTCAGCTCCAAACTATTGCGGAGAGTTTGACAACGCTGGCGCAATAATGAGCATTGATGAGAGCTTAATGTGCTCCTTCCAGATTCTAAAGCCGTCTGATAAAAGATCCCCATTTCAATGACAACAATTATCCTGTCACCACCGTGCTTAAAATTAACAATACTCCAAAAGGTAAAACTGTTTTACTTTTCATAGTGAACCTCTTGTGTGTTATCGCATACATTTGCTCATGTCACTGATGACAAGTATTTATATGCAATATACATTGAGAGTTTTGTTCTGTGGCTCAGCTTTTGATTTTTTATGTTTTGGTATTTGAGTTGCTGCAGCTGCAGCTGCACTCTGGCGAGAGGAGCTAGAGCCGGAAAGAAAAATACTTAATGGCGAAGATAGGATCTTAGTGTGTACTACACATTGCGTAGCAAACACCTAGACGGTCTCGAATCAGAGTAACAACTCAGGTTTCTGCTGTGATGTGTTTTTATATCTTCCTTCTAAATACTACGTACTAGATTCTCATTTGTACCCTCTTATTTTTAATGAAAACCCAAAACCTTTTTTTAGTTTCTTTACCATAGCTCGCAGATTCTTGTATGTTAATAACAAAACCACAAGTCCATAATCACCAGCTTTTGCGAGTACTATTCACCAGCTTTTTTACATATATGATGTTTAAATGAAAAAAAAAGGTGTAATTAAGTGTTAAAAATGAAAAGAATTCGGGTCCACGTGATATGTATAGAAAACAGATGCAGTGTCCACCGATGTTTGAATCTTTCTCACAGTTTGTGATCATCTAAGCTAGTTTGATGTTGAATCTTTCTCACAATTTGTCTTAATCATTAGTTACATCTACTGGTCGTAATTGCATTTAGCCTATAAGATCCAAAAATCTCTCATGTCTTTGCCTTGCGGCACATATAAAGCACCTCCTCCATGTAATTAATAGCCTAAAAGTATCACTCTTCTTTGTGTATGCTCTTCGTTGTTTTTTCTCCCTCTTAAATTTCTTTTACAGCAAAATGTTTCTTTACATGTAAAACTTTTCTTTTTTTTGGTGCAAATGTTAAGAAAATGCGCAGTAAAGTGTTCGAACACGGGACATAGAGGCTATAATCCCTTCCAAATTCCACTAGGCTACGGCAAACTATTAGGATTAACTACAGTCTGTGTGACTGACAAAAAAAACAACTATAGTCCGTGTGAGAAACATTTGATTGGGTCCACACAAAAAAAAAAACATTTGATTTTCTTTGATTTAGTTACTATTACACGAAAGAGTTTTAGGAATGAGGAGAAAAAGCTACTCATCCCCTAGAAACTATTAACCCTATTGGCCAAATTTTAGCAAAAAAGAAAAAAAATATTAACCCTTTAGCCATAAACCGGGTTAAATTGTTGTATACCAGCATCATCACTCATTCCAAGAACAATCAAAAAAATAACTGAAAAAGGGCAAGTTAAAGCTGCTGTCTCTTCGATGGGAGTGTGAAGTATAGTAAAAGGATTAGTGTCCAGTGACGTGTCCATTCCTTTTGAGATCAATCACCACGACACTCACGTTGTCACTACTGTGTCTTGCCAACGCCAGCTTCGTCAGCAATACCGACGCTTCCATGCAAGCTTTGTCCGAAACCGTCTCCACACCTTGTTCCGGACTACCTCGCCGTCTCCGACCACCGCGGAGACACATACGCGCCACCGAGCAGGCTGTCTCGTTTGACACAACGTCCCATAAACCGTCGCTGGCTAGTATTATAAGGCAATCGTCGTCCGTCCTGTCTGTTACCGTTACCTCCGGTTCACAAGTTACGTAAGGTTTCAGATAGTTGTCTCCTATGGCTCGTGACATCGCTAAGACTCCCAAAACTCTCGGACAGTCCCAGTATATGACTCGTCCTCCAGCTCCTTCTATTCGGTCCAGCTCGTCTGGACGGTCAGGCTGTGTTTCATACAAAATTTTGAGTCAAATCCAGAATTCTGACTATTACCAAAACACACAAAAGTACAAAACAGAGCTTTGTAAGTGATTTATGTTCAGTGTGGATCCTGAGATTTATAAACATTCTAAAATAAATAATTTTAGTAACGTTTCTCATATATAATTTACAGATCACAAAATTTATAAACGTTACTCTTTAACCCATGGACCAGCCATGTCTATGTTGGCTTGTATCTCAAACAAAAACAAAATGAAGAAACATGAGTTAAATATTTACTAGGGATCACTGTTCGAATCTTCCTACTGCAATACTAGTACGGTTTGGTTACCCTAGATACCTTCAGGCACAAGAAAACACAGATTCTTGGCATGTCTCTAGATTAGTCTCATGCAAAGACGAAAGAGAAAGATAGTTTTTCTCACACCTTGTGATCTATCGATAGAGGGAATGGTTTTCCATTCCGGCAGAGAACCGCTCTGGAATCGCCGCAGTTAGCGACGACGATCTTATCCGGCGTAATGATAGACACGACGGCGGTTGATCCGACCGCATCACAATCCGGCGTTTGAAGCTCACACTTACAATTCGCACTCACTACTGATTCTTCACTCAACAACACAACCTCTTTATCCATGCGAGTGAAGCTACGCTCCATGGTCTTTCTCCACTCGTCCTCCTCTTCTTCCCTGTCAGAGTTTAGCTCCTCCTGCACCAGCTTGTGAAGTCTCTCCCTACACCTCGCTGCAACCTGAAACGACGTCGTATGAGCTACAACTGAATTTTTTTTTTGCGAGTTCCATACAATTGTTTGGAGAAGAAACAAAAAAGACGACGTACGTGGGAACAACCATGACCGTCGTAGACACCGAAGTAGTGTTGAGGATACTCTGAGTTATTCCGAGAAGCAAACGAAGGATGAATCGCCACCGCATCTTCCATCTCTCTTCTTCTACCGCACACCGAAGAAACGCCGTATCTCGGACTTACCTCCGTCACCGGAGACTCGCCGGAGACGTTGAAGGTATCGGCATTTCTCACAGTCAGAGCCTCATTTCTACTACGCTTACAGTTCTTCTCCCACTCTTCTTGCATCACCACCGTCTTATCCACCGGAAACCTCTGCCTCCGCCCTGAATGTAACTGTATCGACGCATCGGTCACAACTTCGTAACATGTATCTGCCATATCTTCGATCTCTTGAACTTGATCTTGCTATGTTTTTTTTTTTCAAATCAAGAAGATCAAGAAACTGTCTCTCCGATTAAAAATTAAAAGTTGAATCTTGTTTAGGTTACTTGCGCGTGAAGAAATACCAGCAAGCCATTCAACTGAACACAATAATGTTACTACACGTTGCTCCACTCTACCTCATATATACACAACTCTGCCTCTTCGTAAACTACTTTCGGTTTTGGTTTACTTTTTAAGGAACGTGACGTACTAATCTTTGATCTGGACCGTCGATACAACGACTACGGTTATTAAAAATTAGCCACCTAAGCGTCACGAACGAGTGCGAGATTCGTGGTCCAATGAAATTGAGACAGGACGGATCAGAGCAAGTTCCTTTCGCGCCACGATTGTGCTGGTTCTTCGCTTCAAGAAGAGCTTTTCCCCCAAATACATCTTTTGTATACTGTATTTTAATACCTAAAAGGAATTTCATTACGTTAAACTTCGTATTTGATTACCATATAAGTTTAAATTTCTACATAATTTATGTTTATCAATCAATACCTGACAGTGCCGATGATGTTTATGTTATTTCGTAGGCAGTAGACACGTAACAAAGAAAACTTTATTATATATATATAAAGATAACCTTGTATCAATTATTATTGTCTTCATAGACCAGTGAATCATTGGAATTTAATATTTCGGACAGTTAATCAACTTTGTTATGATGGCACTATGAACAGTTATAAAATATCTATAAATCTAATTTTGAAAATGTGTTTTTGTCCACACGTCGTCGAGATGAAGTTGGCTTGAGAGAGAGAATGTTAAGCTTTATATTTGCGTTCTAACACCTTATTAAAATTGATACAATTTTATATATCATCAAGTGTTTCACTGAAAATTAACACTTTATAAAAAAAATTATGAAACCTGACACATTTTTTATATTCTCTTATATTATTTATACCAAATATATTAATGGAAATCTAATAGTTCATAAATAGTTTTATAATCAAATGTATATTTAAACTTAAATCAATTATAATAACTTCTAAATCATAAACAATTTTTCAACATATTTTCCTACATAAAAAATTAATTTACTAAATTTTTCTATATTAATATTTTTATATTTTAGCACCAAGTATTATACAAATTTCTTGAAGATTTTAAAAATATTTTAAATTAAATTTCTTTTTTCATCTATGAAGACTAACAAGTCATTCGCAATACAGAGATGAGTAAGATTTGTACCTTGGAAATATGGGTGATAGTTAATCTTTTTTATTACAGTAGTTCTATCTAGAATTTTAGTTAATACTTGCATGCACTTAACAAAGAGATTGGGGATAAAGAAGATAAAGAGCATCTTTAACGCATACCTCTCACATTCTGATAATAACTATAGCCAATTCAATAGTAATTTATATTTAGAAAGAAACCATCTCAATGCACCTCTTGATTGAAAAAACAATTTGTGGAAAGTATAAAGAAGACAAACGGCCATTACACCGAATCAAATACCTTTGAAATACTAATTTGCATAACATATCGAGGAGTAACTGAATCCTTATGGTAGTTGCTCATTTGCATAGCACACAGAAAGATGGATGTTGGAGCTGCATTGTCAAGTGAATGGGTTGATAAGGCAGTGGGTAATTTGGTAACTGAATTCTTATGGTAGTCGAATGCCTTTGAAATACTGATTTGTAGAGCCCATAAAAAGATGGATTGTGAATGGAAGTTGCTGCATCACCAAGTGTATAGGTTGATAAGGCAGTGGGTAGATGATAATATTTTGCATCATATTGAGACTGATATAGATGCTTGTTCTTTGTAGAAGAATCTGGAGCAGTTGTATGCAGTGGCGGACCTAGCAATGAATTTTACCTGTGTCATAATAAATGATTTATAAAATAATTTATAATAAAAGGGTTGAACCCGGGATAAGGGGTGTCAAAACATACCCAACTACCGTTTGAGCTGCTTATTCCATACACATTTATGTATAAAACAAATTGTTTTGATGATTTTACCTGTGTCAGCTGACCCCCTAAGTTCCTTACTGGGTCCGCCTCTGGTTGTATGCTCGAAAGACCATTAAAAATAAGATGTACATGACCAAGAAGTTGATTAATCTGGGATATCAGAAGATAACTTACATGACGAATCACTTAAATGTATTTAAAGAATTAATTAACAAGTTGTATGATATAGATATCAAGTTTGATGATTAGATTCACGGCATTTGGCTTCTTGGTACTTTGCCAGATTTTTGGGAGATTTTCAGGATGTCTCTTTGTAACTCTGCGTTAGAGGGTACAAACTAGATAATTTAGTGAAGAACAATGTTCTTAATGAAGAAGCAAGAATATATACAAATGCTAGTACGTCGCGTTAAAAGTTCTTTGTTACTAGAGATCTTAATAGAGACAAGAACATGACCAAGAGAAAATTGAATAGATTTGCAAATATGAAGTGTTCTTTTTGTTATAAGAAAGGGCACATGAAGAAAAAATTGTTGAAAATTGAACAATAAACAACAAGATAATCAAGAAAAAGATATATCGGGTGACAGTCACCGAAGATCAGTTTCTCATTCTTCTTCATATTGACGTTATTAATGTTGTATGCCAAGACAAAACTTGGGTGATTGATAGTGGAGTTACTACTCATGCTACATTACTGCGGGATTATGCTACATTACTGCGGGATTTGTTTTCTTCCTAAAATCCGGTAATTATGGTTCTGTGAAAATGGAGAATAATAGTTTAGCTCAGGTTGTTCACAATGATGAATATGTTTGGAGACTAATCTTGGGACTAGGTTAGTGCTTATGGATGTTAAGCATGTTCTGGATATTCTGATGAATCTGATATTGACAGGAAGATCAATTTTATGATAAGGGTTTCTATAATTTACATGGTTGTGGTAAATGAACGCTCTCTTGTGGTTCTTTGATTGTGGTTCGAGGTAAGAAGTCTTTATACTTCTATTCAGCCAAGCTCTCCACAGATGTTGTTAATGGAGAATGATAATACCATGAAGTTTTGACATAAGAGGCTCAGTCGCATGAGAGAAGGGAATGTTTGTGTTGTCTAAGAAAGAGGTGATTCCAGGAATTCCTGGTTTGCACATGTAGATTTTTTGCATTGCTTTGAAAGAAAACAATACATGGTATCTTTCAAGTCTTATGCGCCTTCTAGGAGATCCAAAGTATAGAATTATTACATTCAAATGTGTGTGGTGCAATGAAGACAAGATCTCTTGGTGGTTCATCATATTTTCTGACTTTCATTGATGATCATTTAAGGAATTGTGGGTTTTTCCTATGAGAATGAAATATTAGATTTTGGGATATTTCAAACATTTTTTGGTGTTGGTTAAGAAACAAACAGGAAAGAAGCTGAAGTGTAACCGCAATGATAATGGTGGGAAGTGTTTTGGATCTTTTGATTTTTACTGGAAAGATCATGGAATAATGCATCAGTTCACGCCGCCTAAGTCTCTACAGTTGAATTGGTTTGCTTTGAATAGAATGATTGTGGAGAGGATGAGATGTTTGATCTCACAGTCAGGCTTCTCGATGACTTTATAGGGAGAAGCTTTGAACATAGTTGTTATTGGAGTGTGATATTCCAGAGAGGTTTTGGACCGATAAGGATGTTTTTACGATCATTTGAGGTTTTTTGATGTAAGACATTGTTCATATTCCCAAAGATAAGAGATCGAAGCTTGAGATGAAGTCTTGACAATGTGTGTTCATTTGTTATGGTCCCGATGAGTTTGGGTACGTTTTTTATGATCCTGTTGAGAAGAAGCTCTTAAGGAACATAGATTTTGTGTTCATGGAAGATCAAATGATAAAGGACATTGATAAGTCTGAAAATCCAACTCAGGTGTATGAGAGTGGGATTGATTCATAGGCTATTCTTTCTAAATTGGTCCACAGTGTAATCTAGGTTGAGGTTCAGGATGTTACACCCAATGCAGATGCTTCCACACATGAAGATTGTTGTGATCATGGGGAGACACCAGCTACTTAAAACCAACATACTGTTATAATAAGATCTGAGATGGGCTAAGACAATCGAAGAGGAATATCTTAGTGAGTATTTGTTATTTACTGATGTAGGCAGAGCTTGAAAGCTATGATGAGTCTTTGGAGGATAAATACAAAGATAAGTGGTTTGGCGCCAGGGATCTGGAGATGAATTCTTTTGATGAGAATTATACATTCGAGTTGGTGAAATTTTCTAACGGCAAGAAAGCTCTGCTTAATAAATGTGTGTGCATAAATAAGCATGAGGATACCAGTTTGTTACCTTTATAAAATGGTAGATTGGTTGTAAAAGGTTAAAGCCAAAAGAAGGGATTGATTATGATGAAATTTTTCTCATGTTGTGAAGATGTCATCCATTCGAATTGTACTTCAATTGGCAGAAAGTCTTGATCTAGAGGTTAAGAAAATAGATGTGAAGACAGATTTCCTTCATAGTAATTTGGAAGAAGATATATTCATGGTACAACCAGAAGGCTTTGTGAAAAAGGCAAAGAAGATTTGATTTACTGCTTGAAGAAAAATCTTTGCGGATTGAAACAAGCACTGAGGCAGTGGTACATGAAGTTCAAAACTATTATGGGGGAGCATGGTTATACTGAGACTGCTTCAGAAAGCTACGTATTTATGAATATGTAAGGTGATGATGATTTTATCATTTTATTGTTGTATGTTGACGACATGTTGATTGTAGGAAGGAACTTGGACATAATTAAGGAATTGAAAGAGAAACTTCACAAGTCATTTTCCATGAAAGATTTTGGTCAACCTAAACAGATTCTCGACACAAGAACTGTTCAAGATATAAGTGGGAACCTGATTCAATTATCTCAGGAAAAAATACAATGAAAAAAGGTACTTAAACGGTTTCACGTGGACACGTCTAAAATGTTGAGCGCTTCTCTTGCTACAAACTTAAGACTAAGCAGTCAACAAAGTCCGAAGACTTAATGCTGAGAAGGAAGGTACAATCAGGGTTCCATATGCTTTTGCATTGGGTAGTGAGTTACGTATAAAAATCGAGGATAGACTTGCCGGATATTTGCTTAAGAAGTGAGTTACATATAAAAAGCAATGGACAAGTTCCCGTTCCGATATTCAGATTGTCTTCAGAAAAAAAGTCGGTGCTATTCAACTGGGTGGCATCAGAAGTGAAGTTCCCCGATGGGTATGTTTCAAATCTCTCTAGATGTGTTGAAAAGGGTCAAAAATTCTCTGGGATGAAGAGTCATGATTGTCACGTATTTATGTAACGACTACTTCCCTTTGCATTTGCGGAGCTACTTCCAACAAACGTACATGAAGCACTTGCAGGTAATAAATTATAACCCAGTAATTTTATAATGGTTTAGTTTGCAATAATATATGACTAATGTGTTTTTTTTTTTGGAATTAGGCATCGGAGCATTTTTCAGGGATCTGAGCACACGCACTCTTAAAGAAGAAGTTGTGGAACAGCTTCAGGAGAACATTCCCATCTTATTGTGCAACTTGGAGAAAATATTTCCTCCGGGATTTTTTGATGTCATGGAGCATCTAGCTATCCATTTCCCATATGAGGCATTGCTTCGTGGACCTGAACATTACGGATGGATGTATCAGTATGAGCGAGCCATGAAATATTTGAAGGGAAAAGCCAAAAACCTCGCAAAAGTTGAAGGTTCTATAATTGCTGGAAGTTTGACGGAAGAAACTTCTCACTTCACATCGTACTACTTTGGGTCAAAAGTACGTACCCGGAAAAGAGCTCCTAGAAGATATGATGATGGTGGTGTCGCGCCAACATATGCAGTTGCTGGTGTTCCAGACATCTTTAGCCAGATTGGGCGACTCGGTGAGAAATCAAAAGAGGTTTGGTGGTCGAGTGAAGAAGACGCCCATAGTGCACACACCTATATTCTACTCAATTGCGAAGATCCATTGATGCGTTATTTTGAAAGGTACATATGGACACTTCTAAACACACATAATAAATATAAATTATATAATTGTGAAATTAAGATTAATTGATATAAAATATGATTTTACAGCTTATTTGTTTCTCAAGTCGAAGAAACATTCCCAGGTATATCCACAAGTGACGTAAACAAAAGGAAAGATCAACACTTTATTAAGTGGTTGAAGAATCAGATATTAATTTTTACAGCTCGATCAAATTATTTTTTTCATACATTATATGTACTAATATTTCAACGTTCTCTTTTTTTTTAAGGTTGATTATGACGACGATGCAGATTATCCTAAATGGTTACACGAAGTAATTCAATCTCCACATGTAAAGGTCACCACATCACAGATGTATTTCACACGAGGCTATACTTTTCACACATACGAGTATGGTAGACAGCGGGCGACCAGTAACTATGGAATATGTGTGAAAGGGAAAACAGATTTCTACGAGATCTTGACGGAGATTATTGAAGTCGAATTCCGTGGATATTGAAGCTGAAATGCGCCCTCTTCAAATGTGAATGGTTCGACCGTCACAACAGAGGTGTTCGGTTTAACAAATTTGGTGTAGTTGATGTCAATGGTGGACGAAGGTACAACAAATTTGAGCCTTTCATCTTAGCTTCACAAGCAGACCAAGTTAGCTTCCTTCCATACCCTCGGATGAGAGAATCAGGAATAAATTGGTTATCCGTGATCAAAGTTACACCTCGTGGACGAATCATAAGTGGAGAAGAACCACCATTGAAAGAAGAACAGATAAATGTAGTCGAGGAACCTGAAGCAGCCACAGACGATATACTTCTCATTGATCCGCATAATCATGAGTACGAAGATCTTACCGACGACGCGACAGACGAAGCTGTTGAAGACGAGTTTAATGAAAATGATGGGGTTTTGGTTTGTAAGGATTTAGAAACCTCGTTATTTCCTCGTGGAAATAAGCACGGCCACGTGAGTTCACGTGGAACTAACGAGGAATACATGAAACGAAGAGACATGCCTCGTTATTTCCTCGTTAACTCACGAGGTATTAGCGAGGAAAAGTACATCTATATATACCAAGACCATTTTGTCACAATTCAGAATTCATAAATATTAAAAAGAAGAAAGATTCTTAAAAAAAAGAGAAGATAGGTCTGGAATCACGAGTGCGAAGACACGGTCTCTTCCCACTTATGATTCCAGTATCTTTCTTCTCTTTCTTTGAAGAATTCTTTAAAAATAGAAGAAATATCTGGAATCATGAGTGGGAAGACACGGGCTCTTCCCACTTACGATTCCAGCAATTACATAATTCCTAAAATTATAATTTAGGGTTTAGGGTTTTGGATTTTAGGGATTTAAGAAAGAGCCTCGTTATTTCCTCGTTACTGGGAAACAAGGGACTCGTGATTTCCTCGTAGAGGAAAACACGGCCTCGCGATTTCCTCGTAGAGGAAAACACGGCCTCGCGATTTCCTCGTAGAGGAAAACACGGCCTCGCGATTTCCTCGTAGAGGAAAACACGGGCCTCGCGATTTCCTCGTTACATTACGTGGTTTTTACGTGGTTATATATCCTATATATATACCCACGAAATCTCACACTTTCTCATTTCCTCTCTACTTCCTCTCTAAAACCATGGTAAGTCCTCCCTCCTTCCTTAGATTAGTTTAGGGTAGTTTAGGTGGTTAGTGTAGGGAATTTAGATAGGTTTATGGATTTTAGGTTAATTAGTGTTGATTAGGTGATTAATTAGGAATTTATTCTAGAAAAATATGAAGTTTAAAAGCTAATTTTGAATGTTTTTTTTAATAGGTACGAAAGAACAAACTTACTGTCCACTACGCATGGATGTTCGGCAGCCGGGTAGTCGTTTACACCCCGGTTCTTCTTCTACATCACCTAGCTCTTCGGGTCCGGATAGCGTCCCAGAGACTCAGTCTTCTCAGAGAGTCTCTCCTTCTTGTGTACAATGGGTTGCACCACCGGCTCCTCATGATCATCATGTCCCAGAGGTGCCACCTCCTGCGCCACCTCATGTGCCTCCACCGATGGCTGCGGAGATGCCGGCGGAGATGCCGGCTCCCATTCATCCTGATCTGATGGTGCCGCCGAGTGCTCCTTACTCGCAGTACACTGTCGAGGACATTCTCTCTCAGCCAGGGAGAGAAGGTTTACCAGTCATAGACCCCGACCGACCGGACGGAACTTTGTGGTATGTTACATTTTTTTACATTCTTTTAAATTTTTTTAATAACATTAGTATCTAATTTATACTTTAAATTTGTTTTTTTTAAGGTTTGGGGTTGACCTTTGTCTCGCATCGACGAATCGACACGATGAAGGGTTACTTCTCCATGCCACATCCGAACTGGAAGAAGACTCGCCTACATCGAAAGACGTGGTTCAAGATTTTCGCTGTAAGTTACTATTAATTTATATATATATATATATATATATACTATTATTTTTTTATTTATATTTCAAATTTTTTTAATACTAATTATTAACTTTTTTTCCTGTTACAGCAAAGTATCATTGGTCATTGGGGGTCAATGAGAAGGTGAGGAAAGCGTTCAACGCTAAGGTGAAAGCTCGCCTGTTGGACACGGTCTTCAACTGGAAGGGGGACTGGATCGTGAAGGGATATGAGCGTGGTAAACCCGCTGAGCTCACCATCGAGGTGTGGGATGGCCTCATCCGTTATTGGAAAACTCCCGACGCCATAAGAATCGCCTGTGGTTGCTCTGCCTCCGTAACACGGTAGATGAGCACGGTCACGGGCGATGCTTCACTCCACGGGCCAAAACCCCACGCTATCCGCTTGAGGTGGTATGTAATTAAATATTGAATTTAATTAATTTCTTTTATATAATATATTTATATATACTAACTCTCTAAAATGTTTTGTAGGCCAAAGAGACGGGACAGCTTCCGACTCTTATGCA
The DNA here is from genome assembly GCA_016771965.1 of Brassica carinata. Classification (NCBI taxonomy): domain Eukaryota; kingdom Viridiplantae; phylum Streptophyta; class Magnoliopsida; order Brassicales; family Brassicaceae; genus Brassica; species Brassica carinata. Next base: position 26,540,064 of record CM028688.1, on the reverse strand, counting down.
ACTTTACGAAGACCCACAAGAACAAGTCGGGTCGATTCGTAGATCCTAGGTCCGAGCAAATATTCAATGAAGTTGCTGACCGGGTTCAAGATCGCCGACCAGCTGACACAGCAGTCTTCCGACGGACTACTGTCACCTTATCCACAGTTGAAGTGGATATGATTTACGAGGAGGTAAATTTTAAAATTATAATTTTAAATTATTCATTTAATTTAACTATAAATTTTAATAACAATAATTTTTTGGTTTTAAGGTTGTCCCTAAGAAAAAGGGACGACGCTGGGGATTGGTTCCGCCAACGATGTTCCGAGAGCAACATCGCCTTATGGTCGAGACGGAAGACGAGGTCACCGAGCTGCGAACGAGATGGCCTCGACAAAACTGCGCTCACAGCTCGACAGGTGTAGTCGAGGGCTTCTTGGACGCCATACAACCGAATGGGAGTCCTTGTTGAGGAACTTGCGACGCCAAAATCCAATTCCAGGCGAAGTCGACAAGCGAGGCCCATAACGAGGCGGATGTAGAGAGGAGGAGTGATGAGTTCTACCGGCGATGAACGAGCCATAGTTTTTTCCTTTTATTCGTTGTAAATATGAATTCTAATTATTTATGAATAAATCTATTTTTCTTTTTATTGTTTGTGTATTTTTTAATTCAAATTTTATAATTATAATTAAAATTATAAATATTTTTCTAATTATTATTTTTTTTTAATTCTGTATATAAAAATCGAAGTAAATTCCTCGTTAATTCACGAGGAAATAACTTGGTAAGCTTTAAGTGGTCATTACGAGGATTTATTTTCACTACATTACGCGGTCTTTCTCGTGGAAACTTTACGGAAATAACGAGGAAACTTAACGTGGAATTTACGAGGAAATATTTTCGTGAATTTTACGTGTAATTAATGTGAAAAATTTTACGTGGTATTTACGAGGAAACTTTGCGTGGTCTTTACGAGGAAACTTAGCGAGTAACGTACGTGGAAAGTTTACGTGATCTTTACGACGAAATGTTGTACTTGGTCTTTACGACGAAATCTTTTCCTCGCTAACCGACGAGAATTGGCGACTAAATACGCCAGCATTTATCTAACGATTAATCCACCAAACCGTTTTCCTCGCTAATTCCTCGTAATACCTCATAAACGACGAATTCACGAGGAATTCAGCCGTCGTTAATCTTGTGTTTTCTTGTAGTGTTATGCTGAGAAGGAAGGTACAATCAGGGTTCCATATGCTTTTGCATTGGGTGGTTTGATGTATGCCATGGTGTATGCCATGGTCTGTACAAGACCAAAATTTTCCTACGTCGTTGGTGTTATCAGCATGTTTCTCTCCAATCTGGAAAGAAAATATTTCAATGCTGTGAAATAGATTTGAGATATCTATGGGAGACTCCTGATTTGAAAATTACATTTGGAGGTAAGAAGTCGTTGCTTGTCAGCTATAATGATTTTGACATGCCAGAGATCTTGATTCTAGTAAGTCTATTTCAATTTACTTGGTAATGTTTGCGGGTGGAGGTGTGGCAGGGCAATCAAAATTGCAAAAAGTGTGTTGCGTTATCTAGCACTGAGGAATATTTATTGCTGCAACTGAACTTGAAAAATAATTATACTAATGATAATGGAGCTGATACGATGACGAAGTCATTGCCGAAGGGGAAGCTTGATGCATGCCAAGAGATAGCTGGAATGGTTGTTTTCTCTAACTAATCAAAGGGGGAGTTCGTTTGGTTCTTCCTAGTGAGAAAACCAATGGTGTGATTGTGATAAAAATTGAAAAGTTTATCTAGACGATAAAAGTCCCCACTTTAAGAAACATAAAGTAACCACGTTAATGCTCTATGTAATACAATCACATGTTGAGGTTAGGTCAATGATAGTTATGTAACATCCCGAGTTGTTATATTTAAAAAGGTTTAAGAGAATTGATTTGGCTACTTATGTCACCAAAGTTGACTTACCTTTTTCAAAACACATCCAGAAAGAATTCCAGAGTTAAGCGTGCTTGAGCTGGAGTAGTGAAAAGATGGATGACCTATCGGGAAGTGATTCACGATAGCGTGCGAGTGAGGCTAAAGCACGGAAAAAAGTCGGATGGTGATTGCAGGGTCAGTAAACAATGATTTCGAGCCTTGGAAAAATTACGGACCAACCGCTGGAACGGGATGGGCCACGGGCTGAGAGAGCGGGCGTAGATGGCCCATCAGCTGTGGGCGGTCGGGGCGTTACAAGTTATCTAAGAGATTAGTATTAGGCTTTGGATTTGGATTTTAGTGAGACACTATATAAGTTTCTTGACTTAACTTTTGTTCAGAGAACACACATTAAACACAAGAGGAAACTATAAAAAAAAATTGAAAAGGAGAGGAGGCAGAATTCGTTTGGGGTTGTCAAAAAAGCTTTGGAGGTCTAAAAGCGTTCTGATTTGGATGATATGTTGTGAGAAGCTTCTCAGTTGTTTTGAGATTCAGGTGATGATTGTTTGTTTAGTCTTTAGATTTTAATTTTAATTTTTTGGCTTTTGGTTTTCAGTTTTTAGATTTTGATTTTTTATTCTGCTGTATATTCTGTTTTTTTTTTTGAAAAACTTGAATGGTGATTTTAGATTTTGGTTTTTGTTTTTGTTTTTGAGATTAAAATAAATCATTAAATAATAAAATATTCTTATGAAATCAATAAAAACAAAAATATCACTAGTGTCACTAAAAGTAAATAAATTAGTGAACAGTTTATTTTAAAATAAAAATAAAAGTATTACTACTACAATTGCTTTATTTAAAAATATTGATTTTATATTTATAGGAAAATACACAATAATATTTTAAAATAAACAGTAACTTAAACTTTTAAATAAATTAAATAAACTTTATTTGTATTTTTAAAACATGGTAGTATCAATAAGTGGACTTTAAATTAAATTTGTTTCTAGATAATTAATAATTAGATTTTATATAAATAATTAATATATATAATATTATAAAAATAGTGCATTTATATACTTTTAAAATATTTTCATCTCAAATTTCTTCCATATATTTATATAATCAAATATTATAAAAACCCAATAGTTAGATTTTAATACTATATAAGTTTACACTAAAATAGTGCACAATTAATAATTAGTTTTGTAAAAACTGGGTTGCAATTTAATTTTACTAAAAGTTGTTAAAACTAAAATGACAAAACGCTACAAAATATATAAAATAAGAAAATATTTTCACTAATATAAGTTATTTTGTAGTTTTAAAATTTAAATCTTCAATGATACACAAATTGTTTTGTTGACTCTTAGTAATATAGAATAGTCACTAATTCATCACTAATCTTTTTTTATTTAATTATCCTATGACCTATGTTAATTCATAGATACAGTAATATTAATATTTCAACAAAAAGAAAAAGAAAATAGATATAGCAATGCATAAGTCACTTACTATTGCTGAAAAACCAAGAAAACATGGTTTTAGTTCTTATTAAGAAGTAGGTAGTTATTCCAAAATCTGGTTTCTCTAAATTTTAGGAAATCAACTTCTGTAAAAATTTTGATTGGTAAAAATGTAGATTTTACAAAATCAAAAACCAAAAAACTAGTCTAAAAACTGTAAACGATCAACCTCTCACTGGAAGAATTTTCGTTACAATGATTTGAGATTCTGTAATCAGGTGTTGGTATAGCTAGTCTCTTCAGTTCTTTAGCAGGTACTGTTTTGAGTATTTGGTGAATTCGACGGTAAAATTTTCGAGATGAAATTTGGAAAAGTTGTTTTGACTTATTTATCTAAAATTTGTATAGTTGGATTAGTGTTTGGTTTTTAAAATCTTTGTGAATTGAAGTCGGTTTGTTGCTCCTTATTTTGGAGTTTTTGTATTGTTTTTGTTGTTGTTGTTCTTGTGTTAGGGATAATTCTTTGTAATTAGAGTTTCTGGATCTTGTGCTGAACATGGATGATATGGCTGTACTCAGATCAATTTATATAATGGATTTTTGAGAGATTACAGTTCTATTTTTTTTTCTTCTCACGTCAAAAAAGCTTTCCACTTAAGAAGTACTAATTCCATTGAAGTTTTCTATTTATAGTTTATCTGCTATTATTGAAATATTTTCTTCACAGATTCACATAAGTATAAGTGCAGAGAACAATCGTAAATTCCGCTGAGCCGTAACAAATGTCTTATTGTGTTTTCTCCCAACACAAACTACCTTTTTGCCAAATCCAATCGTTCTGAATCGGGTCAAACTCAAGTCGCCATTCTTTTAACAATTGAGCATTGGCCAGAAACAACCACCTTTTGGCTATTTTGTAAACAGTTAGTCATTTATACTTACATAATGTGATTTAGTAAAGTAACACGAACAGAAGAACACTTTCCTTTAGAAAAAGAAACAAAGTTCTTCGGTCTTTATTCATTATTATTTTTTTATGGTTTAAAGGAAACAAACGAAAAAGAACTATCCATTCCTTAACTTGTTGAGATGGAAAATGAGATAATGTTCCTCCAAAGCTAGCGAGGATCACTTTCTCTTATTTGCATAGACAAATTATTAAGACACACACATAAGTATGGCTCAAGCCTGTCGCTGATAGGAGAAACCATTGACAGTGAGACCTCCATCAGCACAAATGGTCTGACCAGTAATATATGAAGCTGCAGGTAGACACAGAAAAGCCACAAGTGATGCAACCTCTTTTGGCTCTCCAGCACGACCAAGCGGAGTTCTACTGAACAAACTCTTCTTGTAACCAGAGTCTTCAAGATACTGATTATTCACAAAATTGTAGCACATAAGAATGATAAGTACAAGGTGTTGGAAAAATATAGTTAAAAGAACTGGAGGTGTTATTGATTACTGGTTCAGCCATATCAGTGAGAATAAAATTAGGAGCAACAGAGTTGGTTCGTATGTCATCAGTTGCCCACTCACACGCCAAACTTCTTGCTAGTTGATTCATAGCTCCTATACATATACACACAAGGAAAAAGATATATTAGCTGTTGGAGGTAACTAATGGACAAAGATTTATGATCCAACAAGATATACCTCTAATTATATATGAATGGAAACCCCCTATATTTTGACATTAGAGCACCCACAATGGAAATCCTTAAGGGGGAGTCATTAGGAAAAAAATAATTAAATAATCAATGGACCCCACCAAAAGTCAATGATTCATTCCCGAAAATCCCTAAATAAGGATTCATTTTTAGTGAATCTCTGATATTCTTCATTCTCAATGGCACGTGGCAACCCGCGATTGATTGATATATATATATATATTTTTTTATAAAAATTTGAAAAAAAAAGTAATAATTAAAAAATCAAGTTCTAAGGACTCCAATGGGTAACACCATTGCGTGTGCTCTTAGGATCTTTTAATTTTTTACAAAAACTGTTTGCGTTTACTTAAGAATCTTATATGAATTAAAATGAGATCTAAAATAATACATGCATACACAGGTATACATATAATCATTTTAGCTATGAATTTTGACACCACACTAAACCAACTTATTAATGCAACTCAACATTAAATTTATTTATTGATAAAAACACAAAATTACTTTACATATAGTCATTGATTAACTTTTTTTATCGGTGTACCTTTCGTTAAACTATAGAGGGATCCGCATTCAATTGATAAAACGCCTCCAACAGAAGAATTCATGACAATGCTTCCAAATCCAGAAGCCTTTAAAAGAGGAAAGCTGGCTAAGATGATAAGCAGATTCCAAGTTTGTTGAAATATGGAACGAGAAATCTAAGCCTAAGAGTGCAGGCGGCTTGGGCTTCAGGGAAATTGCCCAGTTTAACGATGCCTTGTTAGCAAAGCAATCTTGGAGAATCCTGCAAAGCCCGCACTCCCTACTATCTAAGATTTTGCTTGGGAAATACTGTGGTCACGCCTCCTTTCTGGAAGTGCAGACGCCTTCATCAGCATGTCCCACGGCTGAGCCACTCACGTGAAACCCTTTCTTTTCCCATTCGCTTAAGCTTTGATTAAGCATAACTTCAGATATGTCGCAAACATGGATTTTAGCTCTAAAATCAGCTAACTCCTCTACTATGGCATACCTAAACACTCAACATGCAAACATAAAATTACTTAAAATCTTGACAACTCAAGATGATATAGAGAAGAAAGACGAACCCGATTCCGCTGGCTCCACCGGTTACAAGAGCAGTCATACCTTGAAGACTCCATCGCTTATCCATCTTTTTGAGTGTGACTAGCATTAGCAATGGCCAGAAATGTCCATGTACGTTGTCCCATAAAAAAAAATACTGTTGATGGGTCAAAATTGTCGACTAAAACAAACTTTTTTTTTTCTTTTTGTGCACGAGACTAAAACAAATTCTCTCATTTGTCTTTTTCGACTTGATAGAAAACGAAACTAGAAGTCAGAACAAAGTTTGCTTAATTGCACATTTTATAATTATGTGAGTTAGGTGAAATCAAGACTATTTTGATAGTAAATAATTATTCAGTGAAATCAAACAGTATATAATTATTGTCGGTCGAGTCTGCTCTTGTTTTTTCTACCTCTCTTTCGTGCACTAGTTTGCATATTAATTGGCTCGAATCAATCTCGGTTGCAGCAACTGTTCCTCGCATATGAGGAGGACCCTAGTGTCAAACTACAGAAGTTTCCTCATTTTTGGTTTTATTATGATCGAAAGCAAAGTTTTAAAACAAAACATAAACTAAAGCACGAATCTACTTAGGGGAAATCATAAACTAAAGCAAATAAACTGCTGATACAAATAGAAGACCCAACATTAAAAGAAAATTGTTATAAATCATATGGTAGACGGCCCATAACCACATGAAGAAGGAAGATACGGCCCATACTATGTTTTCCTTTTAGTTATTTACTTTGTACTTTTTCATATTTGTATTTATTCTATTCCTAGTTAGACTAGGAATTGTTAGTTTTCTATTTATCTTATGACGGTCTATTTATGACGGTCTAAACCTTGTATATATATATAGAACCTTTAGACTATGGAATAATAATAAGTTTTCTCACTGATTCACAACACGTTATCAGCACGAGTTGTTCTCTAAAAACCCTAGCTAAAAATCGACCACCTCTAAACCCTAATCAAGCCGCCAACTACTTTCTCATAAACCCTAATCCTAATTTCCTTTCCTGGTTTGAGATCATCCCATAAACCCTAGATCGATCGACGTACCACCATGCGCATCGATCGATATTGATTCAACCGACATATATCAAGATCCATCCGACTTGCATCCATCCGAGCAGTTCCAATCCGACCAAGGAGATTCCGTTCTTGCGGCCAGTACCAGCTCGTGATCTCCTTCTCTTTGGTGGTCCGGTTTTCAACCCTTCAAATCTAAAGGTAAGTAAAATTCTAAACCCTAAAACCCATAAAACGAATTAGTTGTTTTGATAAAGTTTAAACCCTAAAATTTGAAATCTCTAATGTTGAAAGCCCTAAGATAATAGATCCCAAAACCCTTCTTGAGTAAATCGGAGCTCTCAAGTCCGATAGAGATTGTTTTAAACAATTAAACTCAAAACCCTAAAAAGTTTTGAATCTCCTATGATCATCCTAAATCCTATGATCATATCGTGTCCCTTAAACCCCTTTGATCTTAATGATCAAATCGAAAACCCTAGAAATCGATCAACCCTAATTTTCCAAATTTGGTCGATTTCATAAACCCTAAAATTAAATCAAATCTATTTAAATTGATTGATTGCTTGCTTGATTTTAATTGACGTTACAAGATTGGGCTTCTCTGTCTCGAATATCGATCGACATGCCATTGCACGTGTCGATCGATGATGTCTCGTGTCGATTGATTATTAATTATAAAATCCTGATAATGATTGTTTGATTATTTAAATCCAAATTTTGAATCACCTAGAAACAAATTGTTAGGATCTAATCCAGATTTTGTTGTTTTTGAATTAACTAAAAATTGTTTGAGGTTTCTTTTTTGATAAATTGCTTAGAAACTGTGATTGCTAAGGTGTTTTAAAATCCGGTTACATTAAAATCATATAGAATCCGATTGTCCATATCAGTAGCCGTGTGGCTTATATTGCATTCATGTTTGATCAATAGGTCTATCGACCGACCTGCCATTGCACGTGTCGATCGATGATGCCTTGCGTCTATCGATCGATGACTCTATAGGAGTATCGATCGATACGCCTCTAGTAAGCGTTAGGATTGATGATTCATTATAGCCGTGTGGCTTCATCCAGTATGGTCGTGTGACCTAATGCATTATAACCTTGATCATATTGTTTGCATCATATATACTTATTAGAAATTTTTCTGATGCGTGTGCCATAGAGTATTGATAAAAAGATATAAATTTCTATAAGTATATATATATTTGATTTCAGATGTCGAAAATCAATAACCTGGATTTTTCTGCCATAAATGTCTCTGGAGACAATTACTTACAATGGGCTCTTGATACAAAGATAATTCTAAAATCCAAGGATCTCGGTGATTGTATTACCGAGAATAACAGTGCTAACGAAAAAGATCGTTATGGGGCAATATTAATTATTCGCCATCATCTAATTGAGAGTCTCACAAATCAGTACTTAACCATTGAGAATCCTCTAGACCTTTGGAATGCATTGAAACAGAGATACGATCATCAAAAGACGATCCCGCTACCAAAGGCTGACACGAATGGAAAACCTCGTGATCCAAGACTTTAAGTCTGTGGATCAATACAACTCAGCAATGTTTAAGATCGTGTCTAAACTTAAACTATGTGGTGAGGATATAACAGAGGAAGATATGCTTGAAAAGACTTTCTCTACCTTCCACACAAGCAATGTGTTGCTTCAAAGAACAAGCATCGCAAAAGAATTCAAGACTTATGCAAGCTTGATTTCATGCTTATTACTTGCTGAGCAAAATAATGAGTTACTGATGATGAACAGTGAGATGAGACCTTCAGGATCCACACCATTACCTGAAGCCCATGCAGCCACTGAGGCTGATAAAGAGGCTAACCACGTCCATCATGGTAAACCACACAGTCGAGGCCGTGGTGGATGGAGAGGACGTGGCCGTGGTCAATACAATTCACATGGCCGCGGAAGAGGTAACCAATCTGGTCGAGAACAGAACCAGGGACGCTCGTTTAGACGAGGTCATGGTCGAGGCCGCGGATCTTCATTCAAACCGCAGCACTCAAACAACTCGACCAAATCTGTATGCCATAGGTGTGGAATGAGCAACCATTGGGCAAAGACTTGTAGGACTCCCAAGCATCTAGTTGAACTCTATCAAGAGAGTATGAAAGGGAAGAATCCTGAAGCCCACATGGTGATCTATGATGATGAGAACGATTTTGATCATGAAAAAAATGATCTTATGGAGTATGAAAGTTCAGATATTCTAAAAGACTGATTTCGACATTTGTATTGTTTTATTTGCTTTGATTTGGTGTTTTTATTTTATATTGTCATTTATTGGAATTTATTTATGGAATGGATTTTTTTATTATGGATTATCTTATAAGAATTACTTTTATTAAAAATAAAAAATATAATAATAATAAAATATCTTATATAAATTATATAAAATCTCTAAGTATCATCCTACATTTTATTTTTAGAAATGAAAGAGGATGTATTCGTGGTGGATAGTGGTCGAGTCACACAATCTTAAGAGACAAAAAATACTTCATAAATCTAATCCTTAAAAACGCCAACATTTCCACCATTGCGGGTATAGCTAGTCTCATAGAGGGCCACGGCCAGGCCAACATTTTGTTGTGTATGGGAACACATCTCAAAATTTCGGATGCTTTGTATTCTCCCAGCTCTAAAAGAAGTTTATTAAGCTTCAAAGACATTCGAATGAATGGATATCATATTGAGACTAAGGGCGAAGGAAATAAAGAATTCCTTCAGATTAATGAAATTGCCCATGGCCAAAACAAGGTCTTAGAATCAATACCCGCAATATCTACTGGTCTTTATCATGCGAAAGTCAGTATGATTGAAGCTAATGCCACATATAACAAAACAGCCATCGAAAATTTCACCTTAAGGCATGACCGGCTGGGTCATCCCGGGTCAACTATGATGCGTAAATTAATTGATAATACCAGCGGCCATTCACTAAAAGAAAAACGAGTTATCCCTAAAAACTTAATGTGTACTGCTTGTTCACAAGGGAAACTCATAGTAAAGCCATCACCTATTAAGGTGACAAAGGAAACTATTAATTTTCTGGAAAGAAAACAAGGAGACATTTGTGGACCAATACACCCACATTGTGGAACATTCAGATATTTTATGGTCCTTATTGATGCATCGACCAGATGGTCGCATGTCTGTCTCCTATTGACCCGTAACTTGGCATTTCCAAGATTGCTAGCTCAGATAATAAGATTACGAACTCATATTCCAGATTTTCCTTTGAAGACTATACGTCTTGATAATGCTAGTGAATTCACTTCTCTGGCGTTTAATGATTATCGTATGTCCATGGGGGTAACAGTGGAACACTCCGTGGCACATGTACATACACAAAATGGCTTAGCTGAATCATTTATAAAATGAATACAGCTGATTGCCCGACCATTACTCATGAGGTCGAGGCTGCCGGTTTCAGCATGGGGACATGCAGTCCTTTATGCGGCCGAGCTTATACGCATCAGGCTATCTAGTGAACACAAATATTTCCCATCCCAATTACTAACGGGTCATGAGCCAGACGTCTCCCATCTAAAAATCTTTGGCTGTGCGGTTTATGTTCCTATTGCTCCACCACAGAGAACAAAGATGGGACCACAAAGACGGATGAGAATATATGTTGGATTTGATTCCCCCACAATTATAAAGTACCTTGAGCCAACTACGGGTGATTTATTTAAGGCCAGGTATGCGGATTGTCATTTTAATGAATCCGAACTTCCAGCATTAGGGGGAGATAATAAGCTGGTAAGAGAAATATCATAGAATCAGACATCCATAAATTGGCAAGATCCTTGGACCCAAGTGTGTGATCTTGAGGTCCAGAAAATAATACATTTGCTAAAGCTAGCTAATCAATTGCCAAATTCCTTTGCTGACCCGAAAAGAGTGACTAAGTCATATGTACCAGCTATTAGTGCACCAGTTCGGATTGATGTTCAAGAGGGACACAATCAAGTTGCTACAGATTCCAAAACACGTTTGAAACATGGTAGACCAATTGGTTCCATAGATAAGAAACCTCGAAAAACAAAGAAAGGTGCTATATCCGAGGTTGGAACCCCAGATTGTCTTCCAATACACTAAGTGAGCTTTTTTTTTTTCAAGTGGCCGATCTTACCCGAGATGAGAGCGCACATAAATCCATAGAAATGGATATTGGTCCGGACGTACCAAGCAGTGATCCTCGGGACGCCGGGGTTCATGGTACTGATGGTCCGGACAATAATGAGATCTCAATAAATTATGTCCTGTCTGGAAAACAATGGAATAGAAAAGATGTCGACATCACAGATATATTTTCTTATGAGGTAGCACTCGAACTAATGGATAATAAGGATCAAGAACCCACGTCTATATATGAATGCATGCAAATAAAAGATTGGCTTAAGTGGAAAGAAGCCATAAATGTGGAGTTAAACTCTTTAAAGAAGAGAGGTGTTTTCGGTCCAATAATCCGAACACCAAATGATATAAAACCAGTGGGATACAAATGGGTCTTTGTGAGGAAGAGAAATGAGAATGGTGAAGTCGTGAGGTATAAGGCCCGACTCGTTGCACAAGGATTCTCACAGAGACCATGAATCAATTATGAGGAAACATATTCCCCTGTGGTGGATGCAACTACTTTAGATTCCTGATAAGTCTGGCCATAAGAGAAAATCTAGATATGAGACTGATGGATGTCGTTACAGCATATCTATATGGCCCACTGGATAATGAAATCTATATGAAAGTCCCAGAGGGTATTGAATTGAAAAATAAAGAGAGCTCTCGTGAACCCCTACTGCATAAAGTTGAATAAATCACTTTATGGACTGAAACAATCTGGCCGGATGTGGTACAACAGATTAAGAGAGTACCTAGTAAAAGAAGGATACATAAATAATCCTATCAGTCCATGCATTTTCATAAAGAAATTAGAAAATAAGGGCTTTGTGATTATAGCAGTGTATGTTGATGATTTAAACATCATTGGAACCTCTAGAGAGATTTCCCAAACAGTCGAATATCTAAAGAGAGAATTCAAAATGAAAGACCTAGGCAAAATAAAATTCTGTTTGGGATTACAACTTGAGTACATAAATGATGGAATCCTTGTGCATCAAATGGCATATACAGAAAAAGTACTCAAGAGATTTAATATGTCCGAGTCTCACCCTTTGTCCAACCCTATGGTTGTGAGATCTCTGAACTTGGACACAAATCCATTTCGTCCCAAGGAGGACGGTGAGGATGTCCTTGGTCCCGGAGTGTCATATCTCAGTGCCATAGGAGCATTGATGTATTTAGCAACTCACACACAGCCTGATATATGTTTTGCCGTGAACCTACTGTCTAGATTTAGCTCCTGTCCGACCAAAAGGCACTGGGACGGGATAAAACATGTTCTTCGTTACCTACCAAGAGCGAAAGATTTGGGTCTGTTTTATACCAACAAAAACAAAGATGGTTTAGTTGGATTTGTTGATGCTGGATACCTTTCGGATCCACACAATTCTAGATCTCAGACAGGTTATGTGTTTACACATGGTGGAACGGCCATTTCATGGCGTTCAATGAAGCAGACACTCGTGGCCACTTCCTCAAATCATTCGGAAATATTGGCCATACATGAAGCCAGCCGCGGATCAGTTCGGTTGAGGTCGATGACCCAACATATACGATCAGATTGTGGGATGACAGAAGACAAGGGTCCAACCGTGATGTATGAGGATAATGCAGCATGTATTGCTCAACTCAAAGATGGATACATCAAAGGGGACAGGACGAAACACATCCTGCCCAAATTCTTTTCTACACACGAGATGCAGAAGGCCGGTGTGGTCCAAGTGGTACAGGTCCGATCCAGTGACAACTCAGCCGACCTGTTCACTAAGGCATTACCAACCGCGATGTTAAAGAAGCTCATACATCAGCTTGGGATGCGTCGACTGAAAGACCTTCAGTGATGCATTCATCAGGGGGAGTAGTGTGTGTTCTACTCTTTTTCCTTCACAATGGTTTTGTCCCACTGGGTTTTCCTGGTAAGGTTTTAATGAGGCAACATTAAGCATACTACAAACCTTGAACGGTTATGGCGTCCAAGGGGGAGTGTTATAAATCATATGGTGGACGGCCCATAACCACATGAGGAAGGAAGAGACGGCCCATACTATGTTTTCCTTTTAGTTATTTACTTTGTACTTTTCCATATTTGTATTTATCCTTTTCCTAGTTAGACTAGGAATTGTTTGTTTTCTATTTATCTTATGACGGTCTATTTATGACAGTCTAAACCTTGTATATATATAGAGCCTTTAGGCTATGGAATAATAATAAGTTTTCTCACTGATTCACAACAAAAATAGAATTGAGAGAGAAAGATGTTGGACCATTATAAGCCTTTGGGCTTCTAATAAAAATGTGAATAATAAAGACATGGGTTTCAAATGCTGTAAGCCCAAACAAATGTCAATTAAATGAAGAATAATGGCATGGGGAGAGTCCCACATCAGCCAGCGAGAAGATAATGGAGCAGTATATATATGTCTTCATGATATGAGAGTTTAAACAGCCTGGACAGAGAGAAAGGCTCTCCACGCACGCGCCGCTGCTGGAGGCCTGCTTGGCTTGGGTCTTAAATTTTTTTTGGACCATATTAAAAGCCCAACGTTTTTGGCATTTTAAGTTTCAAAAACAACATGTATTTCATTTTAAAACGACAAGGAATTTGTCTACAAAATAAAAAACATCACGCATTTCTTTCTCTCAGATATTTAAACGAGAGAGATAAGAGAGAGAGAGTCTTGGGGAGGAAGTTTCGCAACTCAACTTCCCTCTATCTCCGCCAGATTCTCGCCCACGTGCAGCAGTTGTTGCGGGAAGTGTCTCTCCTTCTTCTCTTTAAATAACCCGTCTCTTTTTCTCTTATTTCTAACTTTTTCACATCGCAAAAACTAACAGAGAAAAATTCCTTAGCGTAAGTGAAGAATCCTAGATGGATATGAACTCCGAATGGAGAACTGATGGATTGAAGGGTCGCACAGTAGTTGCGGAAAGGCTACTGATATTCCTGGGGTGCTTGATCGTTGCTTGATATGACGCACAGGTCCAACGAGGAAGCAAACACGATCCGTTGCTTGATATAACTCACAAGACCAACGAGAAAGAGGCGTTTAACTCTGAGCTAACCACACCAAGAAAACTTAGAGGTATTCTAAACAAAGAACAAAGAGTAAAACTCAAAAGTTGAAAGGAAAAAAATCGGATGCTTTATTTCTCGTAAGGATCTCATACTTATACGTGATGTAGTCAAAAGAAATAAATAGAAAGTGAAGAAAACAAGACTTAGAAAATACAAATTTGACTAGATCTAGTCAAGACACAGAAAATAATATTTACTGGTCGATGAACCCTTCGGATACTCTTGTCCACGTTTGATGAACCTTGTTGCATGACCCGCGGTAAGAAGATGGACGAACGGTGGGATGTCCGCGGAACTGGCCGTGTGTTTTCCTCGAACGGCTTGTGACTTTACTCGATCCAAATCTTCAGAAAGCTTAAGAATCCTTGCCTTAGAGAGATTTGGAGACTCAAAGTTCATGAACTGATCAAAGTGTCGGATCAGTTCATCAGTACGGTCTCCAGTACGGACTAAACTGGCCAAGAGAGAGAAGCCACCGTCTGATTCCGATTCCACTCGATCCAAGTTGGTTCTGCCTTGACCGTTGATCTTAGAATGGCAAGTTGGACGGGGAATACGTACTTCAGTACGGTGAATTCGGTCGTCTGGTCGTGGATCTAGTCTGAGCTCCCTTCCGGACGTATGCGGATCGATCCGGTACATGGCTCGGTCAGTCTGTTCGGTATGGCCGGATGACTGAACCTCGGTTGAAAAGATCTGATCGTCCTGATCTCCTTCCTAAGCTGGTTCCATGTACTGATCCACGTGCTGGGGTTCATCAGCAAGTCTATTCTGAGAGTGTTTCGTAGATATTGGTTCGTTAGAGCGTTCACGAGTGAAGCGTGATCGTTTCCCATGGTTGTATCCTGGGACTTTATATTCGTACAGTTCCGTCTCACTACGGAGCGAATATTAAGAGTTAAGGAAAGAGATCATATCTCGCCTTCATGTTTATTTCGTCTGTTCTTCATTTACTTTCCTTAACTCGTTTCGTTAGGGCGTTTACGAGTGAAGCGTGACCGTCTCCATGGTTGTATCCTGGGACTCTATATTCGTACAGTCTCATCTCACTACGGAGCGAATATTAAGAGTTAAAGAAAGAGATCATATCTCGACTCAATGTTTATTTCACCTGTTCTTCCGTTACTTTCCTTAACTCGTTTCTTTTTTCATATCGTTTGTATCAATCCGGTTTCCAATTTCAATAATAAAAGAGACCAAAGGAAGGAATTTTAAGAATGGTTAATGAAAGGTACAAATGCTCTCTAGTTTTGAAAATGGTCTTTGATCATTTATCTTAATCGTGTTTATATGCTTATTGTTGATTATTTGGAGACTACTTTTCGTTTTTGGCTCTCCATTCTTTAACTTAGGAGCAATTACAAACAACTTGGATATCAATAATGATGGGAAACTACAAGAGTTTCTTCATTTTGGGTTTTATTAATGATCAAAATTAAGCAAAGTAAAAAAAAAAAAAAAAACATAAACTAAAGCAAGAATACACTGCCAGCCCTAATAGAGAACCCAACACCAAAAGAAAATAGGCTTGTACGCTGCGTCACCACCACGCAACTCTCAGCTCAAGCCTGCGGTTGATAAGAGAAGCCATTGACCGTGAGACCTCCATCAACACAAATGGTCTGACCAGTAATATATGAAGCCGCAGGTAGACACAAGAAAGCCACAACTGATGCAACCTCTTCTGGTTCTCCAGGGCGACCAAGTGGAGTTCTAGTGGACAAACTCTTGTTAAAACCGGCGTCATCAAGAAACTGATTATTCACAAGATTTAGAAAGAAGTATGAGAGAATTGCGTGACGTTAATTGGAAGAAGAAAATAAAGTTGGGACGTGTTATCGATTACAGGTTGAGCCAGAGCAGTATAGATAAAATTAGGAGCAACAGCGTTGGCTCTTATTCCGTCTTTTGCCCATTCACAAGCCAAATTTCTTGCTAGCTGATTCAAAGCTCCTGCACAAAATAAGAATGAAAGAAATTAACCTTTTCTTTACGAAAAAAAAAGAGAAGTGAATCTTTTCTTTTTACGAAAACAAAACATTTGAAAATTGTAAATGTCATTGAAACTAGTAATACAATATGTACCTTTGGTTAAACTATACATGGATCCACAATTAATTGCAACAACCCCAGCAATAGAGGAGATGAAGACAATGCTACCAGATCCTGAGCCTCTTAGAAAAGGATGTGAAAGCTGGCTAAGATGATAAGCAGACTCCAAGTTTGTTGAGATATGAAACGAGAAATCATCTTCCAAATATTCAATTGTTGGTTTGACACGAGCTGAGCCAACGTTGTTCACCTATGTAGAACAAAAACAGAAAAAGAAGAGTAACATAAATTCTATTCTACAAAATTTAGTTTTTCAAAACAGAATATCCTTACTTTCTTGAAACAAAAATTTGACTTACAAGAATGTTGAGCTTGCCGTTGAACATAGTTGAGACGGTTTGGATGAGTTTTTCTCTATCGGGACGAGATGATACATCACAGACCGAACCACTCACTTGAAACCCTTTCTTCTTCCATTCACATAAACTCTGATTGAGCAGAGTTTCGGATAGATCACATGCATGAACTTTACACCCAAAACCGGCTAGTTCCACTACTATGGCATGCCTAAAATATTTACCACATAAAAAAGTGATATATATTAAATTAAAGCAGAAAACTAGGTAAAATTTTGATATAAGGTAGAGATGAGAAAGACGAACCCGATTCCGCTGGCTCCACCAGTTACAAGAGCCGTCATACCTTCAAGACTCCATCTTTTATCCATTTTTTTGTTTATGACTGGCAGAGACCAGATTTACCACATATATATAATTGTATAACATATAAAATAATACAGGATAAGGACGATTCAAGATTACAGTAGGGCCCATTGATGACCTCGGAAACACACAAAAACGAACATGTGAAGCAGCTTTTTTTTTTCTGGCATCTCATTTAATCTATATATTAAAAGGAAAATATAATCA
Source organism: Brassica carinata (assembly GCA_016771965.1). Classification (NCBI taxonomy): domain Eukaryota; kingdom Viridiplantae; phylum Streptophyta; class Magnoliopsida; order Brassicales; family Brassicaceae; genus Brassica; species Brassica carinata. Next base: position 26,522,684 of record CM028688.1, on the reverse strand, counting down.
TTTCTCAACCTATCCACATCAGATTGGAAAATCGTTCAATGGAAAACCTCCTTTTTACCACGTCATATCGGTCTTGGGCTTCTGTATTTTGTTTTTGTAATGAGTCAATTAATATATCGTATGGGTCTGGGCCTTTGTATTTGTTGCGATGTGCTATTAAATTAATCAACGAAAACAATGCATTTTAGTTTTAGTAGTATCATCATTTGTTCCATCGTGGAAGTCGCCGCTTTTGTTTCTCTTACTACGCAAAGCAACCATTTACATCTCTTTGTTTTCCTCGACCTTTCAATGTATTATTGAATTCGAGAATAATTGTATTTTTAATGACAATAAACTCTGTAACGTTTCGGTATTCTTCATCTGTTGATTTCGTATTCTATAAATTGGAGATGGATGAGGCTGTGACAATCACTCTCAAATTAATTTTTTTCCATCAGCTTTGAAAGAATCTCAGAAAGATGTCTTCCTCCGCTGCCGCCGCCGCTGCCGCTGTTGTTGCCCCAACATCGTTCGACGACCTCCGCTTGGATCTGTCTACTACCATGATCAGATGCATTATCTCTGCTGAATTTTGAAAAACTCTAGCGGACATCAAAGGAACCCTAGCTTTCCTTCGGTCGTACCTCGCCTCCATTTATGCCGATCGATGGTTCGATTTAAAATCCAAGAAGAAGAAACGCAGAGGTGAGATTCGTCGTCTCAGGATGGTCTGGATCATGTGATTCTCTGGTCTGTTCTCCGCTTTACTGGTTGTCATCGTCCTCTCTCCTCATACCATGAAAGATTTGAGAGTTACTGAAAATATTATTTTAAATTGTACTTCTTCTTGCTTCTCTGTTTGACGTTAAAACTAGATTTGTTTATGATTTTATTCCTTTCAGATTGTTTCCGTTAGTCGAGGGTTATCGGGTTTGAACAACTGAGTTTCAATAACATAAGGGTATGTTACATACCAACAAATGATTCTGTGCTTCCATATTTCCGGTGAGATTGAATTTACAAATTGACTTTTTACAGTTGACGCTTCTTTGGATGTAATTTTGATTTGATGTGTGTTTTATCCAGTTTCGCTCATCGAGGCTTTTAAGGAACATCGACTGTATGGTTGGGACCAAACTTGACGCTCCTCATTAATCCAGCTTTGGTTTCGTCCAGAATTTTATTATATAGTTTACCTACGCTCTAGATTTGGGTTCTCTATCTTTGTCATCTAGAAATGGAAGGTCTGATGCATTTTATTTTACTGTTTTATGAAGTATTGGATTCAGTATCTGAACAAGGGGGATCGCACGTAAAGTTTCATACTGTGTTGAGTCGGTGGCTTTTTTCCTCTATCTTGTAATAGCCCAAGGTACTTAAGCAGAGAAGAGAATACTCTTTTTTTTTCTGTGGATAAACTGCCTCATTAACTTAGATATGCCATTATATTTCTTCTGGTGCTTGCTTAATTCTATTACAAGAGTATATCGGTGAAATTTTGAGTTGGTGATGTTTTGGGATTCATTAAGAGAAGTTCTTAAAACAGCATGATGTATTCACTAATTCACTTTGTTCCTTCCCCTGATTCGATCTGAATTTGTTTTATTGTACTGCCTGGGAATGTCGCTTTTGACTGTTAATAAAGAATAACTGTTTAGTATATTCAGCTTTTTATGCAGTTATAATTGAAGGTTTGGATGGGCTTTCCGAGTGGGTACACGACCGTACGCATCAAGACACTAACATTATCGCGGATCTTATCTCTGGTGAGTGACCGAGGTTTTAGCATGATAGTTTTCCCACGTGGGATCACTTACAATTTACCTTATTTTAGTTTTGGCAGATTGTGGGTTCATTGAGCAGCACATAACTAAGTCCTCGAGTTATTATATTGTAGTAGGCAACATATACCTGAATGAAGTCAAGGTAATATCTGAAGCAACTTATACTGAGATATGCTACATCTTAGTTTCTTAGCTGCTGGTCTTTCTGAGTAGACTGATGATCGAGATTCAACATTTAGCTACTCGGCTTACTCTTACTGATGTACATGAATCTTTCAACATTTCTGTTAAGCTTGGCGTTTAAGACATAGGGAAAATCCTGCGAAGATCAATTGCTGCAGCATTGTGTTGGTTCAGCAACAACTAACGTCTAAACCAGTAGGTTTGTTCTTGATATGTTGCAAATTGTTTCCGATGGGTCTAATAAAAATCTTTGTTTATATGGTTCGCGAGTCATTTGGCTTTTTTTATAACTCCTTTTTTTTCCTACTCGCAGCTTTTGGGAAATATAATAGTGCGACGTTGAGACTGATCTCTTAGATAATGTTTCGTCTCTTCTCTCCTACTACATATCCAACGATGGCTTTAACTATCTCCTTGCCCCTGTGGTTCGTTTCTTTCTTATGGTCGATTCTAAGGTCCATGTCTGATATAGCTTTGGATATTATATGATTCAGAGTTTTGTCGAGTCTTATTTTCACTCTTTGTCTATAGCTTTGGAAATGGTTTGGATACTTGGTTTCTACCAGTCTTTGGTTCTAACTTAGTCTTGGAACCTTCTCAGTGGATCAGTCATGTCGTTGGTATGTTAGTTATGAATGATGGGTTTTTGATTAATGGTAATGTTTCCTTCTCATTAACAAGCACGAGTAAGTTAATGGTAATGTTTTCTTCTCAATCTCAATAGGGATAATATTCTAAGGAGACTGTTATATTTCACAGTAAGACGACCAAGAAAGCACTGTGACCGAGAGCAAGTTGGAAGTTTAGGATACCAAACTTGAATCATTTCTGGTAGATTAATCCGAGGGGCTTAAATATTTTAAACATTTGGAGAGATGAAGATATTTAATACGTTGGTGACAATATTTTTAAGTATGTAAAAATAGATGTTTTAAATACAATTATACAATTAGTGTGTGACAAGACATTGTAATATATTACACTGGAAAAACATCGTCACATAACTCATCTCTTGGATTTGTTTTTTGTTTTTGTAAACTAACTTCTTTAGTCTTATTTGTCTGTTCTTCTGTCTGATTTTTTAAGTATGACAAATCAAATCTATTAAAATGACTACCAAATAGTTGACAAGATAAAATGTAGGTCTAACCATCAGCACGGTGAAAAAAATATTTTGTTGCAAGTAGGTACACTGAAATTTCATTTCTTTATTTTATTTAAATATTAAAAATAAACATAATAGGATGAAAAAAATTATTAAAAATAAAAAGATATGATAATTTCTCCAAAATAAAAAAAAGTTAAAAATATAAAATAAAACGTATCCCAAAAACTTTTTTTCAATGAAAAAGTAAGAAAGGAATATTTTATGTAATTTCATAAAACTGAAAAATAAAAATAAAAATTTAACATAAAACAATATAATAAATTATTTAAACTAAGGTTTTAAATATGATGATCATCTCAACAAAATAACTTATGTATATATATTAGCATGTATATCATATAGTTTATAGATAAATACACTATATATTTTAATTAATTATTTTCAGTTTATGCCGTGTTACCAAAATGAAACTAATTTTTTATTTTGTTCAGTTTTGGTTAGTTTAGTTTTACTGGCTCCAATTAATTCACACAAAAATATCCAATCAGATCATTTAACTAAAAATATCATAAAATAAATTTATAAATAAATAAAATATATTTTAAGTATGTAAAAATAGATGTTTTAAATACAATTATACAATTAGTGTGTGACAAGACATTGTAATATATTACACTGGAAAAACATCGTCACATAACTCATCTCTTGGATTTGTTTTTGTTTTTGTAAACTAACTTCTTTAGTCTTATTTGTCTGTTCTTCTGTCTGATTTTTAAGTATGTAAAATAGATGTTTTAAATACAATTATACAATTAGTGTGTGACAAGACATTGTAATATATTACACTGGAAAAACATCGTCACATAACTCATCTCTTGGATTTGTTTTTTGTTTTTGTAAACTAACTTCTTTAGTCTTATTTGTCTGTTCTTCTGTCTGATTTTTTAAGTATGACAAATCAAATCTATTAAAATGACTACCAAATAGTTGACAAGATAAAATGTAGGTCTAACCATCAGCACGGTGAAAAAAATATTTTGTTGCAAGTAGGTACACTGAAATTTCATTTCTTTATTTTATTTAAATATTAAAAATAAAAATAAAAATTTAACATAAAACAATATAATAAATTATTTAAACTAAGGTTTTAAATATGATGATCATCTCAACAAAATAACTTATGTATATATATTAGCATGTATATCATATAGTTTATAGATAAATACACTATATATTTTAATTAATTATTTTCAGTTTATGCTGTGTTACCAAAATGAAACTAATTTTTATTTTGTTCAGTTTTGTTAGTTTAGTTTTACTGGCTCCAATTAATTCACACAAAAATATCCAATCAGATCATTTAACTAAAAATATCATAAAATAAATTTATAAATAAATAAAATATATTTTAGACTATTAATTTTAAAACTTTTGAAACATCATCACATTTCCTTTGAACATATAGTAAATTTAACCATATAGTTCTTTATGGTTTCCCAAAGTTTTCTTTTTTATTTAAATATTAAAAATAAACATAATAGGATGAAAAAAATTATTAAAAATAAAAAGATATGATAATTTCTCCAAAATAAAAAAAAAGTTAAAAATATAAAATAAAACGTATCCCAAAAACTTTTTTTCAATGAAAAAGTAAGAAAGGAATATTTTATGTAATTTCATAAAACTGAAAAATAAAAATAAAAATTTAACATAAAACAATATAATAAATTATTTAAACTAAGGTTTTAAATATGATGATCATCTCAACAAAATAACTTATGTATATATATTAGCATGTATATCATATAGTTTATAGATAAATACACTATATATTTTAATTAATTATTTTCAGTTTATGCTGTGTTACCAAAATGAAACTAATTTTTTATTTTGTTCAGTTTTGGTTAGTTTAGTTTTACTGGCTCCAATTAATTCACACAAAAATATCCAATCAGATCATTTAACTAAAAATATCATAAAATAAATTTATAAATAAATAAAATATATTTTAGACTATTAATTTTTAAAACTTTTGAAACATCATCACATTTCCTTTGAACATATAGTAAATTTAACCATATAGTTCTTTATGGTTTCCCAAAGTTTTCTCTTTTTTATTTTGAAATAAAGGTCTTAATCATTTTTCTTTTAACGATCACATTATGCTGAATGATATATATTCTATTCTATTATTTTTTATATAATGTAAAATTATTTATATTTTAACATAATTTAAAAATCAAAAGAGTTAGAATGTATAATCCGTGCGTAGCGCGGACACGAACCTAGTTTTATTAAATGCCCATGAAGAACTATAAACAAACACATTTACAAAAGAGGCACAGAGAAAAGCCCAAACTATAAAACCCAAAAGGAGAAAAAGACAAAGTCCAAGCCAGATCATGTCCACATGTAAGGCTACTACGAAAGGAAAGACACACGGCATACAGGACCTTCTCCTTCCTCCACCGGCCTGAAACCCGACGTTATGATTTTCCGGTACCGGAAATCGACAGGGACCAAAGCGAATCGGATAACCAATTCCAGAACGGTTGAGCCATACCAAACCATCGATTCAAAGTTTGAATCCATTTGTATCACGAACGGAATAACATCAGAGATAGCTTAATCCATCTAACTCAGCCCAAATCATCTTTAAAGATAAAAATAAGCTTGAAGATGAAGAACCCGTAAAACGGAAATAAGGATTAAGCTATCTAAATTGATAAACGTAACACAATTGAAATTCAAAAAAAAACAGAGAACCAAGGTCAAACTAAAAAAAAAAGAGAAGAGATAAACAAACAAAACCGAATATAAATCCGGTAAGAACTAGACAAAATCATCAGAGAGCCACGATGATTTACTCGTGATGGTGCCGGCAAACATGATGCTAAACAAGCCACCAGTTTCCAGAGTCAAAGCCCGACAACCGGGAGTCATGAGCCGATGAGAATCCGGTAAATTGATGAAGAACTCATCAACCGTCCCGTTGATTCCTTCCGGCAGAAGACAAAGAAAGAACCCTCTCTGAAATTCATCTCTTTCCTCTGAAAGATTTTTTTATAGATAAGAGAAAAAGAGAGAATTTTCTCTCTCTGAGGAGAAGAGAGAGGTTCCCTCCGGAATTGTGAAGCAGCATTTTTATACCAAAAATGAGTTTGAATATTTGACCACTTGTTAATAAGTTGAAAATTCAGAAAGTGAATTTTGTGAAGCATGCCCTCTCATGCCCTCTCTATTCCGAAGCAAAGAAACTGATGTGCAAACTAGATATTTCAACTTATATAAAACTAGAACTCTTTGGCGAAAACTATTTGACGAATTTATATTCTTAATATCACTTTTATAATTTTTTGGAGGGTTTACTTTTCTAAATGAAAGACAAAACAAATCCAAACAATGTTTGAATTTTTTTATACCAAAACGGATTTGATCAACATATTAACTATATTTTCTGACGTATGCATTTTATCCAAAAAAAAAACTTCTTTATGATGTTATGAAATGTTACATGAATATACTTTGTCCTTACATATATGTGATTCTTATGTAGAAATAATACACTATATCTATTACTGTATACCTGAGCTCTACCTTAATCAACACTAAACCCTGACACAGATCATCAGTGTTTGATCCATTTCCACATATTCAACTTACGTAGTAGACAACAACAACTGATTACACCATCGGTCTCCAGCAGATAGGACATCTTGCAAGGTTAAAATCGTCTATGAAGTATACATTGCATTGCCCAGATCTCATGCATAATCTGAGTTCATATTACTATAACTAAGCCACACTTTTGGCCTCCAAACATAAGCCTATAGTTATTTGTAGTTCAAAGAGAATTAGTTACATGATTAATGAATCTGACATGGTGTAAACTATAACATATATCAAATAACCAACTACATTAGCATAAAGAACTTATGTCATATCTCTGAATAGTCATCAATCTTTTTTTTGTTAAAATATAGTCATCAATCTTTGGACATTGCTTTGTTGAAAGCTTGATGTGCTCATCAAAAATGTGTAAACTGGTTTTACATTTAAAGTTGTCAAACTTTTTTATGATCTCCTGCATATAACTTGATACTCGAGATCTTCACCAACTTAAGTCACTTGTCTTTTTAAATAACTTTACTCACATGAGTACAACAAATGTTTTTAAAAAAATATTTAATCTGAGTCGGCGGAAGAAGATCGAATTCCAACAATTTTTTTTTTAAAAAAAAAAACGTTTTGCTATTACTGATCCAATAGCACCTGATTTGTACAGAATATTGTGTGTACGGGATGAAGATCAGGTCTAGGATTGAATTTAGATTAGAAATTGCTGGACGCAATGGCAAAGTAGAATATAGTACCGATCTGATCGCAGACACTGAAAGCATCAGAAGGTTTTAAATATTTTATATGACTCCAATTTCTAAAGTGGACATAGTAGTGTTACCAATGTTATGCTCAGTTAAGACATGTTGATCGACTTTCTCTCTAAGTTTTCTTGTTTCTTCAAATTTGATTGGCGTTTGCTTTAAACAAGATACTAATTTTGTCTTTTCCTTTGTTAGTACAAAGCAGAGGATATATAGAGGAGAAACATTATGAATGCATGAGAGTCTCTGAGAGATATTGCTGCAAATTGTTGGTGCTCGCTATAAGGTTCTCCTGTGTGATTGAACTTTGTATTCATACAAATGGAAATGTGTAGTCGTTCATATTTTTGCGCATGACACAGCGTGAGAATTTTTATTATAGATAATACAGGAAGAAACTAAAGACAGCTGCAGAAGGGAAAAAAAAAAAACGAGATGAGGCTAATCTCAAGCATGCGGTTGATAGGAGAAACCGTTAACCGTGAGGCCTCCATCAACACAAATGGTTTGACCTGTGATATAGGAAGCTGCAGGTAGACACAAGAAGACCACTAGTGATGCAACTTCATTTGGCTCTCCAGCGCGACCAAGTGGAGTTCTACCAAACAATCCCTCCTTGAATCTGACGTCATCTAGATACTTTAAGAAACAAAATAGGAGAGATGATTAGAGGAAATGAGGTTGTTTATTATTATTATTTTTTTAAGATGTAGAGTTGTATTGTCGATTACAGGTTGAGCCAAAGGAGTCTTGATAACATTAGGAGCAACAGCGTTGGCTCTTATGCCATCTCTTGCCCATTCACATGCCAAATTTTTGCTAGCTGATTCAGAGCTCCTGTAAAAGACTTGTATGTGGGATCAACAAAAGAAAAAGAAAAAAAAAAAGAAAAGAAAAACACTTAATCTTGTCTCCAGTAGTACTTTGGTTACCTTTGGCTATACCATAATTGGATCCAGATTCAAAGACAACCACCCCAGCAACAGATGAAATGAAGACGATGCTTCCATAGCCTGAAGCCTTTAGGAGAGGATGTGAAAGCTGGCAGAAATGGAAAGCAGGTTCCAAGTTTGTTGCGATATGGAAATCAAAATCGTCTGCATCATATTCTGTCATTGGCTTTGAACGAACTCCACCCACATTGTTCACCTATGATGAACATAAACAAAGTTTTCTTTGAATATAAATACTTAGTTCCGTTTCTATATCAAAGGTCATTTACTTACGAAAATATTGAGCTTGCCATCGAACAGAGAGGAGATGTTTTGCATCAAAGTTTCTCTCTCGGGTCGAGAAGTTACATCACAGACTGAACCACTCACTTGAAACCCTTTCTTTTCCCATTCGCTTAAACTTTGATTGAGAAAAGTCTCGGATATGTCACATACATGGATTTTAGCTCCAAAACCAGCCAACTCCTCTACTATGGCATGCCTAAACATTCAACACACATAGTATTACTTAAATCTTAACTATTCAACAAGATAAAGAGAGTCGAAAGACAAACCCGATTCCTCTGCCTCCACCAGTTACTAGAGCAGTCATACCTTGAAGACTCCATCTTTTATCCATTTTGTGTATGTTATGCATGTGATTTGCAATGACTGGAAATGCGACATTATATATACAATGAATGTGGAGCAATAAGTGTGAATTTTCTTATAAAAGAAAAGAAGAAAAAGATAGGTCTGCATTAACGAGTGAGTTTGTATGTGTGGTGGAAATTTAATGTAGTTGTAACATAACTAAAACTATTTTAAAGGAAGTGTTTTCCTTAGATATTGTTGGATGCTTTAAGAACTTTATCACCAACAATGGTGGACTTTAAACCGATTTAACAGCTGAGATTAACTCCGTACATCATTCCACCCTTTCTACATTCTCAAGCTAGGATTTTCTATAAAATTCTAGAATACGTTTAGATAATTTACATACGACAAAAGACTTAGATAATTGCTCTCCAAGTTTTTTAAAGTTATCTCTAATACTGTTCAAAAGTTTCTTAACGAGCACACTTCTTTTCTTGAATTTAAATTTTACTTGCAAGAAAGTCGAGCTTGCCATCAAATAAAGACAGTTTTCCTTGAGTGTTTCTCTCTCGGAACGTGAAGTTATCATATCTCAGACTGATCCGCTCACTTGAAACGCTTTCTTATGGGAATAATTTGAGCTCAGATTTCCTCATATTTAATTATAGTATTCAATGGACAAGAGGTAATATCTACTAATCTTTAGGGATCATGCGTTCCTAGACAACATCAGCTACTTTTTTTTTGAGCAACACCCTCAGCTGCTATTAGGGCTGGGTACTTTACCCGATACCCGAACACGTATCCGAATCCGATCCAAAAATCCGAACCAAAATCCGAATCGAAATAGCAAAATATCCGAACGGATATTGAATTAGGAGAGATTGGATACCCGAACGGGTAATACCCGAACCCGAATGGATATCCGAAGATAACCGAACATATGTATCCTTAACCTTATATTCATAGTTTACTTCTCTAATTTTATTCAAAATATTTATATTGATTATGCACGTGATTCAAATTTAGATAGTATACATATAACTCCAAGAAAAGTGAATTTTTACTCACTTAAAATGTTTAAAATGCATGTCAAATTTTTATGTTTCATACATTAACAAAAGTTACATCCAAAATTTAAAAACAATAAACAAATTAGTGTATTTTATTTTTAAAATGTTATCTTCAAATATATTAATCATTCAATCTATTAAAAAAATCAGTTATGTGAAAATTATATTTTTAAATACAAAAAAACTTAAGAAATAAAGAATTTAACTTTTTCTAAAATCTAAATATCCTAAAATCAGACCCGAAATACCCGAATACGATCTGAAATAAAAAAATACCCGAAAATCTGAAATACCCGACCCAAATCCGAACACCCACCCCTAGCTACTATGGTTCACGAAAAAATACTTTCCACCACTTTAAATGAAGCTGTCCACGTACCGTTGGCTTTGTCGATAGCATATCAGCAATATTTCTATATTGGGTAAGGGATAAAGGTACTACATATATAACCTTTGTTTTAAATTAAAGTACGCACCAAACTCATGTCTATATGCAACTTCCCTCTTCTCAACCACTTTTGTGTTGCGGATAAGACACAATGAAGTCAGAAGCCAGAAATAATGACACAGAGAACAGACCAATGAAGGGTCATGAAATCAGGTTATAACATGAAAAAGTTTCTCAGCAGCTTTCCACCACATAGGAAGTTATCAGATGGTAAACTATCATTTACATTAACAGTTATTAAATTAGTGGAACAACTAGGCTCATCTCTCCTCTTCCAATAGAAAATATTGCTATTTCATTATTGAGAATTTTTTGATTAAAAAACAATTCCATCGCAATTGAAAACGCGAATTGATAGGAAAAGAGAGAAAAACAAAGCAATGCCAAGAGCTCCGTCAACGACCCCCTCTTTTTTTGTTTGTTCACCGCGGAATTTTCAATAATAATGCTGAGGCTTAATTCCATGTATATATTGAGTCTCATCTCATATGAAGAATTGTCTTTCACAGAAACGAGATATACTAGTTAGAATCCCAAAGAAAAATAATAAATATGGTAAGAGTGGCCTAAAATAGGGTGAGCAATGGCTTATGGTTTTGAGAAATATTCTTGGTCGCTTGACAACCTTATTACTCTTCTGAGAAACTTAATATTTCAAAGTACTTCTCTATTCTATTTTGAATGATGTGTAACTGAATCTTCTATTCCAACAATGACAATGTAGACACGCTTATATTTTTGTATATAAACTCACAGTGCGACAATTTTTATTAGAGAGCAGACTTTAAGAGTTCAAAGACAGTGGCAGGAAATAAAACGCGACCAAGGCCATTCTCAAGCTTGTGGTTGGTAGGAGAAACCGTTAACGGTGAGGCCTCCATCAACACAAATGGTTTGACCTGTTATATAAGACGCCGCAGGTAGACACAAGAAGACGGCTAGTGATGCAACTTCATTTGGCTCTCCAGCGCGACCAAGTGGAGTTCTACTATACAATCCCTCCTTGAAACTGACGTCATCAAGATACTTTAAGAAAAGAAAAAATTGAGAGGGAATTAGAGGAGATGAGGTTGTTAATTAAAAAAAATGTAAAAGTTGTCTTGTTGATTTACTGGTTGAGACAGAGGAGTCTTGATAGCATTAGGAGCAACAGCGTTGACTCTTATACCATCTTTTGCCCATTCACATGCCAAATTTCTTGCTAGTTGATTCAGAGCTCCTGTAAAAGACTTGTATGTGGAATAAACAAAAAGAAAAACACTTAGTCTTGCCTCTAGTAGTACTTTGGTTACCTTTGGCTAGACTATAAATGGATCCAGATTCAAAGAATACAACCCCAGCAACAGATGAAATGAAGACTATACTTCCATAGCCTGAAGCCTTTAGGAGAGGATGTGAAAGCTGGCAAAAATGGAAAGCAGCTTCCAAGTTGGTTGTGATATGGAAATCAAAATCGTCTGCATCATATTCTGTCGTTGGCTTTGAACGAAGTCCACCCACATTGTTCACCTATGTTGAACATAGAGAGGACTTCTCAAAGATTTCTTTGAATGAAAATGCTTTTTTTTTTTAACGTTAAGGTCATTTACTTACGAAAATATTGAGCTTGCCATTGAACAGAGAGGAGACCTTTTGCATTAAAGTTTCTCTCTCGGGTCGAGAAGTTACATCACAGACTGAACCACTCACTTGAAACCCTTTCTTTTCCCATTCATTTAAACTTTGATTGAGCAAAACTTCAGATATGTCACATACATGGATTTTAGCTCCAAAACCAGCTAACTCTTCTACTATGGCATACCTAAACATTCAACAAACAAACATAAAAAATTACTTAAAATCTTGACCATTTCTGCCTAAACATTCAAGATGATAAAAGAAGGAAGAAATACGAACCCGATTCCTCTGCCTGCACCAGTTACAAGAGCAGTCATACCTTGAAGACTCCATCTTTTATCCATTTTTAAATGTAACTACCAATGGCCAGAAATGACATATATTATAGTGTGGATCAGATAAGTGTGAATAATGAGTATGTTTGGATGTGTGGTGGAAATGTTATGCGAGACGAGACAACATGCCAAAAATCTCTAAGTTCGTTGTCCCAGGCAAAAGGTACTGTTAGTAGTCAAAATCTTGGGCGTAAACAAAATTGTCATTGTCTTTTTCATCAACTTGACAGACAACGAACCTAGAAAGTCAGAACGATCGATGAACACAGTTTTGTTGGGACCAAATTTTACAAGTTTATTAGAGTGACTAAAATGTTGGATTATTGTTTCAATATTATTGGATGTCCCCGAACGGACCTCTTACATTTTCATGAAAAGCTATTAAGGTAATATGACGAATTATCTTTTTTGAGAAAGTAATATGACGAATTGTCTTTCACATAAAGGAAGTATATACTAGTTAGAGATTAAAGAAAGGATCAAAAAGAATCTAATAAATATGACAAGAGTGGCCTAAAAATAAGATGAGCAATAGTTTATGGTTTTGAGAAATATTCTTGGTCGCTTGACAACCTTATTACTCTTCGGAGAAACTTCAAAGTACTTCTCTACTCTATTTAGAATGATGTGTGTTCGTCATTTTAGAACCAATAATGTGTATTGTTACAGAAATGGCAGGCGTAGATTCTAAAATCTACACTAAGTATTTGATAGTGTTTGAGATGTAAAACTACGGAGAAAAGGGATGTAGGTAATAATATCCTTGGAATTACTATTTAATCAGATTTCGGTTGACGAAAATAGACTTTTATTGATTTGTGAAGATTGAATACAATAAAGAAATGAGATCGAGAACTACAATTGAGATTGAACAAAGGAAAATATCTAAGGCGAGTTTGATGAGGTCGTTGTGTAAGCTAGTTCTCTCTTTAGGGTTTTTCACGTGTATTTCTCTCTTTCGTCGATCTCTTATTTATAGCAATGTGGTTCCGCGATCTCTTCACCTACTTGTTTGATCTTTAGAACTTCGCCCTTCCTTATCGAGCTCTCCTGCTTTAAATCTACTTCATTTCCTTATTGGGCTTTGTCCGGAAAATCTCTATCCTGGCCCATCCTTGAATCGATGTGAACTATAACGAGCTTCCCTTTTCCGGTAGAGGCCGATCCGATAGGTTTTGGGCCTTCGGCCCATCTGGACCGCGGTCAATTCTTGGTCCAACAGTAAGAAAATATACATATTGCTAACGAAACTTGTGAGATTTTAATTTTTGTTTGTACATCTATGGAACATTATTGTGATTACATCTACATATACGATTTGCATAAAAACTTCTCTTAATTTGTACTTTATATATTTATGCATCCTACTCCGCAAATTTAAAATAAGAATGTGATGTAGCGTACATCATTATTTCCTTATGCTTTGGTTTTCTTATTTACTTTTCTAAGTTAACTTTGTTTTCCTTTTTCTTTTAAGTTTCGATTTCCTTATTCTATAAGTTTTAGGGCTTTCTTATTGCTATATAAGGTGATCTCTTGGATTGTAAAAGACACAACTTTTGAATTATTGATTAATATAAACTTAGAATTTTGGGTTTTATAAACACTTCCGCTCCGTCAATTGGTATCAGAGACTTAAAACTTCGATTTTTATCGATTGTTTCGATCTTGTGAGGGCGCCTCGACCAGGCAAAGAACCAGCCAACAACTGGACGCACTTTCAGCATTTCTTGGAGGACTTTCAAGAGCACTTTCATGACGAAATCCGCAGGACATTGGCTGATTCAATTCAGGCGGGTGTCCAAGCCGGAGTTCAGGCTGCACTAGCAGCAAACGCACCACTACCACCATCACCTCAACGTCAACACCGCAACAACAACCTCATATTTGAGGAACATGAAGACGACGATATGGAGAATCCTTTTGGAGCTCAAAATCGTCCTCATCATCATCCTCGACAACGCCGCAACGACGATGATACTCGTTGGACTTCGGGTTTCAAAATTGATATCCCAGAGTTTAACGGAGGATCACAACCGGAGGAACTACTCGACTGGTTCGTGACCGTCGAAGAAGTCATGGAACTCAAGGACGTTCCGGAACAGAAGCGAGTACCTCTTGTTACAACACATTTTCGTGGACATGCAGCTTCCTGGTGGCATCAGCTTAAATTGTCTCATACAAGACGAGGAAAAGATAAGATCACATCGTGGGACAAGTTGAAGAAGCATGTGCGCAAGACATTCATTCCTTACAACTTTGAGCGTCTTCTGTTTCAGAAATCTCATAACATACGACAGGGATCGCGCTCTATCGAGATTACGCTACCGAATTCTACCAGATGTTGACAAGAATCGATATTCAGGATACTGAAGATCAGTTAGTAGCTCGTTTCATCGCAGGACTACGACCACAGATACAGAATATGCTTCATCAGATTGATCCATGCTCTGTCTTCGAAGCTCGCCAACAAGCCTTACTTGTTGAGCAGCAGACACGTATCAGTTCAAACCAATGGACAGCCGATCTCGTAATACAGCGCAAGCAGATGACACCAAGGCCTCGTCTACTCAGACAGCGTCCACGTCAGGTTCCAAAACCACGAACCATAACGACGAAGCAACGGACACGCAACCTTCCCGACCAAAAGCTCTTAGGTGTCACTCGTGTGGAGAACGTGGCCATATTCAGACAGCTTGTCCAACTCATGGGCGTCGAGGGTTACTTGCCGCTCATAAAGACTTTGCAGGAGATCCTATCTATGATGATGAAGAAGAACAATTTGATGGTACGGAGGAGGAACAAGTCACAGGTGATACAGGAATTTTCCTCATGTTACGAAGGAATTGTTTTGCTCCAAAAACAAGTGAAGCTTGGCAACAGACAGCATTATTTAGCTCTACCTGCACGGTCAAGGGAAAAGTATGTAGGTTTGTCATTGATTCAGGTTGTTCGTCAAACGTGGTCTCCGAAGAAGCTGTACGCAAACTCGCACTCAAACCAGAGGCTCATCCACACCCTTACCGACTCCTTTGGATGCAAACCGGGGCTGAGGTATACGTGTCTCAGCGTGCTCTGGTCTCTCACAATCGGCGCATTTTACAAAGATGATCTATATTGTGACATCGCCATCATGGATGTGTCTCACATCATTCTTGGGCATCCATGGCAATATGATCGTGAAGTTATCCATAATGGTAAAACGAATACCCATTCGTTTCTATTCCAAGGGCGTAAGATCACTCTCCTTCCTTCGTCGGACAATAGCTCAACGATCAACGTTATGGCCTCTACTTCATCATCTAAACAAAATTTGATGATTCTCTCCAAGTCGCAGTTCGAACTATAGTTACAAGAAACAAAGCCTTTATTTGCTTTAGTCTCGGTCACTCCGAATCCTCCACAACTACCTCTATGTCCACCTGAGTTTTCTTCCATTCTCACCGAGTTTGAGGACCTATTCCCGGAAGAGCTACCAGCAGGATTACCTCCACTCAGGGACATTCAACATCAATTCGACCTTGTTCCTAATGCAGTCTTGCCTAATCAAGCACATTATCGTATGAGCCCGGAGGAGCATGAAGAGCTTCGACGACAAGTTGAAGATTTACTAATCAAGAAATATGTTCGGGAAAGTCTGAGTCCGTGTGCGGTTCCAGCTCTCCTCATTCCCAAGAAAGATCGAACATGGCGCATGTGTGTCGACAGCCGAGCTATCAACAAGATTACACTACAACAAATGTTGACTATAACTACTGCATATATCGTGGTTAAATCGTAGTTAAACCACTATTACGACGACTTAACTACGAATTACGAATCGTAGTTACTAGCTCGTCGTAATGGAAAAATCGACGTAAATCAAAGGAAAAGTACGACGAATGACAATCGAGGTCAAATCGACGTAAAGACCAAATTGTCGTAACGTGGAAGTAATAGACAAATCACCGTAACGTGGAAGTAATAGACAAATCGTCGTAACGTGGAAGTAATAGACAAATCGAAGTAAAATAGAAGTAAAATATATCGAAGTAATGCAGGCGTAAAGTAGTCGTTAAAATCGAGGTAAGATAGAAGCTATATTTACAACGAATTACCCTCGAATGTCGAAGTGCTTTGGTAGTAAATTATACGACTGCATTACATCTATTTTTTACTATGAATTTACATTAATTTCTTTCGAAAATTTTACTACGAGTTAACCTCGATTTCTTTTAGAATTAACCTCGATTTGTAAAAAGTTTTATATTTAAAATTGTTTTTTTGCTCAATAATAAAAAATGAAATATATAATTATTTTAAAATAATTTAATAACCAGAAATATAAAAAAAAATAATAATAATATATTAAAAATTTTAAAATTCAAAATAAAAATAAAAATTACAAAAAAAAAACCTAAAGATTAAGGTCTTCCCGAAGCGAGGCACTATGGTTCTCGGTTCGTCGCTCTAGATCCGTCTGCTCCTCCGCGGTGCGTTGTGTGACTATGGTAGGACGGACTTGACTCCACATCTGCCCATACCTCGGGCCTGACTCCGCCATCAAATCGAACATTGACGCCATGCCCATCATTGAAGTCCGGTTCTCTGCTAAGGCGGCATTAGAAGCTGCCCGGAGCTGAGCATTCTCTTCGTCTCTTCCCGAAATATAACCTGTTCTCGCCCTCGGAACATCGTTAACCGAGCCAATTCCGACGACTCGTCCTCTTTTCTTTGGGGTAATCTGTAATAAATTAATTAATTTTATTAGTAAAAATATATTTAAAAATAATTATTTAATTAAATTATAATATAAATATATATATATATATTTAAAAGTATATATTACATGTTCAAATATTTTGTCCTGTTCTACCGTTGACAACTGAACAGGTGGCAAATCCGGATTTTCTTGGGACAACTGAGTCTCGACCTCTTGGATTCGAGACTGAACGTCGTTGTGGATCTTTTCAGCCCGAGCATCCACAAACGTCCCATCTTTATGGGTGTGAGTTTTTTTGTAAAGCCTGGACAAAGATGGAGGTTCTCCATCTTCAGCAGCCTGTAGAAAAAATTTAGAAATTTAATATAATTAATTTTATTCAAAAAAAAAATTATTAATAATAAAAAAAATTACCATCTGTAAGGCAACTCCGGCGTGTGGAATCTGCCCGGAAGTATGAGGCAACGGTAAATTGCCTTCTGCATCTGGTGTATGTCGGGCTGCCGAGCAGTTGTTGGCCGTCATAATGCTCCGAGGCAATATCCAATAGGCCTTAAGGCCTTTCCATACCATCTCGGTGATGAATATGGGTTTCGCAGCATCACCCTCAACCCTCCACTTATCCTTCCAGTCGCCAACAGTGTTTTTAAGGCGATCCATCCCCTTCTCGGTGAACGCCTTCTTCACTTTCTCGTTGACGGCAATAGACCAATTCCATTTTTGCTGGAAAAATATTAATTAATAAATATAATAAATAATTATTATAGAAAATAAAATATAAATTATAAATTAAAATATGAAAACTAACCGCAAAATACTTGAACCAAGTTCTCCGAATGTGATCTGGCGTAAGACTCCAGTTCGGATGCGGTTCAGTAAAATATGACTTGATGGTATCTGAAACGGACCGTCCAAGACGGTTGTCTGTACCAAACCTGCAAAAGACAAATAATGTAATTAGATATATATATATATATATATATATATATATATATATATATATATATACATATATAATTTATAACTTATGGAAATAATAATATATTAAACTTAATTACCAAGATGTGTTTGGTGGACGATCGATCGATGACGGTAAACCTTCGCCCGGCATCTGAAGCAAATCCTCAATGGTAAATATAGCGTACGGTGCATCCGGGGGCACCATCAAATCAGGATGGACATATCCCGGAGCACCCTGAGGTGGTGGAGCAGCAGCCTGAGGAGGTGGAGCAGCAGCCGGAGGAGGTGGAGAAGGAGCCAGAGGAGGTGGAGCAGCAGCCGGAGGTGGCTGACCATGCGGTGGAGGGACATACGGTGCAGGAGGCACCCATGGTGGAAGAGGAGCAGACGCAGCTGGTGATCGTTCCTGAGATTGGCTCTCAGGAACTGTTTCCGACTGGGTTGCAGTACCATAGGTAGAAGCAGAATGATCAGTCTGTCCACTGAGAAATGTATTCTCATAGGTGGGTCTCCTAAGTCGTTTTCTACCGCGAGTAGTAGACATGTGTACTCAATCAACCTGTTAAAAAAAAATCAATTATTAAAAAAAACAAAAAATATATATATAAAATGTGAATCTAAAATAAATATAATACGTTTAATTACCTAAATATAATTTTATCTATTCCTAAACTAACCACCTAATCTAATTCCATCCCTAAGCTAAACCACCTAAACTATAAAAAAAAAAAAAATCGTACCTAGAGAGAAGTCAGAGAGAAGGCAGAGAGAGGTTAGAGAGAAGGCAAACGCGTGAGGTTGATTGTGGTTTGTATATATAGGGATTTTGTGATCGTCGTAATGTAGTAGGGACATTACGACGATTTTGACTCGACCCGCGTTTTGGATCGTCGTAATTTAGTAGGCCCATTACGACTAGGTTGACTCGACCCGCGTTTTGGATCGTCGTAATTTAGTAGGCCTATTACGACTAAATTGACTCGATCCGCGTTTAAAATCGTGGTTATTGAGTAGGTATATTACGTCTATTTTTACTCGACCCTTGTTTTTATCGTAGTAACTTAGAAGTAAATGTTATTTTTGAAAAAAAAAAATCTAAAGGAGTACACACTGTAACCAGAACAATTGTTATCGACCCGACATAAAATTTTCTCGTTTCATGAACTGAGAAAAAGCTATGTAGGGTTGATAAGAACTGTTTTAGTAACCGTGCACTCCCGTATAGTTTTTTTGAAAGCAATGTTTTTTTAGGTTTTGAATGTATACGGTCACAAGAGCAATCCTTATCAATCCGTATAGCCTTTGCTTGGCTCCTCAAACCAAAGAAAGCTATAGCGAGTTGATAAGAACGGTTTTGATGACCAATTTGTAATCTTTATTTATCTTAACAGATTTGTTTTTGGTGTGATATTATGGTGGGGATTTGGTGTGTATATATATATATATATGTAGATCGTCGTAAAGTAGAAGTAAAATAACTACTATACAGGATCGACCCTTGTTTTTGTAAATCGTAGTAATGTGGTTGTTAAATTACCACGACACAGGGTCGAATGGCCTTTACAACAAAGTTGACTCGACCCTCGTTTTAGGTATTACGACGATTTAGGATCGACGGCCAGTATTTTGAGAATTCGTAGTAATATAGATGTTATGTTACAACGAATCAGGGTCGAAAGTAGTTTACAACGAAGTTGACTCGACCCGCGTTTGTTAATTACAACGATTTAGGGTCGACCCTTGTTTGTTACCCTAAACCCCAAACCCCAAACCCTAAACCCCAAACCCTAAACCCCAATAGTCTAAACCCCAAAACTTCTAAACTTATATATCACACTTACACTTATAAACAACATCATCAAATGATATTTTTTATTAAATCAAAAGTCTAACTAGTACATGATTAAAACCATATATATGGCAGAATGAAAGGCATAATGAGATTCACTCATCGTCTGAAGAACCATCATTTGATTCAATATCACTAGTATCATCGTCTTCTTGAAATTCATCTTCGTTGCCTTCGCCCATTATATCTTCAAGGATCTTCAGAATCAAGTTTTATGGATCAACTAGTAAGATTTCATCAACGGGTTGCTCAGGTACTTCAACAACATTAACAGCTTCTTCTTGCAAAGGCGGTTGATCATCACCGATTACTCGACCTCGAGGTGTAACTTTTATAGCTGCTAACCAAGAAGTTCCAGATTGTCTGATCCTTGGATATGGAATAAAACAGACTTTCTCCGCTTGAGATGCCAATATGTAGGGTTCAAATTTGTTGTATCTCCGTGCTGCATTAATATCTACAACTCCAAACTTGTTATACCAAACACCTCTATTGATAGTAGGGTCGAACCAGTCACATTTGAAGAGGACGCATTTCATCTTCACTAAACCGGGGAATTCCACTTCGATGATCTCTTTTAAGATCCAATAGAAATCTGTTTCACCTTTCACATATATTCCATAGTTCATCGTTGCTCGTTGACTTCCATATTCGTAAGTGTGAAATGTGTAGCCTCGTGTAAAATACATAGGGGCTGTGGTGACCTTAGAGACCGGACCTTGTATCAGTTCGTGAAACCACGTTGGATAGAATGGATCATCGTAATCAACCTGCATATATATAATTGAATTCATTAATATTTAAGTTATATTATAATAATTATATTAATCATGATTTATACCTGTGTTTTAACCACTGGACAAAGTGTTGATCTTTCCTTTTGTTCAGATCATTTGCCGATATTCCTGGTAAAGCTTCTTCAACCTGTTCAACAAACTCACTGATTTCCAAAAGATTATATTAAGTTAGTATCGAAACAAATAAAATAAAAATTAAATAAATTATTTATTTACCTTTCAAATGATTGCATCTCCTCGCAACTAAGGAGTATATATGTATGGGCACTATGAGCGTCTTCTGTACTCGACCACCAAACTTCTTTGAGTTTTCCAGCAAGACGTCCAATCTGATGAATACGCCGAACACTGGTAAGACATATGTCGGCATAACACCTCCATCATCATATCTGCTTGGAGCCCTTTTCCGTGTACGGACTTGTGATCCAAAATAGTATGACATGAAGTGGGAAGTTTCCTCAGACAAACTCCCCGCCACTATTCTCCCCGCCACTATTGAACCTTCCACCCTTGCAGGATTTTTCATGGATCGCTCATAAGGATCGCTCATAAGGATACATCCATCCGTTATGAACTGGTCCACGAAGAAATGCCTCATACGGGAGGTGGATAAGTAAATGTTCCATGACGTCAAAAAATGACGGAGAAAATATTTTCTCCATATTGCACATTAAGATCGGAATATTCTCATCAAGTTGTCTGATGACATCTTCTGTTAAGGTACGTGTGCTAAGATCCCGAAAAAAAGCTCCAATCCCTGAAAATATAATTATATTCCACAAATTATATAATTTGTAGGATTTAATATAACAATAAATTAAAAATTTTAGTAATTTATGTTACCTGCAAGTGCTTCATGAACATTCTTTGGAAGCAACTCCGCAAATGAAAATGGTAGTAGTCGTTGCATAAAAACATGACAGTCATGACTTTTCATTCATGAAAACTTTTGCCCTTTCTCAACACATCTTGATAGATTTGACACATACCCATCGAGAACTTGACATCCGATGCCACCCACTTGAACAACGCTGCCTTTGCTTCACGACAATCTGAAAATGGGAACCGGCATTTGCCCATTGCTTTTAATATGCAGTTCTTTCCTAGAACATAATGCAGGCAAGTCCAATCTTGAGTTCTTGTTATCTTTTGTCTTTCCAGGGACGTTCAAAAATGTATTGATGATGTTGTCGAAGAAGTTTTTCTCAATATGCATCACATCAAGATTGTGTCGCAAAAGTAGATCTTTCCAGATGGGAGTTCCCAAAATATACTCTTTTGTGTCAATTATGCTGTGTCCCATAACCATCAGCCATATTTGCGTGAATATGCCAATTACCCCTCTCTTAACTGTTTCTTGTGCACCATAATAATCAATATCCTTCTCGATATCTTCTCCGGATAAATATGGTGGAGCGTGTCTCGTACAACCCTTTTGACCGAAACAATGTCTTGTTCCTTCGGTACGGATGGATAATGGGAAGAAATCTCCGATGACAATCAAACCATGATGTCTTCCTACCATTCTTAAGCTGAAATGCGATGTGCTTCCCATACAATAAGGACAAGCTAGCCTCCCATCGTTGTCCAACCCGATAACATCCCGTATGCGGAAAGTCACCGATGGTCCACAAAGAACTGCTAGCATAGTAAAATTTGTTCTCGTTGAACAATCATACGTCTGCACCCTGTTGACCACAACTCCTTCAATTCTTCTATCAAAGGCTGTAAGAAAATATCGAGGATCGCCGGATGCTTGGGCCGAGGTATCAATATACTCATGAAAAGAAATTTCTTCCATACACATCTCGGTGGAAGGTTGTATGGTGTTAGGATGACTGGCCAAAGTGAGTACTGTCTTCCGGACATTCCAAACGGACTAAATCCATCCGTACATAGTCCACGATAAACATTGCGAGTGTTACTTGCAAAATCTTTGTGAACCGAATTCAAGTGTTTCCACGCTTTTGCATCGGCCGGATGATTGATTTCGCCTTCCTTCTCGAGTATGTTCGCATGCCATCTCATTGCTACCGCAGTCTTTTCAGATTGATATAATCTCTTCAGCCTATCGTAATAGGTAAGTACCACATCCGCTGGTACGGTACCCTTTTTCGCCCACGCCTCGGTTTATATCGTGGCTTCTTGCAGAACTTACACTCCAACAACTCCGATCTTTCCTCCAGTAGATCATACAGTTGTCTATACAAACATCAATCTGCTCAAGGTAAGCCAAGATCGCTAACCAATTTCTGAATCTCATAATAAGATTCAGCGGACAAATTATCTTCGTGCAAATACTCTTTAAACAACTCAGCCCATGCATCCATACAAACTTGAGGCAAGTTATGATCAGTTTTGATATTCATCATCCTATCTGCCAATGACAATTTAGAAAGACCTTCTACAACCTTCATAAATTGGTTGATTAGCTGCCTCTAACATTTGATAGAACCTTTTGCGTCCAAGTTTGGTTCCTCTACCTCTACATTGTCTACTTCTACAGTAACTGTTGTTGTTTCACCTAAATGCATCGGTAATCATATCATGCATCCTATCATGATCTACGACATGATCCTCAAGGTAACTACTTTCAGGATGCAAATGACTCGGTTCTTCCCTATTACCACCAACTTCAAAGTGAGTACTACTACTAGCTTCATTCCTACTATCACCTTCTCCATGATGAAACCATATGTAGTAATGCGGAGTAAATCTTCTATTTACTATATGTTTCCAAACTGTTTCACTACGAACAAATTTGGTGTTTTGGCATTTACGACAAGGACAAAACATTTTACCAGTTTCCTGCGTGAGAGGTGTGTTTCCAGCTTGGTACATGAATATCTCCGCCCCATTGAGAAATTCATCTGTCACAACTCCTGCAGAGTTTTTATGTGTGTACATCCAACTCCGAACTTCATAGATATTGCTGTTATGAGACATTTTTTGGAATTTATTTTTTCTGTTTTTGTTTTTTTTTTGCATCTTTAGAAAGAAGGAGAAGAGAGCATATTTATAGGACATTTTCAGATTTGGTAGGTGGAGATTTTGCTACGAATATACTACATATGAAAAATTTACTACTACTTAACTATCTTTATTCACCAACCACACACAAAAACAATTAACACGTTGTCAACCACTTTCTTGTGGATAGCTATAACATAGTCCCTAAATAGATGGGAAATTGTGGATGTTAGATAGTTGTAATATAACTTCTGTTTTACTACGACCCGTAGTAAGCGTTGTATAATCGATGTAATAGGCCCCCCTTGTTACGTCGATTTTAGTTCGACGTAACTTTACTTCGCCATTACGACGATTTTCGGAATAGAAGTACAATCGAAGTAACATAGTCGTAACATTACGACGACAGTTTGGTAGTAGTAAATCTTAGTAGTTAACTCTATGTTTTGTTGTAGTGTTACAACACGTTACCGGTTTCCTATTCCGCATCTTAATGATCTTCTTGATCAAATCGGTAAAGCCTATGTCTTTACAAAATTGGATCTTAAGAGTGGTTACCACCAGATTCGTATTCGTCATGGAGACGAATGGAAAACCCCTTTTAAGACTCGTGAAGGTCTATTTGAATGGTTGGTAATGCCGTTTGGCTTGTCTAACACACCAAGCACGTTTATGAGAGTCATGAATCAGGCTCTTCGACCCTTTATTGGCCGTTTTGTCGTCGTGTATTTCGGTGATATCCTGATTTTTAGCACCACGATGGAGGAACATCTATCTCATCTTTGCGACGTGTTGATGGCTTTAAGAAAAGGAAAACTGTTCGTAGCAAGGAAAAAGTGTGAGTTCGGTGCTTCTAAGGTTCTCTTCCTCGGTTATGTCGTCTCTGCAAGCGGTCTCGTGTCGATCCCCAAAAGGTTGAAGCAGTTGTGTCATGGCCTACTCCAACTACAATCTCGGAAGTTCGAAGTTTTCATGGCCTGGCAGCTTTCTACCGACGCTCCGTCCACAACTTTAGTGCCATTATGGCACCAATAACTGATTGCATGAAGGGTGGATCATTCCTTTGGACAGAGGATGCCGAACGCGCCTTTTCTCTCATCAAAGACTAACTCACTTCAGCTCCCATCTTGGTCCTCCCGGACTTTGACGCACCTTTTGAGCTTCATTGCGATGCTTCCAAATTGGATATCGGCGCTGTCTTAAGTCAACTTGGTCGTCCGGTTGTGTACTATAGTGAAAAGCTAGCTGGAGCTCGTAGTCGTTACAACACTTATGATATCGAATT
Organism: Brassica carinata; assembly: GCA_016771965.1. Lineage (NCBI taxonomy): Eukaryota > Viridiplantae > Streptophyta > Magnoliopsida > Brassicales > Brassicaceae > Brassica > Brassica carinata. Next base: position 26,497,680 of record CM028688.1, on the reverse strand, counting down.
CTATGCAGTCGTCCAAGCCATCAAGCATTGGCGCCATTACTTGGCCCACAAGAAGTTTGTTCTATTCACAGATCATGTGGCCCTGAAGTATTTGGGAACACAAGATAAAATCTCCTCTCGACATGCCTCTTGGACCGCTTATTTACAGCAGTTCACTTTCGTTTTCAAGCATCAATCCGGAAAGCTAAATAAGGTGGCCGATGCGTTAAGTTGCAGACATGCTTTGGTGTCTACACTTTGTGTCTCAGTCATAAGGTTTGAATGCTTTGCAGAGCTCTACCAGATGGACCTGTTCTTTTCGCCAATCCTACGCGACATCGAGCAGGGTATATGCTCTGACTACTCTCTGGTCAATGGCTTTATTTTTCGAGACAATCTTCTATGTGTCCCGGATTGTAGCTGGCGTTTGCAGATCATAAAGGAACTCCATGGGGAAGGTCACATTGGACGGGTTCGAACCCTTAAACTCGTGACTGATTCTTATTTTTGGCATACTCTTCTCGAGATGTCGAATGGTTTTTCATGTGATGCACTACCTATCAACGCGGGAAAGGACAGGCTTCTAATGCAGGTCTCTATCTTCCACTCCCAATACCAACGCAGCCATGGAGTGATATCATTATGGACTTTATTCTTGGACTTCCACGTACTCAGTGAGGTCACGATTCTATTTTTGTTGTGGTTGATAGATTTTCCAAGATGGCGCATTCTCTTCCTTGTAAGAAGACGACTGATGCTGTGCAGATTGCGTAGCTTTTCTTTCACAAAATTTATCGTCTCCACGGCCTCCCATTGTCCATTGTGTCTGATCGTGATTCGAGATTCATTGGACATTTTTGGCGTTCTCTCTGGAAGTTGTTCAAGACAAGCTTAAATATGAGCTCCGCGTATCATCCCAAACCGACAGTCAGACCGAAGTCACCAATCGCAGCCTGGGAAACATGTTGAGATGCTTAGTTGGTGATAATCTCCGGTCATGGGACTCTCTTTTGTGTCAAGCAGAGTTTGCTCACAATCATGCTAATAACAGGAGTTTAGGTTTCGTCCTTTCAAAGTCGTGTATGGAGTTGTTCCACGAGGCCCTTTGTCTTTGTCAACTCTTCCTCGCCCTAATGAGTTTCATGGTCGAGCAGTGGAATTAATTGATGAACTTACACATGTTCACGCTCAAGCTCAAGATAACCTACAAAGGACAGCTATTAAGTACAAACGTGCGGTGGATAAACATCGGCGAGAGTCCATTTTGAAGTCGGCGATTATGTCTGTGCAGTGCTTATTAAGGAAAGATTTCCGGTGGGTCAGTACAATAAGTTGAAGCCGCGGAAGATAGGTCCGGTCGAAGTCATTGAAAAAATAAGTTCGAATGCGTATAGGTTGGCTCTACCGCCTCATGTCCGCACGGCCGACGTCTTTAATGTCAAGCATCTCTTCAAGTTTGAACCTGATGACGACATTTTGTCCGGATTCGTGGATGAATTTTTCGTACCGGGGGAGACCTGATGTAGCGTACATCATTATTTCCTTCTGCTTTGGTTTTCTTATTTCCTTTTCTAAATTAACTTTGCTTTCCTTTTTTTTTAAGTTTCGGTTTCCTTATTCTATAAGTTTTAGGGTTTTCTTATTGCTATATAAGGTGGTCTCTTGGATTGTAAGAGACACAACTTTTGAATTATTGATTAATATAAACTTAGGGTTTTGGGTTTTATAAATACAATCTCTTGAATTTTTATTTCTGGGCATTCTCTAAGAATTCAACAGATTTTAAAAAGGTTTAACTAATGGGTATTCTCAGAATTCAACGTTACCTTCGCATTATCGGTTACTAACGGTACTTCCGCTCCGTCAGAATTGAATGGTCAAGTCTTCTTTTTCTTCGTTTTAAAAGAAAAATTATTTATCTTCATTTTTTTATACGAATACTAATATTTGAATTTCATTGTTTAACAGTTTTAAGATATCTTCATCCATTTCTTATATAGGATAGTGGCCATTACCAAAACCAACGCCTTTTCTGTGCGACCGACACTGTGACGTTATAATCATATTTAAGTAGTGTATAAATAAATATATAAAAATAATGTCATTGTTGCAATTATTTAGATTAGAAAGGAATTTTGGAGGAAAGACCGAATGAAATTTTCAAGGATATTAATAAAAAGATTTGTTTAGCCAATTTATAAAAGGTCAAATACTCACCTGAAGTTTGTGTAACTTCTTGGTATAAACAAAAAAAAAGGTTTGAATATGAAATAGTCGAGCTTTCTTGAAGCTATAAATAGATATAGCGACTGACGCAAGTATATAACTTCAAACTCTAAAACCATCAATGGCGATTACCTCCAAATCCATAGCTTTAACAACAATCTTCCTATCACTCCTATTCTCTTGCGCCTCAAGTCAACAAGAAACCAAGTTTCTTAACCATGGCTTTCTTGGTGCTAACCTCCTCAAGTTCGGCTCCTCCATTGTCCACCCTAGTGGCCTCTTGGAGCTGACAAACACTTCGATGAGACAAATTGGTCAAGCTTTTCACGGCTTTCCCATACCCTTCTCGAAACCTAACTCTTCGAATTCGATTTCTTTCTCCACAAGTTTCGTCTTCGCCATCACTCCAGGACCCGGTGCACCAGGCCACGGCTTGGCTTTCGTCATTTCACCGTCCATGGACTTTAGCGGAGCTCTTCCCAGCAATTACCTTGGCCTCTTCAACACCTCCAACAATGGAAACTCCTTAAACCGCATCCTCGCAGTCGAGTTCGACACCGTGCAAGCCGTTGAGTTGAATGATATTGATGATAATCATGTTGGTATTGACCTAAACGGAGTGGTCTCCATTGAGTCTGCACCTGCTGCGTATTTTGATGACCGAGACGCGAAGAACATAAGCCTGAGGCTTGCAAGTGGAGACCCAATTAGAGTCTGGATCGAATATAACGCAACAGAGATGATGCTTAATGTCACATTGGCTCCTCTAGAACGTCCTAAGCCAAACGTGCCTCTTCTCTCAAGAAGAATGAATCTTTCAGGGATCTTATCCGAAGAACACTATGTTGGGTTCGCAGCGGCCACCGGAACGGTCACGAGCACACACCTTGTTCTAGGCTGGAGCTTCAGCATAGATGGGAAAGCCACAGAGATTGACCTAACAAAGCTTCCTTCCATTCCAGACCCGCCGTCTCCATCATCTCCATTTCCAAACCCTCCAGTTACAGTCAAGAAGGATTCAGACAACAAAAAGATTATCATAATCTGCGCTGCATCAGCAACAGGTGTAATCGTGATCCTAGTTCTCTTAGGTTTTGGCTCTTCCGTAGAAGGCAAGTATTCTTCACTGGAGGCGCAAGAAAATTCTCTCATCAGATGATATCAAGTGCAACGGGAGGTTTCGCCAACTCTAGACTTCTCGGAGAGGAAACTCTGGAAGTTTCTACAAAGGGAACCTTACTCCTACAGAGATTATTGCAGTGAAGAGGATTACTTGTACCACAAGGCAACAGAAGACAACCCTAATAGCAGAGATAGCTTCTATCTCAAGGCTAAGACAAAGAAATCTTGTTAACCTACTTGGTTACTGCAGCAAAGGTAACGAGATCTATCTCGTTTACGAGTACGTCCCCAATGGTAGCCTAGACCGGTTCTTGTTCAGCAATGACCGACCGGTTCTCACATGGTCAGACCGTTTCTGTATTATAAAGGGGCTTGCGGCAGGACTTCAATACCTTCACGGCGAGGGTCAAAGACCTTTGATTCACGGAAACGTGAAAGCCAGCAACGTACTCTTAGACGAAGAGCTAAACGCTCGGCTAGGAGACTACGGACAAGGAAGCAGGCACAGCACCACGGGACATGTGCCTCCGGAGCTAGTCGAGACAGGAAAGGCTACACGTGACACAGATGTGTTTGGTTTTGGGGTGTTGATTATGGAGATTGTCTGTGGAAGGAAAGCCATAGAGCCGGCAAAACCACCTGAAGAGATCAGTTTAGTGAATTGGGTGCTTCAAGGGTTCAAGAAAGGCGATCTTTTACAGAGATGTGACACGAGAATGAATAGAGACGAGTTGGTGGCTAGAGAAGTGTTACTGGTTCTGAAAACCGGACTTCTTTGCGCTAACCGGTCTCAGGAAGCTAGGCCAATGATGAAGCAAGTGGTTCGGTATCTGGACGGTACAGAACGTCTCCCTCATGACGACTACCTCTTCTACGGAGTCTAAAAGAGGTTGTATTTGAAGCATTTTCACTTTGTGGTTGTGTGAATTATAGATTTGACCAAAGAAGCCTTAAGCATGATGCATGTAAATAATCCATTTGTAAAGTTGAAAATAATAATAATAATAATACATTACTTTGTGTTAAAAATTGGATACAATCAGTCGTTTTCGTTTAAAAGAGGCTACTGAACATTTATGTGATTACTTATGAAATTTCCAGAGAAACTACTTTTAATTTAGGTGCATATATGTTTGTGTCAAACTGCGCAAGCTACAAAGAGCGTTAAGGGCATAACATACCAAAGTATCTGGAGGACAACAAAATATCCAAGGTATTAGATCTTACGCTACACCTAAACCACAGAGACTCCTGCACTAAATCTTCATCCTCTCTAGACAGCACTTTCAGATTTAGACGATCAAGTAATGGGCAACATAACAGCGCTTCAGTTTGTATCGAGGATTGGATTTAATAGAGTAACGTATTAAAGACTTTGTTACAAGATATTGCATTTTGGTAACGAAACATAGAAAATTACCATTGTTCAGAAAAAGAAACATCTGACAGAACGGAGCAAAAGGTTGCAAAAAAATATGTTAGGATAACAATATGATGTTCATGACAAACAAACAAAGCCATGACCGACCGATTCTTACATGGTAAGATCGGTTTTGTAATATAAATGGAATTTGACAGTAACATACTCTTAAAGGAAGAGCTAAACTCTGACTAAGATACTATGGACAATACTCGTAAGCGAAGAGCTAACCTCTCGACTATGATACTACGGACAACGAAGCAGACAGAGCACCACAGGCTCAGGACACTTGACACCAGAACTTATCGAGACAGGGAAAATGCAAGAACTTAAGGTCAGGCCTTTGCTAATCTAAGAGACACAAGAAAAGAGAGATTATGTACTTCACCTTAACCGAGTCCATGCACAAATGAGATAAGCCACTTTCTTAGCCAAGTCCTGTAGTTGACACTATACTCATCTAAAAAACAAAATCCCAAAGGACAAGCATGTTTCAGTATAAAATGGTTGAGCATGATTACTACAAAGAGCAACCGTATAAGGTGGTTGAGCATGATCAACTATCAAACCCCAACTCAAAGCTGTAGATGCATTCCCAGACAATCACAATACCAAACAATAATATATAACTCTTTGCAAGAAACTTTTACCCGAAGATCAGAGCCATCATCAATGTCTGCAAAAAGTCTGTACTCAAGAATAGCAGCATAGTAATATCAGCCATCAAGTTGCTGCCACCAACAAACAGACTGACATAAGAAAGTTTGTAACATGTAACATAAAACATAGAAAAAGCTAGTAAAGCATTGTATCTTCAGAAATAAAAGATGTTCACATAACGCTGGATACTCCTCGACAACCAGATAAGGATTTAGTGGCTGATGCCCCCCTTCTTTGCTTTCAGTGACTCCAGTGCTTTGTTTCGCTAACTCAATCTCAAGCCTCTTTGGATCCGACTCCTCCCTCTTAGGACGGATCTCAGCTTCGTCCTCTGAAGAATCAGAATATTCTCGATTCTTAAGTTTCAGCTTCTCACCCCGACGTTCTTCCCTTTTACGACGTCTCTCCTCTCGCCTGCGTTTCTTCTCCTCCTTTTTCGTCTTCTTTTCCTCCTTCCTTCTCCTTTTAGCTTCCTTCCTATCTTCAAGGTCAGAGTCAGAACTGCCTTCACTATCTGAGGCTGCTTCGTCCCTCTCAGACCTTTTAGTCTTTCTTCTCTTTTTATCCTTAGAATCAGAATAAAGTTTTGCATCCAGGTCGCTGTTATCCTCTTTCTCAACTTGCGAAGGAGCCTGTCTCTTTCCTTCCACATTTTCTACTCTACCTGAGTCGTTATCTGAAACTGGGGACATCTGTGAACCGTGGTGCGTTCTGTGACTAGAACGTCTCTCTGACAACTTTTCACTGTTAACAAGTCGAATAGACAAACGTTTAGCATATCATGAAATATTAAGTCAAAAGATATCATATGAGAAAAGAAAGAAAAAAAAAAGATCAAAATGCACCTCTTTCTCTCTTGCTCCTTCGCATGTTCAACACGTCCAACTTCTTGTACCATCTCTGGTAATTGTTTCCTCTTATCAAAATCAGGCGATTGCACATAAGTTTTCTTAGACAGCTTGGATTTTTGATCCCTATCCTCTCTACAAGCAATAGACAGATGGTTAACAACTATTGATAAGAAGAATATGCGCGTACATTAAACAGTTTATAGCACATTAAAAAGCCTTTACCAAAACAAAATGGTGAAAGGAGTCACTAAGAGCATACCTATCTCGCACTTCGGATGGATGTCCCGGAGATCTTCTGTCCCTCAGATGTTTTCTTCCACTAGGTGAAGGAGATCTACGGCGAACAGGAGGTGAGGGAGACCTAGACAAAGATCTGCTCCAAGATGGAGACCGTCTCCTTCGGCTGTCATCAGGTGATCGTGAAGCAGATGGAGATCTTCGACTTCGCCGGTTGACAGGTTTTGGTGATCTACCGAACAGGAGAGCGCTTTTGATGACGAGAGGGAGGAGATCTACCTCGACCTCTGACAGGTGAAGGGATTTTTCCACAGGACGTCCAGCTGGAGACAGGGAGCCTCGCTCTTTGGCAGGTGTCAGGGACCTGCGCCTTCTAACAGGTGGAGATGGTAACCCATTTTTCCTACCAGGAGGAGACGGTGAACTTGGTGATGGTGATTTAAGATGATTGGCTGACTGAGGACCTCCTAGCCTCATTGGTGATGGAGACCCTGCACGCCTAGGAGGTGGTGGAGGCAACCTTTGCCCAGCGGGTGGTGAAGGCAATCTTGGCCTAGCGGGTGGAGAGGGCAACCTTTGACCAGCGGGTGCCCTGCGGCTACCCACTGGTGACGGAGATCTCCCTGGTGAATCAGACCTTTCCCGCTTAGCCAGTGGTGATCGTGACCGTGATCTGTTACGCCTGTAGAGTGGAGATGGAGACCTGCGCCGTCTAGCTACAGGTGAAGGAGACCTACGCCGCCTAAATGGCAATGGGGACCGCTGACGCCTAGCAAGAGGGGATGGTGATCTGCGTCTCCTAGCAGGAGGTGATGGTGACCTGCGTCTCCTAGCAGGAGGTGATGGTGACCTGCGTCTCCTAGCAGGAGGTGATGGTGACCTGCGTCTCCTAACAGGAGGGGATGGTGGCCTGCGACGCCTTGAAGGGGGTGATGATTGGCGGCGTCTTTCAGGTGTAGATACACGGCGGCGCCTTTGTGGTGATGGTGACCTGTTACGTCTAATAGGTGACCGCGACCTGCTTCCATAAGGAGAACGTATCCTACGCCGCCGAGGAGACAAAGACCTACTCAAGGAGCGTGACCTGGATCGACGCCTTGAATATGATGATCTCCGCTTTCTAGGTGAGATGGAGGCATCTGATGATCGAGACAAGCTCCTTGATTTCCGTCCACTGTTGTACAAGATGAGCTATTAGCAAAATAACTAACGCTTTGAAAATCAGAGGCTGCTATTTCGATTAATGAAAAATAACTACAAAAGGCACATACCCAGAATAACTTCTAGATCCTGAATTTGCTCTACTGATCGACCTCGAACGTGAACCTCTGCAAAGAAACGAATTAGTTAGACTCACATATGCTAAAAGGCTAGACTAAATTAAGACTAATAGGACATATTCCCAGACTCCAAGTAGACACCATGATAAAGAACACAGAGCATACAGTTATGAACTAAAACTTGAGTTGCTACATCTAACTTCACTAAGATAACACAAGATAGGTAATAAAAACATAGGCATTAAGAGAACCCTACCTTCTCCTTTCGTTGACTCCATCTTTCTCATCCTCTGGACGATCCCTCGAAGGTTTGGTCTCCATGCCATTTGTCACCTTCTGTTCAACGCCGCTGCCCTACAGTAGTTTGAGGTAAAGCACATGAACCCTTATAATTGCAGAAGCTCTAAATAACATGAAAAGAACAGGGGTTAAGAAACCAAAGGAACATCTATAAAGACTGAAACTCTAGCATGAACAAGTTAGTCTTACAATTTCATCCTCATAGCTCTTATGTTCTATCTCCTTCCTCCTCCCAATTTCATTTACTAGCTGATTGTCCTGATCTGCTTTTTTGATTGCTTTCTCCTGCCACAACAGGAAAGAAACGTCATTCACCACCATCAAAATTTCAAACCACAACATGATGACTTCCCCTAGTTCAACAATACCTGTTCCTTCCTGGATTCAGCTACTCTAGCATCAAGAAACTGCTGCGGAATACCACTCTCATTATTCTGTGCGCTGAGAAGAAGCGTCCAGAGCTCTTTCATGAACTTGACAGTGTTTTTCTCCATGAACCCAGTGATAGCTATCTGAATCTCCTTACCGTTGACGACCTTCTTATCAAGAAGACCGTAAATAAAGTTGATGAGCACTTCATCTTCGAATCCGAGAAGCTCAGTGACTCTAGTCGCAATCCAGGGCTTCATAACATCCATCTTCACCTTGCTCACATCAACCTGAGCACAGAGGGACATCAAAATTAAAGCCTTCACCCAATCCGATTCGATTTATAGAATTTCAAGAAACTGACCAGATTCTCCAGCTCCGAGGCGAATTTCTGGCTCTTCATCAACTTGGCTTGCTTGTTTGAGAAACGAGTGTCCTGCTCCGCGGAAGTACCCTGAAACTCGAAATCAAAAGTGGAATCAGAAAACAGAGCGAATTGCGGTCGATCTGGATCTAAGAAGATGGGATCAATCAATCGCAGTAGAAGATGATCGAGGACTCACCCGGAAGAATCCGCCAGACATCTTTTAGGGTTTGAGGAAGCAACTCTTTCTTCCCGATGATGAGAAAGATGGAAGCTTCAGACCTTTGGAGATGATGATGATGTTAAAGGGGCTTGAGATTTTTTCTCGAACCCTAAAACTCTACTGAAGTTTTATTTTCCACTTTTACCCTCGGATTTTTGTTTAAATCCCTTTGTTGCCATATATAAGGTAACAAATTATAGACGCCCAGGCCCATACTCTATACTAGTGTGAACGAACATACGTGAAAGTATCACTCTCCACTATGGCGGGGCACGGGGCAAGTACTCCGGATTGTACTTGTAATTCGACTTGTCTTGTTCGAGTATTAAAAAATTTGTCTTATACTTGTACTTGCTAATACCAAGTATTTGATTAAACAAATACTCGTCTCTATTTGAGATACTTGCGAGTAACTTGCATTATTTATACTTGTTTATTTAAGTTAATTTTTTTTTTGTATTTGAGCTTTTTAAATAAAAATTCTATTTCGATGATTTTAAGATTAGGTGATTGTATATATCTTTTGCAAAAACATTTTCTCGATTCTTATGTTACAACCGATGTGAGATAATGTAAAGTAAAATTTGATGAGAAAAAAAGAGAAAAGGAGAAAAAGAGAAAATTAATTGATCCTAGATGTTTGATATATTATATAAGTATTAAACTAACTGAAATAACAATATAAATGTTATAAAATATTTTGAAAGTCAAGTAACAGGTCAAAACGAGTCAAGTAGCTAAAATAAATTTAAGCCTTGTTACTTGGTTTAAATTTGCAAGTAGTTAAATTTTTTAACTTGTTACTTGCCTTGATTAAAACGAATATTTGTGTTTACGGGGCAAATACGGGCGGATAACAAGTTTAAGACTGGTAACGGGTATTTATGTCCAGCCCTACTCTCCACCATCTAGCCTCAGTGAACTGCTTCTTTGTGAGAGCAGAGGATGTCACAATTAAGCCTTACTCATTCCGATTTGATCCTAAAATTATAATATAACACAAATTTTGAGTTTTTGAAAGGGTTTATAAAAGTTAAAGAAGTGTTTGTTCAGTTCAGTCGAGTTAGTTTTTAGTTTTGTTCTAGTTCGGTGACAAAGATATAATTTATAAAACATTAAACAAATTGTCATTTGACACTGAATTATTGATTTCTTCATATTTAAACAAAAATCTAAACATCAGATAGATGTAATCTAAAATAATGCTATGTTATTATCTTCGAACCTAATATAAATATCATAGATAGTATTCAGTTTTGATGATAGTGTACGAAATTTATATTTGTTACTTTATTTTTAGTTGTGCTTCTTCTATTTATTTAGAAGTAAAGTGTATAAATTTATGTTTGCTTTTTTAATGTAGATTGTTAAATATCTTAAATTTTAATATTGGTAATTTATTTAATTAATTTAGTTAAATGAGCATTTTGGTTTTTCAATTTGGTACCGAAACAAACTAAATCATTTGGGTTGGTAAAATCTTTAACTAACTGATTGGGACTTATACTTCAGTTTGGTTTGAATCGGTTTGGGTTCAGTTGGGTTGGTTTTGGTTCTGGTCGGTTTGGGTCGATTCGGTTTAGTTTGGTTTTGTTTTTTGACCACCCCTACAAAATAGTATGATAATTATTTTATTTTGTACAAGTTTCAAACATATTAAATTTATTCATTTGATTTGAATACAAAAAAATAGATTTATATCGATGTTATTGGATAATGTTACTGGCTAACAAATAAATTCGGTGGGGTGAAACAGTAAAGGAGAATTTTTAAGTTGGTAAACCTACAACTAACGACCTACATCTTTAACTGGTGGCCACCAAATGAATAATAAGAACTAGACTTTGATCCGTACTTTTAAAGCGCGGAAGTTTTTTTTTGTTGATAATTTGTTAACCCGCCAGTTTGTTCAATAATATAGCAATGGACGTTCGGTTTTCAATTCAACTACAGTATTTTTCTGTGGTTCTAATTCAGTTGTGATTTTTTGATTTTTCGGTCTAAAAAGTTTAAGAACCGTTTGATTATTTATGAATTTTGGTTTGTCTTTGGTTTGGTTTTAGTTTTCGGTTTGGTTCAAATAATCTATAATATAATGGGGGATTTCACTCCCTCTTGAACCGACACGTCAGCATTTTTGTAGGTCCCATTGGTACTTTTTAAATAATAAATAGTTTCTTTGTAAAACATATACAAACATCTATCTTAGCTCAGTTGGTTAAATTCTCTTCTATCACTCCTAAAATTCCCAACTCGGGTTCAACACTCTTTAGTGCATCTGTTTTCCTATTTTTTGCTTCCTTTTTTTTCCTAATTTTTATTTGTTTCTTTTTGTTATATACCAAAAGTCCAATATATTTTTACGTTTTTATTTGGATCCACATTAATATTTGGGCTAGACAATTTAATTTAGTTATTGTTTTTTTTTGTTTTTTTTTGTTTCTCAGTCCAAATTAAAGATTTGTATTTATTTTTAATCAATAATTTGACAATCTAATATTATATATAATCAACATATAATAAAATTTTAATTTTAAATTATTATTATTATTTAAATATATTTTAATTAAATAATTTATTTATTTGATGACACCGAAAAAAATATTTCTAGGTACGCCACTGATTGGGCTGGCATTTTCAGTGATTTATCAAATGGTTTCAAGACGATTTATCTAGGCGTGGTGGATGATGAGTCACACTCGGCTGCAACTAAGCCAACATATCATTCTGATTATGAGACGCCACCAAGAGCAAGCCAATAACACCATGTGGGGAAGAAGGTATGAATAGAATGTAGCGCAACAAATTCACCAGAGATTGATGACGTTGAAAACACCCGTAAGCACCACAGTGAGTGATAAGAAATTATTATTCCTATCAGCCCGTCAACCGTAGTTTCAATGTGTAGTTTTTAAAATTGCTATTATCTTTATCACCCACTTAAAATTGTATTTTTTCCTGCAAATATTTATCTCTTACGAGGTTTTCTTTATCTTTTGAATTTAACCGAAGTGCTTACGGGTTTACACAATTCATCATATTCTTAATTCATTTCATTTGAACATGTTCACAAAGAAACACAAAATACTTTACCATTAATATATTGTTAAACGAGTTTAACTTTATCAAAATAATGGAAAATGGTACATATGGATCCTCATAAGATCACACTTACTGAAAAGAATTGGCAAAAACTTTAGGTATTTTAAAATACTGGATACTACTTGCCTATATATCGTTATTTTAGTGTAATGTATCTTTAATTGTTTCGTTTCACAACTCAAGTTAAAAAATAATAAAAACCTTCAGAAAATCCTCAATTAATAATTAATATTGACTCACCAACCAATATTTAGAAAATAAATTTGAACATAAATAACAAAATATAACCAAATAAATTTGCTAGAATTGCCTCCAAAACAATTGAATGACATAAATTGCATATGTAAAGTTATTGTATCTAATAAAATATCTACAATTTAGTCAGCTCTTTTTCAATGAGTAAATAGATATAACATCGTAAATCAAAACTCATATATTATTGACACCTTTAAAAATATACACAATATATTAGCACATACAGGAAAACGAGTGAGAGTACATGTTAAACCCATTTTCAAACTTAGAAATATACACATTTAAAACATGCAGCCAACGAATTAAAATTATTAGAAAGAAATGACATGAAAAAATATGACAAAAAGTTTTGAAATAAATAATCTGCAACGACGTGTTGTCTTCTCTAACGACGAACATCTTCCCACAAAGTTTCGAAGTAGAGGGTTCATTTTAACAAGTGCGGTCGCGAATATGAAGATGGATCTTCTGAAAACTTGAAAAATAATGATCAACCGAAAACGCAAAACTCACAACTACAATAATCCTAACAAATATTGAGATGAAATTTTGTCAATAACCTCAGGCTTGCGCGGGGGCTATGCACCTAGTAATATTAGTAACCTGGTAAAGTTTTGAGTTCAATTTTTTAGATTCGATTTCTATTTTTGAATAATTTAGATAAAAATTAAATTTTTAAGATTTTTTGATAAAACATCAAACAATTTAGATAATCTTTTTAAAGAGTAAATTCAATGATGGAATTATGATTGATAAAAACTAAATTTAATGATGGAACTACAATTAATAAAATATTAAGTTTGCACAAATATGTTGATATTTAACGTGTATGGTATCATATTAAAGAAGAATCAAACATATTTTTACAATAAGGCTATTTAATGTTTTTTTTTCTTTGAACTGAGGGTTATTAATGTTATATAAGGATTCATAAAATATGATATAAATATTTAGGAGATCAATTGTAAGAGTAAGATGATTTTTTAAATATTAAAACTATGTAGTAAATAACAATAGTATGCTATTTTATAGGATTGTCCAATGTAAGCATTGTATCTAGTAAATAATAGAGTTTTTTTATTTATTTTTCAATAATCAAATAATTAAATTTGTTTGAAAAAAAATATTGCTCAAATATTGACTGAATCTTGTAAATATGGTAAGTAGATATGGTGATTGTGTCATAGAGTAATATAAGGAATAATTTGTGGTTTTGTTTAAATAAATTATAGAGAAAATTGTCAAAACATAATAAAAATTCAGCATGGTTGTCCATATAGTATAAAACCATTATTTAGTTGTCTCTTTAGTATAATTTTTTCATATTCCCAAAATTAACTCTTGATTAATCTAATTAAACACATTAAATTAATAGAATTTTTTAAAAATTAACTAAAAACGTTTTAAAAAGGAAAAATAAAAATAAAGTTTTTAAAAAGTTTTTAATAAACTAAAATTTGTAAACTTTATAAAATAAAAATAATTTACAAAATACTTTTAATAAAAAATGTTAAATAAAATTTATAAAAAAACGTTTTACAAATTTTTATTTTATAAAAAGTTTAAAACGTTTTTGATAAAACTTTAATAAAATAAAATTTGTAAATTTTATAAAATAAAAATAAAACTTTACAAAAATTTTAAAAAAAAACTGTAAACAAACTTTATACAAAATATTTTACAAAGTTTAATTTTTATAAAAAGTTAAAAGCGTTTATAAACTTTTTAATTTTATCAAACTTTTTAATAAAATAAACTTTTTAAAAAAAATTAAAAAAATTAAATTTTGTAAACTTTATAAAAATAAGAATAAAACTTTACAAAAAGTTTTTAGTAAAATAATTTAAATAAAATTTATAAAAAAAACATTAAAAAGTCTTTTTTATAAAAAGATTAAGACGTTTGTAAATTTTTTTAATTTTATTAAACTTAAAAAAATAGAACAAGAGTTTGTGAAAATCACAATACAAACTATGGAGATATCATAGATTGATGAAGAAAAAATGCAAAATTATTTTTTCACAAGTAAAATCGACCATAACATGTTTTAGGAAGTTAGAATATTTTTAGAAAATTTTTAGAATATTTGCTTAACTGAAATTTCATTAATTTTCGCAAAAAGTCAGATATTCTTATCCTTCTAAAAGTTTAGAAGAATTATAAAAATCCTGAATACACTTTCTAATTCGAGTAGACGTAAGAGTACATTGTAGAAAACACATTCCCCGAAATTTAGAATATTTTATAAAAGTAGAAGATGCATTCGGAAGGAAATTGGATACATTTACGATTAGTAGAATATGCATTCCTCTTATTTAGAAATTTAGTAAATAGTAGAATGGTCGTTCTAAAAGAAGTAGATAAACATGTTTATTTTAGAAATCGTTTTCTATTACACCATTTTTCGTAGAAGACGCATTCTACTTTTAGTAGAACGTATTTTAAAAATTTTATTTATCAAGTTTTTTAAAAAAAAATTACCAGCATGTGTATATGGGTGTTTTATTAATTTTTTATATTTTTAATAATTTGTTTGATTCACAAAATTATTTATTTCATTAGTTTTCAGAAAAACAAAGGGTAAAAAGGAAAAAAAATGGACAAAAATGATTTTATACCAAATGGACAACAAACTATTTTTTCCCCCATTTTATCAATTTTTCCTAAATTATATCACATCAAAACTAAAGCAATGTCACTGCTGTAAATATATTCAAAAACAAAGGGGATTTCAATAAACTATTTGGCGTCTTTCTGTAAACATTTTATTTTAAAACCTATAAATTTTGTAAACATTTTATTTTAAAACCTATAAATTTTGTAAACATTTTATTTTAAAACCTATAAATTTTGTAAACATTTTATTTTAAAACCTATAAATTTTGTAAACATTTTATTTTAAAACCTATAAATTTTGTAAACATTTTATTTTAAAACCTATAAATTTTGTAAACATTTTATTTTAAAACCTATAAATTTTGTAAACATTTTATTTTAAAACCTATAAATTTTGTAAACATTTTATTTTAAAACCTATAAATTTTGTAAACATTTTATTTTAAAACCTATAAATTTTGTAAACATTTTATTTTAAAACCTATAAATTTTGTAAACATTTTATTTTAAAACCTATAAATTTTGTAAACATTTTATTTTAAAACCTATAAATTTTGTAAACATTTTATTTTAAAACCTATAAATTTTGTAAACATTTTATTTTAAAACCTATAAATTTTGTAAACATTTTATTTTAAAACCTATAAATTTTGTAAACATTTTATTTTAAAACCTATAAATTTTGTAAACATTTTATTTTAAAACCTATAAATTTTGTAAACATTTTATTTTAAAACCTATAAATTTTGTAAACATTTTATTTTAAAACCTATAAATTTTGTAAACATTTTATTTTAAAACCTATAAATTTTGTAAACATTTTATTTTAAAACCTATAAATTTTGTAAACATTTTATTTTAAAACCTATAAATTTTGTAAACATTTTATTTTAAAACCTATAAATTTTGTAAACATTTTATTTTAAAACCTATAAATTTTGTAAACATTTTATTTTAAAACCTATAAATTTTGTAAACATTTTATTTTAAAACCTATAAATTTTGTAAACATTTTATTTTAAAACCTATAAATTTTGTAAACATTTTATTTTAAAACCTATAAATTTTGTAAACATTTTATTTTTTAACGTACAAAATTTATATTGTACTGTGGTTATGAATCAATATAATTATTTAAAATTTGTTTGAAAAGAGATTAAATGTGTTTTGTGTAGTTGTGTACAATTTGAAAGCGCTGTGGTTTTTTTATATTATAATGTTGACATTTTCCTTAAATTGTTATATAGTTATGTCTCGTGTAACATATTTGTTTTCAATAAATCCAAACACTCATGAATCATATGAATGTTTAATTCCTGAAAACAGAAAATCCTTGCTTGATTCTTCACAATGTCAAAGAAAAACCATAAAATCATTATTAACCATTGTTAAAACTTAGTTTACAAAAAAAAAACATTGTTAAAACCAACCGCAATGTACGTACATATGTGATAACAATGTATCTTTAAATTTTGGACCACTCCAAAACCATTCTAACCATATATGAAAACCAGTTAAATCTTCCATATCCTTATAGATATTTGTTTTGCAGAACCAAGTTCCTCAATATAATGTTTTTGCGACCCTGTTTGGATTCTCCTGCAACCAAAGAAACAAAAGACTCATGAACTACTTTTAATATAATCCCAACATCCTGCAAAATTAAAAGACCAAACACTTCCTATGTATGAGCATTTATAAATCTCAAAACCATATAAACCCATTTGCACCATTTACTTGGCCAAAAGAGATGCCTCTGAATAGCTTAATACCATTATACCTCCATTACAATGATCATCTGTCCATACACTGATATACCAGAGTATATAACAGAGATTGATGTGACCCTGAAACCACTCAGACTTTCATGAAAAACAATTCAAAATCTGGTGATACAATACGATAAAAGACCGACCAAACTTTCAGATCCATAGATTTATACTTAATGTTGCAAATAAAGTCCATAATAACACCAAGATAGCATACATACAAAGAAGAAGAAAGCTTCCTAAGAACAACATCATGAATTCTCAAAATTATACTTTTCCTATGCGGACCTATATGAATCATGTCTATGTTCCAAAATTTAAAGCCGTAAGACCATATTATCATCCTTTCACATTTCCAAAATACCTTTCCTATGCGGACCTCTACTTTTCTCATATGATTTCTCAGAAATTGTCCTATAATCTCACATGGCAATTCAGGATCTCTGTCTTCTCCCCCTTCACTCCTTTGCCTCCCTTTAGTTTCCGCAAGGTCCCGAGTCGCCTGAACAAATCACATCTCCTCAAGATCCATTATATCACTAATCAACCCAAATCTCTCCCCCTTCGAATCCGTTAGATCCTAATCGATCTTCTTGACATATCTCAATTTTGAAATCCCAAAATCTCCCCAAACAACCCAATAGAAACCACAAATAAAGAATACCCTCTTCCCATATCAAACCTTATAGATCTCATACCCAATCGACAATCATCTCTAGTTTTAATCGTCTTCAGAAACCTGGAAAATAGCTTCCTCAATCACCTTAGAGCATTTCATGGCTACGTAATCGTTTGTAAATAAATTAACTAAATATAAATTCGTAATTTTAGGGATTATTATTGTTTAATTTAAATAAATAATATTTATAGTAAATAACAGTGGCAATGTATTGTAAATATTTTAAAACAAAGGGAATCTATAAAAAAAAGCACTTCTATTTTAATAGTATAGAGTAGATGGTAAGGAAAGGAACGAAGAAGAACAAAATAGTAGAAATATTTATTCTCTACTGTTCCCTCCCGGATTTTATAAGGAATAATATCAAATTTAAGGAACGAAGAAAAATTAAATATTTTCATTCTTTATAAATGATATCAAATTTAAGGAATGAAATGGAATTAACCATTCCTACTTATTCATTTGGTCACCAGTTAGAGCCATTGTTCTTTTTTACTCTGCTAGACCCATGATTTTAATTATCATCATTTACCATGATGACTGAAACACCCAACTTAACAAACATTATTTTGAACAAAAAATACCAATATATGAAGAACATAGGTATTAGAGAAAACGAAGGAGACATCCATTTTACGAACTCGTTATTTCTCGGCCATATCCACAACCAACTTTTCCCTATGATTTGAGAGAACTTTCAAGAAAACCAAGATCAATCGCACATAAACCAAGTGTCGACTCTGTTTTATAGCAGGAACAACAAGAGCTAACAAGTGCAGTTTAACCCACTAACAATGCTAGTCAATTTTGTAAAATCCTCTTTCAAATTGAACCCTCTTTCTAAGTCTGCAACTCTTCTTGTAATTGAGATTTTAATCTCTCTTGCTTAAAACTATAAATCTTCTACTATCTCCAGGGGCAGATCTACTTGCATCGAAGGTGGAGTACGTGCCCCATACTAACTATAATTTTTTCATAATTTTAATAATTTTAAGCATGTAAATCTAGCATATTTTGTTAAATTAAGTTAATAATGCCACACCCTCTCACCTTTAACCATACTTTCCCCCATTTTAATTTAATTTATTTTGTCATTGCCAACTTTAATGTATCTAATTACTCTTTCTTCTTATATTTTTACCATTTTTTGTTTTCTTAATCTTTATTAAACTAGTTATATCTGTCTAATTAATTTGTTCAGCTTTTTAGCAAAAAAAAAAATAATTTGTTCAGCTTTGTTGTGTAAATATCAATCCTGGATTTTCAAATTTCTTATTTTATACTTCCTTATTTCAGAAGTAAATATTTTGTATCTTATGCTTATTAAATATATATTAAAATAATAATAATAATAAATATACTATTTTGTGATTAACTAACAATAAAAATTTACAGTCCACCATTACTATATTATATAAAATGTATTAAAACGTAAAATATATATCTTAAAATTATATATGTATATTTCTCAAAAACATATTTAAAAAACCTTTATCTAACGGAAAAAGTATCTAATTAATTAAATATTTTGTGTAAGCATATATTGTTTTTATAATAATGTAATAAAATTGTTAGAATATTTTAAATAAATAATATATAAATAGATTGTTCCCCATTTATTTAGGTCCGTCCTGACTATCTCCATTTTGAAAATGACTTCTTACAACTACTTGTGCTAAATTTAGAGCCGGCCTTGAATCATGCGTCATGAAACATTTGCAATAGGCCTCCTTTTTTATAGGTCCCCAAAATATAAAAGTTCAACTATATTATATAAATAAAAAAGTTTAGTATTCATATAATACCCACGTTAAATTTTTTGTGATGTTGTGTACTGACCTATATTTTCTATTTTGTTTCAGGTCCCCGAAATGTCAGGGCCAGCCCTGGCTAAACTTGGCATTTAAAATTTCGATGGCCTAATAGTACATTTAGGGGAAGGTAAGACTGTGACTATGTAGTTGAAAGTTTTCATTATTAATTGGAAGGACATAACACACAAAAAAAAAAATCCAATGTGTAGTGTGTGAATAAAAATAAGTCAAACCTTATAAAAATCTCGTAAATTTAGTTTATGCAGATTGCGTAACATGGATAGTAATAGTCACCACTTAACTCATAGACCAACCCACGGAAAGGTTGTCTGTTTGGGCAGTAATAGGGATGGTTTTATGGTGAAATCTATTCCGGATTTCTGGTCAGATCTGAAAAATATTGAGAAGATTATATTTAATTTACGTATTTTAAATGGTCTTTTAAAATGTAAAGGGTGAATAGAAAAGGTCACCGAGAGAAAAAAGAGAGAAAAAGTAGATCTGAGTTTGGGTCCGGCGTACGGTCGGCGCATGAGCGAGCGTGCCGTCGCCGGAGCCCTTCTTCTCCCTTTAGTTTGTTTGTTCTTTGCTTTTCCTTTGACTCCCCTTACCGCCGTGTCTGAACTCTGGTCCGATTTCCAACCTTCGTCGTTAAGTCGCTGAGTTGAACGACATCAACGGTGGCTCTGCTACTGAAGTCAAGGCGAGGTAGTGTGGAGGGTTCTCGCGTGGCGAAGTCGGCTTGTCAGGTTTCCAGAGAAGATCTCTCTTGCGGTCCAGTTCCCGTCTAAGGGATGGTGGTGAGTCTCCCAGGTCTGGTATAGCGGTTGTTTTGCTGCGTGGCCTTGGGGTTTCAGGGTGTTAGAGTACGGACCTGCTGTTGATTGTGGGTTCTCCTTTCTGTCCCCCTCTCTTAGAGTTAGATCTAAGTAACCTTCCTTTATCATTCTTCTAAGTGGTTCTCCGTCTCTCCTTAGTCTCCTCGGTTAGTCTTAGTGTTTGGTTTCCTGGTTTTGACTTCAGAAAAAGTGTAAACGGTGTAGTGTTAATGGTGCAATTGTGTGTAGTTGGTGTTGGAGTGTGTGGTAAGCAGATGAGGTCTAACACTTTTGAGAAGATTCAGGTTTGTTGCACTGCTTTCTCCGTGTTTTGGAGTCCTTCTCCTGGCTTTTGAATAAGTGTCTTTTCCGGATTTCTTGTGCCTCTCTTGTCCTCGGGGGCTTCGGTTAATGGAAGCTTTTAAAGAGGTTGAGGCTGTTGATTCTCCAATGAAGGTTCAGTTGAGAAGGGAGCTTAATTTCCAGGTGTTTGTTTGTTTGCTTCCTAGTTGGTGTATGGTGTTAGGCTTGTGAGTTCTGGTTTGGCTCCGTGAACTGAAGGTTCAGGTAATTGTAGTCTTGTGTCGTTGTGAAAGCCATTGCTTCGCTATTTCTTTTTGTGCAGTTTGCGGCAAGTTGTCCGGCTCGTCAAAACTCAGAAGTCTTATCTTTTTTCTCCTTCTCAATGATTGTTTTCGAGGCTGATTGCAAGAGTGAAGATTAATCTAGTGTTCGTAGTAGTTGTTGTATGGCACCTTTAGTTTGGGTTTGAGTTTC